>JAZHRO010000067.1:51393750-51994000 GCA_037157565.1 Thalassia testudinum
TCACCCACTGGCTGTCTGAGATTGGATATACAATACCTGCATCCAACCATCTGATGATCTCCTTCTTAACAACCTCTAGCATATTCGGGTTAAGCCGTCTTTGTGGTTGTCTCGAAGGTTTCACCCCCTCATCCGTGTAAATGTGATAAGTGCAATACGAGGGGCGGATACCACGGAGATCAACAATACTCCAACCGATAGCAGCCCTATGGTCTTGAAGCGTAGAAATCAATTGAAGCTCCTGTTCTTGGGTTAAGTGGGCATTGATAATGACTGGGTATGTCTCACTTTCGCCTAATAACACATACTTGAATGAGTCAGGTAAGGGCTTCAATTCAATTACGGGTAGGTCAGAGTCAGAAATCAGAGTGGGAGGAGCAGAATCAAGGGTGGGAATCTGCTGATCCATGTGCACGTGAATTCCCACTGAGTCACTCCTTGTGGAATAATCGGTTGTGACTGCGTTAACGGGAAACCCGTTAGCTGTAGTCACGTCTGTCAACAACAGGGGCGATTCAGTAATGTACGGATCATGATAGCTGGATTCAGGGGTGCTATGATCAGAAGCACACCCTAAACAGATGGATCCTCGGGGAGATATGTGTAGTGCAGTGGTCTCAATCCCGCGTGGATCGCGATCCAAGAACCTTGATAGTGTAAACGAATGAGACATTGGGTCGTCACAAATGAGCCCAATGTTACCACAATATGCCGAATCTTCGTCTTCACCATCCTCCTTTATTCGATCACAGTCGAAATTCTTTGCTGCCCTGAATATGTCCAGTCGAAGTCGCTCATTGCCTAGGGCTATCTCCATACACCCGGATGCACAATCGATGTTCTCTTGGGCTGTTGCCAGAAATGGGCGACTCAAAATAATTAGTGCATCTCGGAGATTAGGAGGAACTTCCATATTGAGAACGAAAAAATCTATGGGAAAGCAGAACCCGCAGACTTTCATGATCATGTTCCCAACCACCCCCTCGGTGTTTTGACTGATCTGTCAACCAGCTGAATCGTGACTGAGGTGGACTTCAACTCCCCAAATAGAAATCGATCAAATATGACAGTGGGAGTTAGGTTGATGGACAAACCCAAATCTAGAAGGGCCCGATCAAATGGAGAACCCTGCAAGAAGCAGGATATGAGTGGGGTACTAGGGTCTTTCTTCTTCGGCAGTAGGTTAGCTAAAATCATGGTGCTAGCCTCTTTCGACAGTACCGCCTGTCGTCTAATTCTCGACTGTCGCTTCGGGGTACAATAGTCCTTGAAGAACCTAGCGACAGCGGGAATGTGATTGATAGCCTCGAGGAGGGGGATCTGAATATGTACTTCCTTGAACATCGATTTAGATCCTCAAAATTCCGCGCGTCCTTTTTCCATACTGCATTTCGTGTCAGAGCCTCAGGAAAAGGGACAGGAATCTTAGGGCTAAGTGGCCTATTACCCTTATCTACCGCAGGTGGCTCCTAAGATGGAGTCGAACATGCCTGCGACAAAGGGTGGGAAAAATCAGGACCTTCCTGCCTAAGTGGTGGGTCGAATGTCTTCCTTCCGCTCCTCAAAGAGGCAGCATGTGCATCGACTTGCTGTCCATGAGGTGGTGGGGGAGCGGAAGGGGCAGAATATACGGGGTTCCACAAAGGCGGCTGGCCTTGCGTGTAACCGGGTGGTGCAGGAGGCGCCTGTAGTATGGCGTGTGCCTGCCCTGCGGTGCCTGAAACCTAGGCGGGGCGCCCTGGTTCTACACATAGCGAGGATTCGGGATGGGTTGGGAGGGCAAGGCTCCCTGAGTCCTATGCTCCTACAACAGCTAATTCTACGTGTTCTGTATGGTCTGTATTTAATCAGCCATCACCTTCATAATATGCAAGCTATCTTGTGTTGATTTCCTCGTTGATTCTTGCAGCTCCTCTTTTAGTGCCTCCAAAGGGTCAGCCCGCTTTGGAGGGTGATTGCCAGCTTGGTGCAGCGACTGGTATAAAGAGCGGGGTTGCTGCTGCTGAGACGGGAATGGCTGCTGCCTAGTGATGAGAACCTCAACATGAACCCTAACTAGCACATTTTGATCTAAATAAGTATACAAAAGCTCCTACAAAACCTAAGGGAAAGCCTAAATCAGAGAATTATAAATTTGAGTATAAAGTAATTCACAAGGGGTAAAACTACAATTTTACCAATGCAATACACAAACAGGATTTCTAAGGGTCTAAACACAGGTCAAATGGGCTTAATAAGAGAGAAAGGGGGATGATTTGATCTGAAAAGGGTTGTAGCGACTTCTAGGAATTAAATGATATTCTGTAACCCTAAAACAAACCCGCTTTAATTCACGAAGTTCTAGGCAATATAAAGATCAATTAAATCCTTTAAAATTCATGAAAAAATATCCCCTAAAATTTAGAACCTTCAATTTGGCCATTGGAACCTATCTTGACCTAGATTGAGAATCATACCCAATTTTTGACTTAATCTAGGTTTTTATGTAAATTGATTGGTCAAACGTGGTCAAACCTAAAATCCAACTTCACCATTGGATTCCTTAGGTCCAAATTAGGGTTATAAAAATTTGGACCTAAGGAAAGTTTGCCTTGGCCTACTTTACAAATTGGTCCTCAATAATTACTTTCTGACCCTTAACTTTTTTAACTTTTGCATTTACCCCCTCAACTTTCCCTTCATTTTCTTCAGACCGATCCTTCTACCACCCGCAGCAGCAGGCCTTACCTCCGGCGACTTTGCGTGGAGGATGGCGCCGCGTAGGGTATGGGAGCCGGTCCTAGAAACGAGAGGAGGGTCCCCTACGTTGTCCTCTTCCGCATGGACCTCCTCCCATGTCCTGCCGGCACCCATACTTCTCGTGCGAATGCGCGAGAAGTATGGGTCTCTTTTCCGACTACGTCTCCGGCGAGCCAACCCATGCCTCCTCCTCATATTTCCTTCCCTGCCAACACCTATTTAAGGAGCGGCAGGGGCTGCCGTTTGAAGCAAGCTTGATTTGGCTCGAGATTTCCCTCAAATTTGTCTTCTTATCCTCCGGCCAAGTGGTCCATCAAGCTTCAGTGAGCCACCCTCCTCTTTCTCGTCGCTCTACCACAATACCAGTGGCAGAGATGCCCTCACCACCTTCCTCCGCTTCGCGCAACACCCGTGCAAGCACCTCTCGCCCCATCGTCGCTGCCGTCTCCCTCCACTGGACATCATCTTCTCCGGCGACAGCAGGTACTGCCAGTCGCTGTCTCTCCCTCTTCGTCCACTAAATTAGGTTAGAACCACTCCTCTCTACCCCTTCTTCAATTCCCCTCACTTTATTGCACAAAAATACCCCGTGATCCCACTATCCACCATCACCATCTCCACCTCCGGCCAGACCTCCGGCAAGGCATCCCCGCTGCTCCATGACTCCATCCGCCTTGCCAACCAATCCCTGAGCATCACCACCACCCACTGATCACCCTACGACCCTCCACCGACAGTGCCAACCCCTGTCGCCTTCCCCCAACTTAACCCATCCTCACGGCCACAGAGCGAGCTAGGCATGCATGCCTAGGCCACCTCGTAGCCACAAAACCCTTGCCTCACCTTTGCCGTGATACGGCGAAGGTTTTCTGATGGTCTGACAGGGCCGCAAGGCCGTATTGTTGCTTGCAGGTCTTAAGCATCTGCCGCCATTGTTGTCGAGCTTGGAGCAAGCTTGCTAGCAGCTCCAGGCCTCCGCAATCCTAGGCTGGAGTCCAAGGCCACGCGAAAAGGACTTACGTGCGGTCCCAGGTCCCCAATTGCAGACGCAAGCCTCGCGTGTCACTGCAATCGCGAGGACTTCAACTGCAGGCAAAGGTGCGGAAGCGAGTGGGACTTTTAGTCCCACCTCGGAAGTGTGCGGGTGAGCGCCCGCACATAAATTATTTTTGTGCCTTACGCTTATCGCCTTCGATACACAGGGGTCAGGTCCATCGCCTATGCACGCGTAGCTCGCCACGTGCTCGCGCCTGCCCTCGCCCGCGCTCACACCCCGCAGGCCTGGGCCGAACCCGATTACCCGACCAAGCACTCCTCGCGCACCACCCACGCCGGTGCGCCTGGTCTCGGGTGCGTTACCCGACCCGCTTACCCGATTAAGGCTCTGGGAGCGAACCTTGGAGTGAATTTGAAAGAGAGAGAGAGACGTGAGGCAGGTAGGGGTTAGGTTTTGCCTAACCTTGTAATGTGCAGGGAAGCAGGAGAAGAGGAAAGGAGGAGGAGCGGCTGAGGACTTAGCCGCACATAGCAGCAGAAGTCGAAGAAGAAGGAGGAGGGAGTGCAGCAGAGAGAAGAAGAAGAGCCGCGACTGAAGAGAAGAGAAGGAGAAGCAGCCAAGAGCTTCAATAGAGGATGGAGCTTAAGAAGAAAGCCAAAGGAAAAGAAAAGAAAAGAGGAGGGAAGCCTACCGCACAGAGGAAAGGAAGAAGAAGAAAGCCGAGCAGAGAAGAAGAAGAAGATAAGAGGGGAAGAACCTGCAAGGCACTGTAGCAAAGGGGCAGATAAGGTGTCTGATTCAAAGAATCAGACGTCCGAGAAAGAAAAGGCAGAAAATGAAGAGAAGGAAGAGAGAAGAGGAGAAGAAAGAAAGAAAGAGAAAAAAAAAGAGATTTTGTTCCCTCTCTCTTTAATTTTTGTAAAGTAGTATATTATAGTGAATTGTGAATTTGTATGCTTCTAGAATTAAGTTTGCTCCTTGAGTTCAACCTCAAAACATTCTAAATTTCGAGTAATAAATTGCAATAAACTGATCATCGTTTTTCGCAACCTACTACAACGAACATATCTTTAAAACACTGCAAACAACGACCGTCAGTTTTTGGCACCGTTGTCGGGGAGCAACGGGCATTCTAGAAGCTATTAAATCACAATTTCTGATTGGCTACTGACTTAATCTCTCTTTTTGTTGTGCAGGCACAAGAAGGCAAGAAGAAACAAGTAGCCACACAACAACCACGCCAAGGGACAGGTAATCATCTATCCTCTCTTTTAAGCCCCTTAAATTCTAAAGAGGAAGAAGAAAAAGAAAAGCAATCTAGGAATTACCTATCTTTTATACATAGTAAATCACAAGAGTTGCCTGCTTTTTAATTTCAACATATTCTATCTGCATATCCACTAAGGCTAATTAGGGATAAAACCTTCTTGCTTGAGCCCTAGTTACCTAATCTTGAGGCAACTGACTGGACTAATTAGAGCCAACCTAAGACTCAAAGCTAGGGTTTTAGAGACACACCTTCTAATCAAGAATTGAAAATTCCCAAAAGAAGTGTGCCTAAGCCATTGCTTGAAAAGATCTATTAAGAGAAACCCTAAGCAATCCGAATCTTTAGTCACTTGAACCTTAAAAGACAGGACCTAATAAGCTCTCACAGGAACTAATAGGTGAAGTTGATCCCTTGGATCAACTAACCTTTAAATTAGGTCACTTTTTGCACACAAAAGGATAAAGTTCAAGTGAAACCCTAAGCACCTTGATCCTAATTAAAAGTGGTAGACTTAAGAGGTCGAGGTCCCCATTCTAGTCTACCTGGAATCTCAGTGACAAGAGAGGTCGGGTGTGGGAAACCCTGTAACCTGTGGGGGCACTATACTGTGTAGGGGTCTTCGCGGGACTTACCCTCTCTGGCTGCTCAGGAAATTCTTAGGTGGACGACCTTATGATTAAGGGGTATCATCTACCCCAAACCTCTATAGTCACCCAACATTTTGGGTGTCTTGATTGGGTCCAACACCTGCTAACCTCGTCCAATCCATCAGTGCATGTTCGGTAGGAGGTCCTTGAAACCTCCTCTAGAAGTTCACTCTCCCCGAGGCCAAGCCTCGATACCCTTGTTTGTGCAACAACCTCTTCACATAGACCTCTTTTCTGATTCTGAACCTAATTCCCCTTCTTCCACAATGGCTCAGCCTGTTGAAGAAGAGAATAATCTTGAGCACCAGCTCCAGCGACTCAATGATCTCTTCCAAAACTTCATGAACCCACCGCAGCGCCCCATGATGCGGGATCACTATAATCCCGCTGCGGTGGCAATTGAGCCTCGAGTCAGAATCCCGACTGGAGGACCTGATTCCGAATTGAAGCCCAACATGATCCACGCCATACCTAAATTCTATGGGCTTAACTCTGAAGACCCCTTCCAGCACATCAAACAGCTTAAGCATCTGGCCCAAACTTTCGAGTCAGATGCACAAAATCGGGATATCTTACTCATGAAGATGTTCTCTTTCTCCCTTATGGACAAGGCAGCCCATTGGTATCAAACACAGACCCGCCCGATCAACACTTGGAAAGAACTTCAGTCCGAGTTTTTAAAGTTCTTCCCCGTAGGTTGGACAAACGCCTTGCGCCATCAGATTACTCACTTCACGCAACAGACGGGAGAACCTCTTCATGAGGCATGGGATCGTTTTCAGGATCTCATGAGAAAGTGCCCCCATCACGAAGTTCCTAAATGGGAACAAGTCTAGTCTTTTTACTAGGGACTCTGTGAAGATATTAGACTGTTCGTCAATGCAACTTGCGGAGGGGATATCATGGGTCAACATGAAGACACCGTGTGGGAGATTCTCGAGAATATGTGCGAGAACTCCATCAACAATGACTCTATGGGATTATTCGATCGGACGAATACCCGCGTAGCGACGAATCTTAGGGGAGCACACGAGACGCAGGGCCTGTCCGCATCAATCGACCTGGAATTAATGGCCAGTCGATTGGACAAGGTCTCTATTATTGAGAAGAAGGTGGATGAGCTGACTCAGCATTTGCAGCGAGCCACCTCTGCACAGAACTCCTTCGCACAGCCCCCTCCTGCACAAGAAATTGTGTAGAACATTTTCCACCAACCTTCTCTTGGGATGGACTCGTATCCACCCCCATCTGACTCCAGGATCGGAGGGACCTCCGATCCTTTCTATTCTTACCGGGGGAGCCCTACTCCCCCATTCTCCGATTTTTATAAGGCTCCTTAGACCTGCGAGGACCTCAACGCCATCTAGAATGACTCATTTTCCAACACCTACAATCCTGGATGGCGAAACCATCCCAATTCCCAGTGGGCGGGAAATTCTCAGAATCCGAGACCACCTTTTCAACCCCGTCCACAAGTCCCTCGTCCTTATCAGCTGCCTCAGCCTCGGCCCAACCCCACCTATCCATCTGGACCCAACCAAGATCAAATGTCCCTTATCCTCCAGTCTTTGGCTGACATTCAGAGAACGAATGCGGCTATCCAAAAGCAACACAAGGACGAAATCACAGAGGTTAGCAACCAACTTTCCCAGTTGGCAAATTCTCACCAACCAGGCACACTTCCTTCTCAGCCTCTTCCTACTGAATAGCGTGCCGACCCAGCGGCGCGTTATGAACCCAAACCCGGGCCAAGCACACTTGGTCTATCAGGCCCCTTCTATTCCTTCACCTGACGGGATGGAAGCTTCAACCTCCTATGCGGGTTACCAACAGCAGCAGCCTATCCTACCAACCCCTAACCAGAACCAGGCAGGAATAAATTATGTAACAACCCGTAGTGGTAAGGCAACACAAGATCCACCTTATCCTGACCACTCCAAGCCTGGTAGTAACCTAAACCCTAGGATAGTCATCCAGGATGTTCCTATCACTATCCCAGATCAAAAACCTAGACCTATCCTAGAGGAACCAACCAAGGTTCCATTTCCCGAGGCCTTGACCAAGGGAAGGCAGACAACTAAACCTGTGGCTCCTGAGGAGGACCTATTCAAGCTCTTTGAGCAGGTCGAAATAAACATCCCCTTGATAGATGCGATCCGCCACGTACCGGCTTACGCACAATTCTTAAGAACGTGTGTACACCTCAGCGTAAGCTGAGAACCAAGAGTAGGAGTCCAATTGTACTGTCAGAGCTAGCCAGCTCTGTAATCCTGAGTAGACTCCCACCCAAGGCAAAAGACCCAAGCACTCCCCTGATTTCATGTAAGATCGGTGAAACCTAGTTTGATAGAGCATTATTGGACCTAGGTGCCTCCATAAACTTGATACCAACATCCCTACTTAACCATCTAGAAGAATCTGAGCTGAAACCGACTGAGGTGACATTACAGCTAGCAGATCGACCTATCAAGTCACCTAAGGGAATTCTTGAGGATGTTATTGTTAGGGTGCAGGATTTCTACTTTCCTGTAGATTTCATAGTTTTAGATATGGACGCACCTGAAAACCCAAGGGATACACCAATCATACTAGGAAGACCTTTTCTGGTCACTGCAAGGGCCAACATAAGTTGTGAAGAGGGCCAAATAGAACTGAAATTTGGGAATCAGACTCTCAAAATTGATATCTTTAAGGCCCAATAAGGGATCAATTGCGGTGTAATTGAACAAATTTGTGATATTAGAGCTGTGGTTGATGAACCACAACTTGAGGACAACATGATTATTCCTCATCAACCACAAGAAAATCTTGAACCGCAATCAGAGGAGTCAGACCTTGATCTAGACAAACCTATAACTCCTACCCTTGTACCCCATACTCACTCTAAACCACCCGCTGCTGCTGATAACCCCATTCTTGAACTCAAACCCCTTCCCGATCATTTAAAATACGTCTTTTTGGGTTCTAATCAAACATTTCCTGTGATTATAAACTCCAAACTCACACCTGATTAGGAATCCCATCTGATTACTGTTCTCCAGCAACATCACAGAGCCATTGGTTGGACTCTCGATGATTTGACTGGAATAAGTCCCTCTTATTTCACACACTGTATCTATTCTGAAGAGGGCACACGACCTTCACATGAAATGTAGAGACGTTTGAATCCCAATCTGCAGGAGGTCATGTAGAAGGAGATCATTAAGTGGTTAGATGCAGGGATCATCTACCCGATCTCCAACAATCGTTGGGTGAGCCCAATCCAGGTTGTACCTAAGAAGGCAGGGCTCACCACCATCACAACTGAAATCGGAGAGGTCATACCTACCCGTATAGCCAACTCGTGGAGAGTCTGCATAGATTACCAAAGACTCAATTCCTCCACGAAGAAGGATCATTTCCCACTACCATTTATTGATCAGATTCTCGAGAAGTTAGCGGGAACTAGATTCTTCTGCTTTCTTGATAGGTACTCCGGTTACAACCAAGTGGCGATTCATCCAAAGGACCAAGAGTAGACCACATTCACTTGCCCCTTCAGAACGTACACGTTCCGAAGGATGCCTTTCAGTCTCTGCAATGCACCTGCAACTTTTCAGCGGTGCATGCTTGCCATATTCTTTGATATGGTAGGTGATTATCTGGAAGTCTTCATGGATGACTTCTCAGTTTTCGGGGCATCATTTGACAATTACCTCCAGCACTTGGTTCACATACTCAAGCGTTGCATTGACGTAAATCTGGTTCTTTCCTGGGAAAAGAGCCACTTTATGGTGCCCGAGGAGATCGTCCTGGGACACTTAATTTATGAGAGAGGCATCCAGGTGGATCGAGCCAAGGTTAATATGATTTCTAGACTTCCTATGCCTAGCTCAATTAGGGACATTCGATCTTTTTTGGGGCATGTCAATTTTTACCGTCGTTTCATCCCTGATTTCTCGAAAATCGCACGTCCCCTGACTACTCTTCTCTCCAAGGATGTACCCTTTGAGATTTCCAAGGAATGCACTCAAGCTTTTGAGAACCTTTGTGACCGAGTCACCCAAGCCCCGATCCTACAGTCCCCTGATTGGTCTCAACCTTTTGAGATCATGTGCGATGCATTTGACTTCGTTGTAGGAGCGATTCTGGGGCAGAAGATTGACGGGAAACCCGTGGTCATCTACTATGCTAGCAAGACACTTGACGAGGCTCAGCGTAACTACACGGTTACGGAGAAAGAGCTGCTAGCAGTAGTATTTTCCCTTGAAAAATTTGGATCTTATCTCCTGGGTTCCCACGTCATAATCTACTCGGATCACACAGTTGTGAGGCATCTCCTTGCAAAGAAGGACGTAAAGCCTCGATTAATTTGATGGATCTTGCTGTTGCAAGAGTTCGACCTCGAGATTTTCGATAAGGTGGGAAGACAGAACGTGGTAGTTGACCACTTGTCTTGCCTTCCTTCTGAGATCATCGACTCTTCTAGGCCCATCACGGAGCATTTTCCTGATAAGCACCTCTTGACTATTGGTACTAGGCTTCCTTGGTTTACTGATATAGTAAACTACTTGGCATCACACCAGATCCCATCTGATTGGCCGAAGGCCAAGAAAGACAAATTGCGCTCCGATGCCAAGTACTACATCTGAGAAGACCCGTACCTATTCCGCATAGGTGCTGACCTAATCATTCGACGATGTGTCCCGGAGGGCGAAATCAATAACATTCTCTCCTTCTGCCATGACTAGGCATGCGGTGGCCATTTTTCTAGGCACAAAACCTCATAAAAAATCCTCCAGTGTGGCTTTTACTGGCCCACTATCTTCAAGGATGCATACAGTCACTATAAGGCATGCAGTCGTTGCCAAACTTTGGGCAACATGAGCCAACGCGACATGATGCCTTTATAGCCGATTCTCGTATGCGAGATTTTCGATATTTGGGGGATTGATTTTATGGGCCCCTTCCCTATTTCAGATGGCTTCGAGTACATTTTACTCACTGTGGACTACATGTCCAAATGGATCGAAGCCATTCCTACCTGAACCTGTGATCACAAGATCGTCATCAAATTCATTCATCAGAACATCTTCTCGCGGTTCAAGATTCCTTGTGCGATCATCTCTGATGGAGGGACCCATTTTACCAATGCTTAGTTCAGGTCACTGATGACCAAATATGGGGTGTCCCACCGAATCTCTACTCCTTACCACCCCCAGACTAATGGTCTAGCTGAGTTATCAAATCGGGAGATCAAGAAAATCCTACAAGTTACTGTTCGACCTGACAGGAAGGACTGGTTGTCCCGACTTCCAGAAGCTTTGTGGGCTTATAGGACCGCCACAAGACCCAATTAGGCATGTCTCCTTTTAGACTGGTGTATGGGAAGGCATGTCACCTTCCCGTCGAACTGGAGCACAAAGCCTATTGGGTAGTACGGAGTTGCAACTTAGATCTTTCTAAGGCTGGAACCCATAGAAAGCTTCAGATAAGCGAGATTGATGAATTATGCCTTGATGTGTATGAGAACTCGCGAATCTACAAAAAGTGGGTTAAAGCCTTTCATGACAAGTACATATCTAGAAAGATCTTCCACCCTGGTCAGAAGGTCCTACTCTTCGATGCCCGACTCAAACTCTTCCCTGGGAAATTGCAATCCAAGTGGGTCGGATCATATCTTGTCCGACAAATCTTTGGAAATGGAGCAGTCGAGATCAGTCCACTCAGCCACGATTCCAAACCTTTCGTCATGAACGGTCAGAGACTCAAACCGTTCATTAACGTAACCATTATAGATTTGGAGTCATCATTTATCATCCATTCTTCCTGAGCTTATTGCGCCCAGCCGATGGTGTAAAACTCAGTGCTTAATGGGAGGTAGCCCGTCATTCTTTTTGAAAAACCCGAAACCTTTTCTGACATTTCTTTGCACTTTAGGTTCATCCTTTAGGACAGCCAACTTCACCTCAGGTACTCGTACCTGAGATTAGAAATCATCCGCAACAGTCACCTCGACCCATCCACTCACCAAATACCTGTCATAATGCATGAACCAAGCTAAATAAAAACCCACCTAATGTACAATGAGGACATTGCAAATCTTAGGCATGGGAGGGTATGAAAGTGCAATGAAATGACATAACAAGAAAATATTTCAACAAAAAAATCCGCATATACGAAAAAAAAAACTTTGAAGGAGGAAGAAAATGCTGGAAAACTTTACAGAAAGAGGAGGAGAAAAAGAGCAGAATGATAAAAAGGAGCACAAAATGAAAGAGAAAGGGGATAGTCATTAGTAAGAAATTAAGGAATTAACCTAAGTTCTAGACCACATCAAGGAAAAGAAAAACAAAAGTGCACAACAAGATTAGTAAGAATGCAAACCTTAGGCATTCTCGGCTAGACTCTTAGTACCCATTAAGATCTAGATATCCCTCAAGAGGTTGAGGAAAATGAAAAGCTTAAGTATTAGGTCCAAGGCATAGGGAGTATTCAGCCTCGTTAACTGACTTTCGATTTACGGAACTCAGTAACCTAAGCACCCAAATTCACACACACATTCTGGTTCAGTGAGCATAAATATCAAAATCACGCAGAAGCATTTCAAATATTCCGAAAATGTCACCTAGATTAGGAGCGGCCGATCAACACAAGTTGATTTGGACGAGTTTCCAGCGCGGAGAGGTGGAAAATTCCCCTTGAAGATGCGTAACAACATATCATCTCATCGGTGCTTGTCTCCTAGGATATTTACATATCCTACTGGGGGCATGTAAGCACTCTGTTGGTTCAGATTCCATGGATGGCATTATCACGAAGTGTCAATTACCAGGGTCTGAATTCGGCCACGGAGCACCATGGATGGGATTATCTCGAAATCTCGAAAGCCAAGGTTCTGGGGGTTACCATGGGTGGTGCTATCTCGAAGCATCGACTACCAAGGACCCTTAAGGATTGATGATAGGGACAAGGAATCCGATACAGATCATGTTGTGAAGCCAATCCTAAGCAAGAATTAAAAAGAAAAGAGAGAAAAAACTCTCCAAACAAATAAACCTGTTGTCTCTCCCTTACAAAACGCACTGCAAACTGAACCAAGGCTAAAAATATCTCAAGCACGGGTGCTTTAACCACGGAGTCCAATAAACTTTAGGTCAGTTCCTGTAGGCCTTAAAAACCTTTGCTAAAGACTGAGGCTAAAGCTAGACAGATCTGGATCTTGGTTGGTCCTAGAGTACCTTTTAGGCTTATGATTGACATTCTGACCTAATCAAGGATACAAGAGGAAAAGCACTTATCAAAATTTGATGAAAGAAATTCATGGTCTAGAACAAAGGTTAAAACCTTAAATTTTTGCTAAGGGACTAGTAAAAGCTAGGCATGGGGGTATGATGAGAACCTCATCATGAACCCTAACAATCACATTTTGACCTAAATAAGTATACAAAAGCTCCTACAAAACCTAAGGGAAAGCCTAAATCGGAGAACTATAAATTTGAGTATAAAGCAATTCACAAGGGGTAAAACTGTAATTTTACCAATGTAGTACACAAACGGGATTTCTAAGGGTCTAAACACAGGTCAAATGGGCTTAATAAGAGAGAAAGTGGGATGATTTGATCTGAAAAGGGTTATAGCAGCTTTTAGGAATTAAATGACATTCTGTAACCCTAAAACAAACCTGCTTTAATTCACGAAGTTTCAGGAAAGATAAAAATCAATTAAACCCTCTCAAATTCATTAAAAAATATCTCCTAGGGTTTAGAACCTTCAATTTGGCCATTGGCACCTATCTCGACCTAGATTGAGAGCCATACCCAATTTTTGACCTAATCTAGATTTTTGTGCAAATTGACCAGTCAAACGTGGTCAAACCTAAAATCCAACTTCACCATTAGATTTCTTAGGTCCAAATTAAGGTTATATCAAAATTTGGACCTAAGAAAAGTTTGCCTTGACCTACTTTACAAATTGGTCAATAATTACTTTCTGACCCTTTACTTTTTTAAATTTTGCATTTACCCCCTCAACTTTCCCTTCATTTTCTTCAGACTGGTCCCTCTGCCACCCGCAGCAACAGGCCATACCTTCAGCGACTTTGCACGGACGATGGCGCCGCGCAGGGTATGGGAGCCGGCCCCAGAAACGAGAGGAGGGTCCCCTACGTTGTCCTCTACCGCATGGACCTCCTCCCATGTCCTGCCGGCACCCATACTTCTCATGCGAACGCACGAGAAGTATGGATCTCTTTTCCAGCTACGTCTCCGGCGAGCCAGCCCATGCCTCCTCCTCATATTTCCTTCCCTGCCAGCAGCTATTTAAGGAGCGGTAGGGGCTGCCGTTTGAAGCAAGCTTGATTTGGCTAGAGATTTCCCTCAAATTTGTCTTCTTCTCCTCCGGCCAAGTGGTCCAGAAAGCTCCGACGAGCCACCCTCCTTCTCGTCGCTTTGCCACAATACTAGTGGCAGAGTTGTCCTCACCACCTTCCTCCGCTTCGTGCAACACCCGTGCAAGCACCTCTCGCCCCATCGTCGTCGCCGTCTCCCTCCACTGGACATCATCTTCTCCGGTGACAGCAGGTACTGCCAGTCGCTGTCTCTCCCTCTTCGTCCACTAAATCAGGTTAGAACCACTCCTCTCTACCCCTTCCTCAATTCCCCTCACTTTATTGCACAAAAATACCCCTCGATCCCACTATCCACCATCGCCATCTCCACCTCCGGCTAGACCTCCGACGAGGTGTCCCAGCTGCTCCACGCCTCCATCTGCCTCGCCAACCAATCCCTGAGCATCACCACCACCCATTGATCACCCTACAACCCTCCACCGACCACGCCAACCCCTGTCGCCTTCCCCCGACCTAACCCATCCTCACGGCCATAGAGTGACCTAGGGAAGCATGCCTAGGCCGCCCCGCGACCAGCCAACCCCCGCCTCACCTTTGCCGTGATACGGAGAAGGTTTTCTGATGGTCTGACAGGGCCGCAAGGCCGTATTGCTGCTTTTAGTTCTCGAGCGTTCGCCGCCATTGCTGTCGAGCTTGGAGAAAGCCTGCTAGCAGCTCCAGGCCTCTGGAGTCCCAGGCCATGTGGAAAGGACTTATGTGCGGTCCCAGGTCCCTAATCGTAGATGCAAGTCTCGCGTGTCACTACAATCACGAGGACTTCAGCTGTAGGCGAAGGTGCAAAAGCAGGTGGGACTTTTAGTCCCACCTCGAAAGTGTGCGGGTGAGCGCCTGCACATAAACTGTTTTTGTGCCTTACGCTTATTGCCTTCGATACACAGGGGTCAGGTCCCTCTCCTACGCACGCGCAGCGTGCCACGCACTCACGCCTGCCCTCGTCCGCGCTCATGCCCCACTGGCCTGGGCCGAACCCGATTACCCGACCAAGCACTCCTTGTGCACCACCCACGTCGGTGCGCCTGGTCCTGGGCGTGTTACTCGACCCGCTTACCCAATTAAGGCTCTGGGAGCGAACCTTGGAGTGAATTTGAAAGAGAGAGAGAGACGTGGGGCGGGTAGGGGTTAGGTTTTGCCTAACCTTGTAATGTGTAGGGAAGCAGGAGAAGAGGAAAGGAGGAGGAGCGGCTGAGGACTTAACCACACAAAGCAGCAGAAGTCAAAGAAGAAGAAAGAGGGAGCGCAGCAAAGAGAAGAAGAAGAGCCGCGGCTGAAGAGAAGAGAAGGAGAAGCAGCCAAGAGCTACAACAGAAGGAGCTGAAGAAGAAAGCCAAAGGAAAAGAAAAGAAAAGAGAAGGAGGGAAGCCTGCCTCACAGAGGAAAGGAAGAAGAAGAAGAAAGCTGAGCAAAGAAGAAAAAGAAGCTAAGAGGAAAACCTGCAAGGCACTGTAGCAAAGGGGCAGATAAGGCGTCTGATTCAAAGAATCAGACGTCTGAGAAAGAAAAGGCAGAAAAAGAAGAGAGGGAAGAGAGAAGAGGAGAAGAAAGAAAGAAAACAAAAGAAGAGATTTTTGTTCCCTCTCTTTAATTTTTGTAAAGTAGTATATTATAGTGAATTGTGAATTTGTATGCTTCTAGAATTAAGTTTGCTCCCTGAGTTCGACCTCGAAACATTCTAAATTTCGAGTAATAAAATGCAATAAACTGATCATCGTTTTTCGCAACCTACTACAACGAACATATCTTTAAAACACCGCAAACAATGACCGTCACCTAGGGTACGTGTTTTGTGCATTCCCGTATTGCCTGGTCTGGTAGTGTGGATCTTGATGTGGTCTCTGTGAATTACCAGACCATGAGAAGTTCGGATGCTGGCGCCAACCAGGGTTGTACATCTCTAAATACAGGTTATTACGCCCGTATCCTTGGATAGCGCTGACGTCCTCGTAGGCCGAAGATGTCTGAGACGTATATCCGTCAAGGGGATACACATTATAATCTACAGGTGGTGCGTAACCCTGGTCATAGGTTGCCAGATCTGGATTATTTACGGGATCTTGATATGCGGGATCTCGTAAATACGGAGAAGATGCATCCCGAGTGAGTAGATTAACTCGAGCATGAGGGGCTCGGGGTGCATAGGAGGGTCTTGAGGCGGCAGAGCTCGAGTTAGATTAACCCTGACTGATCTGGTCAATCTTTTTCTCAATTAGGTTTATTCTATCCACCTGCTTGATGATGATATCCATGTCGGCTCGAATAGACTCGGTGTGAGACTCGTGGACACCAACCCGTTGCTGACCAGGCCGCTGGAACTGGTTCATGGATGTGGCATTCATCGAGTTCTCCACTAATGATTCGAGCAGCTCAAATGCGCTGTTCTCATCTTTTGTGAGAAAATTCCCACCGCTAGATGCATCAGCCAGATACCGATGTGTGTCATCCAGCCCATGGTAAAAAATCTGAGCTAAGTGCCATCTGGGTATACCATGATGCAGGCATTTCTGGAGAAGGTCGTGAAATCTATCCCATGCTTCATGTAACTTCTCCCCAGCTCCCTAGGAGAAAGTCGTGATTGCATTTGTTTGACTGATTGGGAAGAACTTTGGCAGGAATTCACATCGTAATTCCGGCCAGGTTCCAATTGGTTTCCCAATAGTCTTGAACTAGTATGAGCTTTGTCCCTCAGAGAGAACGGGAAAAGCTTCATTAAAACAATCCCGAGATCAATATTCCTGGGTCGAATCATTTCAGCGAGTCGACTTAGGTCCTCAAGGTGCTAAAATAGATCTTCGCTTGAGTTCCCATAGAAGTGAGTGCTGATCAACCCAATCACATTGGGCTTCAGCTCAAACACGTCTCAGCCTGCGAGAATTCTAACTAGAGGTGTGACGATTTGTGCAGCTGGGTCGTAGAAATCCTGCAGTTGTTCTCCTCATGGCGGGTGCTGCATCCTGTCAAGTGCCGTCAAGATGCGATCCATGCTCGGCTGATGCCGCTCCTTAGATTCGGCAACCCGGGCTTCCAGACGAGCCATTGGGTCTAGATTCTCGATATCCTGACCTGATCTAGGTCCAGGTCCAGGATTTGCCATGGTGGCTCTAGGAGTAGAAGAAGTGGGGAGAGAAGATGGTCCGGGCGAGGTGACTCGCCTCCTTGGGAGTGGCTCCCAAGGTCCAACCAAGTGAGGTCGAAGTGACCTCCTTGCATACACCACCCAACCCCTGGGTTGGTGTAGCTAAGTAGGACAAGGCTAAGGCCCTGTCAATCAAATGGTTCTTATAGATTAGGTGACCAGATTTTTCGTTAGAAGTTTGAATTCCTGAAGAGAAGTTCGTTGTTCAATCGACTGAAAGTGATTCCCGCCTCTCAAGCTAACCCAGCCAGTCTGGTTACGAAGGGACTAAGGGGAAGGTTCTTCCTTTGGCTTACGCCTCTGGTTCTGTTAACCCTTGAGCCGCGGTCGTTTGACACTGCCCCACAGACTTAGTCACCAAGTTTGGCAAGAGAGGTTAAAAACACCCAGTAGTATGACAACGAACTCAGGTTGATTTCGTGTTTTAAAATTAATTTTAACCCGTTTTCTTTTGTGGGGTTTGTGGTGAGTGGCCCACAAGGTGACCAAGCTCACCGGCTAAGCACTAGACTTGACTAAGTCTAGGTTAACCCAAGTGTGGTCTCTAAGTTGTAACCCTAAAGATTCAACCTAAGGTTCATGCACTTCTAGGGTTTATTTTTTCTGTTTCAGCAGATCACAAAAGTAATGTTCGTTCTCTGACAATAATTGGAATCCAATTAATTTAAAATTTTGCGAGTAGATTCCTTTTCCAATTAGATTTTCAGAGAATATTTTTTTGAAACTTTTACTATTTCAACCAAATTTTTAGGGATTTTTGAATGTCAGGGGGTCAGATTTGCAATTTTGACCCCTGGTTGATTTCTCATTTTGAAATAGTATCAATTTCCCTTCAAAAATTTGAAAAATATGGAAAATAAAGCCAATTAGATCAACTTTCAAACCTCACCATTTTTAGTCAAAACAGACTCGCAGATTGCTCAGAATTGCTTTTTGAAATTTGAAAAATCTTGAATCTGGGTCAGTCTGACTCCCATGCACTTCGTGAATTTTTAAAAATTGTATTCTTTGAATTTTTCAAAAATAACAGTGGCATTTGAAAGATGGTTTGAAAATAAAGGTTTAGCCCGTATTTCAGAATTTTTCGCTTTCTAATTTTTTGGCAATCGAATTTTTAAATCAGACTTGAAATCTAGTCGAAAATCAGAGGGTGGTGGAAAAGCTTTTAAAGAGTTTTGAGTTTGAAATCTAAGCTTTCCACCAAAAATGTTTTTTTTTTTCAAAACTTTTGCATGTTTTTTTCTTTTGCAAAGAATTTTTCAAAAGATTGAAAGAAAATATCTTTTTCTTTCTTTTTCAAATTGACCTAGATTCGAAAGGAAACCTAACCTAGATTTTTTTCAAAATTTTTCTTTTTGATTTTTTTTCTTTTTCACGAAAATGAGTAAAATCTTCTTTTTTTTTTCTTTTTTTTCACGGAAAACTTTTCAAAGGACACTATAGAAAGTAAATCTACTCCTATGGTTCAAAGAAAAAAAAACTAATCTAAGGGGAGATGGTGTGCACCTGACTTTTTCTTTGCTGCGCTCGATGTGTGCACAGATCCCGTTTTTCTTCCGTGTTGTCCTGCACATCAAAAACAAAGTAGAGAGAGATTTGTCAGTGATAGTTAAAAAGATCGAAATCAAAGAAAATGACGTTGCCTCCCCGGCAACGGCGCCATTTGTTGAGAGTCGTAGATCGCGTGTTTGATAGGAAAATGTCATAGTATAGTTGTGAAATATGATCCAACAAAAATATTTATAGAAAAAGATAACGAGACTTGAGTCCCAGTCGTTCGTCTCTGGGAGGCATTTGTTTTACTTTAAAGTTCGATCTTTTGCCTCTCTACTTTGTTTAAAATTGCATGTCAGTTTCCAATCTCCTGATTAAGATTTCACCACTTCTGTTGTGAACTCGGATTACGTGTGCGTGCGTTAAATAAATCACAAAGGTGAACATGTAAGTTTCAGTGTGCACGATTCTAGTGAGGTGGTGACTATTTACGGAGAATGCATCTATCGTTAGATTTTCTATATTCTCGGGAAACGACATGCTGGTTGTAGAATAGATAAGCAATTGAAAAAAAATAGGCAACTTGAATCAAGCAAATATGATAGCAATCAATAAGCACATGGTGATTTCACAACATGGAGACATATATATATATATATATATAAAAGTATTTTTTCATTCATTCAGTAGGAGAGTTGTTTGCAACAAAAATTATAGAAGAAAGCTTGTACAGGAATGATTAGAATGTAAATCTAGCTACCAGAAAATGATTGCATACAAAAATCAATGGGGGGATTTTGCATGCATCATTAGGGGAGAATAAAGACTACGCTACTAAGCAATAATAAAATGCAGTAAATCTATGAAGAGCATAAACTAAGTCTAGCAGAACAAAAGGGCATTCAGGGGTGGTCCCTGATGGCCTTGGAATGGTCGGGAGGAGAATGAGGGGTGGCCAATGGAGCTTAGGCCGACCCTTGGAGAGAGAGAGAAGTGATCTAGCATCCCAGCATGGTGTCCTTCATGGTGATGATGAGCTCGTGGAGGTGGAGTGGCTAACCTAAGTGGAGGTAGGAGTGCATGGAGCTAATGAACTGAGTGGTGCCAAGAATGTGAATTGGAAGCCAAGGGATGTGAATAGGTGCACTTGGCTGCCCATTAGGTCTTTTTATAGACCCAAGGGCTTCTCTTTAGAGAGGTGTGGAACTCTCTAGAGAGAGTCCAAGAGTGGCCGGCCATGAGATCCAAAAATTGTGGATCTCATTTTGAATGCCTCTTAGTTGCTAAATTTGGCAACCAAGAGGTGGCACCACTTCAAGAGAGTTCTAGAGAACTCTAGAGAAGTGTGTGCGTGAATGGGTGTGTGTGTGTGTGTGTGTGTGTGTGGTCGTGCTCTATGTGGCTAGGTGGTTTAGGTTAGGTCCTAAGGGGTTTAAGTAGGTGCATGTCTTGAATTCGGGTTACAAACCCTAATTGCTAAGGGGGAAAATGCAATTAAACTTAACCTAGGTTTAATTGAATGAGTGTGAACCTAATTGAGAGTGAAATAACTCAATTAGGTTGGGTTTAGGTCAATTGGACTCTCACCAAATCCAATTGAACTTGTATGGGTTGAGATCTAAGCTCAATTGGACTTAATGAGTCCAATTGACTTAGGTGAAGGTAATTGACTTTGATCTAAGTCAATTGGGTTTGGTGAGGGCCTAATTAGGTCCTTAGGTAGGTCTACAGGTGATGTACTAGGGTTAGGACACCTTAATTTAGGTTCCTATGGGGTTGGGATTAGGTTTAGGGAGCTAGAGGTCCAAGATTAAGGCTTGAATCTCAAAACTGGGATTGGAGACCAGTACCAGACGTCCAAAAATGTGATCAGACGACTTGTGCTCAAAAATTAGAGGTTCAGACTTCAATTCTGGATGTCCAATCTGAGTTAGGCGGAAATCAAGGTTCTGTTTTGGGTATTCTGCAGAAATTGGACGTCTGACAAAGTGTCTAGACGTTTAATAACACTGCAGAAGTGGGTTTGAGGTGTGCGGGAGATGGCTAAGGGTCATGGACATCCTATAACTTATCTGGACGTCCAGATAAGGGTTGGAACTAGGGTTTTAGGGCTTCTTAGGGTGTTGTGACCTAATTTAAGAGTGGCTAAGGCTTGGGGAAGTCTCTAGGCTATCCTAGGGCTAGGATGGACCTAAGCTCTTCACATTTTACTGCTTTATTCCTACTTAATAGAATAACAAACCTTTAACTCCCTTACATCATTATTCCTACATCTAATCTAAGCCTTCTGCTCCAGCTCTGCTGCAACTCCCGTTATTCCTGATCCAACTTTAGATCCTGCTCTAGATCCAGCTCCTGATCAGCTTATTGCCTGTAATTGACATAATGCACTTAATCAGCACATTATAACATTATTTCATGCATAGCTAAAGGAAAGCAGTAAAGATGCAGATAATGCGTATGCATGCATGAATTACCCTAACTTATGCTAAGTTCTAGCTTAATTTAGGTTAATTAAGACCTATGATTGCTGCACAATCATTGGGTTAGTTTAAGTTTGAATTTGAAGTTAACTTTGATTGTGCTTGAGTTATAAATATGATTTATTTATTAAATAGGTTAGGCCTTAGGTTGAGGTGGCCCAAACCTAGCATGGCTCATTGGCCAATTTATGAGGTTGCCTTAAGGCTTAGCTTGTTGGTCCAATTACATTGATATATATATCACATATGTATATATATTCATACTATCTATCAAAATATATATCATATATGTACTATACATTAAAAACTAAATAAACATTGACTACTCTTGATACTTTTTAACCAACAAAACTTTAACCCCCATACTTCCTGCAACTGTAAGTTGTGTAATGAAATCCTACATTCTTGTTCGAACTAGATATAAACCATTGACTTCTTGGCATAGAGAAAGTATGAATATCCAAATTCGAACTAAATATGAACACACAAGATAGGTATTTTTATTTTTTATTATAATGTTCTCTTACTTGATTACATTTAGTTGGCTTATTATATACTATATATGTTAAATATTCAAGCCAAATATTTACAATGCATGTAGTTGGATCATTTTTGTTGAATGAATACCTACGAGGACTTGAAGATTTTTTATACACAAAAGGCAAATATAATAACCTCATCATTTACATAACTGAAAAAGATAATTATCTTTTACAAGTCATTTTTCTTACTTGTACAAAATCATATTATTTTTTATACTTTTAAAATAATTATTGATACAAAACTCTACTTACATATTATTTTACACATATAAGTAAAATAAATAATTAGATCATGAATAAATGGGTCGGCCTGGCTCAGCCCAAGTCAATTATTTTTTGGGTCTGGTTGAGCTTGGGCTAAAAAAAATTATTTTGGATCGGGCCTTAGGCTATCTTTTTAACCCATTTGTTCAATGAGTTTGGGTCGGGTCAGGTTGAACTCAACCTGTAAGGGTCAGATCCAATGCTCATTATTAATAGAGACCGTCAATGGGAATTGTTGCATGGTGTTACATAGGATTTGGTGAGGGGATAGTGTACATGAGGGTTGCATGGGATAGGGTGGGAGTTAGGTGGGAAATGTTGCACTTCGGTGGAATTGCATGGGAAGGGTCGGGCGGTGGATGTGAGTGGATTTGGGACACTACAACATACTTCACTTTTGCCGTCGGTTGAAAATCGATGGCAAACCTCTTTTAAACGACGTCACTAAGTGATGTTGTAAGTAGCATTTTTTTTTTTGTCGATTATACAGAACATTTGACGTCGAATTATCATTCGACCAACGGATCGATTGAATATTTTGCTGTCATTTAATAACCGTGGGAATTTTATTTCCCGTCACTTATAAAATAAGTGATGTACGTCACTTTTTCCCTCATTAACACGCTCTTTCTTAAGTTTCATCGTCGTTTAAATAAATACGCTGTCGCTTATATAAGTGACGACAAAAATATTTTTGTTGTCACTTTCCCAAATAAGCGATGGTATATACCTTTCAGTGAAGGGTGAGGTTACATTTTTTTGCCATTGCTTGCGTAAATAAGCGATGGCAAATACCTGGTAAATCTACTCAAAAGTCCTCCCTTTAATGTCGTCGTTTTGTCAGAAAACCAACAGCGAATGTAGGGTTTTTTTTAAAATGTGAAAATTATGGGAAATACCTGCTAAGCCTACTTAAAAGACCTGCTTCTAGACTAAAATAGCTAATGAAAATGAAGAGAAGTTCGTATTTCACAAATATAAAGTCTAATACAGAAAAAGTTTGAAAATGAAATATTTACATAAAAAAGGTAATATGGAAACATAACAAAAGAAAATGGATAAAAATCAAAATACTACTACCCTGATGCCACCAGCTCCACCTGCACCGCTCATGTCGTCGTCGTCTCATCTGTGGATGCTGGGATCTAATGAAGACGGATGCTCTGATTGTCCCTTCTTTAGAAGAAGGGTTAGAAGACTCTCGATCTTATGGTCCATCCTACTCATCTGTAACTACATGGCATCCATCTGATTCTTCATATTTGCCACTCTCTTCTACCTCTCTTCCTCTTGTCTCTATGGTGTGTCGATCTTTTGATGCAGCTGATCGATGACACCTTTCCTCCTATACCAGCTGGACAAGGCATGTGCCCTCCCCACACTATGAACAAAACCATCGTAGTCCAGTGGCATTACTTTCCTAAATGCCTCCTCTAGATCTAGAAGCTGCTAGATGCTGTCAGAGGTCTCGTTAGTGGGGGGATGCACCAAGTGTACCATTTTCTCCTAAATGTATTAAAAAATATTATTATAATATATATATACAAAGTTATAAATTTTTTGAGTTTAGGAAACTTACGTGCCTCTCCTAGTATGTCTCATGAATCCACTTATAAACACCCTCAATTACAGCCTTACTTGAGTGACCTTGTAGATATCCATCCTACTCATCTCCCTCCTATCATATGTAGCGGACTAAAAATATGAAAATGATACAATTATATTAAGATAACTTATAAATTAAGTAATATTCATGTGTGAAGTAGTTATAATACTTACGTAACGGCTTTTAATCGTCTCAATACTCCTTTGACCCAAACAATGGGTCTATGGTGGAGCTTTGGCCCTATTGGCCTTATTTTTCCTTGCTTGCTCCTGTAATAAAAGCATATATATGTATAAATTAATATACACAATATTATTTTTTATGAATTTAAGATAATATGAAATTAATAGAATCATTTTTAATCTATTACGAACCTCCGCTTTGGGATCCAGCCAATGCCCAATCTTCAAGCATGGCATCAGAAGGATAATTCTCTGTTGTTTCCTTAGGTGAATTGCAATTCGAGAAAAATTAAATACCAAATATAAAATGTTAGAAATAATATATGAAATTATATACATAATAAAAATGTAAATGTTTAAAAATTGTTACCTTTCCCTTGCTCTCCGTTCTCCAATCTTTATGGAGTTTGGCGGTGTGCTTAAGGATATATCGGGAGGCATTAGGGTCGTCAACCCAATCATACGTAACTCGCCTACATTTATTTTTAAAAAATATATCAATCTTACTTGATAATAATTTTAAGATAAAGTTATAAAAGAAATATTTAAGATACATGGAATTACCTCCAACTGTGGGAGGAACTGCCTCTTCAGGTCTGCAGGTGCCTTCCTCTAGTTGAAGTAGCAAATGCACACAATGAAATTAACCATTATGCTCACTCGAATGATGAAACCCATGTAATTCTCCACCTTCCCTATGGTTCTAAGCCTAATCATTATTCTCAGACCCTCGGGGACACGCTAGAGGTCTAGATTCTTTGTCTTCCCCCATCCTCTTCTTACTCTGCCTGTGTAAATATTAATCATATTCATTATATATTTCTGAAGTTATAATAAACATTAAAATATAGAAGTAATTTACTTCTTGAAAGTACAGGAGTTCTTACTAGCACTTGTTCCCACTGCTAAGGGATCCACATGAACTGGGGACGTACTCCCCACCATCTCATCCTCTGCCTCCTCTCCCTCCTCGTTATCGTTCTCATCTTGGTCCTCCTCATCTGATGCACCATAATCTAGATCATCCTCTACTCACTCCAGCAAAGTAGGATCAATCTCCTTTCCCTTTCCCTTCCCCCCAGCATATAGTAAATGTGCCATGTCCCCGAGTCGTAGAAACACATGAATGGTGGGGAGCTGGGTACCAGGAGGTGGCTGAGCTTAAGGAGACGACTCGGGCTAGGTGGATGGCTGTGTCTAAGGGGGACTCTTTTTTTTTATGTTTTTTCCTAAACCCCTTCATTTGTAACAAGAAATAAATGCAATAATTAATATAGTTGAAAATCATTAAAGAAAAAAGTTTGGTGAACATTAAAAAAATATTTAAAAAGTTCGTCAGAGTTTTTCGTTAAATTTGAAAATTTTTCTATAAACCTGTATATTAAAATGAAAGTGGGCACACCCCACATTAAAAAAAATTGCAGGGAAACACTCTATAGACTACCATGTACAATCAAACCCAGTGTCATCTATTTTTTGGATATTGGCTAGCATAGCATTTTATGTCTATGATTCTCTTTCAACCCAATTGTAACAACTCCCTTGATGTTTTGCAGGGTGCAGCAACAACATTTGGGGTCAAATAATCTAGTGTGTTGCAGGGTTAATCTGGTTGGAGTCTGAGTAGAGAGATGTGCTTTAAACATAAATGGAGGCATACAACAGATGGAGTTGTAAGCATCTTCCTGTAGTAGGGGTTGTTTGTTTTTTAAACTATTTGGTGTTTTTTAGCTAAGAACAACATTTAGGGCCAATATTAGTTTATGTTGTATGTGCTAATTGTTATACTAGGAAACTTCCAGGGATGTTTTTATGAGTCCTTACTAATGATCTAGAGCTTAGAGATTAGCTTTTATCTGTTTTCCCCTTGCTAACCAATGGGTGATTCTATATTTGATTGTCTTCCCAACCCTTTTGACATTGTTTTATATCAAGTATAAAGCAAATCTTGGATTTAACCATACATTTGTGATACTTTGATGAACTTGATTTTGATAAGACAGGAGGATGATGTGTTGTAATTGGTGTTTTTAAGCTAACTTTTCAGTATATGCTAACATTTCAAGGAGGATGTCAAATATGAAAGAGAAACACAAACCTTGAATTTCATTTCTTGTGTGTCTTATTTTATTTTAAAAAGTTTGTTAAGGAGCTAAAAATATGGATTCTTGGTAAATGAAAATGAAGATGCAAATCATTGCTAAATTGAGATCTCCCTCTTAGTTGTCACATTAAAATGGGTTTAGTACCCAAGTTATTAGTTGATTTGACAGTTACTATATTTTAAGGTTGTCTAATTTGTAAAACTCAACGTATGTTTCTTTTACCACATGACCTATGCTTAGTCTACCTTTTTCTTTTTTTTGTTATTTCTTATTCTTAATCTACAACTTGATTGCAACAGTTATCTTAATTTTTTAGCATTCTACTTAGATCTTAATTGCCTCACTATTCACCTTCCTGAATGTTTAAATATGACCTCTTATAAATCTACAAGACGTCACATCCTATTTAATTGTATTAGATGCCCCATTATCAAATATCTTATAAAGTCCATAATATCTCTTGATAGACCTCATAGTCCGTTTGTCATTTGTGGGTTGTTGGATGGTTTTTATCATTAAAGAATTTTTAAAAAAATTGATAGGATTTTCCCTTAAAATTTAAAATTTTTTTATAAACTTGCATCTATTCAATGAAACAAATAAGTGGGCACACTCTACATCTATTCAAATAAAATAAATAAAGTGAACAAGTATGTACACCTCACATCCATTCAAATAAAACAAAGAAAGAACACAAGTGGGTACTCCCCACATCCATTTAATGAAATAAAAAATAATATACGAGCATATCTCACATCTAGCAAAAGCTTCTAATATCATTCAATCAAATTAAAAACATTAAAATCTGCCTCTAACAACAATAGCCTCTGAGTATGCTCGTCACCGATAACTTATAATTTCAAAAATAAAAGTAATTAAATAACACATTACAACCTTATTAAAATAATTTAAATAAATAAATAAAAAGTGTAGTGAGTAAGATTAACATATTTTGAACATGTGTGTATGATTGGTTTTAAGTTTTAGTATTTCTAGTGTATAGAAAATGCCATTGTAGTTTAGGTTTCTTAAATTTGAATATAAATTAGATTTAAACAAAAATAAAGCAATTATTACTGACCTTAGATATCCACATCTATTACATTTGAATCCATATGACCTTCTTCCATTAATTCTTAGTATGCTTCATTCTGTGCGTCAAAATGATTGCGCGGTATTGCTCTTATTGGTATAACCCATCCCCTTTGGCAATTATCGGGGATGTAGAAAACTTGTACCGCTTGACATGCCAATGGAAATGGTTCATCAAATTGAAGAATTTGACGATTACAATTTAAACTCAAGAATTGTATTTCTTGTCAATTTTGAAACCAGTGCTCTTTTTGAAAACATCAAACCAATGACATTTAAATAAGATAACTTTGCGATCATATCTGAAGCTGATTTCCACAATTTCTTTAATTTCATCATAGTATCCATTTGGATCGATGGAAAGATCTAAATCAACAACTTCGGCTTATTGTGTAACCTTTCCATCATCAATATCTTTTATTCTGAATCTAAACACATTTATTATATACCCAAAGTGGTAATGTGCCTAATGTAATGGTGTATTGACAATTACATCAAAATTTGGTATCCATCATGGGTCCTTATCCTCTTTCAGTTGATTAAGTCAATCTTTAAACTAATCTAACAAGTCAAATTCAGATATCCTTAAAAGAGGTAATCGTTTGAATTCCTTGTAGAATGGATAAATTTCAGGAATTTATTTTAAAATATATAGATGTGCCCAATGTTTGTCATTTTCTGAAATTACCTTGTACTCTATATGAAAAATTGACCTTTTTCTAATATCAAAAATTGACAAACATTCTTAATCATTGTCATTGTATTCCCTCTTATAGTTCCTTTGAAGTTTATTAAAGTGGTTGTCTATTTCATTCATGTACATGGAGGTAAAATTTATACACTCTCCATGAGATAACCTTCTACAATTGAACCTTCCGACTTTACCTTGTTCAAAACATAATCTTTTAGTTTTTTTAAAAATCACTTCACATGATACATCCATCTAAATTGTATAGGTCCATCGATTCTCGCTTCATTTACAAGACGCAATGTGAGATGAACCATTACATCGAAGAAGGCTGGGGGAAGAATCTGTTCCATCTTACAGAGAGTAATGACTATTTGTTTATCCTAGTGATCCGGTGTATAATTTTGTAGTGCCTTTGAACAAATAGCTTTGAAAAATCTGCTTATCTCTGTGAATGAATCAATAACTGGCTCAGGTAGTATTCCCCATATCGCCAGTTAAAACAATACTTGCATATAATGTGGGAGTCATGAATTTTCAAGCGAGATATCTTTTTTTATACTTCATTCACACGATGAGAAAGCTACGACGAAAAACCATCTAGCACCCGAATTTCCTTTTAGAAGGAGAACGGTCTACTCTTTTGATCCTGATTCAAGTTGTAAATAGTAGGTGGGAAGTAGTTATCCTCCTCATGAACATGTAGCTCCGGACGTATCCCCAAACTCTTCATGTCTTTTCTTGTTTTCACTGTGTCCTTTGGATCATTGGTCAGATTTAATACGTCTAAGATGTTATCCATCACATTCTTTTCGATGTGCATAACATCTAAATTATGACATATTGTAAGATCTTTCCAGTATGGTAGCTTCATAAAGAAAATGCTTTTATTTCGAAACCTAGAATTTCTCAAGGTCATCTGGTCTTATTTAAATAGTCGACCCAAACGTATCTCACCCATTTCTTAAAATCTCTCCATTATAACTTGATCTAGCACTTGATAGAATCTGTATTAAGTTTATTCTTTGGATTTTTCTTTGAATGTCGACACATCCTGCCATCAAATTTACCCCTGAACTATGACGTTCGCCATCTATGTTCAATGGGTAGAAATCTATAATACCCTAAGTAACATAACTTCTTACTTTCCAGCAGTCGTAGGTGATGAGTATCTTCCATACAAACTGGGCAAGCAAGCTTTCCTTTAGTGCTCCAACCTGACAAATTTGCATATGCCAGGAAGTCATTTATGGTCCACAATAGTGCTGCATGCATATTGTAGAATTTTTTCCTTTTTACATCATACGTCTTCATACCAGTGTACCACAACTAGTTTAGTTTATCGATTAATGGCTAAAGATAAACATTTATTGCATTTCCTGATTGTTTTGGACCTGGGATTAATAGGGTCAGCATCATGAATGACGATCTCATACACAATCAGGGAGGTAAGTTATAAGTGACCATTACCATTGGCCATATAGAATACGACGGGTACACACTCTTAAATGGATTGCATCCATTTCTTACAAGACCCAACCATATGCTTCTTGCTTCTAAAGCAAATGAATTGTTTCTTTCATTAAATCTCTTCCACTCCTCTGAATCAGAAGGATGATATATTCTTCCATCTTGAGATTTAGAATCCTGTTGCCATATCTTCCACCATTTAGTTTTAGTTAATATAAAATAACGTTAAATCCTAGGTGTCAATGGGATGTAACGAAGAACCTTCTGAGGTTGTTTCCTCTTACTTTCATTTTCACGTCCCTTATATCTCTCATGTCCACATTTGGGACAGATGCTCAAGTTTGTAAATTTATTTTTGAAAAGAATGTAGTCATTCGAACATGCATCGATGTTCTGATAGTCCAAACCAAGCTTGCGAATCTATTTTCTTGCCACATACCACAAAGCTGGAAAACCATTAGGATTATTCAACAACTTAGTAATAAACTGAAGTATTTCTAACATGAATTTAACACTAGCTCTGTTCATAACCTTCAGTTGAAACTTCTTCAATAGAAATGACAACTTAGGCATTCTCATAACACCGGGAGCAATAGGATCCTCAGTTGCCTTAACAACATCATAGAACGGATCACAACTAAATAGATCTCCCTCATCTGTATTTATATCCTCTCCTGCTCTCATCTCATTCAATATTTATTGTATTTCTTCACCTCCACTATTAGCAATTTCCTCGTTGTTGTATGGCGAATGAGGAGTTTTAAGGATATGGTCGTCGTGGTACACTCCTAAATCGCACAACAAACACTTAAATTTATAAACTCAGAATCTAATTGGAGTCCGAAGTCGTTCGCAAGGAGCAAATGTGGAATTCACGCATTAATGTAAATTCAGAATAAATGAGCACAATAAAAGATATGTAATGAATAAAACTTGTCAGATTGATTTTCAATGTAATCCAATGTATCTCAAAGAATATAGAGACAAAAAGAATAAAGAAACCTAAAAAGTGGTGATTTAGATCACCATTCAAATCCCTCTAATTAAGAACATGTCATATTCAAATTACTTAAATTTCTCAACAGTATTCTCAATCAATTAACCCATGTCAACTTAAGTTCATAGTAACATATGAAATAATGCCACAGAACCTTTGAAGCAAATTAGATGACGGCCACTCTTCTCAGATGGCTTAAGTGCTAAGGCACTAAGCCTCAGTAAGCACACAAGAGTGCTTCCTCTTTTCTCAAGGCCTTTCTCAAGCATAGCCTTTTCCTTCCTCAAGCCTTCTCAAGCACAGGGCCAACTCTCCTCAAAGGCTAAGTGTAAAGCCTCTTCCTTCAGCACGCACCCACGAATCTCAGAGAAAAACCCTCCCCCTTCCTCTCATAAATCCTCTTCTTTTTCTCTCAAACCCGAGGCTAATCGGGTACACAGGTGAGTTATCGGGTCATGAACAATGGCCAGACCCACGTACGTGGATCACGGGTGAGGCGTGCTTGGGTATGTGCGTGGGGGACCCGATCCCCCCAGTGTCTTAAGCGGTAAAAAGATATCACAAATTCAATTTATGCCCAACAGCCTGCTCCTTGTCTTACGATGTGGGACTAAACATCCCATGTTCCTCCTTCACGCGATGCAGCCGAGGTCGAGTCTCCAATTGAAGTAGTTGTTGGCGCTCTTCTCTTCAGTTAGGGAGTGAAGATGTCCCGCTCCAGCTGGGGGTAATGCTGGTGAGGATGATAGCTGAAGTACGATGGGCAGAACCGGAGATGGTGGCGACAACAGGCGACGATGGCGAGACCTAAAACTCATGAACATGGGCGCTAGGCCCCAATCAAATAGTCTAGGAGAGTCGCCGAAGGATGGAGAAGATGGTGGTGGTGTCCTTGTGGCGTATGGATGCATGTGGAGGTCTGTTGAAGTTGGGGAAGGCGAGCGGATGATGGGTTGTTCGGTGGGAGTTTTGAGTGGGTGGAATGTGAAATAGGAAGAGGGGTTTTGATGGTGGTGTGCTGGTGGAGGTTTTGGAGGTAACGCGAGGGTGTTTGGTGCGGTGTGGAGTGCAGATGGCTTTGCTGGAGTGTCGTCGGAGCGGAGGAAAACGGAGGGGAAGGAGGTGATTTGTCTGTCGAAATAGGAGAGGGAGAAGTTGAACCTAATCTAAAGAGGGAGAGGAAGAAGATTACCTAGCTAAAGGATGAAGGGAATGAGGAGAGGCATTGGCTGTGATTGGCTAGTGTCGAGGAAGGAGAATCCTCTGGTGATGGAAGCAGCGACGACGAGGGGGTCATGGAACTCCTGCCATGGCTGGCGAGGAGCGGAGGAAGGCAAGGAAGATGATCCCACTACCTATGGTATGTGGCAGCAAGCGAGGAAGTCGAAGGAAGGGATGTCACCGGAGCTACGATAAAGGTGGCCAGAGGGAGGGATTTGTTGAAGAGATGCAACCAAACCGAGCTAAGGAATGCGACATGAGGTTCAGGAGCTTTTATAGAGCTCCTGACAAAGCTCTAGATCAGGAAATAAGCCCAAATTGGCTTGTGATTGAAGCACAAGACACCCATGAATCTCATGGATTTGTTAGGGCTAAATGGTGTGATCTAGGATCCCTAACACCTTCAGACGATTCTTCGTAATGTGAACACCAATTCCACCAAATTTTGTGGGATTTGGTGTTGATCTGAATAGGATTTGAGGTGGCCAAAAGCTGCTTGGAGGTCGGTTGACCTCCAAATGGCGGCAAGGACCCATGTGCAAAGAAGATAAGGAAGTTAGGGACCCATTTGCAAGGATTTTTGAAAGTTAGGGGCTTATCTAAAAGAAACAGAGTTTAAATGGACTGAAATGCAAACTAGATCAAGATGGATTATGATTAGGCCCAAATTTTGGTACCAACCTAATTTGGATCAAAAAAATCTAATGGTGAAGTTGGATTTCAGTTTTGACTAAGTTTGATTGGAAAATTTGCATAGAAAGCTAAATTAGGGTAAAAATCTATCTATGACTCTATTTAAGGTCAAAATTGGTTCAAATGGTCAAATCAAGGACACTAAACTTGAAAGAATATTTTTTTATGAATTTTAAAAGGTTTAGATGAATTTTATCCTAACCAAAACCTCTGTAATTTAAGCAGATCTGAAATTAGGATTTTGGGTGCTGTATTGGCTCTCGAAATGTGTGAAATCCTATTTCTGTTTGTATGGACTCACTTATTAGACTTTAATGCTTATTTGACCTTAGATTAACCCTTGGAAAACCTCGTGGTTACTCTGCTTTCATGAAGTGTTATTAAAATTGCAGAATTAACCTTTATTTAATGTTTTCTTCTGAAATTGGCTTTGTATGGAATTATGGTTCTCAGGCGACTATGTAGGAGCATTTGTTAATTAATCCTGACTAAATAAAGCTAGTTATGGCTCATGATGGTGTTACCATCACTCGTTAATCTCTTCGTCAATAGTGTTTTCATTGTTTATGACTTCCTTAGTAAACTCCTCTCCATGGGCTACCCAAGGAGTGCAATGTTGCGACCACCCATTACAAATCAAGTGCTCAAGCATAGTGTTACAATAATGCAAGGAACCATTCAAATATCTTCTGCATGGGCAGAAGATATTATCGAGTTGGTCTCGTTGCCTAAATATCTTCCTATCATCATCAAAGGCATAATTCAAGAATGAAATTACGCCATCCTTATATCTGGTGTAATCTGAACCCCGCAATCTAATCCAAGATTTGTCCATTATAACCTACAAATTAATGTAAACAAAAAACTTATTAGGAAGAGAAAGGACTGAATGATGTGTATCTTAATTAATATTTTCACTTTATAGTCCATGCCCAAGGATTTGATCACAACTTAGGTTTGCTCGTTACATGTAACCTTCATGCGGTGAAATTTAGACAGCATCTCTCCTCACTTCTCCAGTATACCCCCTAATACTAACCTTAGCTAGATTTGCTTTAACACTCAGTTAAGGGTATCGTAGGAAACTAGATAAAATTAGTTGGTATACTGAAAAAGAGCAGGATGAAGCAACTGAAATTTCACCGCATAAGGCTACATGTAATGAGTAAACTTAAGTTGTGATCAAATCTTCAAGGTACTTCTTTAGTTCGGTACTTCACCAAACTAAACTTGATTGAGTCTTTTGGTATGCTACAAAGACAACACATCATGCATGTAAGTGAGGTATACATACACTTCCTACATTATCTGTATAACATGATCATAAGTTTCGAAGGGCGAATAATTTAACACAATTTGACTCAGAGAATTTTTACTCTAAGGGTTAGAGTACCTAATGTTTGGCCTCTCATGCATATATCTTCTTAGCAAGTATGTGTATCTAAAATAATACTCATAATTGCAAAGAAATTGACATTAAACATAAGCAATTATCCGATAAGAAATAAAATTATTTTATTGAATGCTAAAAAGAGATATACAAAAATGTTATTGTATCACAACATGAGAAATCCATATTATTTCATTCTTATCATTTAAATAAATTAAAAATATTAAAATTATACCTCCAAATAGTATAACCTCGAAGAATGTCTGTCAACGATAACTTATAATTTCAGAAATAGAATCAATTAAATAACACATTATTGCCTAATTGTAAACTAGCTTATATAAAGTTATTATATCTATTATAATTGATTCTTAATATAACAATGTTAATATAATGCAACTGTTATATTGCAAGGGATATTAAAAACAAACCTAATTATTACATGAGGGAATGGGGAGGATAAGAAGATGATGGGGATATTATAATTTTTTTTAACAATTATAATTAACAACCTAATTGTTAATTATATTAGGTTACCTAATATAATGTTACCTAATTACCATAATTGTTGTATTAAAAATAACCTAATTGTTAGAGAAAAAACCTTGAGGATGAGGGGAGGAATGGGAAGGCAGGAGGGAGAGGGAGAGGGGGAGGAGGAGGGGGAGCAAGGTAGGAGGGAGAGGAGGAGGAGATGAGGATGGGTAGGAGGAGGAGGGGGAAGGCAGGAGGAGATGAGGAGGTTGGGGAGGAGGAGGGGAGATAGTTGGAGGGTGAGGAGGAGATGAGGATGTTAAGGAGGAGGATGGGGGGATGGTGGGAGGGGGAGGAGGAGGAGATGAGGACGGAGGTTGGTTGGAGGGCATGAGGAGGTTGAGGAGGAGGAGGGGGATCGCTGGAGGGGGAGGAGGAGGAGAGGAGGAAGGGGATGGTAGCAGGAGGTCGGAGGAAGGGGAGGATGGCCGGCAAGGAGGAGGGGGGGTTGACGAAGAGGAGGAGAGGGACGATAGCAGGTCGGAGGAGGCGGAGGAGAACACTCCAAAAAAAATAGTTTTTAGTGGCAAATTAGAAAGTGACATATAATGCATTTGCCACTAATTCCTTTGATTTAGTGACAAATTTTTTGTATATGCCACTATAACATTTCGTCAAATGACAAGCAATATTAATGGCAAATATATTTGCTACTATTGCCTTTGAGTTAGTGGCAATTTCTACTTATGCCACTACAATACTTTTGTTAAATGACAATTAGCATTAGTGGTAAATATGATTACCACTATAGCCTTTGATTTAGCAATAATTGTTACTTATGCTACTATAATATTTTTTTTGAATAATAATTAGTATTATTCGCAAATGTATTTGATGCAATATGTATATTGTAAATTAATATTAGTAAATTTTGAAGTATAGTTTAGAAAAAAAAGATTATGCCACAAAAGACTTTTTCTGAACCATTGGTTAGAGCCTTTTGGTGGAATTGAAAGGAGGTACTAGCTTATATTCAACATTTATTTTGGTAGCATGAAGAGTGAAGATAAATTAAAAGTTATCCCTTTAAATGGGAAAAAATATTCGATTTCATTTAAGGTTGATATACATGCCGGTGGAGTTGAAAATTCCCATAATCAGAACAATGACATTTAGCATCAAATTGTATAGTGGCAAGTAATACCTTTGCTGCTATTACCTTTGATTTAGAGATAATTTTTTTATATATGACCCTATATAAGTTTTTTGTTAAAAGATAATTAGTATAGTGGCAGATATATATGCCACTATATATGTATAATATATTACTATTATAATTTTTAAAATCATAGAGGCAAAAAATATTATATATTTCTATTTTTTTTTTTCCAACAATAAATAACGTTAGTAGCAAATATATATGTCACTCATTAGAAATAAAGTTATATACAGTGACTACTACAAGAAAATAGACATTTAATAATATATTTTTTTATAATTAAAAATATCATAAGTAAAGTAATTTGTTAATATTTTTAGTTCCCATTATCACTAAAATTTTAAACAACATTTTTTAAAATGGTAATGCAAAGGGTTCGATTTTGTTCTTGCTCTAATAAAATTTTCTCCACCCTAAATCCCCCAACTTCCTTTACGTAGCATTTGGTTGTGGTATAAAGGGTGGGATAAGGGTTAAGAGGTGGGGTGTGATAGAAATAGTATAGATTTCAAGAAATTCATTTTTCTCATATATATTCACTCTTTTCATCACATCAAAATCCATTAATATTCTCTTTTTCCACATATAACTCAAAAAATAATACTTAACAATTAAATTTCATCACATCAAAATCCACTAACTCTCTCTCCTCTCTCACAAAACCAATAATCAATCATTAATATTCCTAACAATCATTTCAATCCCACCAGCTAAATACATTCTATTCTATCCAGATATAACACTATTCCCTGTCAAATGCAACCTCAGTGGCTACCTCAATCATGGTCTTCCTCCCACCAATTGGTATCTCCCCGCAGATGTCCTTTCCCTCCAGAGGCCACAGATGATGTAAGGGTCTCCTCTCTCGATCTTCCTCGTCCTCCGTCAGCCCTTCGTCCTCACCCCTTCCTCACGCCATTGCTCTCCTCCTCCACCCTCATACACCAACAGATCAACCCATAACCCCACACAATGAGGACACCCACCCGTCGCACCTCTACATCCTCCTTCCCCAGCCTTGTGATCTCCTCTGCCTCACCGTTCACCCCTTAACGATTTACCCCAACCTTTTTTCACCGGTGATCCGTCTTCTCCCTCAACCCCACCCATCACACACAACCTCCTCCAACACCTCTCTCTCCATCCAACTCCCCTCCACCATCACCGCCGACCACTTCTTTGCTTCCTCCTCTCAAAGCCGCTGACCAACTCCAACACCGCCTTCACCTTCTCCACACATCACCCCACCAACACAACCACCCCCCCCCCCCCCCCCCCCCCCCCCCCCCACGCGCATCGCCCTCACCAGCTATAGGATGGCCTACGCGAACACCCCCATTTGACCACCATGTCACCTCGCGCCCTCACCAACACTTCTCCCTATCGATCTCTGCCTGACCACCTCTCGTATCACTCTTCTCGCCCCATCGCTTCCCATGCCAACTACTCGCAACTCTCCAGCACCACTACCGCCGTGCCTCCACCACGCATCCGTCCTGCCTCGAGACCATCTCTACGACGTCGCTACCACCTCCCTCAGGCACCACCTTCGGTAACATTTCCCAGCGGCCGCGCCGCCACCCCCCCCAAACCATCACAAAAACAGAGTGAACACTCGTTCTTCTTTCTTTCCACTTCTCGGCCAGGACAAGAGGCTATATGTGGATCTCTCCTGCTGGATAATTCAACTCCACAATGCTACTACGTCTCAGACCGCAAAGGAGAAGCTCCACCTAAGGGGCCTCTTCCATAGTCTCAGGTTTTTCATTGCCATCAACTGCAACCTTATCTTGGTGTTTCCTATGTACTCTTTTGAAAGTGGTAGCATGAAAGGCTTATTCATGAGTATTATTCAAAAGTTCGAGAACTGATTCTTTGAATCTCAGTATTTGCGATACTTGGAGCTCATGGCCACCAACTTGGATCATCTTTCGATGTTGGAAATGATTCTTTAGATGTTGAAAATGATTGAGGATTTTCATTATATATGTATGTATGCATCGAGATATTTCCATCTTTGTTTAATTTTCTCACTACTAATAAGATTGAGGATTTTGTTTTTTCCATAACCGCTTTCTTTTTGTCTGGGTAGATTCTGGGAATGGACAAGTTGTTCCCCTAAATTCCATGTCTCTATGGAATTTGAAATACATTTCCAATGATTATTTCAGACTGGTATAAGTTAAGGCAACAAAATAGTTCCTAATCAAGCCCTACCAGCTCATATTATTGAAGATTCTAGTAGGTCAAGCTAGTGGATAGCTGATTTATATTATTTCCTACCATCTTACTTTGTGACTAAAGTTGTATCTAATCGAGTCCTGTAAAAGTTGCACTCGTATAATGTGCACATGGCCATAAACTTGTTGCCTAAGAGACCAGAAGATTCAGTTTTAATGTTCTGAGATCTACCTCAACCTTCCACCCTTCCATGCTCTACAGGAAGTTCATGTGATGCCTTGTCCAAGACTTTGTATTTTAGATCATATCTAAATGTGAGGATGCATATACACGTTATCCATTTTCAATATTAATGTTCTAGCGTATTGACATTGAATCCTATGCATCCATCATGTAGGGATCTAGCAAAAGAAGGTAAATTTTGAAGTCAAACATCCTCATTTTTTGTGGAGATTTCAACCTCCCATGTAAGATTTGCATGGAAAAATTGAAATTAGGATGAATTTTCTAGTCATAGTTCTAATTTAGTTTTTCTTTCTTAGAATCTAATTTAGTTAGCTATGCTTTTGTTCAAGTTTTCGTTATTCATAGTTTACACTTTTATCTTTCTTGATGCAATGAGTTCCTAGCTCTTTTTTGCTTGATCTTTTATCTCACCAATTTCTTCAATTTGAGCTTAACATTTTTTATTGACGGTGGCTCTCTATCCACATGTAACATAATCAGTTCTTTTTGCAAACATGTTTTTCCTCTAAAAAAATGTGATGCATAAAGTTCTCTCATAAGTCCAAAATTACTCATTGAAAGTTAGACCATAGAATTTGCTACAACTGACTCAACAAAGGAGTGTAATCCTGGAAAATTAGAGTTGTCATTGTTTGAATTTTTTTTTCCTTAGCTCCTAAAGGACAATCCAAATTTCATTTTTGCTTTTGGGGTTTGGTGTTCGCTAGTTTCATTTTTTCTACCATTTGTGATTCTTATTTTCTTTTTCTTCCATGTATAAAGGGTCTCTTTAGTTAGTGCCGATTGATCTTTAGTTACAAATGCTTTCACAAATAATGTATGTATTTCGTGGAATGTTGAAAAAGGTGCTTATGGAAAGATCATGACAGTAAGGAAAAATTCACCTCTTAAATAAATTGCAACATTATCCAATCATGTATGTTGGAAGGCAATTTCATTTATAAAGCATTTTCTTTTATCTCGTTCAAAAGAAAAGATCATCAAGTTGTTCCATTTTGTTAACTGAAAGTCTTGCTTATTTAAAGATATTACAAATGCCTGGAAAAATATAGTATTGTTCCAAGCTTGGGATTATTTGGTTTTCGAATCAGGCTAGAGTAGTAAGTAAATTGTTTGGGCAGTCTTTATGATGATTGGATAGGCTTTTAGTTGGTTGATGTTTTTAGGCTTTGATGGACATCAACTTGGGATATCACATGCATATGACTTATGAAATATACTGGATGTGCATTTTGGAGTTGATGTTACATCAACTTGGATGCTTTCCTAATGAACCTTTCAGAATTTTAGAAGTAGAACCTACAGCTGAAATGCATTTCTGAAGGAATTCAGAATTAAACAAAATAATTACAACAGAGTAAACCACTCCCTCCCTGATGAATATTTTTTTCTTAATTCTGAATGAAATTGACATCATATAAATGTTTCTTTTTCTGACTTTGGAATAAAATTGTTGTCATATAAATAATTTTTGTTTCCTTGTAGGTCTTTAAATGCTTAATTGTTTCTTGATGAAATTGACATCATATTAGAGAAGATGCTACCAGGACTATGATCACACTATCTCAGTAGGGTGAACAAATCCCAAGGACTCATTGTACTACTGTTAATATTATATTTCTGATTTCCATTTGGCATTGGTTTCAGTGTGTTGATATTTGGACACTAGGCACCCTCTATGCAAACCACCTGCATGTTGTTGTCATTGTTCTTTTTAATTAATCTTTCACTAGACTATGAAGACTTCAATTAAAAATTATTGGATACATTCTGTTTTTGTGTTTCCTAGGCAGATATGATCCAGATTCAAAAGGAGGCCCTATTGGATCTTCTCCGCTGAAGAAGGTTGCACCACTTACTTGACAGTAGAGAATGTCAAGCAAAAATAGAAGCCAATGCTTACAGGATGACAGTAATTAAGGAATATAAAGACTAAAAAATATATGGGCATGAAAATTACACAGTTTTAGGTACTGAAATTGACCTGTCATAGAATTACATTTGTTCTGGTTTTATATTGAGAAACACACTTTGATTCTACTAATCAAAGACCCTTGTCTTTTACCAATTTTGTTCTTTACAAAAAAGCACAGCACTGATCTCCAGGTTGCCATGTTGGATATAAGGGAAATATATTTATTGTTCAACCTTGTAAAACTATGCATTCTCTCCATGGGTTTAAGGGTACAACAGGTAGGCAAATATATGACATCCAAATTTAACTTAGACTCAGTAATTTATTGTTTGTCACATGTGCTCATATTATCCCTATAGAATAATTTTTATGTGTCAAGTGCAGATCCATGTGGCTTGAAGTCATGGTTTGATCCTTATTATTCTTCCTATGAATGCATAGGTTATCTATCATTATATTGTTTCCTTCCAGTTGCAATGCTTGAAGACTGACTTCTAAACGGTGAATGCTTATCATTGGTAGTTTCCTTAAAGGAAAGACCATATCTTGATCTCACGTAGGAAACTAGATGCAAGAATTCTACTGAATTCCAAGTTTCATCTTGCTGATATGCTTCATTGTAATCTCGAATTTCACCCCACTGATATGGATTTTGTAGGGAAACATGATTTAGTTATCTAACACATTTTTAAATTATTTTTTTCAGGTAATGAGCCTAATCTGCTGCAAACAGTCAAGTGTGTTAGTACATGGTTGGTCGAGTTGATCTTCCCTTTCATTGCAAAGTAAAAATATGTGGCTTTCACAGAGCTTCGAGTTAAACCTCGACAACTAGCTCTCTCCCTTGATGTTCCCCTGAAACCTCCCCCTTGGGCCCAGCAACAGCAGCCTTGCATGACTTCAAATTAATGAGGCTTTTATCTACTTGATTTATTTGATCCTAACAGCTCTAAATTATTTGCTCTAATTTTTTTTGAACTGAATTATTTGCTCTAATTGGTCATTGCAACCATATTAAATCAGATATATTCCTACCATCGTTTAAAAAAACGTGCCTTGAGGCTCTTGAGGTGTGCGTCTCGAGGCGAGGCGTGCCAATTTTGCCTCAAGGCTTAAGCCTCGGCTGCAGTCTGCGAGGCGTGCGTCTCGCTTTGCCGAGGCGTGGTCGAGGTGCTGAGGCGTTGAGGCACTGGAGAGGCGTCGCCTTGGCTGTTTTGCTTTGTAAAATGGTCATGTGCTAGTCACATGACCATTTTTTTGACCTAAGCCTTGGCTCTAGTCCTAAGCCTAAAATCTAAACCTCAAAAAGGTGGAAGTGCAAGAGCCATCACCAGCGAGTTGACGACAGCTCCTGCTCCACCGCATCGCAGCCTCACCGGCGAGCGACGCTCCAGCGCCAGCAGTGCGAGTAGCTCTAGCGCAGTGCAGGCTTTAGCGCAGGCCCCAGCGCTCTAGCGCAGGCTTTAACGCTCCACGCAGCGGTAGCGTAGGCTCCAGCTTCAGGCTCTAGTGCAGTGCAGGCCCCAGTGCAGCGTAGTGCTCCATGCAGGCCCCAGCGCAACTCCATCTCCAGCGGCAGTGCCCCAGCGCAGCGCAGTGTAGCTCCAGCATAGGCCCTAGCGCAAGGAGGGCCAAGCGCAGGCTCGAGCGCAGCTCCAGCTCCAGTGGCAGTGCCCCAGCGCAACACAGTGTAGCTTCAAAAGCAGAGATTGATGCTTATGAGGAGCTTGATGCAACTGTAGCTCTAGAAGAGGATCTTATTGATCTTGAGCAGTTAGTAGAAGCAGAGGGAGGAATACAAGTAGGAGAAAGTAGAAGAAAGATGCAAAAGAGAAAGGATAAGGGTAAAGGTAATATGTAATTTTATATTTTGCTGAACTGTAATATTTAAAGTTATAAACTAAGGTTCTAACTTCTAAGAAATTGTTTAAAATGACTTATCTTTTAGGCAAAGCTATTATTGATGTTGAGTTGGAAGAGTTTCAAGAGAGTGATAGAGATACTGAGGAAGATGTTGATAATGAGGCTAGGATGAAGTTTATGGATGACTTTTGGGATGATGCGACCAGCCCTAGCGACAGCATTGATGAGCTTGACGGTGTTCAAGGAGGAGGAGACTAGAGTCTACAATGTGTTGTAGTTCTTTTGAGTTTTTGATGTGGATGTTTCGTGTATCTTCATTTTAATGTATGTTTTAACTTTTAAGTCTCCTAGTGGTTTGAGAAGTTGGTTTAGTTTGTGCTTTTGTTATGGTTTCTAATCTTTTATATTATATGTACGTTTATCTTTTCATTTAAATGTCATTTCTTATTTAGTTTCGTTCTTTTAATGTTGTGATAGAGAAAAAATGTTATGAAATTATGTCATTTATGTTATTATTTCCTTATTAGCACTTGATAAGTATATATTATTTTATTTTCTATATTTTTTATGCAAATCCTGAGGCTTACGCCTCGATCACCTCGAGGCTTACGCCTTGCCTTGATGAAAGCAAACCGCCTCGGTACTGCCTCGCATTTTTTAAAACCTTGATTCCTACACAAAAATGAAAATTGGAACTAAGTTTTCTACACCAAAAAGAAAAATAGATTAAATCTAGAGGTTTAATCACCGCAATCACTTGAAATCAAATTAACTCATCACTGATTTTAAAAATACAATCAAGATGTCTACTCAATCACAAGTTCTGTCTTACTAATATGCATCTACTCAATCACAAGTTTTTAAATTATTTCCTTTTAGGTGTCCTGGGACGAGCTTGACCAAGTGTAGCCTAGTAGTAGCCCCTCATGTTTTCTTCCAGTGACCACTTTTGCAGGCGTACAGGGAGCCAAGCATGCTCATTTGAGGATGTCTTTCAGATCTCCACCACAAGCTGCAGATGGGCTTTTTCCCTACTTCAAGGTTCCACTGCGTTGATTGTGGAGAATGGAGTTCGAGGATCTCCAATGGCTTGATCATTGGGAAGCTATCCATCTGTGAGAACGTCTCGTGCTTGCTTTCCATCACCTGATGCACTAAAGGTTCGTTATTTTTATGTGACATTATAATCTCAATGTCTATAAGGAGAAGAACTTTTGACTATGTCATCGCAATTGGATCTTTTGCTGCTATTTGGAAATGTATTCATGTGAGTTATGCTTAGATTTTTTGTTCATTTACCACTTTCTATTGCCAATGATGCACCATGGGTCCTCACTGTTGTTGCTAGCTCCATAGATAGAGCCACAAGATCTACGTTGAGGCAGCCATCAAAGACACTGATACAAGTGCGTAATTTTTCTTCTTTGACTAGTGGTATCAATTGTGGCCAGTTACCACTAATATCTAATTCAGGTCCAATCTTTTTGAAATATCCTATCAATTTCTTCAGATATGTTTCATCTTCAAATGATGCCATACTTTCCCTAATGCATCTCCATTTGAAGCATATTGTTTTCTCCATAACAAATAATTCTTTACTTTCCCTCATGCATCATTATTTGAAGAATATTGTTTTCTCTATTATATGGCACTGCTTGAATGCTTGAAAAGCTAAAGATGACCTTTATATGGCCTATAAGGGGTCTTTCTTAGATTCTTTGATAAATTGCACTATCGACTGAGAAAATAAATTGTTACTATATGCACCTTTTTCCCTTTATTGATGGGCTTATAGAAGGATCTTCTACTTATGTTGATCATGAAGTTGGTGCTTGCGGTGTTACTGGGGATGGAGATATTACGATGTGATTCCTCACATGGTAACATGCTTTACAGTCTTGAATATGTTTTTGCTTTAGTGCTTGCATATATAATTTGGATTTGTCTTTTTTTGTTACATTGAGTCATTCTATTTGTAACTCTCTACAAATGTAATGTTGGTGAAATTCCATTGCCGAAGTATCCAAGGGGTTGGTTTTGGCTTTTGGAATTTAGCATTTGCTTGAATATGAAAAAAATAAACCCAGGAATCAAGGCTTGCAAACTTTATTCCATTTTGAATGAATTTAAGGATGCCATATGGGAATCCATTGTTAGAACTAAGGGTTAAAACTCAAGAAGGGATATTTACTTTTATTTTATTCTTTTCAAAATTTTCAAAAAGTAAGCATATATTTCAAGTGAAATTTTTGGCAGACTTTGTCCTCACATGTTATTGATAATTGTTGTCACTTTTTTACTTTGGATCAAAGATTAGAAGATTGAAGCTGCTTGGTATAGCAAGGATTTGAAGAGGTCGTTGCTTTTGGTGATTCATTGTATTTTTAAATTTTTTTGTATTATTTATTTATTTTTTTATCACCCTTGAGAGGGGAATATTTTGGTGTTGAGGTTGTTGCTACATTTTTATGTTTTTCGCATTTTCTGATGTATCCCTTTAAAGGGTTCTTATTGTACTTTATTTTTGGAAGATCAATAAAATTAGAGTTACCCTTATTTTTAGAGCTTGTTAAAATAAAAATATTTCTCACTAAAGAATATCAATAGTGGTAGCTAAATGATATAACAAGGTGTTATTGAAGTGAATCACTAGTGGCAATTACATGGAAAAAAAGTCATTAAAGTAAGTTAATAGTGGTAATTTAATGACATGAATAATTGTTACTAAATAATATCAATAGTGGCAATTAAATGATAAAATAAAATATCATTAAATTAAATAACAGTGGTGATTTAGTGGCAAAATTAAAAGTCGTTAAATGAAGTATATAACGACATTAGTAGTGTCAATTAAATTGTCACTAATATAATTCAACAGTGGTAAATAAATTGTCACTAAAGATCATTAGCGACGGTAATTGCAGCAATTAAAGTGACGTTAATATTGATGTTTTAGCGGCAATTATACAATTGTTGCTAACTCTTTAGTGATGCCAATGAAGGTAGCAATTAAGTGGTAATTATTTTAAGTGTCGCAAATTGTATATAGCGGTAAATAGAAGATCTATAGTGGCAAATATTAAATGTCATTAAAGGCTATTTTTTTTTGTAGTAGGAGGTCCGGCGACGGGGCGATGAAGGGAGGACGACTCACCAGAGGTCGGAGGAGGACGATGACGATGATGAGGAGGAACGGCGAGGAGGCGCTCGAGGTGCAGCAAGGAGCGGCAATGAGGGTTGAGTGAAAATGAAACTGGTGATGGGAGAGGAAGGGGCACCTACGCATGTGAAGAGAACATGGATTTTTGTCATCATTTTAATTAGTAAATGACGACAAATGTCTAACCAAATTTCCCTCCATGCACCCAAATTATTCCCATTAGCGGTGGGGGGGGGGATAAGCGACGGTATATCGAGATATAAAATTTGCCCGCGAGCAATAACTGTTTTATGGATTCACCGTCTGTTTACCTAAGAAACAATGATAGAAACATTATCGCCATCGCTTTATAAAACGACAGCAAATAACCGACGGTGAATGCCATATTTCTAGTAGTGGGAATTGTCCGCATGGAATGTGTGTGCATGGGATGTTACATGGGAAATTTCATGGGATTGGGTTTAGGTTTAGGTGAAAATATAACGTGATGAACGTGATGTGGGACTAAGGCTAGGACCATGGTGGATGGTTAGGGTGATCTAGGTTAAGAATTGGGTTCGGTGAGCTTGATTGGAGATCGTCGTCTGATTGAGATCAATTCTGATGCGGGTTCCTTTTAGGCTTGGAGTTGGTCCTGTAGGAATAAGCAAGTATATATCACTGTAAGCTAAGCTACAAAATACAGAAATTAAACCTGAAAATGCATTATTTACAAGATGATGCATTCTTAACTATAATACACTAACCTAATGCAATTATAAGTTAGCATGAATTATATAATTAAATATGAATTCATTGACTGCCCTAAAGTCTCCAACCATGTTCGAGAAAGGTACAACCATGCACTGGTAAAAGGTAGCTAGTGTATTGTACAGTCCAAAAGGTATTCTATAGAACGTGAATGTTTCATAGGAACATGTGAAGGTGATCTTTCCTTAGTCGTTTGGGTGTATTGCTACCTGGCTGACCTCGAGTAACCATCTAGGAAATAGAAGTACTTTTGCCCAGCTAATTTTTCTAGAATCTGGTCAATGAAGGGAAAAAGGAAGCGGTCTTTCTTGGTTGCAGTGTTATGCTTCCTATAGTCTATGCATACTTTCCATGAGAAAGTTGTTCTTGTAGGCACGGATTCACCCTTTGCATTTGTGATGACTATCAGTCCTCCTTTCTTTGGTACTACTTGGATAGAGCTGACCCATGGATTGGCAGATATATGGTAAATTATTCCTGCACCTAACTAAATTTCTTTCTTTACAATATCCCTTATATTAGGGTTTAGTCTTCTCTGCATCTCACGGGAGGTTTTAGCTCCTTTCGCAAGGTATATACAATGTGTACAGTAGGAAGGGATAACCCCTTTTAGATCAACCAGGGTCTATCTAATAGCTTTCTTGTTCCTGGCAAATACCTGAATCAACTAGGTCTCTTGAGTTCGAGTCAGGTGCGCACTGATGATCACACGAAAGGTCTGATCTTGACCCATGAAGGTATAGTTTAATTTCTTAGGTAAAGGTTTTAAATTTGGTCTGGGGTCTTGGGTTGGCAGGGTTTTAGTTGGATTTGGATTCTTAATTTGGATATCTCGGAAGGGTTGATTATTAGTTAGGTTACAAGTCAAATCAGTCACTTCCTAGGTTGTTTGGTGGTCATGGGTGACGATTGTGTGCTGGTCTATGCATGAGATTAAGGGATTTTCAATCAAGTTCATGGTCATACATTCCTTAGTAGGATCGTCATCATCCTCAATAGTAGTGATTACGCCATAATCCTTAAAGCTTTTTATTGCCTTGAAAATGTTTAGTTTCTCTGTTGATCTTTGAAGGTACATTCCATGTGACCACACTTGTAGTCAATGTGAGCCTCAACAGTTGTTAAGAAGGGTGCCCTAGAATTATAGGTGTGTCTCGTAATTTCTTAGGCACCTCCATGTCAAATACTAGAAAGTCTACTAGGAAATAAAAGTTTTATACTTTGACAATAACATCCTTAACAACCCCACGAGGTGTAGTCACTGACCTATCAACCAATTGGAGCACGACTGTTGTAGGTTTAAGCTCACTGAAATCAAATTTCTCAAATGAAACAATGGGGATTAAATTGATGGAGGCATCCAAATTTAGGAGGGCTCTATCAAAGGATGCATCCCCTATGAAACAGGAAATTAGTGGGGCCCCAGGGTCATGCCTTTTTGTGGGTAGTTTGCTCAAAATAATGGTGCTTGCCTGTTGGGACAAAACTACCCTCTTCTTGGTTTTGGCTTGGCATTTTGCTGTACACATCTTCTTAATGAATTTTGAACAGGATGGGATATTCTCAATAGCATTGAGGATTGGAATGTTCACATGTACTTGCTTAAAGATCTCAAGCCACTCCTCATTATCTGGATTCTTTTTCCTAGGTTGGGTTAGGACCTCAGGGAAAAGGAGTTTCACTGAATCAGATACTTGGACCTCTATTCCTTTATCTCCTAAGTCTTGGTCATCCCCTTAATCAAAGTCAGGCTCCTCCGAATCTTATTGATAAGTAAGAGTTGAGGGTGATGAATCATGGGTCTTTTTCCTACTCCTTAAAGTAATTACTCTGGCTGTGGCACTCTGGTTCGTGTATTGGGGTGGGTTGGGCAATATGGGCTGAGCCTAGTTGGAGTTTTGGAAGCCAAGTGGGGTTAGGGGAGCAGAATGGATTACTTGTGCTTGTTGCTCCCGAGTGTTCCTAAGGAATTTCGTAGGGTCAGGGACAAGTTCGGAAGGCAATGAACCTTGTTGCCTAGATTCATTCATCTAGCCTAGCTATCCATAAAACTCGATCCTCATTTGGTTCATCTCTCCCCTATGTCTTAATTCCATTTCTTTCAATTCCTTGAGCATCGTGGATAACTTAGATTGTTGGGTGGGTGCCTAGTGAGTCTAGCTTTGGGTCTTGTTGGACCTACCCACTTGACCTGAATTGAAGTTCTGCTTAGTTTGGTTTTGATTTTGTGTTGGTTTTTGGTTTGACTAGGAGAAGATTCTGGTATAACCTTTGAGGGTGTTTGCATCCTTCAAGTTGGAAGATGAGGGTGTAGAGTCTGTGACATGGGAAAAGGAGGGTGTCAAGGTCCCTCCTTGAGATTGGTCAGCATAAAATTGTCTCATGGGTTGAGCCACATTATGAACTTCTCTCATCAAAAAGGTAGTCCCTTGGTTAGTCATTTTAGTGTTTCTCTCTTTCAAGAGTGTGTCAAGCTTCTTATCCAAATTCTCTAAACTCTTTTCGACAAGAGCTACCTTGTCAAGTTGTTTGACAATGATTTCTAAGTCAACAACATTGGAATTAGCTTGCACCTTATAGAGTCCTATCTTAAGTTGACCAAACCCATTGAACGTGAACAACCAAGCATTGTTCAATGAGTTTTCACTCATATTCTTGAAAAGCTCAAATGCCACATCCTCATCTTTGCTTATGAAGTTTCCCCCACTAGTAGCATCTACCAAATTACTAAGGTTATCATTGAGGCCATGGTAGAAGATTTGGGCTAAGTGCTAGTTGGGTACTTCATGGTGTGGACACTTCCTAGTGAGGTTGTTAAACCACTCCCAAGCCTCGTGGAGCTGTTCCCTAGGGTTCTACATGGAGGTCATGATGACATGCCTTAAGGTGTTAGTCTTTCCAATGGGGAAAAATTTCTTAAGGAAGGCGCTCTTGAGCTCCTCCCAGGTCTGGATGAGTTTCTGTATTAAACTAAGCCATTGGGATGCCTTGTCCTTTGGGAGAAATGGGAACATCTTTATCATCAAGGTATCCTTAGACATGTTCTTTGGGCCAAAAGTCCTAACTATGTTCAACAATTGCTCTAAATGGTGGAAGGGGTCATCATTGGTATGCCCATGGAAGTGGGGAATCAAGTTTTATATTGAAGGTTTAAGTTCTGAGTCGTCCCTAACGTTGGGTGTCCTAATGTAATGCTCTAGATATGTGTTGGAGGGATTATAGAAATCCCTAAGAAGTTTAGGTCTATTTAGGTTTTGGAAGCGATCAAAGGCTTGTATAATTGTTTGAATTTAGCATTGGTGTTCATGTTGGGCTTTTATTTGTTGTTGGACCAAGGCAATTGGGTTATCTTCAAAATTGACATCCTCCTCATGGTCACTCTTGTGGTGGCTAGCCATTGGGTTTTCTTGATGAGCACGAGAATAATAAAGTCTCCTCCTACAACTCCTATCCAAGGGTGGTGCTAAATCCATATTCAAAGATCGCCTATCATTCAAGCACCAAGAAGAAGTTCAAAAGATGTGAGAAGTGATAGATGAGAGAATAAGCCCCCTCGCCGCTTCCCTCCTTCCCCCCCCCCACCAACACACACACACAAACATTAGTGAGGTGTGCAATAAGAAACCTTTTTGGTTCGGTCAGGGAGATATACCTTTAATGTTGACCTCGGGATAGAAAAACATAGGGACAAAGCTATCAATTTTTAGTAAGATAGAACCAAAGACTTTGGCCAATATTAGGAAGAGACGGTCTAAGTACCGTTGAAAAGTTAGAGTTCAATAAGGTAGCCCGATCGAGGAGTCATATTCTTTATTTGCACACATAGCTTATGATTCAAGTTCAATTCAAACCTTGGGTGGGTTGACAGAGCCATAAAAAGTTGCTATTGCGACACAAAACCAAAGTTGACAGAATCTTTGATTGGGTTTGAGCAGTCTTTATTTGGGTCAATTCTTGAAAACTGTTGAGTTTCTGTAGATAAGGTTTGGATTTATAAATTTATTTTGATTGGTAAAGAGTTGAGTTCAAAATTTCTAATATGTTTTTGCTTAAAACTAGCATTCTAGTTTTGTTCCACTTGTTTTTTGCGTTCAATTTTGCTGAGGACTAGTAACAGATAGGCATGGGGGTGTGATATTTCTATATATGTTTACATTAATTATGTCTAATTAATGCAAGTTTAAGGTTGAATTAGGGTAGAAAGCATTTAGTTAGGTCAAAATAGTCAAATAGGTGCATTTTGTAAATATTGCAATATGTGGGGTTTTTCTATAAGTTTTTCCTAATCTATAAATGGTACCTTGATGTCCTTGTTGTAATATGTGCAGGTACAGGGTTTGGAGCAATTTGTAGCCTTATAGATTGGATTTCCAAGATTGAGCTCACTTGGGTGAAGAGTATGAGATTATTTATGTGGACCTTAACCTATTTAGCAATTAGGTTAGCCTATTTAGAAACCTAAGTTTTCCTAACTTAGGACCCACCCACCTAGCTTAATGTTTTAATTGAAAATTGCGAAATTGATTGTTTTTATGTCGAAGTATAGTCGCGAAATCCAATTCAAACAAAAATAAAGCAATGAGACGGTGAGTCCCAGTTGATCTCAGGGTGGTGTTTAAGAGTGAAATTGAATTGATTTTTCTACTTGCTTAAAATTGCAGTCCGGTATTTAAAATACAAATATAGGATTCGTCGGTTGCGTTAACTCGTAAGATGTGCGCATGAGCCAAAAATAATATAAACGTGAAGGTATGAGTATCGATGCGTAGTATCTTAACTATGCGATGGCGACCCATAGAATATTCGTTAATTGTTAAATCCTCTCTATCTTTCAAAATAGACATTTTAGCTGCAACAAGATAAGAATATAAAGCGGGCAACTAATGATTACAATATAGATAGATGAATCAGATATCAAGCAACTGGTGATTTCAATTCCTAAAAAATATCGTCATTACAATCAAATGTAGAGGAATGCTTGTACAGGAAAGCTTGAAAATACTATTCTAACTATTATAAAAGTAATGCATGCATGGATCTAAGGAAGATTATGCTTGTATACATCAAGGTAGAGGATTACTACTTATACTAGCAAAAAATAACGCAAGAATTAATCTATGAAGAACTTTAAATCTAGCTAACAGAACTCAGAACATAGGTGGTCTCCAATGGCTGTGTGGCCGAGGTGATGGGAAGGGAGAGAGGGATGGCCAAGGTGGTTGGCCGACCTCTTGAGAGGGTGGTGGAGGTGCTCTAGCCCTTGGACGTGAAGGTGGTGATGATGGAAGTGATGGAGCTCATAGAGAGTGTGTGCACATGAATGGAGTCCAAGAACTAGATTTAGATCTAGATGGGTTCGTTGGTCGTCCATGATGGTCGTTAAATAGACCAAGGGATGGCTCATTTAGAGAAGTGTGGAACTCTCTAGAAGAGCTCCCTTCTTGGCATTGCAACCCATTTGAAATGGGGCTTCTTAGATCCACTTCTTATGGGTATGGTTGTGGACTCCTTGAAAGGCTATTTTTAGTCTTTCAAGGTGGCGTCACTTGGAGGCCTTTCTAGAGAACTCTAGAGTGGGCAGCCAAGTGGTGGTGGTGTGTGTGTGTGTGCATGAGTGTGTGGGTGTGGCTAGGTGGTTTAGGTCGAGTCCTATAGGTTTAGGTAATTAGGTCTAGGTTGGTTTCTAAAACTAGGTTCATAAAACCTAATACTAAAGTGATAAGTGCAATTAAACTTATCCTAAGTTTAATTGAATGGATATGTGTGTAATTGGGAGAGAAAGTTCCCAATTAAGTCAGGCTTGAGTCAATTGGACTCTCACTGAGTCCAATTAGACTTCTGTTGGTTGATGTTTGAGCTCAATTGGACTCTATGAGTCCAATTGACTATGTGAAGTGTAATTGACTTAGATCCAAGTCAATTGGGTTTAGTGAGAACCTAATTAGGTTCTTAGGAGGGTCTCAGGGTGGTGTACTAGGCTTAGGGCACCTTAATTTAGGTTCCCTAGGGTGTAGAATTGGGTTTAGAGGCTTAGGAAATCAATATCTAGGCTTGATTTCAAAAATAGTAACTGGAGAGGGGTTCCAAACGTCTGATTTAGTAATCAGAGACTTATACTTCAAAATCAGAAGTCCAAGTCTCTGGTTTGGACATCCAAAGTTGAATCAGAGTGGAGTTGAGGTTTTGTCTTGGAATTATGTAGAAATTAGACGTTTGACACCTTGTTTGGACGTCTGATATTCCAGTAGAATTGGGTTCTGGTTTTGAGGATGGTGTCTAAGGGTCCTGGACGTCCAACAACCTACCTGGATGTCCAGATATGGGTTGGAATAAGGGTTTTGAGGTATTCTAGGCTAAGGTGACCTAATCTAAGGGTGGCTAGGGTTTAGGAAGGTCTCTAGGGCTATCTTAAGGTTAGGAAAGGTCCTATGTTCTTCATAATTTAACTCATGCATTAAAATTCTACTAGTAAGGTAGTACACCTCTTCCTTACATTATGTCTTCATCTTTATTCCAGGGCTTCTGCTCCAACTCTAGCTTCCTCTTTTCTTCAATTCTAGTTTTAGGTCATCTCTTGAGCTTCTTATTGCCTACAATCCCAAATAATACACTAATCAGTACATTATAGCATTATTTCATGATTATTTAAGTAAAGTAGAAATGCAATGTATGCCACTAATGCATGAATTATACTACAACTATGCTATGTTCTAACTTAATTTAGGTCATTTAAATCCTATGATTGCTGCGCAATCATACCTCCATGCCTAAATTTTGCTAGTCCTTAGCAAATACAAACTAAGTTATCTACAAGTGGGTCCCTAGAGGACTAATTATTTTTATCAAGTGTAGGAAGAGATTTTTTCCTTTCTGTTTTCATCCTACAATCTAGAAATTCAAACAATTGTGAACTATGTAGCTTATGCAACGGATTCGAGTGAAAAATCGATTCACCTTCAAAGCCTGTACTTGGCCCCTAGTAAAATTCTAGCAGGATAGGCAAATTTCTTCGCTCGGGAAATAACACAATATTCTATAATTTCTACCCTGACTTTTAGCTTAGGTGGAGGATGTTTGCGTCAAGTGGATTTGTATCTGGCAGCTTGCTCTCATTTGGTGCTACATATAGATTAGTACTACAGAATCCAGATTTCCAAACTATCAAGTAAATTAATTCAGAGAGAAGCAGGGAAAATTGTGCTCTTTGGTTCCTTTGTATTTTCTCTCTTATTTTCCTTTTCTTCTTTTTCTCTTCTCTTCCAAGCTCACAATCTCACCAGATTTACACATATAATCAATTTTTGGTGGTCTCACATGGCATTAACATTTTAATAAAGTTTCAATAATCCTAGCACTAAGTTTGAATTCCTCAGCCAGTATTCGGTGGTCAGAAATACAGAAAGGTAGGTAAATGTCATATTTAGTGGATCGCAAACATGGTGAGTAATGTTGTCTCTATGCTATTGAAATAAATAGTAACACACTTATAAACTCTTTCTTTTCTAATTTTTTTTTCTATATATATTTTTTCTCTTTTTTTTTTCGAGTTGATCTTTTTGGAGATTTCTGATCTGATATGATTGATTTAATCTGAACTTGAATTTGATTCTACATCTTGATCCACCATCTAATTTGAAAATGCAACCTAACAACTTAGAAAGAATATCTAGGAAACCTAAATCCTAGATGAGCATAAAAGAGAAGATGATTGAGAATGTTCTTAGACATCATGATGAGTATTACAAAATCTCAGATTCATCTAGGCACATTTAGGATAATATACCGGAAACAATTCACATTATGAATTGTGGTGAAATGATATTTACGAAAATGATACATGGTTCAACTCGGGATGATCTTTTATCAGAATAGAGTGAATTGTGGAGACTACACAATACTAAGTAAATACAATGTTTATCAAATCCATAACTTTGGGAGATACACTAGGGTCTCATTGAGAAATGTGGGTATATGCTAAATACATTACAACAAGCCATTGATAAAAAATACCCATATCAACATTCAGAAGTTGATGAGACATCTTGCAGCAACATTGAGGATCAATATGATTTCCCAAAGCCCGAGTTAGAAAATTGAGGTTGTTGTAGATCCCTAATCCAAATGAAATTAGATTCAAACTTTATGTAGATTGACATACCTGATCTTGATGTTGGTTGGGTGGATCCAATTGCAGATGTTCCCGATTTTGAATCAGCCTTAGAGAGCCATGAAGCTGGTCCATTATGCCTTGATTTTCCAAACACCTGTGATGAATTAGAATTAGAAATTCTCGAGGATGTAATTCTCGAACCTTATCTTGTTAAGGTAATCCTTTAGAGTGATTCTGACATCCCAACAGAATCATATGTAGATTCTAGTAATCCAATACCTACCTTTGACTTAGATTCTAGATCTGAGCCTATTTAGGATGATCATGAGGCCCAATGTGATGAGAATTATATTTTAGATCCAAATTTTGATTTTGGGCCTGTGTTTGATGATTACACCTCTCCAGACTCCTCTGAGGTACAAATTGATTTTTCAGGAGTCACATCAATTTACGACATAGAAATCAAGGAGTTGGAAGAGTTGGGATTTGATTGGTCTATCCTAGGAGCCAAGAACTTTGCCTATGCCTAATAAGGGCACCTCTTTGAGCTCAGAATTTGAGATTAGGTTAGATCCAAGTCAGGTTGATTCTATGCATCATGATTTGTTCTGTGGTGGAGATCCCAATTTGAAATTAGGTTCAGAAATTTATTTTCATAGATTCTCCGATGATTTTGAATCCTACTCTGATTTCGAAGAACCATTATTTCCTGACAATTATGAGCTAGTTTACGACCTCAGTATCTATGACCCGTTCTTTGATTCTGACTTTGAGGTCCTTGATCTTGTGACCATTGATTCAAAATCATGTTCCTTTGAGTTGGAATCATTCTTTTATGATATGCAAAATTCAGAAACAGTAAGTGCCAAGAGTGTCCACAATCTAGAGTTTGAATCTTTCACTGACTCAAAATTCCATGATCCTGTAAGCACTCTCTAGGCATTTACATTTGATTTGGATGAGCATCATGAAGACTCTCTAGAGGAACCTATCTTTGAATAGAAGAGCCCTCATCGCAACCAAATTTTGAAGAATCCACACCTTCCATAACAAAGCCAGAGCTTTTTAAAATCCGATCCCAACCCCGACTTGCCACCGGAATCAACCTCTATTTGGATTCACATTTCTTTGATCCGGTTGCATATGATTCTTCTCCATCTTTTGATTGAAAATCGGACATTGATTATATCGAGAATCACTTCTTATCCTTCTCTGATCTCACCCATAGGGATTTTACATCCTCTAAAGATCCACTTTCTTTTGATGACCCCTACTCTGACCAGACTAAGTCGATTCGGCCAAACCTTGGATTCTCATTTTCATATCTTTTTGAGCCGTAAAGTATCTGGTGGGCTGCATACCTATTGATTCACATCCATTAACCCATCAGGCTCCTTGGGTTTGGTTTGCATCATCAGCCTGTTGATCTGAACAGGCATCTGGTTGGACCAACCAGGCTATTGATCAAGGTGCTTGTTCTACAAAATCCCTTTGATTTGACCACCCCTTCTCCTTAACCACCTTCTGCTTGGCTGAAGGCATTGAATTCGACGCTTAACGGGAGGCAACCCGTCATTCCAAAAAAACTGAGAACCTTCTGATCATCCTTTTGAACTACACTCTTACTGCACTTTTGAGTTCGACTTTAGAACAACCACTCCACCTTTGGTACTTATATTAAAGCTTGAAATCGTTCACAACAGTCATCTCGACCCGTTCACCCACCCTTTTACCCTGTTCTAAACTTTGAACCAAATTGAATTTGTACCCTCCTAGTTTATAATGAGAACATTGCAAAACTTAGGCATGGGAGGTGTTAAAGTTCAAACATATGGAAATTTAATTCTCTGAGGGCTTCTCACAAAAAAAATACATATTCAAAAATAATAAAAAGAATAAATAACAAAATAATAATAATAAATAAAAATGAAAAAGAAAAAAATGAAGAAAGGGGAGGAAATTATGTGAAATGATCTTTCTTGAGGAGGAAAAGAGGAGGAAATTCAAATGTAAAAAAAGGAGCAAAATCAAGAAAAAAATGATAGTCATAGCAATTGATCATGGGATTTACTTAAGTTTTAGACTTAATCAAAAGAAAGATTAAGTCCTGAAATGATAGAGACAAGGAGATTAGCAATGAGTGTTGATCTTAGGCTTCTGGGGTTTGTTTTAGGGCTTAAACACTCATGTATTCATTAAGATCTGGATCAATCCTCAAGAGGTTGAGGAAAGTGTGAAGCTGATATAATAGGTCTAAGGCTTAGGGATTATTCAGCCCTGTTGCCTGCCCTTTGATTTGCAGGACTTGGTAACCTAAGTGTTGAAGTGGAAAATCAATGTTATAAAGTCGTTGCGTTGTAGTATAGTCGAAATTGCTTGTTAACAAATATAATTTATAACTCGAATATCTAGAAATATGAAGTCCGAGGTCGAACACAGGGAGCAAATAGGAATTCATACGCTAATCTCAATGAAAAAATAAATGAGCACAAGAAATTGAGCACAATAATGATATTTTAATGAATATTAATCTGTCACATTAAGTATTCAATGAAGCTCAATGTATTTCAAGACTTAAAAAGGATAGAAAGATATCTTAGATAAAATAATGGTAATTTAGATCACCAATTATTAGCCTAAGCACATGTATAGCAATTACTCAATCATCTCAAATAAAAGAACAGTGATCTGACGTCTGATATATGGATTAGGCGACTTAACCAAGCCTTGCTATAGTGCTTCTGATTTTCTTCTTCTCAGCTTCTCTTCTACCTTTTCTCTTTAGCAAGCCTTCCTTAAGGCCTCTCTTTCCTTTTCTTCTTCTCACGCACAGGTCACTTTCTTCTTCTTTAGCCTTCTGCCTTGCTTCAACATTTCCCTCTTCTTCTCTTTGTCTCCTTTTCAGCCCTTTCTCTTCTTCTCTTGACGCCCAAGGGCTTCGCACCTTTCCTTGCAGCTAAGTGTTGAGCCTCCTTTCTTCAGAGCAAAACCCCTCCCTTCCCTGCTCTCTCTTTCCTTCTCTTTCCTTCCTTCTCCTCTCTAATCCAGGTTTAATGGGTAATCGGGTATGCGGTAACTTGGGTCCAGGGCTGCGTGCGTGGGTCGCAGTCGAGGAGTGAGAGAGGCTTAGGCAGGTCGAATCATGTGCTGGTATATGGGGACCTCACCCTTGGTGTGCTTAAGGCGATAAGCCCAAGTGATAAAACCAATATATGCATACGTGTTGGCTTATCTCTTGCTGATATGGGACTATCTAGTCCCTTTGTGTTCGCGTGCGCTTGCAGATGGAGACGTCCTTGATTGGAGTAGCAACAGGTGGTGTGGTCTCCAAATGACCGCCTGGGAGTGGTCCTGGGGTGTTTCCACATAGCTGGGAGGTGTCACTTGGGGCGTGTGCCACCTAGAGCTCGAAGAACGTGGTGGCGGTAATGGCGGCGACGACGGGGTGACGACGAACCCTGAGAATGACAAATACGGCCTCATGGCCACATTAAAATAGCTCATAGGCATCGACGAACTACGATGAGTGTGTGAGTGGTGGTGGTGTGCTGTGTGAGGGTGCGTAGTGGTTGGACAAAGTTAGGGAAGGTGACGTGAAGGTGGGTTGTTCAGTGGGGAGCTAGGGTGAGCGAAAGGTGAAATTAGGAGAGGGGTTTTGGTCGGGGTGATGTGGCGGATGTTGTGGAGTTGTCGGCGAGGCGGTTGGTGGCCTATGGTGTGAGATGGGACTCGCCGGAGAGGTGGTCAGAGAGGAGAAAGATGACGGCATGCGTGTGTGTCGAGGGATGTTTTTGGATTTTGGGTAGTGGGATAAAACCTAGGGAACTAAGGGAACTAATCTAGCCCTAAACTAATGGACAAAAGGGGGGATTTGCCTATGCCATTGGTATGCTGGATGTGGGGAAGATGAAGCCTTCGGGGATACGGGCGACGACGATAAGGAGAGATAAGCGGTGGCCATGGGTATTGCGACGAGTGGAGGAAGGTGAGGGAGAGAAATTCGCTCGCTATGGTCTGTGAGAGTGGCGAGCGGACAAGGAAGGAGATCGAAGGAGGTCATCGGAGCTCATGGAGAATTCGGCCGGAGAGGAGGGAAGAAGGAGATTCTTCGACCAAAAACAAGTTAAGGAAGTAAGGCATGCCCTGGGCATGCTTTTATAGGTCATAGAAGGTCTTTCCAAGCTTGGAAACCAAGCTTGGAAGCTTGGAAGCTTCACGATTTTAGGAGACCCGAACCTTCAAAAGGTTCGCACGAGCTTTGGAGTAGGATTTAGAGCCTCGTACATGGCTCAAATGGAAGGCAACTTCCTTAGGAATCCCCCTTTCTATTTTGGGAGAGATTCGTCAATCAATCAGGGATAATTCTTCAATCAAAGGTTGCTAGTGAAGTAGGTTTAGGAGTTGAAGGCGACAGGGATCTGTTGGTGAAGAAGACGACAAAGTTGGGGGGCTATGTGCAAAGAATTCGAAAGTTAGGGGCATGTGTGTGAGAGAAAAGACTGAGACTGGACCAAAATGCAAACTAGGCCAAGATGATATCTGATTGGACCCAACTTTGGTACAAACCTAATTTTGACCCAAGGAATCTGATGGTAAAGTCGGATTTAGGTTTTGACCAAGTTTGACTAGATAATTTACGTAGAAACTCAAATTAGAGCAACTGTCTGTCTGAGACTCTGTTTTAGGTTAAATTGGGTTCCAATGGTCAAAAAAAGCATACCAAACCTTAGGGAATAATTTTTGATGATTTTTAGAAGGTTTATGTAAATTTTATCCTGAGCAGAACCTCAATTAATTAAGCGGGTCTATTTTTAGGGTTTCAGATGCCTATTAATTCTCAAAACGCGTGAAAACCTGTTTCTGTTTGCATGAACCCACTTACTAGGCACTTATGACCATTTGACCATTGATTAGCCCCTGAGAAACCTTGTAATTGTTCTGAAATTAGGATATTCTGTTAAAACTGTAGTTTTACCCCTATTTTCATGTTTATCTCTCAGAATGGATATGCAATGAATTATGGTCCTTTGGTGGTTATGTAGGAGTATTTATCACTTGATTATGACTAAATAATAAAGCTAGATATGACTGATGATGACGTTATTATCATACCCTCATGCCTAATTTTTACTAGTCCCTTAGCAAAAGCTTATGAAATGAACTTGAATTCTAGACCAAGCCTATGATGCTCAAAGTCCTGATTCTTTCTTTTTAAAAATTAGGTCTAAATGATAATAGTAGGCCTAAAGGTAGTTAAGTACCAACTAAAATCCAGACTTGACCAGCCTTAACCTTAGTTTGCCGCGAAGGTTTCTAAGGCCCACAGAAACTAACCAAAGGTTCGTTGAACCCAGCGGTTAAAGCACCTATGCTTGTAACATGGTTAGTTCAAGTTCAGTTTGCAGTGCATTTTTTTTGTAGCAGAGGGATTGAAGAATTTTTTCATTTTTGAAGAGTTTTCTCTCTTTTTCTTTACCTTTATTTCTAGCTTTGGATTGACTCAAAAACACAGTCTGTTGTAGATTCCTAGTTCCCACCATCAATCCTTGCAAGGTCCCTGGTTTTCGATGTTTCGAGATAGCATTACTCATGGCAACCCCCAGAATCCTGGCTTTTGACACTTCGAGATAGTGCCACCCATGGCGTTCTGTAGCTAAATTCAGGCCTTGGCGATCGACATTTCGAGATAATCTCGCCCATGGTACCTGAATCAGCATATGGTGCTTACATGTCCCTGGTAGGATATTTAGATATCCTAGGAGATAAGCACCGAGGAGACGGTATGTTATTACACATTTTTGAGGGGAATTTCTTACCTCTACACGTCGAGAACTCGTCTAAATCAACTTGTGTTGATAAGCCGCTCTTAATCTAGGTAGCTTTTTTATAACATAATAAATGCTTTTGCGTGATTTTTGATTATTAAGCTCACTGAACTAGACTTGTGTGTGGATTAGGATGGTTAGGTTACTGAGTCCTGCAAACTAGAGGTCAGTTAACGAGGCTGAATAATCCCTAAGCCTTAGACCTAATACGTAAGCTTTGTATTTTCTCAACCTCTTGAGGATTATCTGGATCTTAATGGATATGTGAATGTTTAAGCCTAAAACAAGTCCAAGAGGGCTAAGATTAGCACTCATACTAATCTCCATGTCTCTCTGTTCTTTTAGGACTTAATTTTTTTTCTTTTGATTTGGTTTCGAACTTAAGTAGATTTCATAATCATTTACTAATGACTATCACTTTTTGTTTCAAATTGTTGCTCCTTTTGACATTTAAATTATCTCCTCTTTTCCTCCTCAAGAATGATATGCAATGATCCCTCAAAATTTCCTTCCCTTTCCATTTTTTGCTCTTTTTCATTTTTTTTGTTTTTTAAATATGCGTAATTTTTTGTGAGAACCCTTCAGAAACTTGAATTTTTATGTGATTGCACTTTAACACCCCCTATGCCTAAGTTTTACAATGTCTTCATTGTAAACCAGAGGGTATGAAGTCAGCTTGGTTCAAGGGTTAGAACAGGGTAAAATGGGTGGGTGAACGTGTTGGGTTGACTGTTGCGGATGATTTCAAGCTTTGATATAAATACCAAAGGTGGAGTCGGCTGTTCTAAAACTGAACTCAGAGTGCAATAGACGTGAAGCTCAAAAGGATAATCAGAAGGATCTCGGGCTTTTGGAATGACGAGTTGCCTCTCGTTAAGTGCTAAATTTAATACCTTTAGCCTAGCAGAAAGTAGTCATGGAGGAGTGGTCAAATCAGATAAATTTTGTAAAACAAGCACCTTGATTAATAGCCTGGTTGGTCTAACCAGGTGCTTGTTTAGATCAGCAGGCTGATGATGCAGCCCAAACCCAATCAATCTGGTGGGTTGATGGATGTGGATCAAGAGATATGAAGCCCACCAGATGTTCTGTGACTCAGAAGGATGTGGCAGTGCGAAATGTGGGTTTGGCTAAATCCAATCAGTCTGGTCAGGGTAGGGATCCTCAAATGAAAAAGAGTCTGTGGAGGATGTAGGAACCCTACAATAGTGATCAGAGAAGAATAGGACGTGATCAGTAGTTTGATCGATGTCTGCAACCCGATTGAAAGATGGAGAAGAATCATGTGCGACTGGATAATTGAGAGGAGAATTAGAGTAGAAGTTGATTCCGGTTGTGGGTCTGGGTTGGGTTCAGATTCGAGAAGGTTCTATATGTGGTGTAGAAGAGGTGGTTTCTTTTAAATCATTGATCTCAGTGTCAGAATCAATGGACAGGTTGTAGTTGCTGAGGTCGTAAACTGGTTTGAAGTCATTAGGAAACAATAGTTCTCCGAAATCAGTGTAAGATTCGAAATAGTCGGAAAACTTGCGAAGATCATGTTCTGAACTTGATTCCAGATTAGAGGTTCCACCACAGAAAGAATCAAGATAAGTAGAATCAACAACCTGACTTGGATATAACCTAGTTTCAGATTCTGAGCTTAAAAAGGTGTCCTTATTAGGCATAGGCTCAGATTCTTGGCTCCTAAGATAGATCTAATCGACTCTCAATTCTTCCAACTCCTCGGTTTCTGTATCGTAAATTGGCGTGACTTCCGAAAAATCAATTTGTGTCCCTGAGGAGGTTGGAGAGGTGTATTCATCAAATACAGGCCTTGAATCGTATTTCAAATTTGAAATCTTTGTCTCATCACATGGGGCCTCAAAATCATCCCAATTAGGCTCAGATCTAGATTCTAGGTCAAACGTAGGCATTGGTTGACTAGAATCTAAGCTGGGCTCTACAGGGATGTCAGAATTACTCTCGAGAATCAACTTATCAGAATAAGGGGCGGAATTTACATCCTCGAGAGGTTCTGGCTCAATATCATTATTACAGGTATTTGGAAATTCAAGGTTTAGTGAGGGAGGTTCATGGTTTCCTAGGGCACCTGCAATTGGATCTTCCCCATCCATCTCAAGATCAAGAATGTCAATTGTTATGAAATTTGAATCTGAATTCATTTGGGTTGGGGGTCCACCATAACCTTGATTCTCGACCCCAGGATTTGGAAAATGTTGATCTTTAGTGTTGCTCTAAGTTGTCTCATTATCCTTTGATAGGTATTTTTGATTAATGCTTTCATATAATGCATCCAGTGCTATACCACATGCCTTCATGAGATCTTAGTGTTTTTCTAAAAGTATGGGGTTTGACCAATATTGTAGATACTCATTGTCATGTAATGTCATCAATTTAAAATATTCTCGTAAGAGATCATCCCAGGTTGAACCATGTATCATTTGGGACAAAATAATTTAGTATGGTTAAAAATGAATTTTGATGTGCTATTAACTTGAATCTCCCTAAAAGGATTTGAAGATCTAGAATACTCTTCATGATGTCTGTAAGCATCTTCAATCATTTTCTCTTTCATGTTCATTTGGGGCTCAGGTTTCCTAAACACTTTTCCTAACATGTCAGGTTGCATTTTTGGATTAGATGGTAGAATTAAGATGTAGAATCAAACTCCGGATTAGATTGAAGTTGATCAGATTAGATTAGAAATCCCTAGGAAAATCTAATGAGGTTTCTCAGGTTAAAATCTTAATGACCTTACTGTGTGTGTGCTCTAAAGAAAAGATGAGGGATTGGATATGAATTGGACCTAATCAAGGCACCTAACGATTTTTGGATGACTAAGGTAGTTTCAAGGCAGATGATACCTCTGAATCAGAAATCCGTATACCCGAGAAATACCTGGGTAGCCAGGAAGGGAGAGCCCCGCAAAGACCCCTACATGATAGAGCGTCTGCACGGGTTACAGGGTTTCCCTTACCCGACCTTCCTTGTCACTGCGGTTCCAAGTATACCAGAATGTACGGACTTAAGTCCTTAAGTTTACCAATTTTAGCCTAATTAGTGCCTTGAATTTCACTTGATTAGAAGTTGATTTGACTTGTGACCTAATTTGGAGCTTGGTTGGTCCACAATGTAGACCAACTTCACCTGACTTACCCTAAACATGGTAGGTTGAAATCTAGGTCAAGACCTATAAATTACCCTGAATTGACTATCAGGTTATTAGGTTTAAGATTTTAGGATTCAAGTGAAGTTAGAGCCTGATTTTAGGGTTCTACTTGATTACTTCTTTTCAAATAGGGGCTTGGGTAGCATACAAATGCAGGAGGTTTAATTCTCTTTAATGCAGATAAATGTGTACTAACACTTCAAACCCTAATGTTGAAACCCTAATTTGCTCTATTCTAAGACCAATTAAATCTCAAGATGTTTACCTTGGGCTTCAAGCAAGAAGTGTGTTAGCCCAAAGAGATTTAGAAATTAAGCGTAATCCCTAATAAGTACAGGCAATTAAGGTAGGGATTTGTAAATAGAATCGCCTTGTGCTTCAATCAGATATAAATTTTTCGCAAATTACGAAGCTTGCCTTTTTAATGATATTACTAAGAAAATAAGGTCAGTAGTTCATAGTTGATTGTTTCCTTTTTATCTTCCCAAGATTAGGAGATTAGGGAAGAAGAGAGATTACCTGCCCTGGGAGTGGTTGATTTGCGTGGAAAATCGTCTCGTGATGTACCTCACAAAATCACAAGAAACAAACAGGGCACGTTTGTACTCAAATATAATCAGATAAAACAAAGAATAACGGTGAATTGTGTGTTGCTCCCTGGCAACGACGTCAAAATGTTGAAGCATGAAATCGATGTTATAAAGTTGTTATGTTACAATATAGTTGAAATCGCTCATCAACAAATACAATTTATAACTCGAATATCTAGAAATGTGAAGTCCGAGGTCGAACACAGTGAGCAAATAGGAATTCACATGCTAATTTCAATGAAAAAATAAATGAGCATAAGAAATTGAGCACAATAATGATATTTCAATGAATATTAATCTGTCACATTAAGTATTAATGAAGCTCAGTGTATTTCAAGACTTAAAGAGGATAAAAATATATCTTAGACAAAATAATGGTGATTTAGATCACCAATTATTAGCCTAAGCACATGTATAGTAATTACTCAATCATCTCAAATAAAGGAATAGTGATTTGACGTTTGATATATGGATCAGATGACTTAACCAAGCCTTGCTACAATGCTTCTGATTTTCTTCTTCTCAGCTTCTCTTCTACCTTTCCCCTTCAGCAAGCCTTCCTCAAGGCCTCTCTTTCCTTTTCTTCTTCTTTACCCTTCTGCCTTACTTTAGCATCTCCCTATTCTTCTCTTCTCCTTTTCAGCCCTTTCTCTTCTTCTCTTGACACACAAGGGCTTAGCACCTTTCCTTGTAGCTAAGTGTTGAGCCTCCTTTCTTCAGAGAAAAACCCTCCTCTTCCCCGCTCTCCCTTTCCTTCTCTTTCCTTCCTTCTCTTCTCTCTAATCCAAGTTTAATGGGGAATCGGGTATGCGGTAACCTGGGTCCAGGGCTGCATGCGTGGGTCGCAGTCGAGGAGTGAGAGAGGCTTAGGCAGGTCGGATCATGTGCCGGTACATGGGGTGCTCACCCCTGGTGTGCTTGAGGTGATAAGCCTAAGTGACAAAATCAATATATGCGTATGTGTTGGCTTATCTCCCACCACTGTGGTTCTATCTAGTCCCCTTGTGCTCACACGTGCCTGCAGATGAAGACGTCCTCGATTTGAATAGCAACAGGTGGTGTAGTCTGATGAGGCCAATTTATTGGACACTTAATTAGCTTAAGTACATTTAAATCATGCCTCATTAGATTGCAAGTAGAATTAAGAGATATTTTGTTAAAATTTCATACATATATGTTTATGTAGGGTTATGTGCGCAAATGTCCAAAATCTAACTCCATCGCCATTAGTGTGTTGGCTCTTGCTAGCCTCATTTGACTGCCTTAATAGACTAGCCGCCCAAATCAGCCGAGTCTCGCACAACAACCTGTGGCACCACCTCATCGCTAATATTGTTGGAGACGATCTCGAGGGAGGAAACAAAACTTGAGAGGCATTTAAAAAGAGGAGGATGGATGGAGGATGGGGGACCTTCTCGCACAGTCCACCGTGCACCGAGGGCATACCCTGTGAAGCTTGGCATGCACTGTGATCTCCACTGCATTTCTTTGACGCCGCCTACCCTCGGGTGGGGCTCGGTGACAGAGAGCACCACCACCACCACTAGTCATCTCCCATAGCCATCTCCACCTTCACCTTCTCCACTAAAAACCCCCCTCGCCAACATAACCCACACCACCGCCAACCTCTGGATTGCCCTCACTCAAACCCACAGCGCCTTCCCCATCACCACTGCAGCAACCCCATCATCACCACGCCCTCGCCTACTGTCGCCCCCTTTCTCCTTATTCTTCTTTGGTTTCCAACCTTTGCCATCCCACGAACAACCCATCAATAACGTCGACCACTTCACCACAGTAGCTTCTTACGGCCACCTTCATCATCGCCAACACCCCCATCGACCTCCTTTCTCTCAACTGCTTCCATGCCACTGTTCATTCAGACAGATCGGTGGCCCCTCTGCCGCAGTAAAGAACCCATCGGCAGCCCCTATGAGCTTGACGATCGGTCACCTCCTTGCACCATCAATCGCGCCGTCACCTCTTACGCGAAGGTCGTGAGCTTGTGCACATCCACCAAGGTTCTCGCTGCTGTCGATGATCTCCACACACAAGACGCCAGCCACCATCCTCCCCTGTTTTTGTGCAGTAATGCCCATATTAGTTGAAATGAGAGGGGGAAGAGGTGATTGAAGAATGGGGATTTATGCTTAAAATATTTATATTAAGTGCATTTTGCTCTCAGACTCCCTCAAGTTCTTTTATTTCTTGCACATCTCTCTAGTCTCCCTATTCTCTTAATGCCATGTTCTGTCACTCTCTCTTTCTTTCATGCATTAAAGGAGGTAATTTTCCTATTTGTTAACCATGAAGGCAATGGAATATTTATTTGGTGTCAATTTTGTGCAAGCTTTCTTATCCTCTATTATTTTATATAATAAAGGAGTGGATTTGAAGGAAAGACTCAGTTAAAGAATAATCTTGCTAAGTATTTTTTTTTTCTGGAATCAAGATTAATGTGGAAACATTTGTGAGTTTATTTGACTCATACCTCCCTGTGGATAGGCACTTTGACCAATTTGGTTAGATTAGATATAAATATGTTTTGAGAGAGATTTTCCACCACATAAAATACAACGTTGAATCATTTTATTGCTATCTCTTTAATCAAGCAAAATTCTCTCGTTCATGGTCTCCAATTGACCACTTGGGAGTGGTCCTGGGGTGTTTCCGCATAGCCTAGGGCTGTCACCTGGGGCGTGCTCGGCCTGGAGCTCGAAGAACGTGGTGGCGGTAATGGCAGCGACGGCGAAGCGACGGTAAACCCTAAGAATCACAAATATGGCCTTATGGCCACATTAAAATAGCTCATAAGCATCGTTGAACCATGACGAGTGTGTGAGTGGTGGCGGCGTGCCATGTGAAGGTGTGTAGTGGTCGAACGAAGTTGGGGAAGGTGATGCGAAAGTGGGTTGTTTGGTGGGGAGCTAGGTTGAGCGAAAGGTGAAATTAGGAGAGGGGTTTTGGTTGGGGTGATGTGGCGGATGTTGTGGAGTTGTCGGCGAGGCAGTTGGTGGCTTGTGGTGTGAGTTGGGCCTCGTCGGAGAGGTGGTTGGAGCGAAGGAAGATGACAAACGTGCATGTGCGTCAAGGGATGTTTTTGGATTTTGGGTAGTGCGATAAAACCTAGGGAACTAAGGGAACTAATTTAGCCCTAAACTAATGGATGAAAGGGGGGATTTGCCTAAGCTGGTGGTACGTCGAACGTGGGGTAGATGAAGCCTCCGGGGAAAGGGGCGGCAACGACAAAGAGTGATAGGTGGTGGCTGCGGGTATTGTGATGCGCGGAGGAAGGTGAGGGAGAGAAATCTGCTCGCTATGGTTTGCGAGAGTGGACGAGGGAGGAGATCGAAGGAGGTCGCTGGAGCTCGTGGAGAATTCGGCCGGAGAGGAGGGAAGAAAGAGATTCTTCAACCAAAAACAAGCTAAGTAAGGCATGCCCGAGGCGTGCTTTTATAGGTCATAGGAGGTCCTTTCAAGCTTGGAATCCAAGCTTGGAAGCTTCACAATTTTAGGAGACTTGAACCTTCAAAAGGTTCGCACGAGCTTTGGAGTTGGATTTAGAACCTCGTACATGGCTCAAATGGAAGGAAACTTCCTCAGGAATCCCCCTTTCTATTTTGGGAGAGATTCGTGAATCAATCAGAGATAATTCTTCAATCAAAGGTCGCCGATGAAGTAGGTTTAGGAGTTGAAGGTGGCAGGGACGTGTTGGTAAAGAAGATGACAAAGTTGGGGGGCTATTTGCAAAGAATTTGAAAGTTAGGGGCATGTGTGTGAGAGAAAAGATTGAGACTGGTCCAAAATGTAATGGAGTAGGGTGGAGTTAGCTTAGGTGAGCTGATGTAGGGTTTGATTGGTGGAGCTAGTTAGGTAGGGTATTAGGGTGGTGGATGGCCAAGGGAGATGGAGCTTAGCTAGCTTAGCTAGTAGTATAGTAGAGGACGAGGCAATTGGAGCTAGGGTTTGAGGAGAGGAGCTGGACAGAAGAAGTCTGGAGCTAAACTGGTGCTGGCAGTTGCTGAAGAGGGTGGCATGGAGCTACTTTAGCTGGCTTAACTTGCTAGTTTTTTGCTAGCTGCTAAGCCAATCTAAAGCAAGTTGACTTCTGCTGAAAGGAGTTGAGGTGAGTTAGGTCTGATGCTCCTCGGGATAACTTAGCTAATTGAGGTAGCTAAGGTAGCTTAGCTCAACTAAGTTGAGCTAAGCTGAGTCCCCGAGAGCTAGACTTGAGCTTCCTGAGCTAAGATGAGGTCATCTTCAGCTGGCTGGAGTTGAGTGGAGCTAGATGTAGCTAGTTCTGAGCTGAGGTGAACTCCAGTCAACTCAGCTGAGCTAGCTAGAGCTCCCAGTGAGCTAATGGGAGTTGAGATGAGCTAGACTCAGCTAGGTTGAGCTGGATCTGAGATGACTTGAGCTAAGGTGAACTAAGATGAGATCTCTTGAGCTGCCACTCAGTTGAGATGAGCTGAATGGAGTTAGGATGAGCTAACTCTAGTTCAAGTAGGCTGGATTCCAACTATGGTGAGTTGGATAAAGCTAAGTTCCAGCTGGTTTGGGCTTTTTCTTCCCCAGTTGCCTTTCTGAGTGCTAGGGTTTTAGGGATATGTCATTTTGTAAATCCCTAACACTCACAAAAACACATCAAAAAGACAATAAAAGTAAAATGCATGCCTAACCTAATTGATACCTAAATGCAATCCGAAAATACGTTTGCGAGGCAAAATCCTAAGAGCTTTGTTTGCTTTAATGCATAACAATGATGATAAATTGACGTTTATCACACCTCCATGCTTATCTTTTGCTGGTCTCCTAGCTAAACTTTAATTTTTACAAAATGAAATTTTGGGGAAACCTAATTTTTTTTTTGCTTTTGAGGAAAAAGTGATTACAAGACCTTGGTTGATCTAAACACGAGAGGTACAAGATTTGTTAAGGATAAACATTAGGATTTATTTTCGGATCCAAAAATTAGACAAAAACAGGATCAATATATTCTCCAAAAAATTCATAGATTAACCCCTTGTTATTTCTGATGACTTGAAATTTTTATTTTCAGGATTTTTTTGGCTCTTGAATCTGATTCATAACTTGCAATAACCTTTAAAACGTTGTCTGTGCTTGTGAAAAGCCAACATTTATAAGGGCATGTTTTTGGTTTAAATTATTTTTTTTTTCTCTCCCCCATGCTTATTTTTAGCTTAGTCTTACAACGGATGTGTCGAGATCATCATTCCCATTAGCAAACCTCAAGTGTGCTCTTACACTAGTGCTTCAAGATAGCACTATCCATGATATCACCCAGGAGCTCACAACCTCAAAATATAATGTAGTGCCAAAGGGCGCTCAAAGCAAACTCAAGCTCTTGCTCCGATACTATAGGTAGAACACCGTCCAAGATACTTGAGCTGCAAAAATATGCTTTAATGCGCCATTTAAAGATATGAAATATAGATATAGAGCAGCGTCGAGGTGGTAACATGTTGATATCGTGTCCTCAAAGGAGGCATTTTTCTCCTTCTTGGCAGTGGGAACTTAAACCAATGATCTGCTTTAAGCTTTTACTAAGGCCAAACAAGGGGGTTTTTCTAATTTTTAGTTGTTTTTAGGTGTTGGCTTGTGTGTGAAATTTGACATAAGAAGTTTTGCACAAGATGCAAGCTTTTGAATCAGAAACTAAGATAGATACATTCCATATTACAAAAGAGGATCAAGTCACCTGAACTATCATGAGTTTAGGTGGAATTTTTGAGAAGGATATCTGATCTAGTCTAAAGATAGACCTTGAAATTCTAATGATCAGATTCGTAACCTTGTCCCTAGTTTGTTAAAGATAAAATCCCATTGTACCAAAAGTGAGTTTTCAACCTTAGTCCCGATTTCAAAATTTTCCTAAAAAAGTTTTCAACATTTTTATTTTTATTTACTTTTTGGTATGCATGTAGGAAAGCAAAATGACTAAAGAAAAATTCATGTTTTTAGGTTTTGAAAATCCTAAATCGATTGTCAAAATTTAAAACACCTCCTATGTTTATGATATGCAATGTCCTCATGCATTAGGAGGGAGAAGGGGTCACCCTACTGAAAGACGGTTAGGTTTAGGATGGTCAAAACCTTGAAAAAGAAAGGAAGAAGAAAGCAAAAAAAATGATGGGTTATCTCCCATCTAGTGCTATCTTTAACGCCATTCAGCCGGCGTGAAAGTATGCACAGAAGGCGGACAATCATGTAAGTAGTTGAACACTTGGATGCCCGCAAAAAATGTGTCTTCTTTCGGATCCCTAGAAAGTTGAATGGAAGAAAAATAAGGATCGAAATTTGATGGAAAATAATAAGTGTGGCCCGAGTCTGGCTGAGGTTTTAATTCAGGAAGAATGCCATACTCGGGTGGGTCTGCTGGCAAGTCCATTAGAAAGGGTTTAGGGACAGAATGATGAAGGGTGGGTGAAGTTAGTGTGGAATGGTGGGGGGAGAGAATAGTAGGTGGGTTAGGAGAATGATCAGGGGGTTATCAGGAATAAGATTGTGGAAGACAAGTCTCCAAATCAAAGATTTCGCCGACCACTGATTCTGAGTTAGATTCCTCGAAAAATTTGTGGTCGGGAAGGGTATCTACTAACGTAGTCTCCTCCAAATTTGAAATTTTTGTATCTGAGTCAAAAAAATTATCATCATGGAATCTCCTAGAGGATTTAAAATATCAAGAGTGATAGTTTGGCTTGCGCATGTGATATCCATTTGGCCTATTTGGCAATTGATATTTGCCTTTGCAGTGGCCAAAAAGGGTCGTCCAAGGATTATTGGGGCATTCATTAAAGATTTGAGTACTTCAATGTGAAGGACCGGAAAGTCTGTGGGAAAGACATAATTTTGGACCTTGACTAAAACATCCTTGACAATCCCACGAGGTTTGATTGTAGATCGGTCGGCTAATTGAAGGTTAACCTCAACAGGTTTTAGTTCACTGATTTGAAACTCTTCAAATAAAATCATTGGAATGATATTAACTGAGGCACCAAGATCAAGGAAGGCGTGATCAAAAGTAGTATCATTAATAATAACTGAAATTAATGGTGCCCTGGATCTTTCATCTTAGGAGGCAGCTTGCTTTGTATCACAGAGCTTATTGTCTCCAAAAGATGTACCTGTCCTAGATTTTTGGCCTGCCTTTTTGGAGTACATATCTCCTTCAAAAATTTGGCATAGGCAGGTATATACTTGATTACATCTAGGAGAGGGATATTGATTTGAACTTGCCCGAATAGATCCATGAGTTCTTCTGTGGTGGGCTCAGATTTCTTTTTTCGATTGGTGGTGGGGTGGAGAGCTTGTGGAAAAGGAATAGGAGTCGTGTTCGGAGATTTTTGTGTTTCTTTTTCTTCCTGATGTGGGATTGGAGAGTCAATTTGCACAGGGATGGGGATTTCACCAGGTTTTTGTGAAGGCCCCGGATCAGTGGTGGTTTCCCACTCAACGTAACTGCATGTGCAGTTGGATTATTATTTGGAGGAGGTGGGGGGCCTGTTGTTGTGGAAACTTGGGAGGCTACTGAGGTGTTGGATTAGTAGGAGGCTGCTTTGAGTAGTTTGGTTTTCTACTCGGATATGGGTTCCTCTAGTGATTAGGGTTGGGCATGGGTTGTGGGGGAAAATGCCTTACAGGTCTTTGAGTTGGAGTAACCCCAATCTGACTATTTAGATTTGTGATAGTGTGGGTGATAAATGCCAGTTTATCATCAATCTTATGCATTAAAACAAACCTAGCTCTTAGGATTTTGCTCCATAAAAGAGTTTTTGGGTTGCATTTAGGCATCAATTAGGTTTGGCATGCATTGCATTTTTATTATCTTTTAGATGTGTTTTTGGAAGTGTTAGGGATATATAGTTTGATAGATCCTTAAAATCCTAGCACTCAAGAAGGCAACTGTTGAAGGAGAAGCCCAAACCAGCTGGAACTCAGCTTTATCTAGCTCACCATAGTTGGAATCTAGCTCACTTGAACTAGGGTTAGCTCTTCTTAGCTCTATTCAACTCATCTTAGCTGAATGGAAGCTCAAGAGACCTCATCTTAGCTCACCATAGCTCAAGTCAGCTCAGATCCAGCTTAACTTAGTTGAGTCTAGCTCATCTCAGCTCCCATCAGTTCATTGGGAGCTTTAGCTAGCTCAGCTGAGTTGACTGGAGTTCACTGCATCTCAGGACCAGCTACATCCAGCTTACTCAACTCCAGCAAGCTGAAGATGACTTTATGTTAGCTCAGGAAGCTCAAGTCCGGCTCCCGGGGACTCAACTTAGCTCAACTTAGTTGAGCTAAGTTACCTTAGCTACATCAACTAGCTAGGTCCTCCTTGGGAGCATCAGACTCAGCTCAGCTCAGCTCCTTTCAGTAGAAGTCGGCTTACTTTAGCTTGGCTTAGCAGCTAGCAAAGAACTAACAAGCTAAGCCAGCTAAAGTAGCTCCATGCCACCCTCTTCAGCAGCTACCAACTACAGTTCAGCTCCAGACTTCTATCCAGCTCCTCCTCTCAAACCCTTGCTCCAATTGCCTCCTCCTCTACTCTGCTACTAGCTAAGCTAGCTAAGATAGCTTAGCTTAGCTAAGCTCCAGCTCCCTTGGCCATCCACCACCCTAAAACCCTACCTAACTAGCTCCACGGACTAAGCCTACCTATAGTCCACCTAAGCTATCCATGTTGGTGCCACCTCAACCACACCTCTTCACCCCATGACCACCACCAAAAGGCACCAACAAGGTGACGCCAAAACCACCATAACCACCTCCACATTGGCACCACCTTTTTCCCTCCAAAATCCATCAATCTTCACCCTACACTTATGCCTAAAGCCCATCTCCACCTTCCATTTTCCCTCCAAAATTTCCCCCTTCTAGAACATCATTTTGGCACCAAAATGGATGCACCCCTACCACCATCGACGTCCACCATGGGGTGCCTCCATGTCCTTAACAACCCCATCCACATCTCTTTGAATGGCGCCAAAAATCCATGACCATAGATCGCATAACCACCACTCCAAACTCCATCTTAGCCATCCATTGCAAGAGCCATCTATACCCTCTATTCTACTCTATAAAACGACCCTTAACCACTGCCATTTTCCCCATCCTCCATTTAGTTTAATTCCACCCTACATCCACCCTAACCTACGGCCAAGGAAGGAGAATAAGTGAAGAAGATTAAGGGGGCATCCTACCAGCCCCCTTGGTGCCTTCTTTCCTTTCTTTCTTCTTCCTTGTGCGACGCCAAGGAGGAGCATTCCATCACTAGGAGGATGGCCAGGCAAAGGAGGAGTTTTAAGGGTGGTGCACACCCACCCTTGGAGAGCAAGTGCACACCCCCCTTGTGGACGTGCCTTGGAGGACATCATCTTGGAGGAGCCTTTCAAGGAAGGAGAATGAGTTTCTTTTCAAGTCAAGGAGCTACTAGGCTTGGAGCAAGAAGCCCCTCTTCTTCACAAACATCATCAGGATTAGTGTTTTATTTATCTATATTTTTGTTGCTAGTAGTAGAAGCAATCCTCTACTAGGGCTTTGTGTGAAACACTTTTGCATTAATCAAGTTGCCTTCTTTTGAATTTTTATTGCAATTGTTTTCTTTGTCTCTAGCACTCTTCACTCCCTCTCCTAAATTACTCTAGGCATCCATGTGCCTAAGGTGAGCCTAGGGAGATGAATTATTTGTCAATTAGGTTTTAGCTTATTGATTGCAGGTGTTAGTTGCTTTTTCGTCAACGATTCGCATTTTGCCTTCGTTATTTCAAAACATAAAAAATATAAATTTGAAAAGACCAAAAATAAAGTTGATTTCCATTTCCGAGAAAGAGATTCGATTTTGCAACATATTGCCTCCTTGAACGACCTTAGATACTTCTCTATCTCGGTTCGATAAATTTAAGATTTGATTGATTTTATGTGTTACAACGATGTATTTTACAAATCACGTAAGATCTGCATCACTTTTTGGCACCTTTGCTAGGGAAGCATGGCTTTTCTTTGTCATCTTTCTCTTGCTTGAAGTGGATCTCATCCCCTTGTCTCTCTTCTCTCTTGTGTGTGCAGGAACTACAGGAAGAAAGCGGGAATTTGGAAGTAGGAGCTCAAAGTTCCTTTTCTTCGAACGATTTCAGGTTGGTTTCTCTTTCCTTGTCACATAAACCTTTAAAAAACTATTTAAAATACATTAAACTTGGATTTCAGGATCTTAAACATTAAATTTAGGTAGAGTGGTGCCATTTAAAATTCATTATTTGCTTGATTGCTCCATTAAACACTACTTAACCTTAAGTGCAGGTGCTCTGATTTTCAGGTCTAAACTTTTGTCTGAACTTCTAAAATCAATTACCAACACCATAGCCCTTTACAAATATTAAAATTTTACCCAGTGATTTCAAATCAAGTGAGAAATATCTGGTCCAAATTTCAAAGCAATTGGATTTGTATAAGATTTTTAAAAATTTGTGGATTGTAGGGGGGTCATCTCCTCTAATCTTCCTATTTTGCTACTGTCCATGAATTTTAGGAATTTGTATACTCATCCAATTTTTCTAGAATTTATCTTTCTAGAATTCTTGTGAAATTCTACACATCATATAAAATTACAAAAAATTTCTGAGGTCGGTGGTGGTACTAAAAAGTCCAAAATAGCCTCAGATATTATTTCTGGACTTTGATGCCAGCACAAAGAAAAATTCTAAAAAATTATCAAATAAATTCTTAAAATCCTAAAAAAATATTTTTTTGAATCCTTGTTTGATTTTCCATACAGTAGTGGTGTTGTTTACATTGTATGGACCACTACTTAAAAAGAAAGCAAAAAATAAACTCATTGGTAGTTAAATTTCTGTCTTAGGAGCAATTCACCTAAGGTTTCTTTTTTATTTTTAGAGACCCACAATATAAAGGAAATATATCATCACCAACACAACCTATTTTTCCTTTGTTTGTAGAATTTCAAAACTTGTTTGAAACCTTAAAAAGGTAACCCTAAAACACATTAACCCAAATCAAATCCTAAAATACAAAAATACATCAAATTGTGTGGCAACATGAATTGCATTGGAATCACCTTCCAATTCCTGCACACACCATAAAAACTGAAATAACAGGGCATTGCCCAACTCAATGCCCTCCACATTCCGTGCGTACTTTAATCTCCTAGACCTAACTAAAAATTGTAGCAATTTGACCCTTAAGGTTCCATCAACTTAGGCTTGCTATATAGATTTTAAGTTTTCTGTAGTTAATACCAATTCTGTCATCTATATCTGGTGTCAGGCTGAGGGGCCGTGTCAAACGACCAGGCACAGGTTTGCACAAGCCCTTAGGGATTTTCCTGGGATATGCCTGGGTCCAACCCTCCCCTTATGCAACTTAGCTAGATTTGTTGATAGAACGGGTATTCACTATTGATTTCTTATTTCCTAGGTAGATCAAGTCTTAGGTTATTTTTTTAGGGAGTCACATTTAAGTTAGGTCTAGAATTTTGTTTATTTGAATTGCACACTTTCTCTCATCTCCATCTCCTCTCCACCCCTACCATTTCTTCCATTTTGCACGGGCGGTAGCCCAAAACTCCACACTTGGAGGGACCACTTGATTTTGCCTCCCCAACAAGACTTTTCCTATAATTTTTTTCCTCTTCTTTAAAAATGAAAAATCAAAATTGGTTCTCTAACCTACAAGCTAATTATTCTTTCCCCAATCTTTTCCACTCAGGATGTTCTTAATCAGGCCCCCTCACTTAATTTCTACTCCATAATGACTCATCAACAAACTAAGCAACAGCAGTTGAATAGAGATTTAACAAACCTAGCCAACCTAGGGAGTCTTGCCACATCTACCTAAGCTCCACACATTCTACATCTCCCTAAGCTCCACACATTCTACATCTCACCCCTTCTAACATCCCAAAGAGATGAAATTTGCATACGACCCGTGTTGAGTATGATCATTATTTTGAGGCTTTCTATGGTTCAACGGGGAATTATACTTATCCAAATCATTACCTCACTCAAAATGACTCCACCTTCCAGGAGCAATTGAAAAATTCCTTTAATTGGAGGAATTATCTGACTCACTCCTGGACCAATCCAGTTCCTCACCAACAACAAAACCCGTTTGGAGGGTATGGTTCAAATCAAACTTATCAATCTGGGCCATCTCAAGAAGACATCAATGCCCGGATGATGAAAACCTTGCAGGAGATGCAAAGAAAAACTACGGAAATCACCCGTGTTATTAACAATCTCAATGATCAAATTTGGGTTATTTTGACTCAAAGACCTGCAGAACATTTACCATCCCAGCCCACACCAAATATTGTCAATCAAAGGAACCAACACTCGGGTGGACACCAACATCAGAACCACACTAATCAGCCTCCTATTAATCCAATACCTCAGCACCAACTCGGTTTCCATCAACATCAGGCCCCCCACCTCCTCCTAGTGACAACCAAACTGCATATGCAGATACATTGAGGAGTGGGAACACCACCACTGATTTAGGGCCTTCAAATCAAATTGATGAAACCTATTCTCAACCTCTGCAAATTGACTCTCTTAACCCTACTCAGGAAGAAGAAAAAGAAACACCAAAAACACTTGATTCAAATCCTATCTCTCACTCTCAAGCACTCCAATCCAATCCTTCTAATCAGAAATAGGAGCCCTCTCACCAAGATCTTTTGGATTTATTTGGGCAAGTTGAGACTAATATCCCCCTCTTAGATGCCGCTCCTGCCTATGATAAATTTTTGAGAGAAAGATATGCTCCAAAATGGCAAGCCTAGGATCTAGGAAGGGTGGTCCTTTCTAAGATAGCAAGCTCAGGTTTTTGGAGCAAGATGTCTTTCACAAAAAGGACCCGGGTGCATCATCCATCTCGATTGTCATAAATGGCACCACCTTTTTTCGCACCCCTCTCGACTTAGGTACCTCCATTAATATCATTCCCCTGATCTTATTTGAGGAATTTCGATTTGGTGATTTAAAACCTACTAAGGTTCAATTTCAATTGGAAGACCGATCTACCATTCAATTGTGGGGAATTTTTGAGGATTGTATTGTCAAGGTCCGGAATTATCTATTTCCGATTAATTTTCTGGTCCTTGACATAGAGGTACTTGAGGCTCCCATTAATGCCATCCTTGAAAGACTATTTCTGATTATTGCAACAGCTAATATCAACTCTCATTCTGGGAAAATGAATATAAGTTATGGTAACCAGATTTTTTCATTAGATTTATTTCAAGCTTCCAAGAGGTCCATTGATCATGAAATTTTTGAGGACATTGATAATACAATGGAAGTAATATTTAAGAAATCTTTGTTGATCAAATCCTACTCAACTCTGACCACCATGGATCTAAATTTTATTGATTCCTATTCTCAGGATGATTTTGTGGTCCAAAACTTTTCAGATCAACTAGGGTTTGACTTTTACTCTTTCAATCTTCCTGATTTTTCACCCAAAACATCCACGCTAACTTCACCCACCCTACATCTCACTGACTACTTTTTCCCTCCCTTCCCATTGGACCTACCACCCGACCCACCTGAGTCTGGCATTTTACATGAACTTCAACCATGGCCAGATCCAGGTCATTCTTCCACTTTTCCATTTCATTTTAATCCCGATTTCTTTACTAATCATCTTTTCAAGGATCTTGAGGAAAACACATTTCCTGAGGACATTCAAGTGTTCAATTATTTACATGATTATCCATTTTCCATGCATACCTTCATGCCCGACTGCATGGCGTGAAATATAGCACTGGGTGGGAGGTAATCCATCATTTTTCCTACTTTCTTTTTCCCTTTCTTTTTCTAGGTTTTGACCATCCTAAATCTAACCGCCTTTCACTAAGGTGATCCCTTCTCCTTCCTAATGCATGAGGACATTACATATCATAAGCATGGGGGGGTGTTTTTAAAATTTTGACGATCGATTTAGGATTTTCAAAACCTGAAAACATGCATTTTCTTTAGTCATTTTATTTTCCTGCTTGCATACCAAAAAAAATAAAAATGTTGAAAACATTTTAAGGAAAAAATTGAAATCGGGACTAAGGTTGAAAACTCACTTTTTGTACAATAGGATTTTATCTTTAACCAACCAGGGATAAGGATACAGATCTGATCATTAGAATTTTAGGGTCTATCTTTATATTAGATTAGATATCCTTCTCAAAAATTCCACCCGAACTCATGATAGGTCAGGTGACTTGATCCTCTTTGTAGTATGGAAAGTATCTAGCTTAGTTTCTCATTCAAAAGCTTGCATCTCATGCAAAATTTCTTGTGTCAAATTTCACACACAAGCCAACACCTAAAAACAACAAAAAATTAGAAAAATCCCCTTGTTTGGCCTTAGTAAAAGTCTGAAGCAGATCATTGGTTTGAGTTCCCACTGTTGAGGAGGAAAATGCCTTCTTTGAGGACGAGATGTCAACATGTTACCGCCTCGGTGCTGCTTTATATCTATATTACATATCTTTAAAAGGAGCATTAAAGTGCATTTTTGCATCTCAAGTGTCTTGGACGATGCTCATATAGTGTTGGAGTAAGAGTTTGAGTTTGCTTGGAGCACCCCTATGCACCGTATTGTGTTTTGGGGTTGTGAGCGCCTGGGTGGTGTCATGGACAGTGCTATCCGTACTGGTGCCAGAGCCCCCTCAAGGTTTGGTAACGGGAATGATGATCCTGACACATTTGTTGTAAGACCAAGCTAAAAATAAGCATGGGAGAGAGAGAGAAAAAATGTTTTAAACCAAAAACATGCCCTTATAAATGTTGGCTCTTCACAAGCACAAACACAAGGTTTTAAAGGTTTTTGCAAGTTGCGAATCAGATTCAAGAGCCAGAAAAATCCTAAATACAAAAATTTTGAGTCATCTGAATTAACAAGGGGTTAATCTGTAAATTTTTTTGGAGGATATATTGATCCCGTTTCTTCTAATTCTTGGATCTGAAAATAAATCCCGATGTTTATCTCTAACAAATCCTATACCTCCCATGTTTAGATCAACCAAGGTTCCGTAATCACTTTCTCCTCAATAGTCGAAAAATTAGATTTTCCCAAAAATTTTGTTTTTGTAAAAATTATAGTTTTGCTAAGAGACTAGTAAAAGATAAGCATGGGGGTGTGATAAATGCTAGTTTTTCATCAATCTTATGCATTAAAACAAACTTAGCTTTTAGGATTTTGCTCCGCAAACGGGTTTTTGGGTTGCATTTAGGCATCAATTAGGTTAGGCATGCATTGCATTTTTTATTGTCTTTTTGATGTGTTTTTGTATGTGTTAGAGATATACAGATTGACAGATCTCTAAAACCCTAGCACTCAAGAAGGCAACTGCTGAAGGAGAAGCCCAAACCAGCTGGAACTCAACTTTATCTAGCTCACCATAGCTGGAATCCAGCTCACTTGAACTAGGGTTAGCTCATCCTAGCTCCATTTAGCTCATCTCAGCTGAATGGCAGCTCAAAAGAGATCCTATCTCACGTTAGCTCAAGTTAGCTCAGATCCAGCTCAACATAGTTGAGTCTAGCTCATCTCAGCTCCCATCAGTTCACTGGGAGCTCTAGCTAGCTCAGCTGAGTTGACTAGAGTTCACCTTAGCTCAGGACCAGCTACATCCAGCTCCACTCAACTCCAACAAGTTGAAGATGACTTCATCTTAGCTCAGGAAACTCAAGTCCAGCTCCCAGGGACTCAGCTTCTACCTTAGCTACCTCAACTAGCTAGGTCCTTCCCAGGATCATCAGACCCAGCTCACCTCAGCTCCTTTCAGCAGAAGCCTACTTGCTTTAGCTTGGCTTAGCAGCTAGCAAAGAACAGCAAGCTAAGGTAGCTACAGTAGCTCCATGCCACCCTCTTCAGTAGCTGCCAGCTCTAGTTCAACTCTAGACTTCTATCCAGCTCGTCCCCTCAAACCCTAGCTCAAATTGCCTCCTCCTCTACTCTACTACTAGCTAAGCTAGCTAAGATAGCTTAGCTTAGCTAAGCTCCAGCTCTCTTGGCCATCCACCACCCTAAAGCCCTACCTAACTAGCTCTATGGACTAAGCCTACCTATAGTCCACCTAAGCTATCCATGTTGGTGCCACCTAAACCACACCTCTTTACCCCATGACCACCACCAAAAGGCACCAACAAGTTGTCACCAAAACCACCATAACCACCTCCATATTGGCACCACCTTTTTCCCTCCAAAATCCATCAATCTCCACCCTACACCTAAGCCTAAAGCCCACCTCCACCTTCCATTTTCCCTCCAAAATTCCCCCTTCTAGAACATCATTTTGGCACCAAAATGGAGGCACCCCCTCCACCATGGATGTCCTCCATGGGGTGCCTCCATGTCCTTAACTACCTCGCTCCATATCTCTTTGAATGGTGCCAAAAATCTATGACCATAGACCATAACCACCACTCCAAACTCCATCTTAGCCGTCCATTCCAAGAGCCACCTGTACCCCCCATCCTACTCTATAAAAAGACTCTTAATTGCCACCATTTTCCCCATCCTTCATTTAGTTTAATTCCACCCTACATCCACCCTAACCTACGGCCGAGGAAGGAGAAGATGAGAAGAAGATTAAGGGGGCATCCTACCATCCCCCTTGGTACCTTCTTCCCCTTCTTTCTTCTTTCTTGTGCCATGCCAAGGAGGAGCATTCCATCACGAAGTGGACGGCCAGGCAAAGGAGGAGTTTTAAGGGTGGTGCATGCCCACCCTTGGAGAGAAAGTGCACGCCCCCCTTGTGGGCTTGCCTTGGAGGACATCATCTTGGAGGAGCCTTTCAAGGAAGGAGAATGAGTTTCTTTTCAAGTCAAGGAGCTACTAGGCTTGGAGCAAGAAGCCCCTCTTCTTCATCAACATCATTAGGATTAATGTTTTATTTATCTGTATTTTTGTTGCTAGTAGTAGAAGCATTCCTCTACTAGGGTTTTGTGTGAAACACATTTGCATTAATCAAGTTGCCTTCTTTTGAATTTTTATTGCAATTGTTTTCTTTTTTTCTAGCACTCTTCATTCCCTCTCCCTAATTACTCTAGGCCTCCACGTGCCTAGGGTGAGCTTAGAGAGGAATTATTTGTCCCTTAGGTTTTATCTTAGTGATTGTAGGTGTTAGTTGCTTTTTCATCAACAATTCGCATTTTTCCTTCGTTATTTCAAAACATAAAAATATAAATTTAAAAAGAGCAAAAAGAAAGTTGATTTCCATTTCCGAGCAGGAGATTCGATTTTGCAACATATTGCCTTCTTAGATGACCCTAGATACTTCCTTATCTAGGTTTTATTAATTTAAGAGTTGATTGGTTTTATGCGTTACAATGATGTATTTTACAAACCGCGTAAGATCCGCATCAGTGGGTTACTTCCATCATCTTAGTTTGCATTTGCTGAAGGGTTATCATCTGGGCATTGATGTCTTATTGGGATGGCCCAAGATGAAAGGTTGAATTTGACCCATACCCACTAAATTGATTTGAAGGTTGGGGAGGAACCGAGTTGTTCCAAGAGTGGTTCAGGTAATTCTTCCAATTGGAAGAATTTTTATATTGCTCCTAGACGACAAAAATGTTTTCAGTAGGGTTAGAGTTTTGATAATTGTAATTCCTTAGTGAATCATAAAAAGCCTCGGGGTATTGATGATAATCAGTAGAAATAGTGTTTAGATTGTGCAAGTTCTCTCTTCGAGGAGTGTTAGGGTGGGTTAGATGTGGAATATGTGGAGCTTGGGTTGGTGTGGCAAGTCCTTCCTCAATTTTCTTTTGATTTATTTGCATCTGGTCGAGTTTCTGGGCGATTATTTGAAGATTGTCTTGGGTGACCGAGATAGATTGAGTGCCTATTTCATGAACATTGAACTGTGGGTTTGGAGTTCTATAAAATGTGTTTATGGAAGCTTGGTTAAATGGTTTCCACTCATTTCTTTAAAAAGGTCATAGGCACTCTCAGCATCCTTATTCAAGAAGTTGCCGCCACATGAGGTATCGACGACATGTCGGATTTGATCTTCTAATCTGTGATAGAAGATCTCCACGAGCTACCATCAAGGAATCTCGTGGTTCGGGCAACTTCTTAGGATATCTTGAAATCTTTTCCAAGAATCATGAGAAGTCTCTCCAGATTTTTGTTGAAAGGTCATAATAGATCTTCACAGGGAATTAGTACGATCTATAGGAAAGAATTTCTTGAGGAAGGAGCTCTTGAGTTGAGGCCATTTGGTGATGGGTTGGCCAATGGTTTTGAGCCAATAAGCAGCCTTATCTTTAAGAGATAATGGAAATAGCCGCATCAGCCAAATGTCTTCTTACACATTTCGGGATCAAGTTGTTTGTGCAGGAAGAGTAAGTTCTTTAAGGTGGCTGAACGGGTCTTCCCTGGGAAGGCCATGGAAATGCTTAATTAAATTCAGAACCGTCGGTTTGATCTTGAGGTCCCCCTCAGGTATGACCACCCCTGGTTGTTCCTCATAATAGGAAGTATCATAAAAATCTTTTAGAGGAATGACAGCTTGCTGACGGGATGGTGGGTTTGGCCTTTGGTTGGCTAGGTTTTGGATATTCCTAGTCAACACTTGTTAATTGGCATTAAGTTGAGCAATCTTCTCAGCCATCAAGGTGTAAAGATCAGGCGGGGGGGCTTGATGTTGTGATTGAGGCAAATCAACATTAGGAAGCTCCAAATGTAGGAAGCCAAAGGTGGGGGGATTTTGGGTGGAAGGGTCAGAATTGGGATTAGAAGTGGGATTACAGATGGAAGTGGAAGGGTTAGTGGATCTGTTTTGTTAATTTTTCATTTTTTTAGTAGAAGAAGACAAAAAAGTGATCTTTTTGCGCAGGGGCCAAAATCAAATGGTCCCTCTAAGTGCTAATTTTGAGACCGTCACCCGTGCATAAAAGGGAAGAATGGGAGGGGAGGAGAAGAGGTGGAGATTAGAGAAAGTGTGCAATCAATCAAATAAAATTCTAGATCTAACTTAAATGTGACTCCCTAAAAATTTAACCTAAGACTTGATCTACCTAGGAAATAAGAAATCAATAGCAAATACTCGTTCTATCAACAAATCTGCTCAAGTTGCATAAGGGGAGGGTTGGGCTCAAGCATTTCCTAGGAAAATCCCCAAGGCCTTGTGTAAACCTGCACCTAGTTATTTGATATGGCCCGTCAGCCTGACAGCAGATATAGATGACAAAATTGGTATTAACTAGAGAAAACTTATAACCTAGATAGTAAGCCTAAGTTGATGAAACCTTATGGGTTAAATTGCTACAATTTTTAGTTAGGTCTAGGAGATTAAAGTGCACATGAAATGTGGAGGGTGTTGATTTGGGTAATGTCCTATTATTTCAAGTTTTATGGTGTGTGTAGGAATTGGAAGGTGATTCTAATTAACAATCAAGTTGTCACACAATTAATGTATTTCTACTTTTAGGATTTGCTTTAGCTTAGTGTATTTTAGGGTTTTTCTCTTTAAGTATTCAAACAAGTTTGATATTCCACAAAGGAAAAACAGGTTGTGTTGGTGAAGATAAGTTTCCTTTAATTTGTTAGTTTTTAGAAATGAAAAGAAACCCTAATCAATTTACTCTTAAGCAGAAATTTAACTACGAATGAGTTTGTTTTAGGCTTTCAGTTTAAGTAATGGTCCAAACAATGCAAGAAACACCACTATTGCAAGGCAAATCAAACAAGGATTCCAAAAAAATTTTTTTTTTTATGATTTTAGGTATTTGTTTGCTATTTTTTTAGAATTTTTCTTTGTGTTGGTGTCAATGTCCAAAAATGATACTTGAGGGTATTTTGGACTTTTCAGTACCACCATCAGCCTCAGAAAATTTTTGTGATTTTTTATGATGTGTAGAATTTCACAAGAATTCCAAAAAGCTAAATTTCACAAAAATTGGATGAGTATAAAAATTCCAAAAATTTGCGGATAGTAGCAAAATAGGAAGATTAGAGGAGATGACCCCTTTGCAATCCACGAATTTTTAAAAATCTCATACGAATCCAATTGCTTTGAAATTTGGAACAGATGTTCATTGATTTGGAATCACTGAGTAAAATTTCAAGATTTTTATAGGCTTGTGGTGTTGGAAATTGATTTTTGAAGTTCGGACAGAAGTCTGGACCTGAAAATTCGAACATCAATACTTGAACTGGAGTGGTGTTAGATGGTGCAAACAAGCAACAAATGGGTTTTAATTTTAACCACCTCGCTTAATTAAGCTGTTTAGGATCCTGAAAGCCAAGTTTAATATCTTTTTGGTAGTTTTAATGATTTGTGTGACCAGAAAAGAGGAACCAACTTGAAATCTTAGGGAAGAAAAGGGACTTTTAGCTCTTGCTGCCAAAATCCCACCTTCTTCCCACAATACCTGCACACACACAAGAGAGAAAGACAAAGGGATGAGATCCAATTATCAAATAAGAGACTAAATGAATGCAAAGCTGTGCCTCCCCAGTAACGGCGCCAAAATGTGATACGGATTTTACGCGGTTTGTAAAATACGTCATTGTAACGCGTAAAGCCGATCAACTCGTAAATTTATAAAACCTAGATAGGGAAGTATCTAGGGTCGTCCAAGGAGGTAACTTTTTGCGAAATCAAATCTCTTACTTCAAAATGGAAATAAACTTTCTTTTTTTCGTTTTTGAATATATGATTTTTTATGTTTTGAAATAACGGCGAATACTCGAGTTGGTGGGAAAGCAACTAACACCTACAATCACTAAGCTAAAACCTAAGTGACAATTAATTACTCTCGCTAAGCTCTCCCTAGGCACATGGAGGCCTAGAGTAATTAGGGAGAGAGAGTGAAGAGTGCTAGAGAGAAAGAAAACAAATGCGACAAAAGAATTGTAAAGAAAGCAACTTAATTTAACAAGGAAGATTGTTTACACGAGAACCATAGCAGAGGAATGCTTTCTACTACTAGAAAAACTACAAAAAATAAGAAAAACACCAATGCTCCAGTAATGATGGTGAAGATGAGAGGCTCCTTGCTCCAAGCTCAATGGCTCCTAGGCTTGAAAAGGGGCTTTCCAACTCCTTCCTTGCAAAGCTCTACCAAGATGATGTCCTCCAAGGCAAGATCAAAGGGGAGGGTATGCCTATGCTTCTCCCAAGGGTGGATGTGCACCACCCTTCCTCCTCCAATTGCTAGACCGTCCTCCAAGATGAAGAATGCTCCTCCTTGGCGTGGCATAAGGATGAAGAGAGAAGGGGAAGAAGGCACCAAGGGGGTGGGTAGGATGCCCCCTTAATCTTCTTCTCTTCTTTTTCTTCCTTGGCCTTGAATTATAGGTGGGTATATGGTAGACTATACTAATGGAAGATGACTTATGATGGTGGTTAAGGGGGGTATATATAAGGTTTAGGAGGGGAGGGGTTGGCGTGGACACATGTAGGGCTATGATGGGCTTACACGGTGGTTAAGGGTGGTTATAATGATCCAATGGAGGGGCTATTTGGCTCCACCTAAAGAGGTGCTAAGGGGGTAGTTATGGTGGCCAAAGGACAGCTACAAGTGGCGCCACTTTTGGCATCTAGAAGGAGGTGTTTTGGCACCAAGAATCAAGGGTGGAGATGGGTTGGTTGGTGAAGTGTTGGGTAGTGATTGAAGGTCATTTTGGCGCCAAAAGGAGGGGGTTCTAGAAGGGTTAGTTGGAACAAAAATAGGTGTCTCTTGGTGGCTGAGGGGTGAAAGGGTGGCTAGGTGGTGGTGCTAACTTGGAGTAGGGTGGAGCTAGCTTAAGTGAGCTTAGGTAGGGTTTAGTTGGTGGAGCTAGTTAGGTACGGTATTACGGTGGTGGATGGCCAAGGGAGCTAGAGCCTAGCTAGTAGTATAATAGAGGAGGAGGCAATTGGAGCTAGGGTTTGAGGGCAGGAGCTAGACAGAAGAAGTTTGGAGTTGAACTGTAGCTGGCAGTTGCTGAAGAGGGTGGCATGGAGCTACTTTAGCTAGCTTAGCTTGCTAGTTCTTTGCTAGCTGCTAAGCCAAGCTAAAATAAGCTAGCTTCTGCTGAAAGGAGCTGAGGTGAGCTGGGTCCGATGCTCCCGGGGATGACCTAGCTAGTTGAGGTAGCTAAGGTAGCTTAGCTCAACTAAGTTGAGCTAAGCTGAGTCCCCGGGAGCTGGACTTGAGCTTCCTGAGCTAAGATGAGGTCATCTTCAGCCGGCTGGAGTTGAGTGGAGCTCGATGTAGCTGGTCTTGAGCTGAGGTGAACTCCGATCAACTCAAATGAGCTAGCTAGAGCTCCTAGTGAACTAATGGGAGCTGAGATGAGTTAGACTCAGTTAAGTTGAGCTGGATCTAAGTTGACTTGAGCTAAGATGAGATCTCTTGAGCTACCATTCAGCTGAGATGAGATGAATGGAGCTAGGATGAGCTAACCCTAGTTCAAGTGAGCTAGATTCCAGTATGGAAAGCTAGATAAAGCTAAGTTCCAGCTGTTTGGGCTTCCCCTTCACCAGTTGCCTTCCTGAGTGGTAGGGTTTTAGGGATCTGTTAATCTCTAAATCCTTATCACTCACAAAAACACATCAAAGAGACAATAAATAGTATAATGCATGCTTAACCTAATTGATGCCTAAATGCAACCCAAAAGCCCATTTGTAGAGCAAAATCCTAAGAGCTAGGTTTGTTTTAATGCATAAGAATGATGATAAACTGGCGTTTATCACCGACCAAGCTCTGGTAAGGCCAAGAGCTCGCTACACTCTGGCATTCGCTGGACGCGTTTGCGTAAAACCGTTCATTGTAGTGCACTTACGATGTCAATTTTAAATAATCGGAGGTGAGTCCGAGTGTCGAACACAGGGAGGCAGTAATTAGATCAAATACTCGCTTTCGTGTCATGTAAATGTCATTTGTGCGCTTGAAAATCGATTTGAGAAAATGAGAGAGAAAGAGAGATAGAGAGAGAGAAAAAAAAGAGGGAGATAGGGTTAGAGAATCATAATAGAGATATGAGAACAATATATCAAATATTTACTTTATTGACTATCAAATGTAGTGTTCAACAATATGTAGATGAATGCTTAAATGAAAGAAATGAACTACACTATCCGAAGAAAATAAAACTAAGAACAAGGAAGAAGAAAGCATCGAGGCAGCCACGGTGGTGGAGGAGCTTCCATCGGCGACTCAGCATCTTCAAAACCTTGCTTGGAGCTCTAAGGAGTGGTGGAGTTGCTTAGGTAGATGATGGATGCAAATGAAAGGTATAGGTCCCTTTTTATAGTTTAGGAGAGGGCTCAAATTCGTCATTGGGTCAATAGTGACATTCAAAGACGTCGCTAATGACCCACTGCAAGTGTCGCCATAGCCCTACCCTCACCCTCGCGCCTTCAATGCTCTGCGTTGTGCCGCGCACCTCGCCCGCCGTGTTGCACACTCATGCTGGTCTTCGCACGCTGCTTCGCGCATGTTGCTGCCCCCACGCGCACGTGCTTGCTTGTGTTGCCGCTGCTCCTGCTGCGACGCGCCTCAATTGTGAAATTGAGGTACGGTGGGATTTGAACCCGCGTTGTGTGGTGGAGGCGTGAGTTCTTGACCAATGCGCTAAGGCTGCGCATTGGTCTTGCCTTTACGTCTGGCACCTGTGCACCTCTGCCGTTCGATGGTGGATCTTTAGTTAGGATCTCATCTGCGCACGATGAAGAGAGGAAGCAGGCATGATTGACGAAGGAGTAGGTGCCACGTGTCACGTTTAGGGTCGTTGATCAGTGGATCAATGGTCAGGATTTCTTGAGCTTGTTGTGGAAGCTACGAAGGTCGGATTGGGATGATTTTGAGTCCGTTAGACTCCGTTCATCGATCTGGATCCATCCGTATGGTCTGATTGCTCATCTGAGACATGTTTAAAAATGAACTTGTGCCTATGGTCATTAAACATTGATTCTAAGCAATTAAAATGTAAAGATCATGCAATATGCATGTAATGCTCCCAAACTCATTATAATCTGACATTATCGCACAAGTACCCTCAAAATTGACTCTAATTGATATTATTAACACTTGTAATTGTAGAGTCATCATACCCCCATGCCTACCCCTTGCTAGTCCCTAGCAAGGTTTCACTTAAATGTTATTTATAACTAAACTTAGGAATTAATCGCTTAGGTAGAAGTTGCCTGTCAACAGGAGGAAATCTCTACTAAGAACCTAACTCGCTAAGACTCAACAATGCCTGGGTTGCCTGCCAAAATGCCAACCGCTCGAGTCCTCACCTTATTCTATATAGAAGCAAATACATAATTTTTTCTTTTTCATCTTTCCTTTTTTTTTTTTTTGGATTTTTAGTGTTGAGGATTTTAGGGTAACTTTTTACGGCTACTCAATCCACCCAAGACTTGAAAAGGGTTCTTAGTACTAAGTATCTTATTGTGAAAGTGATAGACTCACTCAACGGCAATTAAAATGGACTTCGGCTTTTTATGCTCCTAGGTGACCAAAAGAAAAAATGTTGCCTAAAGGTGTATCTATCTGACTGGTAGCTTTCTTCCTACTTTTACTTTTGTGGGGTCAACACAAGGGCGAACCCAGTGTATATCTCCCTGAATTATGCTACTTCCTCGCTTCTTCGTTAAATGTTTTGGAATTCTTGTGCATTTTATGAGTTGGGATCTGGACAACTAGCCAATGGGCTGTTACCCATGACAACTTGCCAGCCATACTTGTGTGGTGAAGTGTGGCTTATTTCTTTTTTTTTTCTTTTCTCCCTTTTTTCTTAAGTAGGTGGCTTTCCTGATCTAAGATTTACCTAAAGGCAGTAGTGAAAGAGAATGATCCTGTGGTTGGGCTCTAGACAACCTACCAATGGGTCATTACCCATGACAACTTGCCAGCCATACCACCTTAGAAGGTTCATTAGCTACCCAATTTCCATTAGAATCACTGATGAGTTAGTGCAAAATGTGTGTAGATGCTTAGACTAAAAATCCCCCCCCCAAATCAGATGGCAGGTTTATAAGTCGTATACTTATCACCCTACCTTATTGACCAGACTAAAATAAATTATGGTGACGAGAACTTGAGACCAAGTCCACATTTTAGTAGACACCCAGACTGATTAAGTTCGAAGACCTGAAGGGTCTAAGCGATTAGGTCTTTAATGTATCATTTCCTAAAGTCGACAAACCTCTAATACCTAAGTGTCTTTACCTAATTTTAATTAATTAATTTTTATATATAAAAAGAAATAAAATTAGTTCAAGCTGACAATTTTGTACTCAGATCCTATGAATTACCACCCACCCATGCCTAAGTTGGACAATGTCCTCATTGGAAAAATAATTGTATGCAAGTGAGTAGGGAAACAAATCTCCTGAGTTGTCAACATGAATCTGGTTAGCTTGAAACCTTTGGGTTGTCTCCCAGGAAGCGCTGAGTTTTGTGCCTCCAGCTGGGCGCAGTTCTAGCTTAACCCTCAATGAGGGTCACAACTTCGTTTGGGAGAATCTGGGCAAGAAAGTGTTTTAGTCGTTGACCATTAACAATGAAGGTTTGCTCAGTCTTGGGATTGGCAATTTCAATTGCCCCGTTGGGATAAGGTTTGACCACTTGATATGGTCCTATCCACTTAGATCTCAGTTTCCTGGGGAAGAGTTTAAGTCTTGCATCAAATAGCCAGACTTGCTGATTTGGCCTGAAGGTTTTTCTATTAATGTGTTTGTCATGGATGGCTTTCATCTTCTCTTTATAAAGTCTATTTTTCTCGTAAGCATCTTGACGGATTTCCTCGAGCTCGGAGAGTTAGAGCTTCCTTTGAGTTTTAGCCATCTGGGAATCCATATTTCACTACTTAACAACCCAGTATGCCTGGTGCTCCAACTTGACTGGAAGGTGACAAGCTTTGCCAAAGCCCAATCGATAAGGCGACATGCCTATCAGGGTCTTAAAAGCGGTCTTGTATGCCCAAAGGGCATCGTTCAATCGTGTGGACCAATCCTTCCAGTCAGGTCTCATAGTCTTTTGTAGAATATTTTTAATCTGCCTATTTGAGACCTTAGTTTGCCCATTCGTTTGCGGGTGATACGGGGTGGCAATGCTGTGAGTGACCCCATATTTCTTAAGTAGGGCACAAAATTGGGCATTAATGAAGTGACTCCCACCATCGTTGATCATGGCTTTCGGTATCCCAAATCAAGAAAAGATATTTTTCTTAACAAAGTCCATGACAGCCTTATGGTCACATTTTCGGGTAGGTACGGCTTCGATCCATTTCGAGACGTAGTCCACTGAGACTAGTATATACTTGAAATCGTTTGATGGTGGAAAGAGACCCATAAAATCGATGCACCAGATAACGAAAATTTTGATGATCAAGTTGGGCTGTAGAGGCATCATATCTTTCCTGGTCATAGTCCCTAAGGTCTGGCATCTAGTGCAAGTCTTTGCAAAGTTATGTGCATCCTTGAAAAGTGATGGCCAGTAAAAACTGGACTGCAAAACTTTTGCAGCTGTCTGCTTCCCAGAGAAGTGGCCACCACAGGCTTGGTCATGACAGAAGGATAGCACACTTTGAACTTCCTCTTCAGGAATACACCTCCTAATGATTTGGTTAGCACAAAGTCTAAACAACATAGAATCATCTCAAAAATAATGCTTGGCCTCAGCCAAGAACTTATCCTACTGCTGTCTAGACCAGCTGTGCGGAGTCTGCCCTACTACTAAATAGTTGACTAAGTCCGCATTACCTGGGTAGACTCCTTCCATGCACAGTAAGAAGTTGTTCATCAGGGAATGTGTCGGTTAAGGGTAATGAGGGTCCAATGTGTTCTAGGTGAAGTCTGGATAAGTGGTCGGCTACAACGTTCTTGGACTCGGCTTTGCCACATTTTTCCAGGTCAAATTCCTGCAAGAGCAGGATCCATGTGATTAGCCTGGGTTTAGTGTCCTTTTTGGGTAACAAATGCTGGATAACCGAGTGGTCAGTGTAAATAATCACGTGGAATCTTAGAAGGTATGATCTAAACTTTTATAATCCAAAAACTACAGTGAGCAGTTCTTTTTTCGTGACAGTATAATTCCGTTGAGCCTCATTCAAAGTTTTGCTCACATAGTAGATCACCATGGGTTTTTTCGCTCTTCTTTGTCCTAGGACTGCTCCAACAGCAAAATCTAATGCATCACATGTTATCTCAAAGTCCTGGGATCAGTCTGAGGGTTGTAAAATAGGTGCAGTTGAGACTGTATTCCTAAGGGTGTTGTAGGTGTTGATGCAATCAGGTGTCATGTCAAAAAGTACGTTGTTGGCTAGAAGGTCAGTCAAAGGCTTGGAAAGTTTGGAGAAATCCTCAATGAACCTTCTATAGAAGCCAACATGTCTTAGGAAAGATCGGATTTACTTGACCTAACTAGGAGGTGGAAGTTTGGAAATTAAATCAACCTTAGCTCGATTAACTTCAATGCCCCTCTACGAGACGATGTGACCGAGGACAATCCCTTCTTGAACCATAAAATGGCTCTTTTCCCAGCTTAAAATCAGGTTGACCTCGATACATCGCTTAAGGATTTTTTCTAGGTTGCTAAGACAATGGTCGAATGAGTCTCTGAACACGGAGAAATCATCCACAAAGACCTCCAAATATTCACCTACCATTTTTGAAAAGATGGCTAACATGCAATGCTGAAAGGTAGCGGGTGCGTTGCATAACCCGAATGGCATACGGCGGAATGCAAACGTGCCATATGGGCAAGTGAATGTAGTCTTCTCTTGGTCCTCTGGTGCAATAGCAACCTGGTTATATCCTGAATATCCATCCAAGAAGCAAAAATATTTTCACCCTGCCAGTAGTTTCGAGAATCTGGTCAATGAATGGCAAGAGAAAGTGGTCCTTTTTAGTGGCCTCATTAAGCTTTGTATAATCAATATACACCCACCATGCGGTTGTGGTGTGGCTAGGGATGGATTCGCCCTGGTCATTCGTGACCACGGTGAGCCCAACCTTCTTTGATACTACTTGAGTAGGGCTCACCCAGGGGATGTCGGAAATCGGGTAGATGATTTCTGCATCAAGCCATTTGATTATTTCCTTTTTAACGACCTCTCGCATATTTGGGTTCAATCACCTTTGCATCTGGCGAAAAGGTCGAGCCCCATCTTCTAAATAGATCTTGTGAGTGCAATAAGTAAGGCTAATTCCCCTTAAGTCAGAAATTGTCCACCCAATAGTTGCTCAATGTTTAGAAAGGGTAGTAGTCAACCTAAGTTCTTGGTTCCTAATTAGGTGTGCATTGATAATCACAGGGAAAGTCTGATTAGGTCCTAGGAAGACATACTTAAGGTTGTTGGGCAAAGGTTTCACTTCAAGTGCAGGTGGGACAATGTTTGACGGGTAAGGGAAGGGTGGGAGTTTATTAATAGCAATCTCCTCAAATGGAGGTTGCCGGTGGTAATCAGCTCTATAGATTTCAACCTCCAAAGACTGGGATGGGTAAGGGTAATCATCAACTGGTTGAATCAGATGGTTTTCTAAAGAGCTAACTGTAAGGCATTCTTCAACCAGGGTTTCCACTGGATCATATTCTTCGACCCAACCGCAATCAAAAGACTTAGTTGCCTTGAAGATATCCAATTGCATCTTCTTATCTCCGAAGGTGATTTCCATACATCCCATGTCACAATCAATGTTCTCCTTGGCCGTAGCCAAGAAGGGTCTGCACAGGATGATGGGTGTGTTCTGTAGTTGTTTGGGGACTTCCATATCAAGGACTAAAAAGTTAACTGGGAAGTAGAAGTCCTTAACTCGAATAATTATATCCTCGACTACCCCTTTTGGGGTTTTCACGGATCGGTCGGCCAGTTGGATGGTCATAGGTGTGGGCTTTAATTCCCCAAATCCAAGCAGGTGATAAAGGATAATCGGGATTAAGTTAATTGAAGCACCTAAGTCCAAGGGCACTCTATCAAACGTCATGTCACCAATATTGCAAGATATTAAAAGCGCTCCAGGGTCAGTTCTTTTCAGAGGTAGGCTGCTCAGTATCATTGAACTAGCTTGTTTCGAGAGCACTACCTTCCTGGGTGCTTGGGTTCTTAGCTTACGCTTAGGTGTACGGGCATCCTTCAAAAGTTTAGCGTAAGTCGGGATATATGCTTGATTGCATCGAGGAGAGGTATATTAATCTGTACTTATTTAAAAATCTCCAACAACTCCTCGTTCTCAGCCACATTTCTCTTTTTCTTTATTTTCTCTAAGAATTCAGGGTATGGTATTTGGGTTTGAATTGTTTCAGGTTCTTGATCCTTGGGTTCCTCCCGCTCATCCTTAGAATCAGGCATCTCAGGTAATGAAGTCACGGGAGGGGTTGGCCATTTGGGGTCTTGGGTTTGAGTGCTGCTTCTCAAGGTAACTGCATTGGCTGAGGCATTGGAACCATGGTTAGATCCTTGAGAAGAAGAAGCATTAAACCCAGGAGGTGTCTATGGGGCTTGTTAGATCATGTGGGCATGCCCCTGATTTGATTGGAACCCTTGAGGATTGTGGCCTCTATTCGTTACATTCCTCAGGTTCGGTTGTGGCTGAGAAGGAAGGGACCCTTGTTGTTTGTTATCCAACAGCTAGCTCAACTATCCCTTCACTAATGCCATCTCCTCCTGATATTGCTGATTCATATCAACCATCATTTTAATTAGAGTGTCCATTTGGTTCTGTGTAGGGGTCGCCCTATTCTGGTTATAGGGGGTCTAGTAGGTGGACCTTGCTGATAGGACGGAGGGTTTTGCCTAGGTTGGTTCTGGAATTGATTCAGTTTTTTATTCGACTAGGAAAAGTTTGGGTGGTTGCACCATCCAGGGTTGTAAGTGTTGGAGAAAGGGTATGGCTTAGAAAATCCTTGGATGGCCTGGGCATCTTCGAAGGTAGAAGGTGCCGAAGGGAAGGGGAAAGAGCAATCAGAGTTTGAGGGATCAAAGGTCCCTCCTTGGAATATGGTCAAGGGTTGTTCCAGGTACATTTGGTTCATAGATTTAACCAAGTCCACATTGTGAGCTCCCTTCGCTAGGCAGGTCTGTAACGGGGTTCAGGTTTGGTTCAACAGCACGTCAATCTTTTTATCCACCAACTCAACCCGATCCAACTTCTTGGCTATAATGTCTATGTCAACCAATCCAGAATTGGTTTGCACCTCATAAATCCTACCACGGGGTTGACTAAACTGATTAAATTAGGTCATGGAGGCATTCTGAAGTGAATTCTTGCTCATTGATTCAAAGAGTTCAAACGTGCTCTCCTCATCCTTATTCAAAAAGTTGCCTCCATATGAAGCATCCACAAAATTCCTAAAGTTGTCCTGACCACGGTAGAAAATCTGGGCCAATTGCCACCTTGGAACCTCGTGGTGTGGGCATTTCCTCAATAATTTATTAAATCTCTCCCATGCCTCATGAAAGTGCTCTCCACTTTGCAGGGTAAAAGTGGTAATGGCTCTCCTAAGGGCATTAGTCTTTCCTATGGGGAAAAACTTCTTAAGAAAAGCATGCCTTAATTCCACCCAAGTGGAGATGGGTCTCCCTAAAGTCCTAGGCCAATGAGACGCTTTGTCTCTTAAGGAGAATGGGAACATCTTGATTAAAAAAATATCTAAACTGATGTTCCTAGGTTTTACGGTCCTAGCAATCCACTTTAAGTCCTCTTGGTGTTGGAAAGGGTCTTCATTTGAGCTCCCATGGAAATGGCTTTGAATCAAGCTAAGGACATTGGGTGTTAGCCCAAAATTATCTCTCCCTTTGGGGACTCTAAGGTATGGCTCTACCTGTATGGTAGACGGATCGTAAAAATCACGGAGAGGCCTTGGTTGGCCCTCAAGGGGTGGTGGTGGGTTAGGTGGGTTCAGTGGGGGTTGTCCTTAAGGGTTCTGTTCTTGATTCTGCCCCTGAGGTTTCTGTAGTCGGTGTATGGCCTGCATGATGGTGTGAATTTGTTGTTGCTGAAGTTGGTAGTTGGCGGTAATCTGAGCATGAATCATGGCCATGGAATTGGGTTGAGGTTGATCCTCAGCCACCTCAACTTGTGGGTCAGCCATGTCCTCAGTCCTACCCCTAGAAAAATCAAGTTCTCTCCTAACTTCTCTATCTAAAGCAACCAATTCAGGATGAAGTGATCACCTTCTATGCATACACTTAAGAAGAACCAGGAGAGATGCGAAGGGAAACAAATGCAAGAAGTGTGTGCACAATTGGGTTCAAGGACCAAATGCCAAAACAAGTGTTTCTTCACAGGCAAGATTAAGATGTCTGATTTTTAGGATTTAAATCTTGATTTAATGGCTTTTAAAGTTCTCACTTGTTTACACCTTCAAACACGACACATATGTATAGGCACACGGTTGGTGAAAATTGATTTTCTTTAAAGCCTTTCATGTGGCTATAAAATCAAAAACTCTCTAATGTGGAAGATCCTAGGGTGTGCAGCTTCTATTCAATGAATCCTTTTTAGGATTTTGTCAAGAAGGGTTCAATCAAAATAATCAATAACCCTATCTTGACCTAAATCGAGTGAGCTTTTCAAAAAAATTAATTTCATAAATTTTTGAGGATGATAGCTTACCCAAATTCACATTTTTTCAAGAGGGGGTCAATCTATCCAGAACTTCTAGATTGGTGCGCAAGTTTAGTGTGTTGATTAGAACAAGCACTAATCAATTTCAAATGCAAAAGTGTTCTTCAAATGAAGTGTAGAGAATTTTAATATCTTTCTAGAAATATAAATTTCTCACAAATCTGAGCTGCGTGGAACTCACAGTAGTAAGAAATCTCTATAGATCTCCAGAACTTAAAACAACCTTACGCACTTCTAGTAGCGAATTTCTCATGGCCAAGCCAAAAGAATTTTGGCTCTAGAACTTGAAGGGGAGTTCACCTACTGAAAGGACCACCTCTGAGATTTTTCTCAAAATTTTTAGAGGTGATTAGGGTCCTTGAATCATGTCCTCAACCCGAGTCCAAACAATGATCTTGCAAAATTAACGGGTTAAAGACCTAGTGGTGGTGTTTTTCTTCGACAAACGAAAGAGGGTTTTTTTTTATGACACCACCATTTTTCTTGGTCCAAGGATGGGAAGTTACCTTTGGATCATGGGAAGACAAGATCAAGCCTTCGGGTCGATGGCGGTCTTTTTCTTGCCGCCTTCGTGTCGATGGCGGTCTTTTTCTTGCGCTTCCTTTTGATCCAACCTGACTCGTTCTCCTCTCATTGTCGATGCACAAGGTTCCTGCAACCACAAGAAGAGAGAGAAGAGGAAGTTAGATAACATAAGTATAAATAATGGCCAATAAAATGAAAGCGAATAAGAGATCTGTTGCCTCCCCAGCAATGGCGTCAAAAATTGACGTTCACCGGACGCGTTTGCGTAAAACCATTCGGTGTAGTGCGCTTACGACGTCAATTTTAAATAAAGAATCGGACATGTGTCCGAGTGTTGAACATAGGGAGGTAGTAATTAGATCAAATACTCGCTTTCGTGTCATGTAAATATGTCATTTGGGTGCTTCAAAATCGATTTGAGAAAACGAGAGAGAAAGAGAGATAGAGAGAGAAAGAGGGAGATAGGGTTGGAGAATCATAAAAGAGATATGAGAACAAGATATCAAGTATTTACTCTACTAACTATCAAATGTAGTGTTCAATAATATGTAGATGAATGCTTAAATGAAAGAAATGAACTACACTATCCAAAGAAAATAAAACTAAGAACAAGGAAGAAGAAAGCATCGAGGCAGCTATGGTGGTGGAGTAGCTTCCGTTGGTGGCTCGGCGTCATCACAACCTTGCTTGGAGCTCTAAGGAGTGGTGGAGTTGCTTAGGTAGATGATGGATGCAAATGGGAGGGATAGGTCCCTTTTTATAGTTTAGGAGAGGGCTCAAATTCGTCACCGAGTCAATAGCGACATTCAAAGAAGTTGCTAAAGACCAACCGCAAGCATCACCGAAGCCCCCGCCGTCGCCCTCGCACCTTCGACACTCTACGTTGTGCCGTGTTGCGCACGCATGCTGGTGCATGCTGGTCTCCGCGTGCTGCCTCGCGCACGCTGCTGCCCGCACGGGCGTGCGTGCATGCTTACGCTGCCGCTGCTCCTGCTGCGTCGTGCCTCAATTGTGAAATTGAGGTGCGGCGGGATTTGAACCTGTGTCGTGTTGTAGAGGCATGAAGTCTTGACCAATGCACTAAGGCCGCGCATTGGTCTTGCATTTGCGTCTAGCACCTGCACACCTCAGCCGTTCAATGGTGGATTTGCGGTTAGGATCTCATCTACGCACGATGAAGAGAGGAAGCGGGCATGATCAATGAAGGAGCGGGTGCCATGCGTCGCATTTAGGACTGTTGATCAGTGGATCAACGGTCAGATTTTCTTGAGCTTGTTGTGGGAGCTACGGAGGTCGGATTGGGATGATTTTGAGTAAGTTGGACTTCTTTTATCGGTCCGTATCCATCGTATGGTCCGATCGCTCATCTGAGACCTATTTCAAATTGGACTTGTGCATATGGTCATTAAACATTGATTTTAAGCGATTAAAAAGATCATGCAATATGCATGCAATACTCCCAAACCCTTTATAATATGAAATTATTGCACAAGCACCCTCGAAATTGACTCTAATTGATGTTATTAACACTTGTAATTGTAGAGTCATCACACGCCACCGTTCGCCTCAACATAACTCCCATTCGCTCCGCCAGCTCACGCCCACCAAAACTCCTCTACTTATTTTGCATTCCACCCATCCTAAACCTCCACCGAACACCTTCTACTCAATCCATCATCTCCGGTATCATCCGGCCTCTGAACACCACGAAACACTTCACCATCACCTCCATCACCCTCCTCGCCCGATGGCGATGCTCTTGAACTATTTTAATCAGGCTGAGAGGCCGTATGTGTGTTTTTAGGTCTTCTTTGCCCTCTGTCGTCGCCTTCATCATCCCTGGCGCTGTCATGCTTCCTCCGGCCATCACCACTGCTAATTCCACTCACAATCGACGCGAACACATCCCAAGAGTAGAGTTGCATCTTCAATTGAGCACAGAACATATTCAAGTAGCTCGCAATCAAGTGTTGCACTTCCTGCGGTTTTGTGAAGAAAAGGCATTGCCTTTAGTGCCACATCGTGTGTGGACGAGGGGTTGAGCATGCATAAGTTGAATTCTTGCTGATAATTGTTCGGCCAAGCACACAGGGGGTCGGGTCCCCCATGCACGCACCTCTTCGTGCCCTCACGCCTTGCCCGTGCCCACTCATGCGGGTTGAGCCACTTCATAGGATCCGATAACCTGACCTTTAACCCAATTACACCCGGGTATGAGATAGAAGAGGGACAGAGAAGGGGAAGATTGTGACCGAGAGAGGGAGGGTTTTTGCTAAGGAAGAAAAGAAAGAGCTGAAGAAGAAGAATAAGAGGAGGCATTGTAGCTGAAGGTAATTTAAGTCTTCTGATTGGGTGTTCCACCATTTGATTGCCCTTGACACAGTGCACTTTGCACTAAGCTTGCGTGGATTTAAAGTGGTTGATACTATTTATTTATTTAAATTCTTGAATAATTAGTATATATATGTATCTAAGTTAATAATTGGTGATTTAAATCACCATTATTTTTCCTTAGACATCTTTTTACTTCATTAAACTCTTGATATACTCATGTTCTGCATTGAAGATCAATTTTGAGTAGATATTATTCATTGATAATCATTTTTGGCTTGATTCCTTGTGCTCATTTATATATTAATCAAGATTAGTGTGTGGATTCCTATTTACTCCCTGTGTTTGACCTCAGACTTCAAATTTGAGTATAAATTTATTTATTTTTGTGTGATTTCGACTATACTACGACGAAGTGTTTTATAACATCGATCTCGTGCGTTAACAATTTCCTCATAGTATAATCACGTTAGCAACTCTTAAATTTATATTTAGATTGAACTCATAAATACGAAAATCGTAGTTCAAAAGCGGAGTCCGAGTAATCCGCAAGGAGGCAATTGGAATAATTCACTTTCCTAATACTAGGAAACATATATATAAGCATATTCGAATATGGGATTACTAATACTAGAATCCAACTGTTATAAATGCTAATAGAAAGCATACAACTTGAAGGCAAGTTGAAAAGGTACTACTAGAACTTTCATTGAAAAAATAAGAGTTTTGTACAAGTAGAAATAGTACTACAACTATATAAATGATTCTAACTGCAACCAGAAATAGAATGACGATAATGGAAAGTAGGGGCTTCGAAGGTGAAGCCCGGAGTGATGGTGTAGTAGTAGATGCGAAGGCGCACTCACAATATCTAAGTAGAAGTAGAGGACTAGTTCTAGTTGGTGGATTTCTTTGGAAGTGGGAAGGAATGATCCTAAGGGCGGTGGCTAGGGTGTTTATATAGAGGTCAAGAAGGCTTGTGATTGGTTGATCCAAGTTGCCTTGAATCACCAAAATAAAGAGAGGATTAGGAGTCTAGGAATCAAGGGGTAGAATGAAGGAATAGGTCGATAGAATAGGTTAGGTGTTTTTGGAATTGGAGGACTAGGATGGCTTTGATCGGATGATGGAGGGTTGTGGTTCTCTCAAAATTTTGGCTTCCTTATAATTCAAATTTCAAGTTACACATAAAATCAAAGTTGTAGCTCTTGAAATTAGATTTCCAATGCAACTTGAATCACTCTTTGGATTTGAAATGGAAAAGTTACGGCTAAAATACTAGTGATATGTCATGCTATTATGAATTTCGTGATTAAGTTTAGGATTATGAATAGGATTTAGTTTAGGGTTCTAAGATAGTGATTTAGGTAGGTAATTTAGGACCTTAGGATTTAGATCTAGTGGTAGATAAATTATGGAGTATTTTGACCATCCAAAATAGTTTTTGTTTGAAGATAAAATGGATGGCCAAATAAGGTTTGTTGGGTTAGGATTTAGGTTTTCTAAGGTTAAGGGATAGGTTCTTTTAGGAAAGGATAGGATCTTGTTAGGTCAAGAACTAGGTTAAGATTTGAGGCCTATGACTCAATGCAGTTTGTGCGTAGATGTTTAGACTTTCAAGACCTTTTAAATCAGATGGTGGGTTGATAAGTCATGTACTTATCATCTCAATTTATTAGTATTTTCAAGTTTATTTTACGATGGCAAGGACTCAAGAATAAATCCACACCGTAGTGAACTCCTAGATTGATTAAGTCACTAGACCTGAAGAGTCTCAGTGACAAAACCCTAACTGTATTATTTCCGAGGGTCGGTGACTTCTTAATATTTGATGGGATGATTGTGAAAATTTGCTTTCGTCATAGTATAATCACGTTAAAAACTCTTAAATTTATATTCGGATTGATCTCATAAATACGAAAATCGTAGTTCAAAAGCGGAGTCCGAGTAATTCGCAAGGAGGCAATCGGAATAATTCACTTTCCTAATACTACGAAACATATTATAAGCAGATTCGAATATGCGATTACTTCTACTAGAATGCAATTAGAACTAATAGCATGCAACTATTATAAATGCTAATAGAAAGCATACAGCTTTAAGGCAAGCTGAAAAGGTACTACTAGAACTTTTATTGAAAAAATAAGAGTTTTACACAATTAGAAATAGTACTACAACTATATAAATGATTCTAACTGCAACCAGAACTAGAATGACAATAATGGAAAGTAGGGGATTCGAAGGTGAAGTTCGAAGTGACGGTGTAGTAGTAGATGTGAAGGTGCACCCACAATCTCTAAGTAGAAGTAGAGGACTAGTTCTAGTTGGTGGATCTCTTTGGAAGTGGGAAGGAATGATCCTAAGGGGGGTGGCTAGGGTGTTTATATAAAGGTCAAGAAGGCTTGTGATTGGTTGATCTAAGTTGCCTTGAATCACTAAAATAAAGGGATAGGATTAGGAGTCTAGGAATCAAGGGGTAGAATGAAGGAATAGTCGATAGAATAGGTTAGGTGCTTTTGGAATTGGAGGACTAGGATGGCTTTGAGCAGATGATGAAGGGTTGTGGTTCTCTCAAATTTTTGGACTCTTTATATTTCAAATTTCAAGTTACACATAAAATCAAAGTTGTAACCCTTGAAATCAGATTTCGAATGCAACTTGAATCACTCAATTTGGATTTGAAATGAAAAAATTACGACTAAAATACTAAAGACATGTCATGCTGTTAGAATTTCATGATTAAGGTTAGGATTATGAATAGGATTTAGTTTAAGGTTCTAAGATAGTGATTTAGGTAGGCAATTTAGGACCCTAGGATTTAGATCTAGTGGTAGATAAATTATGGAGTATTTTGACCATCCAAAATAGTTTTTATTTGAAGATAAAATGGATGGCCAAATAAGGTTTGTTGGGTTAGGATTTTGGTTTTGTAAGGATAAGGGATATGTTCTTTTAGGAAATGATATGATCTAATTAGGTCAAGCAAATATGTTAAGATTTGAGGTCTATGGTCGACCCTATGGTGTGGGAAACTAGGTCCATAGGTTAGGTCATTGGTTTGGAATTTTGGATTCCTAATTAGGCTAAGGTTAGGTTTAATTGAGTTTCCGAATAGGTTAACCAACTTGATTTAGCCTTCTTTTAAGTGAGCTCAGATCAAGAATTCCCTTAAGCCATGCTGCAATCGTCCTACAATTTGGTATCTGCACATATAAAGATAAACACATCAAGGTACCACATATAGTTGCAGGAAAAATTGCATAAAATTCCAAAAGTATGCATTATTTACAGAATGCCCTAAAATGCCTAATCTAACTTAGCTAAATGCAATCTAACCCAAATTTTCCTCTAACTAACATTAGTTAGGCATTAATTGACATAAATAAATATGGAAATATCACACCTCATGCCTATCTTTTGCTAGTCCTCGACCAAAACACTAAACAAAAAACCTACGAGAAAATAGTATTTACACGGGAAACCAACTTACGAGTTTTGAGCTATGTCACATCAAAGTCATCAATCTCGATTCTTTACCAAAATAAAGGAATTATACACAAAACCTTAACGTCGAAAACTCAATAGTTCTAAAGTATCGACTCAAATCTAGATTTCCCAAATTAAATTAGGAATCCTATTAACCATCGGACTTGGGTCGCTAGAGTAACTTTCTCTAACTAAGTCAACCCACCCAAGGTTTGAATTGAATGTGAGAAACAAATATCTTGTGTGTGAAATAATGTGACTTGCTAAACGGGCAACTAAGTTGATTCCTAGTATTCAACAAAACTTAGAATATTTCTATACTCTCTCTGAGATAATCCTGTCTTTGGTTAGGCCATATAAAGATTTAATAGCGTTCTTCTCACCACTTTTCTTCCCTAAGGCCAACACACTAGGTGTATCTCCCCAACTGGACCCATTGATTTCTTATTCCTAACTTTTTTATCTATATTTTTTCCTTTCTTTTCTATAGGATAAACACCCATTTGTAGGAAGGTGTTTTTATTTTGGAAATGGAAAGTGCAGCATCCATATGTAGTGAGATGCTTTTATTTGGTGGAATTGCACCCGGATGAACGGGTTTTGGCGAAGTAAAATCAGGGTTAGGAGAAACCCGTCGTCGTAGTTTGCAAAACACGTTATCAAATACAATTTTTTACCGAAACTCTAAGGGAGTCCTGGGTCAAACATAGGGAGGCGAACGTTTGGTTTTGAAAATCCACGTTTCGCTTTTATTTGTTTTTATAGTTTTTATCTTTTCTAATTTTTTTGGTATTTTTAGCAAGTAAGAGATTAGGTCGATGAATCCTTATCTAACTAATCTACTTGCAAAATATAAGATAGAGAGAGAGAAACAATCACATATATCTCAACAAGTGTTTCTACAACTATGAAAGTGAGAAAAACTAAACTAGAAAGCAGTAAAGATAGATGGAGATGAGAAGAATCCCCCTCGACGGTTGCTTGGAGGATGACTCGCTCTGACCATGCCCGGACGAAGGTGATGAGGAGGGGGACGAAGGAGAACGGCGGCGGAGGAAGTAGGATGGGATGGGACGTTGTCGCGCGAGGATCTACTTCCTGAAGTAGGTGAGAAGATGGCCATGGGATGCTCCACGAATGAGGATGGGAGGAGGAAAAAAATTTGATTTTCTACTCTAAAGGAGCATCCCGGGCTTGGGACAAGCTCTCTCGAGAGCCTTAGAGGTGGTGAGAGGAAGAAAAGAAGAGATGAAACAAAATGGGAGGGGTAGGGGTCCTTTTATAGTGGAGGAAAGAATCAAATTCGTATACAGAATATTTAGTGACGGTCATAGACGATGCTGAAGATCCACCGCAAACGTCACTGAAGATCCTGTTCACGTGCCCCTGCTGTCGCACCGCTGGCGCGCACTCCACACGCCCTTGTCAGGCGCTACGCACCCACGCGCCTCTCGCCCTTGCACACTATTGCTGCTACCGCTGCCTTGTGCCCTGTGCGCATGCATGCCTCCACACGTGCCTGCACTACTGTACGCATGCGATGGCGCATGTGTGCACATGGGCGGCCTGGGTTGCGCCACGTGGCGAGACTTAGGCCGTCCATCTTCTTTCCTTTGTAGGGGCTGCTACAAAGGTCGAATTGAGTTTATTTTTGTGCCATTGGGTTGCATCGTTGACTCGAATCTATTTGTGTGGTTAGATTTATCGTTTGAAGCTCCGGATTGTGTCACCTAGTCCCTTGGCCGTTGATCTTCCTCGAATTCATATGGTGCTACGGGACTCCGATCATGGCGATGTCAGAGGCGTTGGACTTCGATCGTCGTCCTGATTAGATCTGTATGGTCAGATCGTTAAGCTGAGGCTCCAAAATAAATTTCCTTCTCTCTTGACCACAAAAAGGATGCAATTAACCTAAAATATACATAACTACTCTAAATGCAGAATGATGCATGCTATGCAATATTTATAATATGGAATGTAAATCTAAGCCTAGGAACATACATAGATAGGCATTTTAACCTAAATGGATGTGTCTACATCATACCCCCATGCCTATCTTTTGCTACTCCCTAGAAAAATTAAAGTACTTGCTATGTATAAAAATAGAATTAGGATTCGATTGCCTAGGCATAAGTTGTTTATTAACAATAGAAAATTACAACCAAGGTTCTAAACTACGAAAACTCAATAGTACTCGGGTGTCTGCCAGTATACAGATTGCCCAAGTCCTCACCTTATTTGAAAATGGAAGATACCTTTTTTTGCTTTTTCTTCTTTTCTATTTTTTTTGGGACTTTTGGAGTTTGAGAGTTTCGGGATAACTTTTTACGTCTACTCAACTCGTCCAAGAGTCGAAAAGGACTCTAAGTGCTAAGCATCTTGTGAAAGGGTGATAGACTCACTAAACGGCCGTTCAGGCGGACTTCAGGTTTTTAGGACCCTAGGTGACCTTAAAGATTTCTACTTAGAGGTTTATCTTTCCGATCGGTAGCTTTCTCCCTACTTTTTTTTATTTTTTTATGAGGTCAACACTTGGGCGAACCCAGTGTATATCTTCCTGATTTATTCTACTTCTCCACTTCTTCCCTAAGTGTTTTGGGAATTATTTGTGCATTTTTGTGAGCTAAGCTCTAGATAATCAGCCAATGGGCTTTTACCCATGACAACTTGCCAGCCATACTCATGCAGTGAAGTGTGGTTTATTTTTCTATTTGTTTATCCTTTTTCTATTTTTCTATTTTTTTTCTTTTTCTTTTTGAGTATTTCTTTTTATTTTCTTTTTTTTCTAAGTAGGTGGCTTCCCTGATCTAAGATTTACTTAAAGGCAGTAGGAAGAGAATGGCCGTGTGGCTGAGCTCTGGACAATTGGCCAATGGGCTATTACCCATGACAACTTACCAGCCATACCACCCTAGATGGTTCATTAACTGCCTAATTTCCATAAAAATCGCTGAAAAGTAAGTCAGTGCAAATAGTGTGTAGATGCTTAGGCTTAAAGTCCCCTCAAATCAGAGAGTGGGTTGGTAAGTCATATACTTATTAACCCAATTTATTGACCAAATTCAAATAGAATTACTTGGCAAGGACTCGAGACTAAGTCCACATTCTAGTGGACACCTAGGCTGATTAAGCCCGAAGACTTGAAGAGTCTAAGTATTTAGGTTCTATCGTATCATTTCCTAAAGTTAATAACTCCTAATGCCTAAGTTCTCTTTTCCTAATTGTATTTTTTAAATAAAAGAAATTCTACAAAGCTAACGAAATAATTTCAAGATTAAGATCCAGCCCCCCATGCCTAAATGATGCAATGTCCTCATTGTAGAAATAAAGACATGAAACGGGCGGAATAACAGAATATCACCTTAGTTTCGTGACAATCCGGCCAACTCTGCAGAGAGAAGAGAGTATACACACACGCTAAATTTAATGCCTTTAGCTAGGCATAATATACATATAAAGAAGAATTTGAGAATTCACAAGTGCGGGTTAGAATCAAAATAAAAATATTGATCCTCAAACCCGCTAACAAAAGATGTCCACGGACGTGAACCAAATTATGGTGTAGACCCATGCCCCAAGGTCGAGTAGTTCTCAGATTCTGGATGAAAATCACCCAGAATTGGAGATTATTATGCTTGTGGGGTCGGGCCTGTAGTTTAGTGGTGTGCAACCCAAGACTAAAGTGGCGGACAATGGGTAGATTTGATTCACTTAACTCGGGTGTCCACTTAAAGTTCAGCTCAGGAAGATAGTCAATTATTTTGAGCTTAGGTTGAACATCAAAGATATCATAAGTGTCCTTGTAGAAAGTTGGTGGTTTTTGGTCAACATGAACCCTTAAATCCAAACTCCTGCTTTCCCTGAAGTTAACTTCCTAGATCCTCATTTCCAAAGTTCTATCCTCCAACATCGAGTGTTTGGGCTCTGGAACCTCTAGCATATCATTCACCCCATGTAATTTACCCATGTCCAGAAATCGTGGCTGAATCAGAATTGACTTGAGCACAATGATCTCCAAAGTTTGATCATTAAGCTCTTCGGGGTGTGGTTGAAGATTAGGGCTACCGATTGGATCATCTATTATATTAGGACCAGTATCCTCCATGTTAGCCCCAATCAGATCACAATCTTCAATAATTGGGTTATCAAATGGTTCGTCACACTCCTCAAGCCTGTTTGTCTCACTAAAATCATTTTCCTTAACTTCAAGTGAGATGTCACTCGGAGATTCCTCACCCTCAGAATTAAAGGATTCTTGATCCTCATTTATATATGTCTCAAAATCATATGTCATTTCATGGTCCTCGGAGACATTTTTCATCATTCCCTAGCTCGGGGATCTGGGGTGAAGCAATCGGTTCATCCTCAATCGGTTGCTCTAGACCAACCTGGTCATCCCCAGTCTCAGAAAATGTATCCCCCCCAACAGGCGCCTGAGTAGGTTCAGACGTTGGCTCTCTTGAAAAGGGTTCATCTTGAGAATCATCCCAAGATTGGATTAGAGCAACCATAAATTTCATCCTCAACCACAAATTTCCCAAGTAGAAACTCACCCAGGCCCCTATCCCTAACATGTTGGAGCAAATCCAATAAAGGGCTATTCAGCTCATCAATCATTTTTATCATAGGCTCCAATGCTTCAGTGCATGGTATTGGCTGAGCTTATAAAGATTGGATGGTGTTCCTTAATTTAGCCAACACCCTATCTTGGACCTGGTTCACTTGAATCGAATGGTTCGATTTAGGTTTGGGTGGATTTGGGTTAAATCTAGAGGAGTCAAGATATTGAGGTTCTCGGGTCCCTCCCTGATAGTATGTCATTTCAGGTTCAAAGAATGGTGGTGACTTATATTCAATGGAATACTAGGGAGGGTAAGTGTTATAATCAACATATCCCTCATGGTTGTAGATCTGGTTAGGTTGATCATCAAAGGGTGGAGATCTATAATCATTGTAGCTCTGGAAAGGATAGTAATCATAGTCTTGTTGTCCAGGGTTAGGCCTTGGATATTGAGGTCCGGATTCATATCCCCAATCAAAGTTATCCCGGCTAGGAGATGGGCAATCATAAGTCGAGTCAGGATAGTAATCATCTCGAGGATACGTGTTCGCAGGAGGGTAGTATTGGAAATGTGTGAAAGATGTGGAAGGATACATTGTGGAGTAGGAGGGAAATCAGAAGAGGAAAGGTGCCTTGCAGTACAATCAACCAAACCTATCCTTATGTGGGTAGCCTAAAGACCTACAGACTCCCAGGACCTGTCTTAAGATTATAAATGATTTACTCTACTTGTATCCAGTCAATCCAACCAGTTAGAAGGAGGGGCTGGGGAGAAGGTTCTTCCTTTGGCTTGCGCCTCCGGTTCTTAGTGTACCCGCCAGCCATGGTCATTTGATGCTACTCCCCTAGCTAGACATCAGATTGACTAGTATAAGCAGGTTAATCGTGAACAATCTCAATCTGGGCGTCGAAGAGTGAATTAGTCCTTACGGCAAACGTCTAATCAATTTTAGTTAGGCTTAGGATATTTAGTGCTTTCGAAATGTGATGGGCCCTTAATGGGTTGTGCCCTAAATGATTCGTTGAAAATGTGTGTATGTGCACAACCAAAAAGTTTCAAGCAAGATTATTGATGATGAAGTGAGTTTTAGGGTTCGAATCTGTCTTAGTAGCTTTTAGGGTTCAAATATTAGGTATATTTAACTAAATTTCCAGGAGGCAAACCAAGTTTGAAATCATGAGTTCAAGTATTTTCCTTTACAAATCAAGAAAAATATGGAGTGCTTAGCTTGACCTAATTATTAAATCCTATGGGGCAGCTACAAAATGAATTATTTTTAAATTGGGTGGTGTGGTCCAAACAACTCAAACAAGTGATCCAGATGCACCACCAATTAGGCACATAGAGATGATTAACCTAGCCTGGTTTTTACTCTTTTATGTGTTGGTTTGCATGTACCAATTCCACAGGTCAGAATCCCGGTTGAGCAAATAAAAATCAAGTTAGGTTATGTGCCTCAAATGTGAGTGTATGTAGTATGTATGTTGATTTGTCCCACAAGAAGTATCTTTTTATTTTATTTTTAATATGCGTGGGTGAGATGAGTAAGGTGACAAACAAGACAAACAAATTTTATCCTAGAGTTTATGCAAACACCTAAGTAGATTAGGTCTTGGTTATAGATGTGGCGAAAGTGAAATTATTGGGGGGGAATGTGGGGGGCACTTACAAATTACTCTACTTGCAGTTTACACCAATCTACCGCACTCGGATCTCCTTGCTAGGGTACCTACAGGACAGTAAATTAGAGACAAGGGGGTTAATAATAAGTAAATGCAAAGAAACACGGAAGACAAGAGAGCAAATTTCATTCCCTCCCCGGCAACGGTGACAAATTTGTAGCGGCGGATTCGCACGCGAAAAGGGTTCAGGTTTAGAAAACCTATTGTCATAGTTTGATTCACGAGAAAATCTGTCGATCAAATAAAATTTATAACCGGAACTCCAAGGGAGTCCCGGGTGGAACATGGGGAGGCGAACGTTTCGTTTTGAAAATCCACATTTCGCTTTTATTTATTTTTGTCATTTTTATCTTTTCTAATTTTTTTGGTATTTTTAGCAAGCAAGAGATTAGGTCGAATTATTATCTAACTAATCTACTTGCAAAATATAATAGAGAGAGAGAGAAACAATTCTACAACTATGAAAGAGGGAAAAACTGCACTAGAAAGCAGTAAAGATAGATGGAGATGAGAAGAATCCCCCCCGACGGTCCCTGGGAGAACGACTAGCTCTGACGTCGCCTAGAGGAAGGTGGTGAGGAGCGGGACAAATGAGGATGGAGCCGGAGGATGGAGGGCGGGGCAGGAAGCATTGCGGCGAGGATTTACTTCCTGAAGTAGGTGAGAAGACAGTCACGGGATGCTTCACGAATGGGGATGATGGGAGGAAAAAATATTTGATTCTACTTTAGAGGAGCATCCTAGGCTTGGGACAAGCTCTCTCTAGAGCCTTGGAGGTGGTGAGAGGAAGAAAGGAAGAGATGGTTTGGAAGGGGAGGGGTCATGGGGTTTATATAGTGGAGGAATGGAGGTCTTTTGCGTGCATGGGTCTTCAGTGACTTTTAAAATGTCGCTAAAGACCCGCCGGGGGTGTTGCTACACATTCAAGCGCCTTTGCTGGCATGAGGAGGAGCGGATGTAGCTGGTACAGTGCACCGAGGACTTTAGTCGTTGGATCAGGCATGGAGGGCTGAGATTGCGAGGGGGAAGCGTGCGCTTGATGGAGTTTGAATCCTGCGCTCAACGGTAGCTGTTGGATCTTTCATCGCACGACTGAAAGGCATCCGTGGATCGCACCTTTGCTGGTTTGAACGCACATGGATCGCATGCCTCGAAGATCCGACGACCGAGAGCGCCTCTGGTCATCTTAAATGAGGGCTTCTAATTGCATGTGTGCAATCTGGCGTGCGTCCTTGCATTGCTGGGTGGCGTCATATCGCATGTGAGGACTAGATCAAGTGGTCCAATTTTTGCCGACACTGTAGCAGGTGCGGAGGATTGTGACTCGCACCCACGCCTCTCATTTGAGAAGCGGGTGTGCTACCGTTTAGCCAATGTGTTGGATGGTCGTGTGGAGAGCGGTGCGGTCGCGCGCCCCGACTGTTGGATGAAGATCCAAAGATCGAGATGAAGCCTTCGTTGTTGTGCTTTGGAGGGGAGAATCGGTCGATGTAGCGCATGTCTCAACCATTGGAATGAGATCCAATGGCTGGGATCGTTCCTTGCGTGAAGCTGGGGCATGGTGGCTCAGGTGGGGCGGCCTGGATGACACCATGTGGTGCCATCTGGGTCGTCCATCTTCTTCTTCTTGTAGAGGGTGCACGGAGCTTGGATTGGGGTGATTTTCGATTTGACGGATTGCAATCGTCGCTCTGGATCCATCCATACGGTTGGATTCTTTGTTCGAAGCTCGTAAAGATGTCACACTGCCTCCTGGTCATATAAAATATTAGAATTAATACATAGAATATACAAACTATCCTAAATGCAATGCAATGAATGTTATGCAATATTTGTACTATGATATGCAATGCTAGGCCTAGGAACTATCATAAATAAGCATTTTATTATGAATTCATGCGTGTTTATCACACCCATCTGTAGCGAGGTGCTTTATTTGGTGGATTTTTATCTCATATTTTTCTCCCTTGCATTTTTTTTCCAAGGCTGAATATCTATATATATATATTTTTTCTCCAAATCATTTTTCTAAGTGAGTGGCTCTCTTCATTCGTTCAAAATGCATTTCCTGACAAACAAGAACAATCGTAAGAGCTAGAAACACGGCAAGGTCCTTTGGATCTACAAGCCCTAAAACAAAATCTTATTAACCACTAAGGAGGACTCAACGAAATCACCCAAAAGATGAGTCAGTGCACTGTGCAAGTGGAGATGCTTAGAACTCCAAGACTATCCAAACTAAAGGGTGGAATGATAAGTCATTCACTTATTACTCCTTTGACTTATTACTTCTAGCTTTTCCAGACTCCTTTCAAAGTCTTGGGAAAATAAATCCAAATTTAGGTAAATACTTGAGATAATTAAGTCAATGGTGGCGACCTTCCTCTATAGTTCTATTATTTCGTCGTAGTATAGTATAGAGAAGTGATTACCAGTTTAATATAATTTGTTACTCGGAAATAAAAGAGTTCCCGAGGTCGAACTCAGGGAGCAAGTTGTATTCGAGGGGTACAAAGTTTCTTTTACAAAAATAAAGAGAGAGAGAGAGAATTTGTTGGCTTCTTTCTTCTTCTCTCTTTGCTTATCCTCTCCTTCTCTTCTTTCTCAGATCTTCTGCTTTCTTCCTTCGTTCTTCTTCTTTATCTGTAGTGGTGATGTTCTTCTTCTTCTTTCAGCTCTTGTTTCTGCTCATCTCTTCCTTTTTCTTCTCCCTTGCGGTCCTGCTCTTCTTCTGCAGAGTCTTCACTTGGCCTCTCTGTGTTCTCCTCTACCTCGCCTTCCTTCTCCTTCTTTGCCTTCAGGACGTCGTCTGATTTTCCAATCAGACGACTTAAACCGCCGCTGCTACAGTGCCGCTCGGTGCTCCTCCTTCCTTCAGCTTTCGTCGGCCTTCTTCTCTGTTCAGCGGGCGTCTTTGTTCTTCTCTGCCTGCACACTTGCACAACTTGATCAGAGGGGCAAAACCTAATTCTACCCTCTCCCCCGCGTTTCTCTCTCACAGAAGCCGCTCTTAAGAAAGCTCTCCCAGAGCTGCCGGGTATTCGGGTACGGGTCGTGCCCGGGTCCAGGCCCACCGGCGTGCGTGGTGGGCGAGGAGTGCGGGTCAGTCTAAGTCGGGTCGGGCCAGGTCCGCGGGGCGTGAGCGCGGACGAGACCGGGTAACCGGGCGGGTGAAGGGGACCTCACCCCGTGTGCTGAGGCAATAAGCCTCCAGCACTTTTTCACTTTATACCGCTGCGCTCCTTCAGAGCCTTCCGAGGTGGGACTAAATGTCCCACCCCAATTTGGCGCCTGCGCGGAGGAAGCAGCTGGTAATCGCGGCTTTACACGAGGCCTTCGCGCGAGGGCTTCGCCTCAACTGCAGCCTAACGCTTTGCCGAAATGCCCCCGCACAGCCTGGGAGCGTGACCTGGGCGCGGCTCACCTGGAACAGCAGGTCGAAGCAGCTCCTTCTGCACGGCAATGGCGGCGGAGGACGGGTGACCTGTTCACAGCAAAACGGCCTCTCGGCCTAATCAGAAGGTGCCGGGAGCTTCGCTAGAGTGTGGCGAAGCTCGTGCGGGTGGTGGCGAGGCGTGGGGCGGCGTGCAAGGGCTGCCCTAGGTCGGACTGTGAGTCGGAAAGTGGGTGTGTTCGGTGGATTTGCAGAGGTCGGGTGGCGGGAATTGGAAGGGCGGAAATGGATCAGGGTGAGGAGGCGGAGATTATGTGCAGGTCGGCGAGCCGTGTGGGATGCTGGAGTGATGGGAGCGGCTCGCCGGAGGATGGCCGGAGGCGGAGAAGGTGAGGGTGATTAGGCGCGGTCGAGGGGTAATTAGATAAAAATAGCAGGGGGAAAAGAGAGAGAGAATAGAGGGAAGTAGTTCTAACCTAACTAAAGTGACGAAGGGGGCGAGGAGGCGGACGGCTGTACCTGCTGTCGTCGGAGAAGAAGGTGCCCAGTGGGGGAGGACGGCGGTGACGACGGGGCAGAGGCAGTGCGCGCCGGTATTGCGCGACGTGGGAAGAGCAGGGGAAGAAGTCTCTGCTGCTGGTATTGCGGCAGAGCGAAGAGGAGGAGGAGGAAGAACCGCCGGAGCTGGTGGGCGTCTGCCGGAGTGAGAAGAGAGGAAAGTTGGGGGTTTTCTCCATCAGATCCGAGCTGCTCAGAACGGCGGAGCGACGGGGGTATTTATAGAGGCGGAATCAGAGAGGAGGGCGGAGGGAGACGACGTGTCTCCCTCGCCGGAGGACGCCGGAGATGGAAACCCATACCGTCCGTGCGTTCGCACGGCCGGTATGGTGGGTTGCAGCGACAAGGGGGGTGTTCCTGCGACGGCTGACGACGCAGGGCACCCCCGGTTTACTTGCCAGACCCTCCCCCTTACCCTGCGCGGCGCCATGCTCCGCGCAAGGTCGCCGGAGCATGGTGCTGGTCAGGTTTTGCAGGAGGGACCTGAACGCAAAGAACGAAGGAGAGTTAGGGGCCAAAATGCGAGGGTTCAAAAGTTGAGGGTCAAAAAGTAAATAGATGAGGACCAAAATGTAAAGTTGGTCAAGAAGGTTTCTTCCTAGGCTCAAGTTTTTATACATGACTAATTAGGACCTAAGGAATCTAATGGTGAATTTTATTTCTAGATTAAACCTTGTTTGACCAGTCAATTTACGTAAAAACCCAAATTAAGTTATTAATTGGGTATGGTTCTCAATGTAGGTCAAAATGGGTTCCTAAGGCCAAATTGAAGGTTCTAAACCCTAGAGATTATTTTTCTATGAATTTTAGAGGGTTTATTCCATTTTTGCTTTTCCTTGAACCTCGTGAATTGAAGTGGGTTTGTTTTAGGGTTACAGATTATCATTTAGTTCCTCGGAATTGCTGTAGCCCTTATCAGATCATCCCACTTTCCTTCTTATTTGGTTTGTTTGGCCTATGTTTGGACCTGTATGCAGATTATACTGGTAAAATCGCATTTTTACCCCTTATGACTTGTTTTCTCCTTAAACTCAGAATTCTCTGAGTTAAGCCTTTCCTTGAGTTATATAGGAGCTTTTATCCTTTGTATTAGGTCAAAATGAGCTAGTTATGGCTCATGATGAGGTTCTCATCATACCCCCATGCCTAACTTTTGCTAGTCCCTTAGCAAAAACTTAAGGTTTCAACCCTTGTTCTAGACCATGAAGTTCTTAATAGCTTCAGATAAGTGCTTTTTCATTTGAGCTTAGATTAGGTTAGAATGCTGACCATAGGCCTAAAAGGTACTCTAGTACCAATCAAGATCCAAATCTGTCTAGCCTTAGCCTCAGTCTTTAGCAAAGGTTTTTAAGGCCCACAAGAACTAACCTAAGGTTTATTGGACTTTGTGGTTAAAGCACCCGTGCTTGAAATGATTTTAGCCCTGGCTCAGTTCGCAATGCATTTTATAAGAGAGAGATAGAAAGTTTTTCTGTTTGGAGAGTTTTCTCTCTCTTTTTCTTTTTAGTTCTAGCCTAGGATTGGCTTTTCAACACGGTCTGTATCAGATTCCTTGCTCCCATCATCAATCCTCAAGGGTTCCTGGCGATCGATGCTTCGAGATAGCACCGCCCATGGCAACCCCCGGAACCCTGGCTATTGAGATTTCGAGATAATCCCATCCATGGTGTTCCGTGGCCGAGTCCAGACCCTGGCAATTGACACTTCGAGATAATGCCATCCATGGAATCTGAACCAGCAGAGTGCTTACATGCCCCCAGTAGGATATGTGAATATCCTAAGAGACAAGCACCGAGGAGATGATATTTTGTTACGCATCTTCGAGGGGATTTCCCGCCTCTCCGCGCTAGGAACTCGTCCAAATCAACTTGTGTTGATCGGCCGCTCCTACTCTAGGTGTACTTTTCAGAATTTTGCGACGCTTCTGCGTGATTTTGATTTTTACGCTTACTGAACCAGGCTGTGTGTGAGATTAGGGTGCTTAGGTTACTAAGTCCCGTAAACCAAAAAATAGTTAACGAGGCCAAATACTCCCTAAGCCTTAGACCTAATACTTCAGCTTTTCATTTTCCTCAACCTCTTGAGGAGTGTCTAGATCTTAATAGGTACTAAGAGTCTATCCAAAAATGCCTAAGGTTTGCGTTCTTACTAATCTCATTGTGCACTTTTCAGTTATTTTCTTGAATGCGGTCTAGAACTTAGGTTAATTCCTTAGTTCCTTACTAATGGCTATCACCTTTTCTCATAATTTTGTGCTCCTTTTTCATTTTGTTTCTTTTCTCCTTCTCCTTCACAAAATTTCCTTCTCCTCTTTTCCTCTTATTCTTTTTCGAAAATTTTTAATTTTTATGGTGTTTTTGGCATATGTGAATTTTTTGTTTGAAACCTTTTCTTACAAGTTTTACACTTTCATACCCCCCCCATGCCTAAGATTTGCAATGTCCTCATTGTAACCTAGGGGTTTTTATTCAACTAAGTTCATACATTAGGACAACTGTTTTGATGAGTGAATGGGTCGGGGTGACTGTTGCGGACGATTTCTAATCTCAGATGCAAACACCTGAGATGGAGTCGGCTGTCCTAAAGTGTGAACTTCAAGTGCAAAAAGGTGTCAGAACAAGTTTCAGGTTTTCAAAGAGAATGACGGGCTGCCTCCCGTTGAGCGCTAAATTTGATGCCTTCAGCCAAGCGGGAAATGCGATGGAGAGGGGATGGTCAAATCAGCAGAGTTTTGTAAGACAAGCACCTTGATTAAGAGCCTGGTTGGTCCAACCAGGTGCTTGTTCAGATCAACAGGCTGATGATGCAGCCCAAACCCAATCAATCTGGTGGGTTGATAGATGTGGATAAAAAGGTGTGGAGCCCACCATAAACTATGAAGCTCAGATGGATGTGGAAGTGTAAACGCAGGGTTTGGCTGAGTCGAATCAGCCTGGTCAGAGTAGGGATCCGTAGAATAATCAATGAATGACGCGGAAACCCTATAGGGGTGATCAGAGAATGATGGGGCGTGGTATGTAGTCTGATCAGTGTTCAGAACCTGAGTTGGAAATGCAATCGGCTCGGTGAGAGGTGAATCTGAATAGAAATTGAGTCCAGTTGCGGGTCGGGGTTTGGAAGAGGTTTTGATCCGTTCTGTGTGTGCGGATGAGGTGGCCATTGTGTACAAGGGCTCTTCTAGAAACGGATGATAGGTGGTTTTCTGTAGAGAGTCCTCTGGGTAACTATCAAATGCCGGAAGAGTGTCTGTAGGATGAAAGAAATCGGATTCGAGAAAAAATTTGGATTCTTGGTTGCAATCACTCTTGGCATTTTCTGTTTTTGGTTCCTGAGGATCGAAAAGGAATGATTCTGTGTTATCAGTGATCTCGGGAATCAGGACCTCAGAGTCGGAGTTAGAGTCATGAGAACTGAGGTCGTAGATAGGCCTGGCGTGTTCAGGAAGGGGAATCTCTCCGCAATTATAGTCAGATTTGAAATTGTCGGAGAGTTGGCGAAAATGAGATTCATGATCATGAATTCCACCACAGCAAAAATCATCAGATGTGGAATCAGCAGCCTGATTGGGGTCTAGCCTATATGTCAATTCTGGGCTCGAAAAGGTATTCTGTCTAGGCTCAAGCTCCAAGCTGGTAGGATAGACCCAATTAAAATCCAACTCGTCCAACTCCTCAGTCTCTGTATCATAAATTGGCATGTTCTCTGGAAAATCGATCAGATTTTCTGAAGATGTTGGAGAGGGATATTCATCAAATAGAGGCCCGGAATCATATTCTGTAAAAATTTGATCTTTCTCATAAGGGGCCTCATAATCTTCCCAATAAGTTTCAGATCTAGGTTCTAGGCTTAGGATGTGGGTAGAATTATTAGAACCTAAGTCTGAATAACCTTTGAGGGCTACCTTATCAGAATAAGAGGCGGAATTTATACCCTCAAAAGGTTCATTTCTGATCTCATTATTGCAGGAGTTTTGGAATTCTAGGCTTGGCAATTCATGGTCTAAGTTTGGCTCATCATTGTGTTCTCCTGCAATATCCCAACCTATTTCAACATTGTCTTCTATTTGGGTTGGGATTTTACAACCACTTTGTGCCTCAATCCCGAGATCTGGGAAACTGGATTGTTCCTTAATACTGTTCCAAGATGGTTCATCCTCTATTTCTGGTATATACGGGTATTTCTGGTTGATAATTTGTTCTACTGATTTCATCATTTCTACCCATTTTATAAGGGCATCTTGGTGTTGTTCCCAAAGTATAGGATTTGTCAAGCATTGAAGGTATTCAGATTGGTGTAATTTTTCTATCTCAATGTATCCTGTCATGAGCATATCTCAGGTTGATCCTTTTGTAACTTCTGTCAATAGAATTTGGGCACAGTTTATGATGAAAGCTGTGGTTGTTGGGACATCAACCTGAATGTTTTCTATTGGTGTTGAGGGTTTATATTTGATTTCATAGAATTCAAGGGCATCCTCAATCATCTTATCTTTCATGGATCTCAGATATTCAGGTTTTTTACATGGTAGTTTTGCTAGGTAATTAGGTTGCATCTTCGAATCAGGTGGTGGAATCAAGATAGAATCAGAAGTTTGAATTAATGGAAGAGGGGGACTTTGTTCAGAATCAGAGGAAAGAGGGGCTATGTGAATGATTTCTGCAAAAACAAGGGAGCCGAGGCTTAGCTTCGGGGAGAGTGAATTTCTATAGGAGGTTTCAAGGACCTCCTGCAAAATACTGAAGGACTGGATGAGATAAGCAGGTGCTGGACCCAATCAAGACACCCAAAAATTGTTGGGTGACTATAGAGGTGCGGGGCAGATGGACCCCTTGATCAGAAAGATCGTCCACCTGAGAATTACCTGGGCAGCCAGAGAGGGAGAGTCCCGCGAAGACCCCTACACGGTAGAGCGTCCCCACGGGTTACAGGGTTTCCCCCACCCGACCTCTCTTGTCACTGCGGTTCCAAGATCCCCATTCTGGTAAAGAAGAGTGAATTTCTATAGGAGGTTTCAAGGACCTCCTGCAAAATACTGAAGGACTGGATGAGATAAGCAGGTGCTGGACCCAATCAAGACACCCAAAAATGTTGGGTGACTATAGAGGTTCGGGGCAGATGGACCCCTTGATCAGAAAGATCGTCCACCTGAGAATTACCTGGGCAGCCAGAGAGGGAGAGTCCCGCAAAGACCCCTACACGGTAGAGCATCCCCACGGGTTACAGGGTTTCCCCCACCCGACCTCTCTTGTCACTGAGATTCCAGGTAGACCAGGATGGGGATCTTGACCTCTTAAGTCTACCAATTTTAGCTTAAGATCAGGGTGCTTAAAGTTACACTTGATCTCTTAGGTATTTTGAGTGAGAAGGTGACCTAATTTTAAGGTTGGTTGACCCAAGGAGTTAACTTTACCTCTTGTTCCTTTGAGAGCTTTTGGGTCCTTTCTTTTTGGGTTCAAGTGTTTAGAGAGACAATTGTTTAGGGTTTCTCTGAATAAGTATGTTCAATCAATGGTTTAGGCACACTTCTTTTGGATTTTCTCCATTCTTGATTTAAGTAGTGTGTCTCTAAAACCCTAATGTTGAATCTTATGTTGGCTCTACTTGGTCCAGTTAGTTCTTTGTTGGGTAATTAGGGCTCAAGCAAGAATGTGTTAGCCCTTAAATACCCTTAATAGTGTGCAGGAATAATGGGTTGAAAATATGCAACTTTTTATGGTTACTAAGTATGGAAGACAGGTTAGCCCTATATTGCTTGTTCTTTTCTTTTCTTCCTCTTTAGAGTTTAGGGGTTAATAGTGAGAGGAAAAAAAATTACCTGTCCTCGGAGTGGTTGTCGTGCGGTTGCTTGTCTTCTTGATTTCCTGTAGCTGCACAAAAGAGAGGAGATTATCAGAAACTAAAAAGAAACAGGAATGTTTACCTCTAGAATAGCCGTTGCTCCCCGACAACGGCGCCAAAAACTGGTGGCGACCTTCCTCTATAGTTCTATTATTTCGTCGTAGTATAGTATAGAGAAGTGATTACCAGTTTAATATAATTTGTTACTCGGAAATAAAAGAGTTCCCGAGGTCGAACTCAGGAAGCAAGTTGTATTCTAGGGGTACAAAGTTTCTTTTACAAAAATAAAGAGATAGAGAGAGAATTTGTTGGCTTCTTTCTTCTTCTCTCTTTGCTTATCCTCTCCTTCTCTTCTTTCTCAGATCTTCTGCTTTCTTCCTTCGTTCTTCTTCTTTATCTGCAGTGGTGATGTTCTTCTTCTTCTTTCAGCTCTTGTTTCTGCTCGTCTCTTCCTTTTTCTTCTCCCTTGCGGTCCTGCTCTTCTTCTGCAGAGTCTTCACTTGGCCTCTCTGTGTTCTCCTCTGCCTCGCCTTCCTTCTCCTTCTTTGCTTTCAGGACGTCGTCTGATTTTCCAATCAGACGACTTAAACCGCCGCTGCTACAGTGCCGCTCGGTGCTCCTCCTTCCTTCAGCTTTCGTCGGCCTTCTTCTCTGTTCAGCGGGCGTCTTTGTTCTTCTCTGCCTGCACACTTGCACAACTTGATCAGAGGGGCAAAACCTAATTCTACCCTCTCCCCCGCGTTTCTCTCTCACAGAAGCCGCTCTTAAGAAAGCTCTCCCAGAGCTGCCGGGTATTCGGGTACGGGTCGTGCCCGGGTCTAGGCCCACCGGCGTGCGTGGTGGGCGAGGAGTGCGGGTCAGTCTAAGTCGGGTCGGGCCAGGTCCGCGGGGCGTGAGCGCGAACGAGACCGGGTAACCGGGCGGGTGAAGGGGACCTCACCCCGTGTGCTGAGGCAATAAGCCTCCAGCACTTTTTCACTTAATACCGCTGCGCTCCTTCAGAGCCTTCCGAGGTGGGACTAAATGTCCCACCCCAATTTGGCGCCTGCGCGGAGGAAGCAGCTGGTAATCGCGGCTTTACACGAGGCCTTCGCGCGAGGGCTTCGCCTCAACTGCAGCCTAACGCTTTGCCGAAATGCCCCCGCACAGCCTGGGAGCGTGACCTGGGCGCGGCTCACCTGGAACAGCAGGTCGAAGCAGCTCCTTCTGCACGGCAATGGCGGCGGAGGACGGGTGACCTGTTCACAGCAAAACGGCCTCTCGGCCTAATCAGAAGGTGCCGGGAGCTTCGCTAGAGTGTGGCGAAGCTCGTGCGGGTGGTGGCGAGGCGTGGGGCGGCGTGCAAGGGCTGCCCTAGGTCGGACTGTGAGTCGGAAAGTGGGTGTGTTCGGTGGATTTGCAGAGGTCGGGTGGCGGGAATTGGAAGGGCGGAAATGGATCAGGGTGAGGAGGCGGAGATTATGTGCAGGTCGGCGAGCCGTGTGGGATGCTGGAGTGATGGGAGCGGCTCGCCGGAGGATGGCCGGAGGCGGAGAAGGTGAGGGTGATTAGGCGCGGTCGAGGGGTAATTAGATAAAAATAGCAGGGGGAAAAGAGAGAGAGAATAGAGGGAAGTAGTTCTAACCTAACTAAAGTGACGAAGGGGGCGAGGAGGCGGACGGCTGTACCTGCTGTCGCCGGAGAAGAAGGTGCCCAGTGGGGGAGGACGGCGGTGACGACGGGGCAGAGGCAGCGCGGGCCGGTATTGCGCGACGCGGGAAGAGCAGGGGAAGAAGTCTCTGCTGCTGGTATTGCGGCAGAGCGAAGAGGAGGAGGAGGAAGAACCGCCGGAGCTGGTGGGCGTCTGCCGGAGTGAGAAGAGAGGAAAGTTGGGGGTTTTCTTCATCAGATCCGAGCTGCTCAGAACGGCGGAGCGACGGGGGTATTTATAGAGGCGGAATCAGAGAGGAGGGCGGAGGGAGACGACGTGTCTCCCTCGCCGGAGGACGCCGGAGATGGAAACCCATACCGTCCGTGCGTTCGCACGGCCGGTATGGTGGGTTGCAGCGACAAGGGGGGTGTTCCTGCGACGGCTGACGACGTAGGGCACCCCCGGTTTACTTGCCAGACCCTCCCCCTTACCCTGCGTGGCGCCATGCTCCGTGCAAGGTCGCCGGAGCATGGTGCTGGTCAGGTTTTGCAGGAGGGACCTGAACGCAAAGAACGAAGGAGAGTTAGGGGTCAAAATGCGAGGGTTCAAAAGTTGAGGGCCAAAAAGTAAATAGATGAGGACCAAAATGTAAAGTTGGTCAAGAAGGTTTCTTCCTAGGCTCAAGTTTTTATACATGACTAATTAGGACCTAAGGAATCTGATGGTGAATTTTATTTCTAGATTAAACCTTGTTTGACCAGTCAATTTACGTAAAAACCCAAATTAAGTTATTAATTGTGTATGGTTCTCAATGTAGGTCAAAATGGGTTCCTAAGGCCAAATTGAAGGTTCTAAACCCTAGAGATTATTTTTCTATGAATTTTAGAGGGTTTATTCCATTTTTGCTTTGCCTTGAACCTCGTGAATTGAAGTGGGTTTGTTTTAGGGTTATAGATTATCATTTAGTTCCTTGGAATTGCTGTAGCCCTTATCAGATCATCCCACTTTCCTTCTTATTTGGTTTGTTTGACCTATGTTTGGACCTGTATGCAGATTATACTGGTAAAATCGTATTTTTACCCCTTATGACTTATTTTCTCCTTAAACTCAGAATTCTCTGAGTTAAGTCTTTCCTTGAGTTATATAGGAGCTTTTATCCTTTGTATTAGGTCAAAATGAGCTAGTTATGGCTCATGATGAGGTTCTCATCAGTCAACATATGACCTAAAGAGTCTAAGCGAAAAGACTTTGTTGGTACTTTTCCTAAGATTGGTAAAGCCTCAAAATCAAATTTTCCAATATTTTTATAGCTCAAACTCTAAAAACCACAATTTTTTTCTTCTTTTTTTCATTTTTTCATTTTTTTTGAAAATAACCACTATTTTTCGATGACACAACCGGTTCAAGAAAAACCACTAATACTTGTAATTTTGGAGATAAATAAGAATGACCATGAAAAATATTATCTATCCCCTATGTCTATTTCATGCAATGCCCTCAATGCATGTAATAAACATAAAAGAAGAATAGATGTTACCTGGAAATCTGAGGGTTCTTAAGAAATCAAGACTCGATCATCTCCAGACCTAAATAAAAGTTTCAAAGAAAATAACATTATTATTTACAAACATTGGGTAGCCTCCAAACATGTGCTAAATTTTATGTCTACACGTAGACATAGATCCTTGAAAAGATGAATCTTTCAATAAAGAAGAGAGGGTCAAGAGTATAGTAATAGATAGATCAAGGAAGCTCAAAATCATATGTTCACAAATGCGAACAAGCTGGTGCTGCAACCCCATGGCAGAGAGTCGGATACAAGATATATAAATCAGAAGAAGTTGTAACCGGTGACATTCAGTGCTACGGACAAGAGGTGCATTGGGACTGAAGGTTGGTAATCCAAGAATAAAAGATGTGTGATTCATAAAGTGTTGAGCCTAATGGTAAAGTGATTTATAGTGAGGGTGTAGATGTTGGGCTATCTTGGGTTTACAGAAATCACATTTACTTAAGTCATAAGGGTCCTTTGTGATGACTCGAGTTTTGCCAAGTGACGGAACCCAGGTTGCCATGTGCTACCAACTAGCACGGAGACCCACATGATCGCAGTCACCTAACACATAGCCATAAAACATCAATAACCAACATTCATTCATGATGCATTAAATGAAAGAAAACTAAAGTGTTGACAATATAATTAAAATTCACCATAAAATAGAAAGTAAGGAGAGTCTCTTACAATCATCCAAATATGATGTAAAAGTGATGCTAGTCATTGAAGGTTCATCAAGTTCAAATTGAAATCCTTTAGCTTCATCTACTTCCGACAAGAAACTTTCCTCAAAGTTTAATGTAAATCCTTCCATACCAGATTTGTTGGAAATCTCCTCATCAAAAAGAAATGTCTCATATTCAGAGTTATTGGATTCCTCATTCTATCTCAAAATCAAATACAAGGCTTTTGATTTCAGGATTATCAGAAATTTGATCCTCAAAGAAAAATGTCTCAAATTCAAATTCCTCTGTATATTCCTCCGATTCTGAGTCTTTCAAAGAAACATTTTCAATTAGACCCTCAACTTGCTTAAGTTCTTCAATAAACCCACAACTTTCACTAGATTCCTTAATAGCTTTAAATGGTTTTAATTCATATTTTCATTCCCAAAGGCTATTTGTATATTCCTATGTTTACAATCAATCAGGGCCTCCACAGTTGCTAAAAATGGTCTTCCAAGAATAACCGGGGCCTATCTCAAATCCTTAGGAATGTTAAGATCCAAGATAATGAAATCCATGGGGCAGTAAAATTTATCAATTCGAATAATTACATCCCTCAAAATCTCGTGTGGACCTCTCCTGGATTGGTTGGCCAACTAGATTTGTATTTCAATAGGTTCAAGGTCCCCTAATCTAATCATCTCATAGATCTTAGTGGGCATCAGGTTGTTAGAAGCCCCCAAATCAATTAAATCCTTGTCAAAGGGTAGATCATTAATTTTGCAAGAAATCAAGGGGGTTTTAGGGTCTCTCTTCTTAACAGGTAAATCCTTTAAGAGAATAGAGTTGGCTTGTTCAGAAAGGATTACCTTCTCATGATTACTTGATTTTAGCTTGTGCTTTGTAATAGTCAATTCCTTCAAACACTTGGCACAAGTCGGGATGTGTTCAATAGCTTATAAAAGTGGGATACTAATATGTAGTTGTTTGAACACATCCAACCAGGTCTTATTCTTAGGCTCATGTTTCTTCTTCTTAGGCCTATTCAAGACCTCAGGAAAAGGGATTTGAATCTTTGTTTCCTCAAAATCATGAGCTTGGATCTCATCCTTAACCACAAGTGAATTAATCATAGTTGGTTTATCATGATCTTGGGTTGTCTGATTTCGGTGCATAGGGTTCTAAGTGGTCTTGCCACTTCTCAGGGTGATGGAATTGGTAGTGGCAGGTGGGTACTGATTCCCCAGAGGAGTAGGAAGTGCAGGTGCAGAAGAATATGGAACTTGAGGTGAATAAAACCATGGTGAGTCAGAGGAGCTAGTTGAATCACATGTGCTTGGTTGAACCCTTGAGGATTGTGTCCTTGATTAGGCCTGTTTCTAGGATTCGAAATGGGTTAGGAAGGGAGGGCACCAGTAGGTCTATCATTAGGCTTAGGCCCTATCTGGTTCTTTAGATCCTTAATGGATTGGGTCAATTGTTGCATAGCTTGCAACATGGAAGTATTTGTGTCCATCAGTTGCTGGTTCTGATTCAGAATAGCCAATTCAGTTTGGCTAGGTTGGTTAGGAGGCAAGACTTGATAGGTTTGGCCCTGGTTATAAGTATTAGGTAAGCTAGGGTTCATATGATAGGATCCAGGTTGTGCAATTTGTTGGTTTCCTTGCCCATGGCTTTTCTAGGAAAAATTTAGATTGTTTCTCCAACCAGGATTATAAGTGTTGGAGAAAGGATTTCTATTATTTCTTTAGATAGCCGACACATCCTCATATCTAGATGATGATGAGGATGTGTGTTGAATCAGGATAGTAGGGATCAAAGGTCCCTACTTGGTTCCCATGTAAAGGACCCTGGGTTAGTTGGCTCGCATCTTGAGCCATGTGCAACTTTTTCACAAACTCCCTCCCTGAGGGAGCTTGGATAGTGGGTGAAGGAAGGGTTGCTTCCTTCCTATTTTGGTTTATTAGTTCATCCAGTTTTTTAAATACACCCTCAAATTTGTCCAATTTTTCACAAATCAAATTCATATCCACATTATTGGACTCTCCTGGACCTCATAAATTCTACCTCTAGTTTGCATGGATCTTCCATAAGTTTCCATGGAGGCATTGTTCATGGAATTCTCACTCGTATTCTCAAATAAATCAAAAGTACTATTTTCATCCTTACTCATAAAGTTCCCTCCACAAGTTGCATCCACAAGGTTCCTCACATGATCATTAAGGCCCTGATAAAAGATCTGCACTAGTTACCATCTAGGAACGTCATGATGCAGGCATTTTCTCATTAAATCCTTGAATCTCTCCCAAGCTTCATGTAATGGTTCTTTAGGGTGTTAGGAGAAGGTGGTAATAGCTCATCAAAGTGCATTGATTTTTCCGTTTGGGAAAATTTTCTTTAGGAAGACGCTTTTTAGCTCCCCCTCATGTGTTAATAGGCCTTCCTATTGACCTAAACCAATGACTAGCTTTCTCTTTTAGGGCAAAAGGTAAGAGTTTTATTTTTAGCACATCATCACGTAGAATAGAAATTCTAATTGTCTAACTAATGGTTACAAACTCTTCTAAGAATTGGAAGGGATCTTCATCATTGTTGCCCTTAAATTGAGGTAGAAGTTATATAGTGGAGTGCTTAATCTCAAATTGAGCCTCTACAGTTGGGACCCTAATGTAGGATCTAAAGGGCACAAGTACACTAGAAGGAGGGATGAATAGTGTGGTAAACAGATATTGTAAATAAAATAAACCACAAAAATAATACACCAAATATGTAGTGGTTCCCCTCACTTGGGTACTCCACTACCTAAGTCTCCCGACTTAGGATTTTTAACCCGATTGCCTCAACTCGGAGGGAATCAATTTACTAAAAATTGAGGTAATTAACGAGTTACGTCAACCTAATTACAAGATCGGATAAAAGCAAAAAATAACAGGTGTAAGCAAGAAACAAATTAGCTTACAACTTAATTCCTAAGTCTCCAACAAGAATTAGCTTAGAAGATATTTAGTATAATGATCTAGAAAAAACACTAAAGCATAAAAATAATTTTTCGAGGAAGAGCAGATTCGCCAAAAGGTCTTGTTGCAAGATGAGGATCTTCTTGAAGGAAAGATGCAACAAGCCTATCACCCTTGCAGCTAGAAATGAGAGATATATAATCTCGAGCAAGGAGAATTTTGATTCTTGTGTTATATGCAAATGGCAGTCAAAAAGTATTTTTATAGGCCACTAAACACCTCCCTTACGATTACTAGTCGTTGGGGGCAAAATGGAAAGATTAGAGATAGGATTAATTGCTAAATAGCCATTCAGATCAGGCACGACGGTTAGTTGGTACTGGTACTGGTACTAAGGTTGTGGTATCGGTACTGATTGCTCACAGTAATCCAGCAGCCAGCCCAACAAAGACTGGGTACTGGTACTCATCATAAGTACCTGTACTCAGTGTTTACAATTGAGTACCAACTAAGTCACGAGGTACTGGTACTCATGATAAGTACCAGTACTTGTCACTCACAGGTTTGAGATAAGTTAAAAACTGTGACTTACATGTATCGGTACTAGTGATTAGTACCGATACTTGTAATGTCTAGCACTATCCTTGTTTACAAATTGTGAGCACCTAGTACCGGTACTCAACAAGTACCGGTACTTGTTCACAGTTTGAGACTAGGACCTAAACCTATGACTAGCATGTACCGATACTTGCAACAAATACCTTGAATTAATCAGTCTTGGTGCTATTTGAATGCAAATACACGATTAATATGTCAAAGAAATGATTTTGATTTTTCAAACGAATGATTGAACGTGAGTTTGATACCTAATTATCTCTATTTTGATTTTAACTCTTAAATCAATTTTTCTTATTAGGAGACATAAAAATCTAAATTACAGCTCATAAAAATAATATTCATTCTTCATGTCATCCACACTTCTTCCTTGTTAACATCCATACTTCCTAAATCCTGTGATTTCCTGTAAATAACGCTTCATAAACTCATTAATTTTAAAACAATTTTGTTAACACCAAAATATAAAAGAGAAGTGAAACTAGGTTCCAATAATCTCCCCCTTTTTGGTGTTGACAAAAAAAAAGAAATATCCATATTTAAAATGATAGAAACCCCATAAGAGAAGGAATTAAAAAACTCCACTAGAAGTGAAACCTTCTTGTCAAACTAAGCTTCCTTAAAACTCCTCCACAAACTAAACTTTCTTATTTTAAATATGAAGTATTTTCCATTTCTCCCCCTTTTTGTCAATCAAACAAAAAGATAACAATATGCATAAAGAAAGATCAAGCATTAGTAAATTATGTAGAAAAAGCCATTCAATCGACATCAAGCTCAAAAAATTCAAGTAATAGATTTAAAAGTCATAAAACATAACAAACAAACAAAAATAAATTGTCTTATACAACAAAACATAGACTGAACTAATTTCTAGCTCATTTCCTGATATATTTTTGAACATATCCACTATCATCTCCACTATCATCATCATCGTCGTCATCATCATCATCAGCTTCATCTTCGTCATCTTCTTCCTTTTCAATTTCTTCGTATTCTTCGCTTTCGGCATATGAGATTTCTTCATCATCATCATTTTCTTCCTCTTCATCATCATGAAGGATAGGTTCTTCGACCATTGGAGAGGAAACATGAGACGGGTCTTGAAAATGCTTTTGTCATCTCTCACTGTATTCTTTGGGCACTTTTGGTTGAGTATGCTTCTGTTGCTTAGGATGTTGAGTGGAAGAAGCAAAATAAGAGGACTCAATAGAAAGTGAAAGTTCATGGAACTTGCATTCCATGTGACAAAAACCAAAATTGAGATTGGTAAGATTTTGACCAATATAATATTAGGATCGGTTCCAGGCACATGAGACAAATTTACCCAAGGCATTTCAGCTTCGGGATAAGGATTGGTCATAGGAACAAATGTTGAAGATGAGTCAGGAACTTAATGAGAAGAAGATTGAGTATTTGGATCAACTTGATCTTCGTTATCATCATCACTCAATGATTCCTCTCTAGCAGGCTTTACTCCCACTTTCTAGAGTGTGGGCCACTTGAAGTAGACCACTTTTCTAAGTAGAGTAAAGTTTGAGAGATCAATTCTACTCTTGATAAGTATATGAGATACAAGAATATCAAGAGGTAGAGCTGAAGCATGGTAACGAGGTCTTAGGAAATGGATGAATACCGTGTTCCAATTAACAGGAAAACTTGTGATAATAGCATAGATTAAGGGTAAAATATCTACGAGAGTTTTATGGAATCCTGAATATTTGGCTCTTAAATTCCATGCTAAAATTCTGAATAAGACTCTTGAAAATAAGGTCATGTTAGGTGCAACCAAAGCTTTTCCCTGACAGTTAGGAAGCAAAAGTGTTTCATGAATTTGTGAATAAGTGAATTTTTCCTTAAGGGTATTGAAAGCATGACCTTCATTCGAACATTGTGTTATGGTAGACAAGAATTTTGGTGTAACTATTACTTTTGACCAAAAATATTGGAGGTTAAGACTAGTTGACCTCTATTTTCTTTTTCTTGGAGATTTGCAAAAAATAGGCAATTAATGTTAGGATAGACTCCAGGAACATTAGCAAAAAATGACTCATCAAAGAAGTGCATTAGATGTTATTCAGATAAACGAGTAGTGAAATTAAAAAGGTATAATGGAAAGTCTTTCCACTTAACAGGTCTGCAATGATGAAGCTTAAGGCCCTTATACCAATCAAACTTGGATTTTGCAACCTTGTTGATGCACAATTTGTGAAATGCATCTTGAGGAGCCTTTCCTTTACTTTTGGATTTAGGTGCCATCTGTAAACATACAATAAATAGAGTAGGAAAAACAATGAGAAAGCAAGAATATTTCCTTTCATGCGTGCATACAAAAAAACACATAAGCCTACGTGTACTAGTACTGGTTGTGAGTACCGGTACTAGTTGGTTCCAATTCCAACTAGAAAATCGAGCGAGTACCGGTACAGATCATGAGTATCGGTACTTGTTGTCAATAGTAGGTTTTGCTGCACCCAACAAGTACCGGTACCGATGATGGGTACTGGTACCAGTTGGTACTCGACGAAAAATGGTATGTAGCAGCAGGTAGTGTTTGTGGAATAAGAAAACAAGGTCTAAGATGAATAAGAAGAGAAGTGAATACCTTGAATCCTTGAGTAAAGACTTGGAGGAGGTGATCCTTCTTTTTGGTTAGGGTTTGGAGGAGCCCTTGAAGAGAATGTGAATTAGAGTTAAGAGTGCAAAATGAGGCAACTGTTTGCACTTGCCCTCTTTTATATGGGATGGGTCATGTGCAAGTCACATGACCACTTAAGTAGTTGAAAAAATGCAAATAAACTAGTTATTGAAGAATAATGTAATCAATATCCTAAGTTAAGTAACTATATTGCAAACAACACCCTGATATTTCCAAAAATATGAAAATATTACAGTATACCCCTTTTTAACATAAGTGGGTAAATTGCAATTAGGTCCTGGATTTTTATAATTACAAACAAGTTATAAGACAATCAATCTTTTAATTTTGAATTTCTTTAATTGTACAAAGCCCCAATTTTCTTCTTATAAAGCAACATCTCTCTGTTGTAAGAGGTTTTGTAAAATGTTTGCTAATTGGTTTTGTGTATCTATGAATTCTAACTGAATAGCACCTTGAAGCACATTATCTCTAAAAAAATCAAGTCGAACATCTATGTGCTTGGTACTTGAATGATGTACTAGATTTTTATATAAATTAATTGCGTTTGTACTATCACATAAAATTTTAGATTGCGTAAAAAATAATCTAAAATCAGATAAAGTCTGTCTCATTCAAATGACCTGAGAGCAAGCAAGTGAAGCAGCAATATATTCTGCTTCAGTCATAGAAAGTGAAACACATGTCTATTTTTAGAGAACCACGAGACCAGAGATTCTCCAATAAAATGACAAGTGCCGCTAGTGCTCTTTCGGTCTGTCTGACTACTTGCACAATCTGCATCACTATAGGATAATAAGTCTAAGGTCTGTGCTTTAGGATAAGAGTGACCAAGATCTTTTGTGCTATTGAGGTATCTAAATATTCTTTTTACTGCGTTTAAATATGATTCCTTGGGTTCGGATTAGAATCTCGCACATAAATATGTAGCAAAAAAGAATATCAAGTCTAGAGGTTGTAAGGTATAGTAGTGAACCTATCATACCCTGGTATTTCCTTTCATCTACCTTCTTGCTGAATAAATCTTCACCTAGTAGATGGAGCAATTGGAGTCTCTTTTCCATTTACATTTTCAAAGTCAAACTTCTTGAGAATTTCAAGAACATACTTTGTTTGACTAATGTATATACCTATGCCTAATTGTTGGATTTGGAGGCCTAAGAAGAATCCGAGTTCACCCATCATACTCATTTCGAACTTAGTCTTCATAGTCTCACAAAAATGCTAACACAAGGACTCCTTGGTTGATCTAAATATAATATCATCGATGTATATTGAACCAACAGGATGTCATTTCTTTCTTCCTTTACAAAAAGAGTTCAATCAACAACTCCAATTCGATATCCATGCTGGAGAAGGAAGGACCTAAGTCTATCATATCAGGTCCTAGGAGCTTGTTTAAGTCCATATAATGCCTTATTGAGCTTGAATACATGCTCTGGGTGTGCTAGGTCCTCGAACCCAGGAGGTTGATTAACATAAACTTCTTCCTTAATATAGCCATTAAGAAAAGTGCCCTTGATATCCATTTGAAATAACTTGAAGCCCTTCGGACTTGCAAAGGCAAGTAGCATCTGAATGGACTCTAAGCAAGCAACAGGAGCAAATGTCTCATCAAAGTCAGTTCCCTCCTTTTGGTTATAGCCTTGAGCTACGAGTCTGGCCTTATTCTTGATTACTGTACCCGATTCATCCAATTTATTTTGGAACACCTACTTGGTTCTAGTAATGGAATTATCCTTAGGAGTGGGTACCAAGTCCCATACAATGTTTCTTGTAAATTGGAGTAGCTCCTCCTGCATAGCTACAACCCAAGACTCAGCCTTTAATGCCTCATCAACTTTCTTGAGTTCAAGTTGAGAAACAAAGGCATTAAGGACAAAGTCAACCCTAAAATGAGATCGAGTTTTTACACCTTGTTCAATACCACCTGTAATTTGATCTTGAGGGTGATCCTTGTGGTGTACCCATTCTTTTGGAAGATCATGTACATTTCGTGTATCTTTCTTTTTTGATACATCGATAAGGGGGTATCCTCATCATTTGACTCTAGTTGATTTGGTTCTAGTTCTCTTAAAGTTGTTTCATCAAAAGAAACAGGCAGGGATTCCTCTACAACAAAAGTACTTTTGTTAAAGACTCGATAAGCTTTTCTTCTAGTTGAATAGCTAATAAAGATGCCTTTATCACCTTTAGCTTCAAACTTATCAAGTTGATCTTAGGTGTTTAATAAATAACATTGACTTCAAAATACCCTAAAATATGAAATCTTAGGAGAGTTCTCATAATATAGCTCGTATGGAGTTTTCTTAATAATAGGCCTTAAAAGAGTTCTATTAAGAACATAACAGGCCGTATTAATGGCATCAGCCCAGAAATATTTTTGAAGCCAGACTCCCATAGCAAAGTTCGGGTGCATTCTTGTAGAGTGCGATTCTTGCACTCTACAACACCATTTTGAGATGGTGTCCGAGGGAATGAAAATCCATGGGATATGATAGAATTGACACAAAAACTTGAAAATTTTCATTTTCAAATTCCACCCCCATGATCAGTCCTAAGTCTAAGAATTGAAGATGATTTTTCCTTTTGAAGTCTTCGAACAAGACTTAGGAAGGAGTCAAATGAGTCATCCTTATGTTTCAAGAAGATGACCCAAGTGAACCTTGAGAAGTCATCAACAATAACTAGGCAAAATTTTGATCCATTTAGGCTCTCAAATCGTGTTGGCTCAAATAGATCAAGATGTAACAACTCTAAAGGACGTGTAGTTGAAACTAAGTCTTTTGGTTTAAAAGAAGCCTTGTGCATTTTTTCGAGTTCACAAGATTTGCACAATGCATATTTTTTATAAGTTAGTTTAGGTAGGATCCTTACTAACTCATTTTTAGCTAGCTTATTTAAGTGTCTGTGATTTATATGACCTAGCCTACGGTGCCATAAATCCATTTCAACATGAGTGGCAAGCAGACTTTTCACAAATTTCTCTTGTGAAAAATGAAGAGTATGGATATTTTCATATCTAAAATCTTTGATTAAAATTGTATTAGTTCCTTCTTGTAGTATTTTAAATCCAATTTTTGTAAACAATATATCACAATTGTTATCATATATTTGACTAACACTGAGCAGGTTATGTTTTAAATTATCTACTAAAAGTACATTTCGTACCTGCTTAGATAAATTACCTATTGTACCTTCACCAATAATGCGACAATGTTTGTTGTTACCCAACTTGACATGTCCATCTTCAATTCCCGTCCATTTGATAAAGAGGCCGGAATGTCCCGTCATGTGCTTGGAACACCCACTGTCTAGGATCCACTTGTCTTTCTTGACCTGCAAAATAATTTAACAAATCTGATTTAGGTACCCATTTTCTTTTGGGTCCTTGATGGTTAGTTCCCTTCAAATCCTTAGATTTATAGATCACTTTTGTATTGGATCTATAATTCTTGGGATTTTTGACCTTTTGGTAAATCCATGCATGCCTAGGTGCATGTGATTTATTTTGTGTGTTCTTTTTACCATGAAATTTTACTTTTAATGCATTATAAAATTCAGTATTCAATCTAGTAGTTGTTTTAAGATTGTTTAAGGTTCCCTCAAAATGCTCATAAATATCCTCTAATTCTACTATCTTTGCATGCAATTGTGAATTAGTAGCTTTTGCCATCTCTAATTCTATTTGTAAACATGAATTTTCTATTTCCAAGGTCTTATAGGTATCATGCAAAAATTTATTTTATTTTTTAATTAACCTAGCTTTGTAATACAAATCTTCATATGCTTGCAATAATTCATTAAAAGTAATTTCAGAATCTACCTCATTTTCCGAGTTGTTGTCGTTTTCCATCAAACACAGATGGGCAACTTCGTGTTCATTGGATTCTTTAAAGGAGGATTCCATGTCGAAATCATTATCATCCCAAGTCGCTTTATACGTCTTTCTTGAGATCTTCTTCCGATCATCTTCTTTGCCTTTCTTCTTTTCTTCCTTTTTCTTCTTGATCATCGGGCAATCTTTTTGTACATGTCCCTTTTTCTTGCATTCAAAACAAACTATATCATTTGAAAAATTTATTTACTTTTTTACCTTGCTTTCGAATCTTCTTGTTAGAAGAGCAAGCTCTTCTTCTTCATCGGAGTTGGAATCGTCGAAATCTGAGTCTTCCTTTAGAGCTTTGAAAGCAAGCTCTTTCTTCTTGCTTACTGATTTCTTGTCGTTTTTCCTCATGTTCTCTAGTTGGACCTCATAGGCCATGAGGCTTCTGGTGCGACTCGAATAGGCTTTGTTAATATGGTGATATTATCATTGAAATTAGTATAGTGAGTTAACTTAAATCGAGCCTAACCAGCTTCACCAAATTTTTTTAACCTGGCCAACTTGATTTTATCTTGGTCGCTTTTAGGCCCAGGGTCGATCTCAGGGAGGCGGGAATTTGAAGGTTAAGTAGTTTCTACGCCTTTCCTAAAATGTATCTCTTCCTTGCATTTATTATGTTTTTGGTTTTTTCTATTTTTAAGATTTTTTGTTGGTGATAATGTTGTCCCTGAGGTACACCATCAAAATCAAGTCCTTGGCATTGGGCCAAATGGTTCTTTGCTTGTAGCCAACTCGGGGTTCCTAAATATCGATCTTGTTATTCGCAAGACCGAGTACCTACAAGACAAGAATTATCTTTTCTCTTTTACTCTTTTTTTTTTATCTTTCTAATAGCAAGAAATAAAATATAAATGAAAACAAGGTAGGTTGCTAGAAAAGAAAGAAATACTTAGCTTAGTATATGTATAGATATATAGTAGATACAGTAGATATATATATGTATATAGTTATATATTATCTATAGGGGTGGAGGTGGAAGTGGAAATGGAATGTAGCACAGTGTCAAGTTGGTCCACATCTAGTAAGACGCAACCAACAAGACTGAGTGCCGCGTGAAGTGTGGAGCGGATGTGTGGGAGTGTGTGTGGAAGCACTTGCTTTGCTCGGATATCGGGGAATATCAGCAACTGGTGCAGATATTCCCACGATATGATGCGCGGTGGAGGGACTAGTGCATGGGAGTATGGGTGGTGAAGTGTATATATGGATATGGGTAGGTGGATGTATATGTAAACATATATATATATTTATATATATATATATAGCTGTATATGTATGTGTGTATATATATATATGTATATATGTGAGTGGATATATATATATATATATATGCGTGTGTGTGTGTGTATGTGTGAGTGTATAAGGGTATGTGTGAGTGTGTACCAGTGTGTGTGTGAGTGTACGAGTGTGTGTGTACAAGTGGGTGTGTGTGTGTATGCTGGAGGAGGAGGGGAGCGTAGCAGATAAGCCGTCTACTACGCTGCCCCGTCGTCTGATGGTGCACAGATGCACTGGCGCAAGAGGGAGAGCGCGCGTGGTGCACTGGGGAGCACCTGCGCTCTCTTAGTGCGTAGATGGGTGCGGGCGAGTGTAGCGCTGCAGGTGGGTGCGATGAGGTGCGGACGGGTGCGGGCGACTGGCTGGCGCAGGTAGTGGGCGAGGAGAGAGAGCGTTGTGCCACCGGCTAAGTGAGAAACTAGTTGGTGGCTACAGTGTCACGCAGACCGCACGCTACAGTGCGCGTGCGGTCTGGCGACTGGTAGCGGTCGGTTTCGCTTGCTAGGCGCGCTGTGGAGCGCCTATGCATGCGGGAAGAAGCTGCACACGGCCTACTGGTGAGCACGCGACGACCGACAGTGGCTTGGAGGCAGGCGTGTGGCTTCTCGAGCTTCTGAGCTTTGAGAGCTCGAAGTTCTGGCAATGGCGGAGAAGATGATCGGCAGTAAAAATAAAAGGGGAATCCACCACGCCCACCTGCTCACGAAAGAGCTGGGCGGTGGTGGAACTCACAGTGGTGGTGTGAGACCACTGTGGGTTTTCTCCTGTCCACGGTGTGCCTCTTCTCAGTGAGAAGGGGTACTGTGTATGGAGAGGGAGAGGGGAGGAGGTTGGCCTAGGGTGACGGTGGATTTGAGGGTCTCCGAAGGTCTTCTCGCACGAGGGAGATAGCCAGGGGTTTTAAAGATGAGAAGGCATGCCACAGCCATGCTGCTGGCAACGCACATCTTGCCATGCTGTTGGCAGGAAGAGTGGTGCGAAGAGGTGCGCATGCCCCTTGCCCTGCAATCGCACGAGAGAGAAAATTCAAAGTAAATAAAAAAAATGAAAATGGTGAAATTGCAATGCCGCACTTGAGGAAGATGTTAATTAATAGATGGCCAATTATTCACACTCTCCTCCCCTCTTTATAAATGCATGTAAGTGTCTATTTACAAATGCAATTATGGCTACATAAGATGCAATGGAAGAGCTAGGAAATAACACAAGATGGCATATTTACTGGTATATTTTTTCTGTGCAAACAACTTCCAATCAAATCATCAAGAGAAAGGACTGAAAGGTCCTTTGCCTCTTGGATCATTGTTGACTTCGGAGACCAGTCACTTGTAAGAGATCTCAAGATATTTCTTACAAGTTGTTCTTCAATGAATTTCACTCCTAAATTCTTCATGGGGTTTACTATATCCCCAAACCTTGTGTACATTGCCTTGATGATTTCACCTTTCTCCATCTTGAAACACTCATAGCTTTTTGTTAGAATAGATATGCGTGTTTCTTTTACCTTGTTAGTACATTCGTAGGTGACTTGCAGCGTGTTTCATATCTCGTATGCGGACTCGCAAGTTGAGATACGATTGGATTCCTCCTTTGATGATGCATAATACAGTGTGCTCATCACCTTCGCAGTGCTCACGATCTTTTTCTTTTGATCTGCTATCCACGCTACTCCTTGTGGCTCCGAATCTGAATACTTTTCTCGAATGAGGGTCCATGACTCCTCATCCATCGCCTTGAGGAAAACTTGCATCCTTCTCTTCCAGTAATCATAGTCCGTCCCATCGAAAAGGGAGAATGGGTAGATGATTGTCCTTCGATGCGCTTTGTTGATGATGCCATTGCAAGTCAAGTTGTTACGTTTTCTCGCTACCTGCTCTAATACCACCAGTAGGATCTAAAGGGCACAATCACACTAGAAGAGGGGGATGAATAGTGTGGTAAACAAATATTGCAAATAAAACAAACCACAAAAATAGTACACCAAATATATAGTGGTTCCCCTCACTTGGGTACTCCACTACCTACGTCTCCTGACCTAGGATTTTTAACCTGATTCCCTCAACTTGGAGGGAATCAATTTACTAAAAATTGAGGTAATTAATGGGTTACCTCAACCCAATTACAAGATCAGATAAAAGCATAAAATTATAGGTGTAAGCAAGAAACAAATTAGCTTACAACTTGATTCCTAGGTCTCCAACAAGAATTAGCTTAGAAGATATTTGATATATCGATCTAGCGAAAAACACTAAAGCATAAAAATAATTTTACGAGGAAGTGTAGATTCACTAAAAGATCTTATTGCAAGACGAGGATCTTCTTGAAGGAAAGATGCAACAAGCCTATCACCCTTGCAGCTAGAAATGAGAGATGTATAATCTTGAGCAAGGAGAATTTTGATTCTTGTGTTATATGCAAATGGCACTCAAAAAGTATTTTTATAGGCCACTAAACACCTCCCCTACGATTACTAGCCATTGGGGGCAAAATGGCAAGACTAGAGATAGGATTAATTTCTAAATAGCCATTTAGATCAGGTACAATGGTTAGTTGGCACCGGTACTAAAGTTGTGGTATCGGTACTGACTGCTCACAATAATCCAGCAGCCAGCCCAACAAAGCCTAGGTACCGGTACTCAGTGCTTACAGTTGAATACCAACTAAGTCACTAGGTATCAGTACTCATGATAAGTACTGGTACTTGTGACTCACAGGTTTGAGACAAGTTAAAAATTGTGACCTACACATAACGGTACTAGTGATTAGTACCAGCACTTGTAAGGTCTAGGCACTACCCTTGTCTGCAAATTGTGAGCACCTGGTACCGATACTCATGATGAGTACCAGTACTTGTTATTCACAGTTTGGGACTAGGATCCAAACCTGTGCCTAGCATGTACCAGTACATATGAACAGTATCGGTACTTGCAAAAAGTACCTTGAATTAATCAATCTTGGTGCTTGTTAAGACCCGTACTGTTAGAGCCCTTTAAGACATCCGGAACTTGGGTCAGATGTCTGGTCATACGTCTGGACACCTTCCCAGACGTCTGGAAATCAAAAATTTCGTGTACGTCCTCGCATCTGTGCGCGTGCTACGCGCAGATAGTACACAGCCTCGTTTTCTTCTCTCCTCTCTTCTCTCGCTGACGCAACCCTAACCCAGTGCCTACTTAAACCCCCCTCCTCTCCCTCGTTCACCTCACCTTCATTCACCCTCCTCCTTCCTCCAGCGCGAGAGTAGTGAGCGACGAGTAGCGAGCAGCAGGCATGAGTGGCGTGAGAGGAGAGGAGTAGCGAGGGGAAGAGAGGAGAGCAAGCGTGCTAGCTCGTGAGGGAGCTCACCGGAGAGCTCACGGACGGTCGGGCATGCGCAAGGCGGAGAGGTGTGTCGAGGAGGTCCTCCCCGACACTGCTGCAGCCGGAGCAGTAGGTGAGTGTTCGCGGTGCGAGAAGGCGAAGGCAGGCACTAGTTCTAGGATTTTCCCAGAATCAGACATCTGGGTCGACATCCAGACGGCGCAGATGACGTTTAGAGGAGGTTCCAGACGACTGAGAGGTAAGTTCCGCGACGTACACCTTCTTTGCGGATACGGCCATGCAGGCCATTCCGCTAAGGCACTATTCCGTGCCATAGTAAGGAGATTTGCATCGATGTGTGCAGGATTCTCTTTGGGAAGGCGCGGGACATGCCCTCCCACGCAGTTCAGACGTTTAGGCGAGGCACCGATGGCGGGAAGCGTCTCTAGACGTCCGGAGAGGTGGTCGGACGTCTGGAACTGGGTCCAGACGGTCCAGCGGAGTTCCTGGATGTCTGAGGAGTAGCGCAGGAGTTGAGGTATGGTTTTGGACTCTTTTAAGATGTCTGGAAGGTGTTCCAGATGTCTGATATGAATTAGAATTATTGCTTTTGACCCGTTTAGGGTCCATTTAAGGTCTGATTTCCACAATTAAGATTCCGTTGTTCTCCGTATAAATTCCTCTACTTGTTGGAATGCTTTTTATCTTGTTTTGAGTAGCCTCTTGTGATTGATCATTGTGATAGGACCTCATTCCATTGCGGATTTGGGGTTTGCTGAGGCACGTGGACCTACCAATTAAGCCCCCATTACTCCTGGGTTTACTGGTAGAGTGGTTTTCCTTAATTTAATGACAAACCTGAATGCATATGTGGAATGAATGTTAGATCCTAGGGTCTGACATGAATCCTAGGACTAGAAACATTGAAATATTTGTATGGAATGTATGGATTGCAGTCTTGGATGAGTAGATAGAATAATAACAATTTCTTGTAAATGAATAACAGTTGCCTGCGAAATGTAAAGTACTTGTGTTAGCAAACTGTTGCATGTAAATCCCTATTGTTACATATGAGCTGCATGTATATGAACTGGAAATGGAAGATTGAATGTTGGAAACACGAGCTACATACGAATAAACCTGGAATGTGAATAATAAAGTTACATGTTACATGTGTAGAACTTGTGAAATGGACATAGAAATGATGAAACCTGGTATGGCTTGGCCTGAGAAACATGAGCATGAACCCTACGGGGAATTAGGATTAGAGCTCCTAGAAATAAGTGGGATGGAACTGAGAATGTGAATGGGGAAGTGAGCTGGTCCTTGAGTACAGAGTACCAAGGAGAGCGACTGTCCCCCTGTTTAGTACAGAGCGGAGCTAGCCGCCTTAGGGTTGGGACCCGGGGTTAGGATTGGCCACTTTGTACTGACTTTTTGGATCTCGCATACACAGTACTGGGGAGAGCTACTAGTATAGGGAGAGAGCTAGACACCCCACGGGACCTGGGGTTCAGCTAGCTGCCTTACACCGCCTTGTTAGGCCTACTGGCAAACCAGGGTAGTCAGGCGAGGGTGCGCAAACTGTGGAGGGGTGAGACCCCTGTTTGGTTCTTAGGGGCTAGACCCCTGTTACTGAGAGGGCTATGCCCTATACTGGTTCCGTGCTATGCTTTGGGCGCACCCGTTAACGGAAACGATTGACCGCTTGCCAGTGTGGGGTAGCTACCCGTGCGTTTATCGCGCGTGCCGTAGTCACCGTTACGTCTGTCAGTGACCTTGGGGTGGTTGAATGAGTGTAGGACCACCACGGGGGACTCTCCTGGCCAGGAGAGCACCACATGCTACTTCTACTCTTCGGAAAAGACTGCAATCAAGATAGTTCCCACGAGAAACATTTGAGATCAAGAAAGAGACCTGATAAATAAACCAAGTGATGAAAGAAAGAATAATTAGTTAAAGAAAGAAAGAAATTGAAAAACAACATCTACCTGTCCACCTTTACTGTTTTAGTTAGCTGGTTACCACTCTACTTAGCATTCGCTGACGTTTGTACTCATAACCTTTTTCAGGTCTAGGTGTTGAGCAGCCAGAGCCTACGGCTGCAGAGGGTGCTGGGCCCAGTAGAGCCCAGTAGTTGTAGCTTTCTGTTGTACTCTGTTTCCTGTTGTAGTGAGTAGTTTGTTACACTTCTGTACTCTTTTATTGTGAACTTTATATTCCTGTACTAGTTTACTTTATTACTGTTGTGGTGGTGCGTACTGTAGTAGTTTACTTCTTTACTGCTGTAGTTTTGTTACTGCTAGTCGCTTGCATGGTGAATGTGGTTTATTTTACTGCTTTTTGGTTACTTTCTCGTTGGACGACTGGGTCTTGGGATCAGTTGAGTTGGTCCGGTTCCATGTCCTGTAGGGATTCGGGAACCAGGTCGTAACAGTGCTATTTGAATGCAAATACATGATTAATATGTCAAAGAAACGATTTTGATTTTTCAAACGAATGATTGAACGTGAGTTTGATACCTAATTATCTCTATTTTGATTTTAACTCCTAAATCAATTTTTCTTGTTAGGAGATACAAAAATCTAAATTACAACTCATAAAAACAATCTTCATTTTTCATGTCATCCACACTTCTTCCTTGTTAACACCCATACTTCCTAAATCCTTTGATTTCTTGTAAATAACACTTTATAAACTCATTAGTTTTAAAACAGGTTAACACCAAAACATAAAAGAAAAGTGGAACTAGGTTCCAACACCTAACATAAGGTTTGCATTGATACTAGGTAGGGTTGAAAAAACCCCTCAAGGGTCTAGCCTACGAATGTTGGATTTGTAAAATCTCAAGCATCTCCTGCATTTGGGTCTGGTAATCTTGTTGAAACTAGTTCAGTTAGAACTTGAGGTTTTGGATCTGAGCCTGAGGATCCATATGATTCGATTGTGAATTTGGCTTGGCTAGGTTAGCCATCAAATCAAGATCAGAGTCCAAGTTAGATGTTGAATTGTATTCACCAATAATCAATCTCCTCCTTGGTTCTCTTTGTAGAGGTGATACCAAGTGTGGATTTTATGATCTCGTTCCGTGCATACACTTGGAAGAAGGCTATAGACACGGAAAGAACATGAGAGAGAAGTGTGTGCACAATATAAGCAATTAAATTCTAGCCCTAAAGGGTTGCACCTATTGGACCTAGGCCAAATTTCGCTAACCCTAGCTAAATGACCTGACCCTTAAATTAATTGGCTAGCTAGAAGGGTAGGATCCCCTAGGACACCCTGCACAGTAGGAAACCACTAGTGGTTAACGCCATTATCATATCGACCTTTCTTGTCACCAATCGGTCCAAATAGACAAAGCCTAAAATACAATCAACTAAGTATAGCTCCAATTTGGAAAATAAAATCCAACCTAATTAGCGTGTCTATCAAGTTAATTAGAGCTTAGGATTTAAAGTGCATGGGATTATATGATGGGCGTGAGGGGGATGGTTGCCCAATTAGATCTCTTGAATTGTGTGTTGATTGTACAGTAATTCACGCTGCTAATTAAACCATCTTATGCTACTTCTTAGCTTTTCACATTTAGATTATCTAGGTAGTCATGCATTTTGTAAATATGTACATGCATGCATTTTATGGAGAGGAAGATAGAGAGAGATATTGAGCCCCTAGGCCATTCATTTCTACCACCTAACACAACACCTCCTTACACCACCTATAATAATTTCCTAGCAGCTCAAGTACTTACCCACAAAATACCCAATATCATAAAATATTCTTGACTTGCACCCCACTCCCTCCATCCCATCCCACCTATATAACCATACACAACCCCCCCCCCCCCCCCAAAAAAAGAAAAAAAAAGAAAAAAAAGTGCGACTACCACTCCATCCCACCACAACCACCACCAACCATTCCCCTCACCACTCATCAAACACACGGCACCAGCCACTCCATCCTCCTCAGCCAGCCAAACTCCTTCTGCACCTCTCCTCTCTTCCTCTCCATAAGTAGCCCCCCCGTCTCACCAATTGAGAGGGGCACGCTATGTACAGGATCAAGCTCCCCGTCCCAAACACCACGGTGAGCTCCACCATCGCCCAGCTCCCTCGTGAGCGGGTGGGCATGGGAGTTCTCGTCAATTTTTTATTTGTTTTTATAGCTTTTGTCTCGCCATTAGCGTAGCTGTAAATTCCCCTGTTTTCGTTAGTACTGTAGTGCACTGTTCATGGTTCATCGCGGTTGATTTTTGTTCGTACGTTACCGGGGGCTTCTCAGTTAGCCGGTGGAAAGCCCACGCGCTCTTCTTCCCATGCCACTCTACCTGGTCCAGGCTTCATGCGCCTCACACCTGCACACCCTCTCTCATTTGACTGGCTAGCTGAGAAACTCGCGTCAACTAGTCGACTTTTTACCCCTGCACAATGCACACACCCGCACGTTATTCTCATCGTGAGGAGCGGGTGACCGGGCACTTCTCACCTAGCCGGTCACTCGTCTCTCTCTCTCTCCATCCACTACTGCCTGCACCCGTTTGCCTCCCCATGCCTCTCTAATTCTTGCTCGTTCTCGCTCTCACGCACATGCACATACACATACGCACTCACTCTTCCAGTCATTCTCTCACCTTGTATTCTCACGCACATACACCGACCCACACAGACACATACACATATACATATACACCCACACAGATATATATATATATATATATAATATACGCACACATAGTAACATATATATACACACACCCATACATTCTCATATATATATATACACACACATATAGTTACATATATATATACACACATATACGTACATACATATATACGCCCACATCCACATATATATACACATATATATTTACACACTCCTTCGCACATATTCACGCACATCAAACATTCCACATACACACCCACACGTTCACTCCACACCTGTACATGGCACATGGCTAGGTTACTCACGTCTTCTAGACAACGGTTAACCTAGCATAGTGCTACATTCCCATTGAATCTTTGATTCAACCCCCCACCTTACTATTTATTATATAGTTATATATATATACCTATATTATATACCAATATCTTATATATACGTACATATAAATAAGCTAAGTATTTCCATTTTGTATTTCCTTTCCGCATTTATTTTCCTTGTCTTTTATTTTGTTGATTAAAGAAAAGACCAAAAAAATATAAAATGGAAAAGATAACTCTTGTCTTTGTAGGTACATAGTCTCACGTGTGGCGAGATTAGTTTTGAACTTGATTTTGGCTAATAGCCAAGGATCAATTTTGAGGGTGTACCTCAAGGACAAGATTATCCAAAAAAACCTACAGCTAAGTAAAACCTAGAAATACAATAAGTGAATGGAAATCACCCGTCGTTAGGAATCGCATAGAAATCAAGTAACCTCAAAACCACTTCCCTATGTTTGACCCTCAGCTTAAAACTGACAAGTTAAAATTTGATTTTAGTATAGGTTAATAAATTTAGATAAACTGTGTAGATTCACCTGTAGGTAATCACTCTTATTATATACTTTTCGATGCTAATATCACCGTATTAAATAACCCTACTTGTGTTCTAACACGAGTTTTCTAGCGTCGTTGATGGGGGGGCGCCATCTGGAGTCTATTTCTACTCTTTTCCTTTATCTCTTCTCCTACACATCTCTTCAAGGGTGTTTTTGTTTGTTTTTGTGCTGGTGGATCTGTTGCAAGGAGGAGGCATGCAGAGGAGGTCGAAGACGTGGGAAAGTCCAAGGCAGGAGCAAGAGCGTGAAGCCGCCAGTGCCGCTTGGACCTTCATACATGTTGCTGAGGAGGTAGGTATCCTTCCTCTTAGTAATTTAGGTTCTCTTGTCACATTAAAAATAAAAAAAGATTAAAAAGAATCAAAAAATTAAAAATCCTAAAAATATCTTCTTGGGATTTCTTGGGGAGAGTAGACTAAAATCCACTAGTTGTTCGTTTTCTACCATATCCACTACCCTTGATTTCCCACACTTTCGTGTACGAAAAATATGAGAATCCCGATTCTTGGGTATTTCATGACGCGAAGTTTTCCTTGAGGAAAATTAAAATTGATTGTGTTACATCTCTTCGCCCCATTTATTCACATTCGAGATCCATATTTTGGTTGGGGAGTCTTGGAATCAATTTGACTCCAACCCCACCACGACCCTAAATTTGCCCTTGATTTGATGCTGAATTTTAACCCCAAAATATTCATTTTCATTTTTTGTATCTTGGTGGTTGAACATTGTGTGGATTTCCATTGTGGTGATTGGGAGCACTTGAATTGAAGTGTTTGGCTCCCTTTCACATTTAATTAAAATTAATTCATGCATCCACACCGAGAAACATCCATTTAGGGCCCCATTGCATTGTAGTATGCATTAACCAAATTAAATTGAAGGTGGGTTGTTTAGGCACAAAGAACTTGTATTCTTGAAATCCCAGAGATTGGTTGAATTGGTAATTCATTGGAATCTTAAAATCCATGCTACTTGAAAGTGAAATTCTAAAAGCCATTCACCATCTAAAACTTCAATTCGAAAGGATTTCCCTATTGTATGTTTGTTTTACACACATATCAATCAATGCACTTGGGCATTACCCTTATACAATGCCCTTCACATCCCAAAGCACTTGTTTCCTAAGCCTCTTAATCTAAAATTGGTTGTAACTTGACCCCATTAAGGTTTGGAGCTTTAACTACCTGTGTGTAGTGCTTACGTGCTGGTGCAGGTTCCCGCATGCTATTGGGTGTCTAAGACTGTGGTAAATGGCCTTTCAATTTGGCTTGGTGGTTCTGTGGTGCTTGTATTCAGTTCCGTAGCTTGCAATAGTAGGTAACTTAGATATTTAGGTCTTAGGTCACATTTAGAGGTTAGAACCTTGATTGAATTGATTTGTTATGAAGTGCACCTATTCAACGTCATCTCTCTTATCCCCTTCTCTCTTCTCATCACCCCCAACTCTTTTTTCGGTAGTGCATGTTTGGGAGGACATCATAAAACCCTGAACTTGTTGAATTGTTTGATAACTCTAAAAGGGAAGAATTTGGTGAATCGTCCTCCTTCGTGAACATGCTGCTCGCCCACCCCCAAATCCGGAAATCGTCCCCCTCCCAACCCACTAGGTGGTGGTGGAGCTGTTGACCTGATAACCCGCCTCCAAGCTCAAATGGCATTGTATACCGAGCATATTGAAGCCATTAGGGAAACCTTGGAGGAAATGCAAAACCCTCCCGAATGGAAGGAGCCCAGGTTTCTTAGCTCATATCAAAATCCCGCTGCGACAAAGACCCTTGGACAGATTTGCATCCTTGTGGGTGGGGAGGATTTTGAATTGAAACTGAATGTAATTGGCTTAATCAACTTCCATTATCATGGACTTGCTAGTGAAGACCCTTTTCTTCACTTGGAGGACTTAATCCATTTAGCCGAAAGGATTACACCAAGAAATATCGAGTTACATATCGTCCTCATGAAAATGTTCCTATTTTCATTACGGGACAAAGCCGCACAATGGTTCTGCACCATTGGGAAACCCCTTAGCTTTTGGGAAGAGATGCATACAACGTTTCTCATGAAATTCTTCCCAATCGGGTGCACCAATGCACTTCACTGTGCTATAACTTCTTTCATGCAACAAAAGAGTGAGTGGTTTCATGAGGCCTGGGAGAGGTATAATGACCTTCTCAGGAAATGTCCACACCACGGTCTGCCTAAGTGGTATGTAACCCAGATCTTCTATTATTGGCTAAACGAAACTTTGAGGCAGATTGCGGATGCTTCCTACGGAGGTAATTTCATGAATAAAGACAAGGATGGAGCGTTTGAACTTTTTGAAAACATGAGTGAGAATTCTATGAACAATGCTTTCATCGTCGCCTTTAATCAGACCAGCGCACCTCGTAGGGGAGCACGCGAGGTTGACATGGGACCCTCCCATTCATCCACTGGCTTAAATTTAATTGCACAAAAATTGGATGAATTCTCCCCTGTTCATAAAAAGCTGGACGAATTCTTGGCCAATCTCGCCCATTCCGTGGCTCACACTTCGACTCCACCACTTCATAAACCCAATCCTTCCCAAGTCAGGCTGATCTCTAAAAATCTCGCATGACCTGCACCATCCTTATCGAGTACTGCACCAGGTGACTCAGTAAGTAATGTGAACTTGGCTTCTACCAGCCAGTATTACGACATGGAGGAACAAGCCTCCATGTACTCGGATGCATTACCATATGTAGACTCGCCTTCTGAATTCGAAGATGTGTGCGCCCTAGGGAACAACCCATATTCTCCTACTTATAACCTAGGGTGGCACAACCATCCAAATTTCACATGGTCCAATAACCTATGTTGAACGCGATTTCTACACTAAAAGTTTGAGTTTTGAAAACCATGTCGTTGTAGTCACGTAAAAATTCATCAAACAAATAATTTAACCGAAACTCTGGTGAGTCCCAGGTTGAACATGGGGAGGCGTACGTGTGATCAAAAATCGTGTTTATTTGTTGTCTCGAAGTAGATTAGCTAGTTGAATTAAATCTACACTAGCAATCTACTTAAAGAATAATTAATAGAGGAGAGAGAAAGAATAATATAAATAAAGAGAAAATAAGGAGAGAATGAGCAAATATTTCATAGCCACAGATTTATGTTCATTATAACTACTTGCTATACTAGAAAGCGGGAAATCTAATCTAGAAAGCGATAAAGAGAAGGGGGAGAGAGATTATCCTCCTCGATGGCTACATGGAGAAAGAGTTGCTTTGACGAAGCGCCCGGATGAGGGTCGTGAGATGCTGGATGAGGGAGAATGAAGATAGAGGAAGGAGGATGGAGCAGGGTGATGTGGCAGTGGGATTCTCTTCCCAAATGGTGGTGAGAGGACAACCGTGGGATGCTCAACGAAGGGGGTGAGAAGGTGGAAAATTTGTATTTTTAACTCTAATGGAGCATCCCGAGTTTGGGACAAGCTCATAGAGCTTTGGAGGGGGTGAGAGAAGAAAGGAAGAGATGAAGAAAATGAGTGGTAGGGTCCCCTTTTATAGTTGTAGAAATTAGGGGCAAAAAGGTCTTTTAAGACTTTACACATTAATTGCTGGGGTCTTTAGTGACGGTTGACTAATATAAATGTCACTAAAGACCCACGTCGTTGAAGCATGCACACAACCCCTCCTCTCTGCCTTCAGCCGCTGAAACACCACATCGCATGCACGCATCCTCAGCTGTCCGATCGAGAGATCGGACAGCTTAAACGCGCGCACGCCTCTTCATCTTCAGCATAACGCACACCCACGTCAGATTGGGCATATGTTCGCACTCCAAATAATGCATGAAGAATGCACCTTCATCTAGCGTGCCATGTCACCACATCCGAGCCACTCATCATAGTTCGTGTAGCAGAATTGCGCCATGCCTCTTCTTCAACGGATTAAATCCGCTCGTGCAGATTCGAGCGGGCATCGCGCTCTTCGTGAAAGGCACTTCACCGCTGCGCTATGCGGTCATTTTAGGAAAGTTCTTGATTTCCTCCACGCACTCTCTCGGCCGTTGGATCTCAATCCAACGATCGAGATCTTCTCTTGGCCTCGCTCTTTAGAAGTGAGGGGGCGTAGTTGGGACGCATCTTAGCCGTTGGATTGAGATCCAATGGCTGGGATTGATCGTGCAGTGAAGAGGAGATGCTACAAGAGATGTTGGGCAGCTCTGATAGCTCCACGTGGTGCCATTATGGCTTTCCATCTTCTTTGACCTGTAGATGGTGCAATAGATGTCCAATTGGATCCATTTCTGCACCGTTGGGCTGCGATCGTTGATCTGAACCCATCTGTATGGTTGGATTTGTCATTTAAGATGCGGATTTAACACCACCTTGGCCCTTAGCCTCTGATCTTTCTCAGACTACATCTAATGCTACAGAGGACTGATCGGGTCGATCTCGAAGTCATTGAACTCCGATCGTCACCCTGATTAGATCCGTACGGTTGGATCTCAAATCCGAGGCCCTGATAAATGTTGCCTGACTGATCGATCTTTCGCTTTTAAGTCGGTTGCAGTTTAACGTGGTGGAAAAATCGACTGATCAATATTTAAGAAGAAATAACCACTCGCAGAGGAGCGGGTCGTATCCACAGGGAGGCAATGACGTATTAAAATTCACACCAATTAAAAACGTTCGTTCGTAGTTAGTTTAGACAAGAATCAAGTCAAGATTGCCTTTAGATTAAGGTTTAAGCAAGAAACAATGCTGAAATGGCAATTATGAGAAACTAGAGGATATTTTCCGCAATGCAGAATCAATAAAATATCATTAAAAAGTGACAATGGCATAAAATGTAATTTCTAATTGATGGTTTACTGTAGCAAAACAGGGGAATCTTTCCCCTTTGTCTTACCGATGAGGAGCGGATGGCCGGGCGCGGGAAGCTCGGAGGAGGTCCCTTGGACCAAGAGCTTCGAATCGGTGGTGGCGGCGAGTCGTGCGGCGGCCGGAGGTGGCTGGACGAGCTCCGGCGGAGGTGCTGCAGCCGGTGAGCTTGCGCGGCTGTTGGCGTGAGATCTGCTCGCGCGCTGCTGCTGACGGCTCTGCAGGCGCGGGAGGACGGGTTTGTAGGCGGTTGAGCGGGTGCGGCTGCAGCTGGCGGGGGTGCGCAGGCTGCAGCAAGCGCGGGCGGAGGGCGCTGCTGGCGGTTCTGCAGGCGCGGGGGTGAACGGCGTGGACTGTAGGCGCTGTTGGAGTTCTGCAGGCGCGGTTGCTGCTGCAGGCGCGGGAGGTGGGTGCTGCAGGCTGAGGAGGGAGTACGCGGTCTGGAGGGCGTGGAGATGGCGGAGGCTGATGGTGGGCGCGATTGCGCTGGAGGCTGGTGGCTGGCGCTGCAGGCGTGGGCGCGCACGGATGAAGGTGCAGGCGTGGGGGTGGTGGTGCGGGCGTGAACGAGAAGGTGATTGCAGTGACGGTGGTTGCGACGGTGGTGGTTGGTGACGACGGCGAGGGAGATGCACGCTAAGGTGCTCACGGTAATGCGAGCGAGCTCCGGATGGCGGTGTGGCCTGTCACACCACACGCCCACGGTGGTGGAGACTCGTCGCCATGGTAGAGGCCGGCAGTATGGAGTGGAAGAGAGAAGTTCTCTCTGCACAGTGGTGGGTCGGTGGTGGAGGCCTGCCTCGCTCAGCATCCTCTCTCCTCCTTTTGTAGCGGCCTGCACAAATTTGAATGGAGAGGCGGGAGCAGATCCACCTTCTCCGCCGATCCATGAATGCGCTTTTAGTGAGGTCGGAGGTGTTGCAGGCAGCCGAGCCGTTGCTGAGAAGAAGAAGAATAAAGGATATTATTAAAATATTATGGTTATTTATATACAAACCCTCAAGTTTTATGTTAACTAAAATAATGTACTTAATTAGTTAACTAATTAGATGAATGGCATTCTAAGCTAATTCTAAATGCACTTAAAATATGAATGCAATGTATGGATTATGTAATTAAATTAGAAATATGAATTAATCTATTTACATCCTAATTTATGCTAAATAAATGTTAGAATTATCCTAATGTTTAGGCATTTAAATACTTAAATAGCCTACAACTATGGGCTAATTAAATACCCCCATGCTTAGTTTTTGCTAGTTCCTAGCAAAATTAAACGAAACCTAGCACTCTAAGTAGACTAGTCAACTCGCTTAGTCTTCCTTCAGAAGCATATTAAGTTCAGGCTCTAGACCCAAGGTTCCTAAGTAGTTGCTAAGTTACAGACTAGGTTGGCTAAAGACGAGTTGCAAGCACAAGTTTCCCTGATTTCTTACTCTACCCTAAAGTTTAATGATCCCTGAGATTAAAGCATCTGTGCCTGTGTATTGGTTTGAGTTATTTGAGTTAAAGGATTTTTTTTTTTATTTACTTTTTTTTTTTTATTCTTCTAAGTCTAACCTCAGATCAGCTATCAGCACGGTCTGTGTCGGATTCATTGTCCCCATTACCATACCTTGAAGGGTGCCTGGCTTTCGATGCTTCGAGATAGCACCGCCCATAACGACCCCAAGAACTCTTGGCAATCGACACTTCGAGATAGTATCGCCCATGGATTTCTTAAGCGAATTCAGGCCTATGGCAATCGGCACTTCGTGATAGGGCCGCCCATGGTACCTAAACCGCGCAATGCGCTTACATGCCCCCAGTAGGATGGATATCCTAAGAGACAAGCGCCGAGGAGGTAATATGTTATCATCGCATCCTCAAGGTGAGTATATACTCGACCTCTCCTGCGGCGGGAACTCTTCCAATCAAAATGTGTTTTCAAGCCTCTCTTAAGTCAAAACTAAGATAATCAAATCTCTTTTCAGAAAGACAGAAATTAAGTTGATTACCAGACCAAGTGTGTGAAATTTGGATGCCTGGGTTACAAGGACCCGTAAACCAAAAGGTAGAATAAGACTCCAGGTACTACCCCACCTTTTAACTCAAACCCTAGCTTCCCTTCCTCAACCTCTTGAGGAATGGTCCGCAACTTAACTCCTACTTAAGTTTTTAAGTCCAAAAAGGACCCTAAAGGTCTAAAGCTAGTAGCTCATTTAGCTTCTAAAGTTTGACCCTAGAATTTATTTAGTCTACCCTAGAGTTCTGATTTGCTTAAGAATGCAAGATCTAGCCAGTTAAACTCAAAACCTTTTTTTTTTATATGTACAAATGTATGCAATTATGCTATGTATATCCCCAAGTACACCCCCCATGCCTAAAATCTGCAATGTCCTCATTGCATAGAAGGATATTACCTGGGTTAGAGCTGGGCTGAATAGCCAAAGAACCTGCAAATCAAGTTCAAGAATTGCAGAAATAGGCCCTAAAAATGAGCAAAGAAAAGTTGGCCTAGAAAATAGGTAACCTAGGATGTTGGCGAGCTGATGATGAATCTTGATAGCAAATGCTCGCCCAACTAAAATGGGAATGAAATCTTCCCAGGTCACCAGAAGAGGTTCTAAAGGATAAACAGGTAAAACAACCTCCAAAGGGGTAGGGGGAGGATAATATGGATCCTCCAAAAGGTATGGGGAAGGAATGGTACAGAGATAAACCCCCAGGGTAATGGACTGACTAAAGAAATCATCAATCCATACCCGATACTCCACTACAGGAAATATTGGTCTGTTAAGCCCCTTAGTCAGAACAAAAGTGAGCAATTCTCTAAGGCAAGGATCGTCTAGGGTGTCCAAGTTACGATGTTGTGGGATGGCCATAAGATCTAGGTTGGGTTTAATCAGCTTGGTGTCCATCCCAAACACTCTTTCTAAATCCTCAATTTCATCCCTAGCATTCCTTGCACCATCACATGGATCTTCTTGCTCTTCATCAGGAGTCACAATTTCTCTTTCAGATATAAGCAAATCAGAGGGTGACTTCGAAGTGAATGAAGGCAGGTTGGAAGCAACAGATCTAGGGATTATCCTATCAATGTCATCCCCGGGTTTTTGTTCTTTACTCAAATCTTCCCCGGAGTCTATATGTGAATCCACATAAATCTTAGAAATTGCTTCCAAATTTTCCATCATTTTATCATGAGGAGAAATATCATCAATGGGTGTGCTAAGGAAACCTAATTTGGTCAAATTTGTGACATCCTCAGGGGCTAACTCTTCAAATAAGACATAATCACCCTTAGTGTCACTCCAAATCTTGAATGTAGGTTCCTCATATAATTCGTCCTCCTCCTCATCACACAATTCATCATGTACCCGAGGTCTAGAATCATTTAATATCTCAGCAGATCCCCTAGGGTGCTCTATCTGAGGTAAATGGTTTACACTGGTAACATCAGACTCCTCAGATAGGTTAATTTCTTTAGGGTTAGGTTCCCTAAGGGTGGGTTTGAGTTCCATATCGTGATCAGAAGGGAGGGTAGGATTAACAACTTGACTTTGACCCACTTCATCAAATGTCACGAAAATACTATCATCTGGGTCGAGGTCTTCCAATGGTACCATCATTCCCTTTTTTTGACTCCAATATAATTCAAGTGGATACTCAACCTTATCATCATCTTCCTTGGGTTGCCACCTTTCTTCATCCAATGCATAGCTACTGTCATGTGTATTCCACTTCATCAAATGTCACGAAAATACTATCATCTGGGTCGAGGTCTTCCAATGGTACCATCATTCCCTTCTTTTGACTCCAATATAATTCAGGTGGATACTCAACCTTATCATCATCTTCCTCGGGTTGCCACCTTTCTTCATCCAATGCATAGCTACTGTCATGTGTATTTTCCTCCCACCTAAAGTGTAGATCGCTCAAGGAATTGTTATCTAATGGGGAGGTTTCAAAATCGATCCTCGAAAAGTAGCTATTCTCCTTAGAATTTCCCTCCAACTTAAAGTGTAGCTCTCCCACGGGAGATGCATCAATTGTAGAGGGGTGTACGTCATCCTCAATGGGGTAGACTGGGTGGCTAATTTGATCTCTTTCTTGTTGGCCTGCTCTCAAAGATTCTCCTAACAATTCACTCATTTCGTTTTGTATTTTCTGTATTTTCATCTTCAAAGAGGAGAGGTCATTTCTATCATGAGAGAAGTCAGGCTCAGGCTCATAGTACCCAGGAGTGTTTGTCCAACCATAATACTTTTTCAGGGAGGGTGGGTTGGGTATTTCTTTGGTATGTGGGATATTGGGCAAAGCAAATCCCGCTCCTAGGCTCTGCTCACTGATTTGGGGCTTAACCAGGCCAATACTCCTATAATAGGAGTAAAATGGATCCCAATGATTGTCATTACGTCCATCAAGGAATGGACCATCTCGGCATCTGGGATCGAAGGATGTAGAGTGGGGGTGAGGGTGTGGGCAAGATGTGAAAGGATGAAAAGCAATGTGGTCCATTCTAACTCACACTTCAATCAGAATTCCCCAAGCAAAACACAATTTAAAAAGGACCTTTTAGGTCTTTCCCAATTTAGGCTTTTGATTTTAAGTCAGATTGTAGGTGACAATACAATTTGCCCAATCAATTACATGCCTATTGTCAACCTACAGTTCGCCTAAGAAGACCTAGTTGGAGCTTAGGTGTTCTTCCCTAAATCTCAAATGGTCAAGTAAATCCAAAGACGGAAGATCGAGGGATGAAAGTAGGCCTAAGCCTTCCTTTGAAGCTGTGCTTTCGCGGTGCTCCTCAACTACCCCCAAAAATCCGTGACAGGGTATCCCCCTCTTTGGATTTACAAAACCTTTGATCACAAGTTCCGAACACTTCAGAATCCAACGAAAGGAGGGCTCTTGTCCTAGTATTTCCAAACCTAAGGAGTGTCTAGAAGCGTGCCGTGGTGCAAGTGAAATAAGTGTGCATACACCGTCAAAGATTTTGAACTTTGAATCGCACGCCAAGTTTGAAAATCAAATCCTTGGTTTTTAAAATGTCCTTCCTTTGATTAGTCCTTTTTCTAAGAAAATGTGACCACTTGTTAGATTTATTCAGTACAGATTAGGCGATCTTCGCATTAAATCCCAAATGCAATGCATGATCAAAAATAGGATGCAAAGTAAGAGAATGCATACCTTGTCTCCAGCGATCTACGATGCAAGAATGCACGCAATGCAGAAAAGTAAATCTAGAGGCTGCTCATACAGACCTAAATGGTTCGTCCTAGGGCAGGCAGCTTCTAGCAGGCAGCTCATTTTTTTTTTCTATTTTTTTTTAGAACTACTTATGCACAAGCAAATAAAAGTAATAATAAAAAAATAAACCTAAATCTAAAGAAAAGGGAACAGACTCCCAAAAATTACCTAACACGGGCCCAAAACAAAATCGGGGAACAAACCCCTCAAAATACGCCCCAGAACAAGGGTTTCAAACTATCTACAATGAAAAATTAAGTCTACAGTCTTAATTATATTCTAATTAAATTAGCGATTAAATATAATGGTGTCTGTCGCATCCTCGTCCTTCTCCTCCTTTCAAAATTGCTTGTCCACTTCTCGTCTGGCGACGTCAAGGGTCGCCTCTCACACTGGCTGATTCTTGCACAAAATTTCTCGCACAAAAAAGAAAATAATAGATGGTCAAATCTCTGTGCAATTGAAAAATAATCAAAATCAAATTAGGCAAAATTATTGCATCTATTGCCTCCCCGGCAACGGCGCCATTTGACTGATCGATCTTTCGCTTTTAAGTCGGTTGCAGTTTAACGTGGTGAAAAAATCGACTGATCAATATTTAAGAAGAAATAACCACTCGCAGAGGAGCGGGTCGTATCCACAGGGAGGCAATGACGTATTAAAATTCACACCAATTAAAAACATTCGTTCGTAGTTAGTTTAGACAAGAATCAAGTCAAGATTGCCTTTAGATTAAGGTTTAAGCAAGAAACAATGCTAAAATGGCAATTATGAGAAACTAGAGGATATTTTCCGCAATGCAGAATCAATAAAATATCATTAAAAAGTGACAATGTCATAAAATGTAATTTCTAATTGATGGTTTACTGTAGCAAAACAGGGGAATGTTTCCCCTTTGTCTTACGCGACGAGGAGCGGATGGCCGGGCGCAGCTTCGAATCGGTGGTGGCGGCGAGTCGTGCGGCAGCCGAAGGTGGCCGGACGAGCTCCGGCGGAGGTGCTGCAGTCGGTGAGCTTGCGCGGCTGTTGGCGTGAGATCTGCTCGCACGCCGCTGCTGACGGCTCTGCAGGCGCGGGAGGACGGGTCTACAAGCAGTTGAGCAGGTGCGGCTGCAGCTGGCGGTGGTGCGCAGGCTGCAGCAAGCACGGGCGGAGGGTGCTGCTGGCGGTTCTGCAGGCGCGGGGGTGAACGGCGTGGACTGCAGGCGCTGTTGGAGTTCTGCAGGCGCGGTTGCTGCTGCAGGCGCGGGAGGTGGGTGCTGTAGGCTGAGGAGGGCGTGCGCGGTCTGGAGGGCGTGGAGATGGCGAAGGCTGATGGTGGGCGCGGTTGCGCTGGAGGCTGGTGGGTGGCGCTGCAGGCGTGGGCGCGCACGGATGAAGGTGCAGGCGCGGGGGTGGTGGTGCGGGCGTGAACGGTGAGATGGGTCGATGTGGTTGTGCGGGTGCGGGTGGAGTTCAGACGGGTACGCAGGCGGGTGATCGCAGGTGAGCGGGTAGCTTCAGACGTCCGGGAAATTTCCCGGACGTCTTAAGTGAATGAGAAGGTGATTGCAGTGACGGTGGTTGCGGCGGTGGTGGTTGGTGACGACGGCGAGGGAGATGCATGCTAAGGTGTTCACGGTAATGCGGGCGAGCTCCGGATGGCGGTGTGGCCTGTCACACCACACACCCACGGTGGTGGAGACTTGTCGCCACGGTAGAGGTCGGCAGTATGGAGTGGAAGAGAGAAGTTCTCTCTGCACAGTGGTGGGTCGGTGGTGGAGGCCTGCCTCGCTCAACATCCTCTCTCCTCCTTTTGTAGCGGCCTGCACAAATTTGAATGGAGAGGCGGGAGCAGATCCACTTTCTCCGCCGATCCATGAATGCGCTTTTAGTGAGGCCGGAGGCGTTGCAGCGGCAACCGAGACGTTGCTGAGAAGAAGAAGAATAAAGGATATTATTAAAATATTATGATTATTTATATACAAACCCTCAAGTTTTATGTTAACTAAAATAATGTACTTAATTAGTTAACTAATTAGATGAATGGCATTCTAAGCTAATTCTAAATGCACTTAAAATATGAATGCAATATATGGATTATGTAATTAAATTAGAAATATGAATTAATCTATTTACATCCTAATTTATGCTAAATAAATGTTAGAATTATCCTAATGTTTAGGCATTTAAATACTTAAATAGCCCACAACTATGGGCTAATCATTGCCCTATTCCCTGACCACAAAAAGATAAAATTAACCTAAATTTTATATAATCTAACCTAAATGTATGATAATGCATGTTATGCAATATTTATAATGCATGAATACTTCTATGGCACTAGAAACATGGATAAATAGATATTTTAGGTCAATTAGATGTGTGTACATCAACCCGTAGCGCCAAAGCTCTGCTGGTGGACCAATGTGACCGTCCGCTCCTGTCATCCCAAGGGCCCAATATCAACCTCCTACAAATTTTCCACCGGGCCCTTGTGCACCTCAAACAGATCACGCATCAAGCCCTCTTGATAAATTGATGCGAATGATGATGGAAATGTCTAAGCACCATGAAGAAAACATTTCTCTTCAACACCAATTGGCGTAGCAGAATGCTGAGATTAGTCAACTACGCATGACTCGATCTCAAGGCACTTTTCCTACCCAACCTATCCCAAACTCGTGGAATTTTGTATCTCTTGGTCTATAACCATAGGTTTGACCTTCTAAGGGGCAGGTTCACCAGATTCTGCAAGCGCCGAGTACTCCACTGAGATTTTAGGTTAATCTCGCAGTAACACATCAACCCTATGTCCCTATTGTGAACCCTCCTTCTCCTTATGATCCCACTGGACCTACAATGTCCAATGCGATTACTACGAGGAGTGGTAAGCAGACCGTCGATTCGCCTCGACCTAATCCTAGCGTATCTTCTTCATCGTCCTCTCATTCGGATTACGCACTGTATTCTCGTGAGGACGACACACCCAAACTGCTGCCAAAATCAATCCCATTCCCTGAGGCTCTACTAAGGGAGACAAAAGGCAAGAGAAAAACACACAGACCTTTGATAATCTACGTGATTTATTCAAGGACGTTGAGATCAAGGGTCCCTTGTTAGAGGCAAAGGACCACATCCCAACTATTGCCTGTTTCTTTAAGGACTACACCACGCCAAGGCGATAGCAAAAGAAAAACAAGAACCCGATGGTTCTCTCACCCCATGTGAGTTGTGCTATACCGTCAAAATTACCACCAAAGCAGAAAGACCCAGGCACACCTCTCATTTCATGCAGCATCAAAGGCTACAATTTTGATCGTGCCTTGTTGGATTTAAGATCTTCCATTAATCTCATACCGACCATCTTGTTCTAGAAATTTGCATTGGGAAATCTGAAACCCACCCCTATTACATTGTAGTTGATAGATCGCTCTGTCAAAATCCGACAGGGTGGTGGAAGACGTGGTGGTTAAGGTAAACAGTCTGTTTTCCTATTGACTTTCTTCTATTAGACATGGAGGTTCTTAATTCACTTTCTGATTATCTGGTAATCCTCGGGAGGCCTTTCTTGGCCATAGCCTGTGCCCATATCGATTGTGAATCGGGCTGCATTGAGATCGTCGTGGGCTCTAAAAATCTCAAACTTAACATTTTTAAGGCTGCCAAGAATTTTGATTGCAATCTTATCAAGGATGACATGTCTGACAATGACATGGCTATCAGTAGGTGTATCGGGTTGGAAGGGACCTATTCAAATTGCTATGGCATACCCTGGAAAATCACAATCACCTGACTGACCTTTACTGTGACATTTCCCCACCCCTTTCCTTACCCTTATCTCTTCCTAATTAGACCCCTGATGAGGTCCACTTCGCTTCTTACGTCTCGTGGTCTGAGTCATTTCCGGGCTACTCACCTCCGGTCTATCCCCTTGAAGACTAGAGTGCCCTTTCTTTCCCGCCAAATCAGGCGGAAGAGACATTCCACACTGGGATGTTATTCCCAAAAGCTGATCATTGGGGCTCTCCTTTCTTAGATCCATTAATCTAAGATGCCCCTCTTCTTGGCCAACCTAAGGGCCAATTTCCTTCTCCCCTTATTCTTTCGTCCGATCCTTTTGGGATACTCTCATCTCAAGAATTGTCAGATCTTTCCAAATCCACTCTTGAGCTTAAAGCGCTGCCTGACATGCTAAAATATGCTTTCTTAGGATCAAATGAAATGCTTACTGTAATCACCAGTTCAAGATTGTCCAGGGAGTAAGAGCGCAAGCTATTGAAGGTCCTAATTAAACATAAGGCATCCATTGGATGGTCTCTTACTGATTTAACTGGCATTAGCCCCTCCTACTGCACTCATCGTATATATATAGAGGAGGCTCGACCTTCCCACGAGATGCAACGATGTCTCAATCCTAATATGGGGGAGGTCGTTAAGAATGAAATGATCAAGTAGCTTAATGCGGGCATTATTTACTCGATCAATGACAGCCCCTCGGTGAGCCCGATTCATGTTCCCAGAAAGGCGAGTCTCACCATCTGTGTCAATGACAGGGGCAAATCCATCCCTACACTCACTCCTACGTCTTGGAGATTGTGTGTAGACTATAGGAAACTCAATACTGCTACCAAGAAAGACCATTTTCCGCTACCTTTTATCAACCAAATCCTAGAGCGATTAACGGGAAATCAATTCTTTTATTTTCTGGATGGATTCTCATGCTATAACCAAGTGGCTATTGACCCCTGGGACCAAGAGAAAATCACCTTCACCTGCTCCTTTGGCACCTTCACTTTCAAAAGGATGCCATTCGAACTTTGTAACATGCCAAATACCTTCCAAAGATGCATGCTGGCAATGTTCCATGATATGGTGGGTGATTTTCTTGAGGTCTTTATGGACAGCTTTTCGATCTTCGGACCCACTTTTGATGACTGGCTAGCCAACCTGACCCGCATCCTTCGGAGATGTATTGATGTTAACCTCGTGCTTTCTTGGGAGAAAAGTCATTTTATGGTGCACGAAGGTATTGATCTGAGTCATATCATCTCCGAAAGGGGTATCGAGGTGGACAGAGCTAAACTTGATGTGATAGATGATTCACCTGTACCTAGCTCTGTCTAGTAAATCTGCTCCTTTTTGGGTCACGTCGGGTTCTATAGGAGATTTATCAAGGATTTCTCCAAGATTTCCAGACTTTTGACGCATCTTCGACATGGTCCCCAACTGTATTCGAGAATTTACACAGCTGCGTGATGCTTTCACTAAGGCCCATGTTCTCCCGCCTCCTGATTGGTCCCTCGACTTTTTGAGTTGATGTGTGATGCTTCTGACCTAGTTGTCAGAGCAATCTTGGGACAAAGATGCGGTAAACACCCCTTCGTGGTGTATTATGCTAGTAAGATGCAGGATGAGTGATGGTAACACCATCATTAGTCATAACTAACTTAAATTAGTGAAAATAAAATGACAAATGCTCCTACATAATTGCCTGAAGACCTTAATTCCATGTAAATCCATTCTAAGAAGAAAACACTAATGTAAGGTTAATTCTGCAGTGTTAACATCACATCAACAATGTAGAGTGACCACAGGGTTTTTCAAGGATTAATTGAAGGTCTAATGAGCATTAAAGTCTAATGAGTGGGTCCATACAGACAAAAATAGGATTTCACGCATTTTGAGAACTAAATTAGAACTTAAAACTATAATTTCAGACCTGCTTGAATTAAAGAGGTTCCGGTCATGATAAAATTCATATAAACCTCCTAGAATTCATATACAAATATTCTAAGAGGTTTGATACCCTTGGTTTGACCATCTGAACTTATTTTGACCTTGAACAGAGTCGCAGATGGGATTTTGCTTTAATTTGGGTCTTTATGCAAATTTTCTAGTCAAACTTTGTCAAAACTCAAATCTGACTTTACCATTAGATTCGTTGGGTCAAAATTAGGCTTTAACCAAAATTTGGGCCCAATCAGAGTTCATCTTGACCTAATTTGCATTTTAGTCCATTAAATCTCTATTTCTCTCAATCAAGCCCTTAACTTTCAAAATCTTTGTAGAAAGGCCCCTAACTTTCTCATCATATTAACAAAAAGGTCCCTACTGCTATGGCAGGTGTGAACCCAAACCTTCGACCTTCAATCAAAGATATCTCTCTGATTACTCAATCAAATCCCTCCAAATTTGGAGGGATTGTTCTTTTGGGGATTCCCTATTGTCTGAACCAAATCATGGAAGCTGATTCGCACCAGGGAGCTTGAGTGAATTCATAGAAATCAAGGATTCTTCTCCCTGATTTCGCGACCAAGATCAGCTATTTTCCTCATTTGAAGCTCTATTTAGGCTTCCCTATGCACGATCGTCCTAGCTAGTCGTTTCTAGGTCGGAAAACCCCCTCTTCCCTTCTCTCTGACCACGAACTCCACTGACTCTGGCGATCTCCTTGATCTCTCTCGTCAAGGCCTCCAATGGACAAATTGGAGGCACCTCCTTCCTCCTGTCCTTTGTTCACTCCTTATAATACCAGCAAGGTGCTCCCAAACCTTCTCACCATCGCCGCTTCGCCCATCAGAGACTTCATCCCCTTCGACGCTGGCCAATCAAAGCCAGTGCTAAGCTTCTTCCCCTTCGTCCATAGATAAGCCATTCCTCTTCCTCTCCTTCTTTAAGCTAGATTCCACCTCTTATATCCTCAACTCGACTGACTAATCATCCTCTCCCCCTTCATCTTCTCCACCACCAGCCATGCCTTCGACGTGGTTACCCGACCACTACACACATCCAAACGCCCCGCCAACACTCCCAGAAGCTTCACCTCAAGTTCACGTACAAAATCCCTAACTATATTTGGTCGGACAACCACCCAATCGCTCTACCGAACAACCCACACTTTGACCTCCTTCCCTGCCATCGCCTAACCACACCACACGCTCTTCCACGCAATTACCCCCATCGGTAGCTTCGCCTCATTGCGGCAAAGCTTCTTGTTTACGAGAAATCATCATTGTTTATAAAATGCATCATAGTATAGTTGACAAAATCACACAAAACTCAAATTTATATAGCTCAGAATTAAATTGGAGTCCGAGGTCATTCATAGGAAGCAAATATGACAATTTCAATTCATTAATCACAATAGCAAAAGTAATATGCAATTGAAACCAATGAGAAGCTCAAAATAATATTCCAATAAAGAATAGAGTCAGTGCAAAAAGATGGGGTTAAAAATGGTGATTTGCATCACCAAATTAACCATTAAGTTTAAGCTCACAAATTTCTCAAATAAATGAACAGTATCTTCAACCACTTATCACAGTTAAATACTTCCACAGCAAATCAGAACCAAGCACTAGCAAGGATTAGACGTCAGTATAAGGGCTCAGACGCCTTAACTTAAACCCTTAGAGAACCAATAGAGGCACAGTAGCAGATCACCAACAGAGGTGCAAGGGCCTCAGAAGCCAAGTGTTGAGAAAGGGAGGGCATGAATCCCAAGGTAGAGCAAAACCCACCCCCTTCTCTCTCTGATTCTCTTCTTAATCCTTAGACCAGACCAAGGTAGTCGGATCCACCACCTAGACCCATGAGGCGTAAGCATGGGTGAGGGTGTGGACAAGCACTTGTGAATGCGGGTGCGTTTGGTAGTGTGTGTAGGGACCTCACCCCTGTGCTCTCGAAGGTGATAAGCCCAAAGCACAAAATCCTCTTATAGTCGGTCGCGGGCACTCCCACTAACAATGTGGGACTATAGAGATTAGCTTCTTCCTTCATGTAGCAGCAGTTGGTGTTGCCTTTGATTGGGGTGGAAGACAACCCCTACAGCTGCAATTGAGGGCCTAGGAAGACTTCTGGGGATGTTCCGCAACACCTGGGAGTCGTAGCGATGATGAACATGGTAGGAAGACTGCGGACGGAGCTGGAGGAGGAGGTAGTGGCGACGGAGCTCCAACGTACACCTGAAACACAAAGTACAGCCTCTCGACCCTATCAGAATGGCTCAGGAGGATCACCTGAGTACGACGAAGGTGCTGGTGGGTGGTGGGTCGGCCCGAATAGGTTGTTAATATGATATTTTTATCGTTGAAATGTGTATAGTGGTTAACCTAATTCAGACCTAACCATCTCTTTACAAAATTTTTTAACCTGGCCTAATTGATTTTATCTTGTCGCTTTTAGGCCCAGGGTCGAACTCAGGGAAGTGGGGTTCAAGTCGAGTTTCTACGTTTTCCTTAAAACGCGTCTCTTCCGTTCGTTTATTATGTTTTTGGTATTTTTCTTATTTAGGTTTTTTTCTGGTAATCCTTGTTCTTGAGGCACACCCTCAAAATTGTGTCCTTGGCTTTTAGCCAAAACAGAGTTTCAAAACACGCCTTGCTACTTGCAAGACGGGGTACCTGCAAATCAAAGATTATCTTTTCACTTTTATACCTTTTTTTATCTTTTTACTAAGAAGGAAGATAACAGATAGAAAGTAAATATAGTAGCTATAGATATATATTTATATGTAGTATATATATAAAGGGTGGGGGTGGAGGTGGCGATGGAGTGTAGCACTATGTCGAGTCAGTCGACGTCTAGAGAGACGCAACCAATACGACTAGGTGCCGCGTGGAGTGTGGATGGAGGATGGATGATGTATGGGACCACGCTTTTTTTTGCACGCGTATATCAGGAAATATCAGCAACTGGTGCAGATATTCCCGCGATACAGCGTATAGTAAATATATCTATATATATATATATATATATTACTATATATATGTATATATATATGTATATAGATATGTATATATATATATGTATATAAGTATATATGTCTATATATATATAAGTATATGTATAAGTATATAGATGTATATATAAGTAGATATATATATATATATTATATATATATGTATATTATATATATATGAATGTATACATAACTATATAGATATACTATGTATATAAGTATATATATATAGATATATGTATGTATATATATATATATGTATATATGTTACTATAAGTGAGTGAGTGTGTGTGTATGTGTCGGTAGAGGTGTGTGTGTGTCGGTGAATGTGTGTGTGTTGCTGTGAGTAAAAAAAAAGAGAGGGAGAGAGAGAATACGTGAGAGAGAGAGAGAGTACGTGATGTTGGTGCTAGAGCACCACGATCATTTATTTTGATGATAACAAAACACGTGTTATTTAACATTTGCAATTTGAGTCCTAGATTTCAGGTCAATTGCAAATGAGGACGTGTTTAGACGGAGTTCGAGCTCGCATCCAGGACGGATTGGAGGAGCTTGACGGAAAATAGAGGAGGTTCGCGTGGAGCGAAAGATTGGAGATGGAAGACAAGAAGAATAGGATAGATTCTTTTTTATCCTTTCATGTATCTCTTGTATTTATTTTCTTGCTCTTTATTTTCCTTAGACATTATGTTAAAGAGCCTCAAAGAACCCTAACAGTAGTCCTAGGAACACCTGCACAACCCTAGGATACGTAGGTTTTCTGTAGAACACTTAGAAAACCAATATAGGGTTAAAACAGACTTTCCAGACGTCTAATTCACGAATCAGACGTCTGATAAAGGATTTTAAGACGTCTGACTGTTGTTTCAGACGTCTGATAACTGTTAGGCTGGACATAGTTAGTTCTGTCTGATGAATTCAGACGTCCAGACGTTATACCAGACGTCTGATGACTTTGCCAGACGTCCAATTAGTGGACCGTTGGCTGCCTTGGAAAACACTCAAGATTATGACCGTTAGAGCCTTATCAGACGTCCATAGGACTTACCAGACGTCTGATAAATGACCGTTTTGCCTCGGCTAACCCAAAATCTCTTCTCAGAGATTTTCTAGCCGTTGCAACGTTTGGAAATCAATTCCCACAGTAAAAGTAGGTTTCCAGAAGTCCAGACTTAGTGCCAGACGTCCTGTATGTCGTCTGATGGACTTGCACAAAAACCCTGTTTAGATCTGATTCAAGTCAGGGAGAAACCCGCATAGAATCAGACGTCTGACCTTGAAATCAGACGTCTTAAAGTGGCCTTCCAGACGTCTGATGCCAGAGTTAGACGTCTGATAACCCTGTCAAATGCAATCATTGTCCTTATTTCGGCCTGATTCTCTTGGGCTTTGCACCCAACGGCTATGGAAGCTTTTCCAAGCCTTCCAAAGCCTTCCTAAGGCCTCTATAAATAGAGGGGAGTCTTTGCAACTCAAAAACAGACAATATACACACTAAGAGAAACAAGAGACACACCTAAGCAACTTAGTTCCACTCTTTTGTGTCCAATTGAGGCCCTTGCTCTCCAAGCTCTAGTTTCATTCTCTTGAGAGCATCAAGCCTTCGCACGCCCGCTCTCCCGCTGTTGATAACGAGAGCGACGTAGCGCCGTCGCGTGGCACACGCACCGCGTCATCGTCGACGCACTCCTTGCAAAGGGGAGTTTCCTATTTCCTATAGAAGCTAGGTTTAATTTTGTTGGCTCTATAGGACTGTTGTTTTATTTTATCTTTGTATTTTGGTTGGGTATTCGCTTTGCGAATTCCCGTCTCCTTCGTGGGACAAAATCCTTCTCGTGGAGAGAAGGGGTTGAGGAACGCTACCCTCGTACTTGTAGCGTGGTTGTATTGAGGTTGAATCACCCTCGTTCAAAGTGATTCGGTTAGTGGATTTGATCAACTAGGTTGATCGGAAAATCCTAACTCGAGAGGGTTAGGTGGTGGTTTTTACCCGGTTTGGGTTTCCACCTAAAAATCTTTGTGTACATTTTGTGATTGCTTATTTTTGTGAGATTGCTTTATATATTTTCAATTCCGCATTTTTTTTGTCACGCTGATCTCACCCCTCCTAGTACAAGGGTAGAACCTTCAATTGGTATCAGAGCAGGTTTTCCGCCGACAGGAGTAACATCTGCGGAAAGATCACATGGAGGGAAGCTGTTCCACAAGCAGGATTTCCGAGGGGCAGTCCACAACCCGTCCGCCCTACTTTGATGGGAACAACTACACCTACTGGAAGTTGCGGATGAAGACGTGGCTTCAAGCCACCGACTTCACAGTCTGGGCCAGGTGTGAGACCCCCTTCGACATCCCAGAGAAACCCGCCAGAGGATACTCGCAGCAGCAGATCCGGGAGCTCTCTCTCAACGCGAAAACAATGAACGCGTTGTATTGCGCGCTCAGCCCGGAGGAGTTCAACAGAATCTCGCAATGCGCCACCGCATACGAGATCTGGCACACACTCGAGGTAACTCATGAAGGTACCTCTAAGGTAAAAACTTCTAAGCTCAATTTACTTTCACAAGAATTTGAGGCTTTTTCTATGAAAACTAACGAAACTTTAAGTGAGATGAACACTAGGTTCACTCTCATAGTAAATAACTTGAAAGCTTTTGGGAAGACTTTCATCAAGGGGGAGCTTCAAGGAAAGCTTCTTCGTTCCCTTGGACCGGAATGGGAACAGAAAGTCACCGCCATCGAAGAGGCGAACGAAATGGAGGAGCTCAACATGGAAGATCTCCTAGGCAATCTGATGGCCTACGAGACTAAGTTGAAGCAGAAGAAGAAGGATACACCGGAGCCTAAACTAAAGAAGACTCTCGCCTTCAAAGCCGCGTCAGATAGCGAAGTAAGTTCCGACGACGAAGACTTTAGAATTTTACTTAAAAATTTTTCCAAATTTTGTAGGGAATTAAATAAAGAGAAAAAGAAGGAAAGCCCGAGACGTTGCTACCATTGCAACGAGAAAGGGCACCTACGACCAGAGTGCCCTCTTCTCAAAAAGGAGAAGAAAAAGGAAAAGGAAAAATCTAAGAAGAAGGCGTTCTAAGCCACTTGGGACGATTCCAGCTCGGAGGAAGAAGAAGAAGAAGAAGAAACCGCTTGCTTTGGTTTCATGGCCAGAGGAAGCAACTGCGACAGTGAAAGCGGAAGCGACTCCGACGACGAGGTAAATCTCGATCTTCAAGAAGCTTTTAATGAACTTTTTGAGATTAGTAAATCACTTAGGATAGAAAATAAAAGCATTAAAAAGAACCTTAGTTTTCTTAAAAATGAAAATGATAGGTTAGAAAAACAACTTAAGGACATAGAAGCTAGTCCTAAGGATGATAACCTATTATTAGATAATCATAACCTCAACAATGAAAATACTAAATTGATTGAGGAAAATAATAGTCTAAAATTAGAAATTTCAGATTTAAAGACTAAAATGAACATTATAGAAAAAGAAATTGCATGTCTTAGGGAAAATTCTAACAAATTAATCAACAAAGTAGACAAGTTTTATAGTCCTAAGGTTGAGAAAGGATCTCCATCAAGGAGACCTTCTAACAAATCCGGATCCAAGCTCACTTGGATACCGAAGAAAAATTTGGAATCCTGTTTTGTAGGTTTCAAGGATAACTACAACACAAACGATTGGACCTACAAATTCAAGGCTGGTCAACTTAAGTTGGGAGAACCAATGAGTAGACCAAGGAGGAGAAGAAGAAGACCGACGAGACGGCAAACAAACGATGGACCCGCCGCACGTCGACCACCATATTGGAGACCGGCGCCAATGCCCGGGCCTCCAAGCTATGGATGGGAGCCCCATCCGATGTGGCATCCACCACCACCATTTGGGCCATTTTATTGGCCATGGTAGGTGAGGTAAAACCCTTTACCCTATCTTTTTATCAGTAGCATTTAGATAGGGGGAGTCAAAAATTAATGAGCTAATTGTCAATTTTTAAGGGGGAGATATAAGGTAGCTAAATTTCCTTTAGAAAGGGGGAGAAAAATAATAGCTATCTCATTGTTACAAAAAGGGGGAGAATATCACCTTTGTTAAAATAAATTCATAGAAGAGCATGTTTTAAGGGGGAGTTATAGGAAATGTAAAATCAATTAAACCTTTTTGATAATGTCAAAAAGGGGGAGGATTTTTTATGCATTATTATTTACGGTTTTGTCATCATCAAAAAGGGGGAGATTGTTGGTGCTAGAGCACCACGATCATTTATTTTGATGATAACAAAACACGTGTTATTTAACATTTGCAATTTGAGTCCTAGATTTCAGGTCAATTGCAAATGAGGACGTGTTTAGACGGAGTTCGAGCTCGCATCCAGGACGGATTGGAGGAGCTTGACGGAAAATAGAGGAGGTTCGCGTGGAGCGAAAGATTGGAGATGGAAGACAAGAAGAATAGGATAGATTCCTTTTTATCCTTTCATGTATCTCTTGTATTTATTTTCTTGCTCTTTATTTTCCTTAGACATTATGTTAAAGAGCCTCAAAGAACCCTAACAGTAGTCCTAGGAACACCTGCACAACCCTAGGATACGTAGGTTTTCTGTAGAACACTTAGAAAACCAATATAGGGTTAAAACAGACTTTCCAGACGTCTAATTAACGAATCAGACGTCTGATAAAGGATTTTAAGACGTCTGACTGTTGTTTCAGACGTCTGATAACTGTTAGGCTGGACATAGTTAGTTCTGTCTGATGAATTCAGACGTCCAGACTTTATACGAGACGTCTTAGGAGACGTCTGATGACTTTGCCAGACGTCCAATTAGTGGACCGTTGGCTGCCTTGGAAAACACTCAAGATTATGACCGTTAGAGCCTTATCAGACGTCCATAGGACTTACCAGACGTCTGATAAATGACCGTTTTGCCTCGACTAACCCAAAATCTCTTCTCAGAGATTTTCTAGCCGTTGCAACATTTGGAAATCAATTCCCACAGTAAAAGTAGGTTTCCAGACGTCCAGACTTAGTGCCAGACGTCCTGTATGTCGTCTGATGGACTTGCACAAAAACCCTGTTTAGATCTGATTCAAGTCAGGGAGAAACCCGCATAGAATCAGACGTCTGACCTTGAAATCAGATGTCTTAAAGTGGCCTTCCAGACGTCTGATGCCAGAGTTAGACGTCTGATAACCCTGTCAAATGCAATCATTGTCCTGATTTCGGCCTGATTCTCTTGGCTTTGCACCCAACGGCTATGGAAGCTTTTCCAAGCCTTCCAAAGCCTTCCTAAGGCCTCTATAAATAGAGGGGAGTCTTTGCAACTCAAAAACAGACAATATACACACTAAGAGAAACAAGAGACACACCTAAGCAACTTAGTTCCACTCTTTTGTGTCCAATTGAGGCCCTTGCTCTCCAAGCTCTAGTTTCATTCTCTTGAGAGCATCAAGCCTTCGCGCGCCCGCTCTCCCGCTGTTGATAACGAGAGCGACGTAGCGCCGTCGCGTGGCACACGCACCGCGTCATCGTCGACGCACTCCTTGCAAAGGGGAGTTTCCTATTTCCTATAGAAGCTAGGTTTAATTTTGTTGGCTCTATAGGACTGTTGTTTTATTTTATCTTTGTATTTTGGTTGGGTATTCGCTTTGCGAATTCCCGTCTCCTTCGTGGGACAAAATCCTTCTCGTGGAGAGAAGGGGTTGAGGAACGCTACCCTCGTACTTGTAGCGTGGTTGTATTGAGGTTGAATCACCCTCGTTCAAAGTGATTCGGTTAGTGGATTTGATCAACTAGGTTGATCGGAAAATCCTAACTCGAGAGGGTTAGGTGGTGGTTTTTACCCGGTTTGGGTTTCCACCTAAAAATCTTTGTGTACATTTTGCGATTGCTTATTTTTGTGAGATTGCTTTATATATTTTCAATTCCGCATTTTTTTTGTCACGCTGATCTCACCCCTCCAAGTACAAGGGTAGAACCTTCACGTGAGAGAGAGTAGAGAGCGCCAGACAGAGAGAGAGCGGGCGGGAGAGATCGGCAGAGAGAGCGGGCGAAGGAGTGATCGCGGACGCGCGAGTTAAGACGTCTGCCGGAGGCGGCAGACGTCTGACGCCGCGTCGTCTGAAGGCGAAGGCGGACGTCTGACCGTCGCGGTGCACCGCGCCTTCGCGCAGAGGGCGTGAGGCGTCTCCTGCAGACCGGGTGCGAGGACAGAGAGCGGGCGATGGCACACTCGAAGAAGGCGGCGGGGAGTCTGCAGTCGGTCACGGAGGGTTGCGGAGGAGGGCAGGGGTCAGCGCGAGGCCGTAACCGGCCGCTGCAGTGCGTGCGGCGGACGGCTACAGGTGCAACTGCGAGGCGGACAGAACGGAGACGGAGGCGGGGAATGCCCTGCAGACGCGCGCGGAGGCGGTGAGCGACTGCGGGGATGGTCGCGGAGGAGCGGGAGGACCTGCTGCTGCTGCTGTCGCCGCGGTTTAGCTGCTGCTGCTGCTGCTGCTGTCGCCGCGGTTTAGCTGCTGCTGCTGCTGCTTTAAGCTTCGGAGCTTGAAGCGGCAGCAATGGCGTGGAGACGAAAACGAAGAGAAAAGAAAACACCACGCCCACCGGCTCGTTGAAGAGCTGGGTGGTGGTGCTCCCACTGTGGTGGTGTGCACCACAGTGGGTTCTCCTGCTCGCCGGGTGCCTCCTCGACGGAGGGCCGGCGTATGGGAGGGGAGAACGGTGGAGAGGAAGGTGGTGGCTGTGGGGTCTTTCCAGCAGCTCCCTTGCGAGGATGAAGCTGCAGCTACTTATAGAGGAGGGGAGAGTGGCGTGCCGGCTGCAGCAGGGAGAGGGTGTGCGAGTTGCAGCTATAGGGAGCGGCGTTGGCAGGGAGAAGTGACGGGAAGAAGTGCTGCGTGGCTGCTGCATGTAGCTGCGAGAAGAGTGCAGCCGCGGGAAGGGTGCAGCCGCAGGAAGGAGAGAAAAGAAGAAATCAAGAGGAAAAATAAAAAGAGGGTGATTTTGCAAGGAGGCACTTGAAGAAAAATGTAACTATGCAGGCGATTGTTTCACTCCTCTTCCTCTCTTGATTAAATGCATGCATGCAAGTGTTTTTTACAAATGCGATTACAGGATCCTATTATGCAATGTTAATGCTAGAAAATAGCACAAGAAGGCGTTATTACAGGCGTGTTTTGAGGTGCAAACATATACCCCCATGCCTATCTTTTGCTAGTCCCTAGCAAAATAGTATTTAGAAATGATCTTAAGCTGAAGATTTTCTTCTGAGGTGATACAGGTGTGTTTACTATGGAATATTGTGAGAACCAATTGTAAAGAAGACTACCAGTACTTTAAGTCTCACATGACATAGATCATCTCTCAACTAACCAGGACTCTTGATATTTAAACCTTAAGTACGATTTCCAGGACCCAGGAGGTTTTTGCCATACTCGAGAGCTCAAGAGGTTATGGTTTGTGCATAGTGAAGGATCAAGACTGACCAGATGAACATTAAGACTCAATCCCAGGGTTTCACGAATTTTTAAGTATAGGTTGGTCCCAGTTTCAGCTCATGTCTTCGAATTGACCCTTAAGATGATGACGGAAAACTCAACTCCCATTTTCTGATTTTTTTTTTTTTTTTTTGGTGGGAGAGTTTCTTTTTGGTGGAAAGAGTCGCTCCTAAACACAAGACTAAAGCCTGGGATACAAAGTCTACCTGCGTGCACAGGTAAGGACTCCACCTTCTCTAATGAACACTAGGGTTGGATCTTATGTTCACCTGGTCTTTCCTGATATGTGTAGTGTGAACCAAGTTTACTTAAGCTCTCAAGAAAAAGCAAACCAACGGATCCTGTACTGGTGTCTCAGGTACAAGAATACATCCTTAGTTAGGAGAGATCTTGATCTATTTTGTCAATGCTTTAAGTGAATTAAGCCGAGCCTGAGCGAATCAAGCTTTTGTGGCCTGGAAAATCTTCAAAACAGAGGTTGAATATCCATAAACACTTATTGCCTTTTTGTTTCAGCTTCAAGATCATTATTAAACACCATTTATTATAATATATATATATTTTTTTTCTTTTTCTTTTTTTTTCTTTTTTTTTTGCATATTTATAAATAGGTGGGAACTGTATGATACCATAACATACCCGGATCCTATGGATGCCTATCCACCCCCCCATGCCAAACAATGCTATGTCCTCATATGCATGCAGGGAAAGGCAGAGGAAGGATGGAAGATCGGGTAACAAGAGCTGAGGTTCAGGGTATAGATCAGGGTGGAAGGGTGGGTGGATGGTGGGTGGTGAAGAGAAAAGTGAAGTGATTGCGATAGAGGTGTGAAAAGTGATGGTGGATGGTGAGTGCTGTTAGGGTGCCTCCCAACAAGCGCTGAATTTAATGTCCCCAGCTGGACTCAGAATGAGGCAAAGAATTAGTTACCCTCCAGCAGGGCAACGGTTTCTCCAACGGGGGCAGGTTCATGAGTCAGGTAGGGTTTCAAACGCTGCCCGTTGACCGTAAATTTACGCCCAGATTTGGGATCTTCGATTTCGACGGCCCCATTGGGGAATGGTCTTGAGACCAGAAAAGGACCAGTCCATTTGGACTTTAATTTCCCAGGAAAGAATTTGAGTCGGGCATTATAGAGCCAAACTTGCTGAGATGGCTCAAATTCCTTCCGCCGAACATGGCTGTCGTGAAAAGCCTTAGTGCGCTGTTTAAAGGTTAGAGCAGAATCATAGGCTTCACGACGGAGCTCTTCCAGCTCTTGGAGTTGGAGTTTCCTTTCTCGTTCACACAAGTCTGGGTCGAGGTACCAATCAGGTGGCTGGAGAACAGGGGCCTTGGTGACAGCATTACGCAGCTGCGTGAATGCTTGCATACAGTCAGGGCCCATGTCGAAGGGCACGTCGGTTGATAGGAGATGAGTTAAGGGTCGAGAAATTTTGGAGAAGTCTTTGATGAATCTGGTATAGAAACCGATGTGTCCCAAGAAGGAGCGGATTTGTTTGACAGAACCAGGCACAGGTAAATCAGCAATGATATCAAGCTTAGCTCTGTCAACCTTGATACCCCTATCGGAGATGATATGTCCAAGAACAATTCCCTCGTGCACCATAAAATGACTTTTTTCCCAGGAAAGCACGAGGTTTACATCAATACATCTCCTAAGGATGCGAGTCAGGTTGGCAAGACATTCGTCGAAAGATGGTCCAAAGACTGAAAAGTCATCCATGAAGACCTCGAGAAAGTCACCCACCATGTCATGAAATATCGCCAGCATGCATCTCTGGAAAGTTGCTGGCGCATTACAAAGTCCGAACGGCATCCTTCTAAAGGTGAAGGTGCCGAAAGGGCAGGTAAAAGTGGTTTTCTCTTGGTCTCGGGGGTCTATTGCCACCTGGTTATATCCTGAGAATCCATCCAGGAAGCAGAAAAATTTATTTCCCGCTAACCGCTCCAGGATTTGGTCAATAAATGGTAGCGGGAAGTGATCTTTCTTGGTTGCAGCATTGAGTTTCCTATAATCTACACACACTCTCCAAGATGTAGGAGTGCGTGTAGGGATGGATTCGCCCCTGTCATTGACACGGATGGTGAGTCCTGCCTTTTTGGGCACAACGTGAATCGGACTCACCCAGGGGCTATCGCTGATCGGGTAGATTATACCCGCATCCAGCCACTTAATGATTTCATTCTTAACGACCTCCCGCATGTTAGGGTTGAGACGTCGCTGTATCTCGCGAGAAGGTCGAGCCTCCTCCTCCGTATATATACGATGAGTGCAGTAGGAGGGTCTAATACCAGATAAGTCTGATAAAGACCATCCAATAGCTGCCTTGTGTTCTAGGAGGACCTTAGTTAGTTTGCACTCCTGCTCCATGGTTAATTTTGAACTGATGATTACAGGGAGCATTTCATTTGGTCCCAGGAAAACATACTTGGGTGTATTAGGCAGCACTTTTAGCTCGGGAGTGGATGGGGAAGGATCTGGCATTTCTTGGGACGAGAGTGTCCCAGACGGGTAGGAGAATAAGTTAGGAGGAAGAAACTGGCCTTCAGATTGGCCAAGAAGAGGGGCTTCTTGGATAGATGGATCCAAAAATGAATAGCCCCAGTGAGAAGTATATGGGCTCAAGGTCCCAGTGTGGATTTGTAAATCCGCCTGATTTGGCGGGGAAGAAAGGGCAATTCGGTCTTCATGAGTGTGGACCGACAGTGAGTAGCCCGGATATGACTCAGACCACGAGGTATGGAAAGCGGAGAAAACCTCGTCAGAAGTCTGGCCAGGAGAAGGTACTGGACAAGGGAGGGATTGGGGAACGTCACAGTATGCGTTGGTCAGGCAGTTATCAGTGTTTATAGGTAATCCACAGCAGTCCGAATAGGTCCCAATTAGTCCGATACACGCGCTGACGGCCATGTCCTCATCAGACATGTCATCCTCAATGCAATCGCAATCAAAGTTCTTGGCTGCCTTGAATATGTTAAGCTTGAGCTTCTCAGATCCAACGGCAATCTCAATACAGCCCGACTCGCAGTCGATGTGGGCGCGGGCTGTGGCCAAGAAAGGTCGACCGAGGATGATCGGACAATCAGTAAACGAACTAGGAACTTCCATATCTAAAACAAGAAAGTCAACAGGAAAACAGAGACTGTTGACCCTAACCACCACGTCTTCCACCACACCCTTCGGGATTTTGACAGAACGATCTGCCAACTGTAACGTGACAGGGGTGGGTTTCAGATTTCCCAAGGAAAATTTTTTGAGCAAGATGGTCGGTATGAGATTGATGGAAGATCCTAGATCAAGTAAGGCACGGTTAAAACTGCAGCCTTGGATGCTACAGGAAATCAGTGGTGTGCCCGGATCTTTCTGCTTCGGTGGTAAGTTTGACAGTATAGCACAACTCGCATGAGGCGAGAGAACCACCGGATTCTTAGTCTTCTTTGACTGTCGCCTGGGTGTTGTGTAGTCTTTGAAAAATCGAGCGACAGTAGGTATGTGGTCGATTGCCTCGAGCAGGGGTACCTTGATTTCTACATCCCTGAACAAATTACGTAGGTTGTCAAAGGCCTGCGTATTTTTCTTTTTGCCTTTTGGCTCCCTTAGTAGAGCCTCAGGGAATGGGACTGATTCTGGCACAAGTTTTGGTGCATCATCCTCTCGCGAATGCGGTATGCCTCCCGAATGAGAGGGCGAAGAAGAAGATGGGCCAGGATCAGGTCGAGGCGGATCGACGGTCTGCTTACCGCTCCTCGTAGTGATAGCATTGGACGATGCGGGTCCAGTGGGATCATACGGTGGAGGAGGGTTTGCAATGGGGATATAAGAGTGTGGTGCTGCAGCAGGATTAGCCTGAAATCCCGGTGGAATGCTCGGAGCTTGCAGAACTTGATTAACCTGTCCCTGAGAAGGTCGTACCTGTGGTTGAGAACCACGGGGCACGAAATTTCGCGGGTTTGGAACAGGTTGGGCGGGAAGAGTGCCCTGAGATCGAGTCGCCATGCGTAGTTGACTGATCTCGGCGTTCTGCTGCGCCAATTGGTGCTGAAGAGAGGTCATGTTCTCTTCATGGCGCTTTGACATTTCCGTCATCATTCGCATCAATTTGTCAAGAGGGCTTGATGCGTGTTCAGTTTGTGGTACGCAAGGGCCTAATGGCGGATTTTCCATAGGATTAAACTGGACCCTTGGGATGACGGGTGCGGACGGTCGCATTGGTCCACCCGCGGGGTTTTGGCGCTGCGGGTTGTTGGACCATGCGAAGTTCGGATGATTACGCCACCCTAGGTTATAAGTGGCAGAGAACGGGTTGTTCCCCAGGACGCAAGCATCTTCTATGCCAGAAGACGCGTCCGCATGTAGATATGCGTCTGAGCACACGGAGGCCTGGTCCTCCGTGTCGAAATACTGGCTCGCATAAGCCAGTTCCACATGACTTACCGAGTCGCCTGGCGCGACACTCGGTAAGGAAGGTCTAACGGGGTTTCTCGGGATAAGCCTGGTATTAGAAGAACTTGGATTGTGACGAAGTGGTGAAGAGGTGGTGTTTGCCATAGATCGGGCGGGGTTGGCCAAAAGCTCGTCCAGCTTCTTGTGCACGACGGAGACTTCATCCAGTTTTTGTGCAATAAGGCTTAGATCAGTGGATGAATGGGAGAGTCCCGTGTCAACTTCGTGGACATTTCGGGGCTGGCTGGTACGATTAAAGGCAACAATGGAAGCATTGTTCATCGAGTTTTCACTCATATTTTCAAACAGCTCGAATGCTCCATTCTCGTCTTTATTCATAAAGTTCCCTCCGCAGGAAGCGTCTGCAATCTGCTTCAAAGTCTCATTTAGCCCATAGTAGAAAATCTGGGCTATATGCCACTTAGGCAGCCCGTGGTGCGGACACTTCCTGAGGAGGTCGTTATACCTCTCCCATGCCTCATGAAATTGTTCGCCGTTTTGTTGCGTAAATGAAGTGATAGCACGGCGAAGCGCATTGGTCCGCCCGATTGGGAAGAACTTCTTGAGAAACGTTGTTCGCATCTCTTCCCAAGAGTGGATGGTTCTCCCAAGGGTGCGTAACCATTGCGACGCTTTATCCCGTAATGAAAACGGGAACATTTTCATGAGGACTATAGATAACCCGATATTTCTTGGTTTAACGGTTTCAGCAAGTCGGGTTAAGTCTTCCAAGTGGAGAAATGGGTCTTCACTTGCAAGACCATGAAAGTGAAAATTGATTAGGCTAATTATGTTTGGTTTTAATTCAAAGTCGTCCCCGCCCATGGGGACCCGAATTTGTCCTATGGTCTCTGTAGCAGCGGGATTCTGATAAGAGCTAAGAGACCTAGGCTCCTCCCGTTCGGGAGGGTTCTGCATTTCCTCCAATGTTTCCCGAATGGCTTCGATTTGCTCATTATACATTTCCATTTGGGCTTGGAGGCGGGTTATGGGATCTAAGGCTCCACCACCTGGTGGGTTCTGAGGGCGGTTTCCTCCCTCGGGATTTGGGGGTGGGCGTGCAGCCATGTTTGTGGAGGAGGAGGACGATTCGACTTGTTTTCTAGATTTATCAGTCAATTCAAATAGTTCAGGGTTTTGTGACCTCCTCCCAAACATGCACTACCGCAGGAAGAATTGGGGAGATGAGAAGGGAAAAGGGATGAGAGAAATGACGCCGCAAAGGTACACTTGATTACAAATCAATACAGTCAAGTTCCTAACCTCTACAGTGTGCCCTTAGACCTAAAGATCTAAGTTACCTACTATCACGAACTACGGAACCGAATGCGAGCACCGCGGAACCACCGGGCCAGATTGAAAGGCCGTTTGCCCCAGTCTTAGACACCCGATAGCACGCGGGAACTCTCACCAGCACGTAGTCGCTACACACAGGTAGTTAGACCTCCAATCCTTAGTAAGGGTCAAGTTACTACCAGTTTTAATTAGAGGCTTAGGGTCAAGTGCTTTTGGAATGTGAAGGGCGTTGTTTACGGGTAATGCCCAAGTGATTGATTTTAAGAGTGTGTAAGAACAAGCATGCAACGGGGAAATCTCCCCGAATTGAAGTTTTTATTGGCGAATGGTTTTTAGAGTTCAGCCTTAAGTAGTATGAATTTTAGGGTTTTGCTGAATTACCAATTCAACCAATCTCCGGGTTTTTGCAAAAATACAGGTTTTCCTTCTAAAACCCAAGAAACCCTTCTTCAATTATCAGTTAGTTAATGCATGCTAAAATGCAATGGGCTACCCTAAATGGAGATTTCTAAGTGTGGATGCACGAATCAGTTTTATATCAATGTGACAGGGAGCCAAAGCACTTCAATTCAAGTGCTCCCAATCACCAGAAATGATTTCCACACACAAGGCTTCAACCAAAAGATAAAGAAAATAAAATTGTTGGGGTTGAAGTATTCAGGATCGAATCACAGGCAAGTTTGAAAAGTCGTGGTGGGGTTGGAATCAACTCAATTCCAAGTCTCCACACCAAAAATGTGATCCTGAATTAAAGATAAGTGAGGCAAAAGAGGGATACAAGCAATCTTTTTCTTTGCCTCAAAGAATACTTCCCACGGCGAAAAATCTAAGAATCAAGATTCTCGGGTTTTCGCTATGCGAAGTAAGGCGGGAAATCCCGGGGCAGTGGGAGTGAAGACAACCAATCAATCAAGTGAATTTTAATCCACTTGCCCTCAAGAAATCCCAAGAAGTTTCTCTAGTTTTTAGTTTTAATTTTTTTTTTTTTTATTGTGGTGGCAAGTTAACCCTAATTTGATGAGAAAAGAAAACCTACTTGTTCGGCAACGTGTGCGAAGCTCCAATGCGATGTCGGCGTCTTCACGCTCTCGTTCCCGCCTTGGATCTGCTCACGTCCTCGACTTCGTCAGCCTTCTTCTCCTTCCACCAGGTTCACCTGTACACCAAAAACAACAATACCCGTGAAGAGAGAAGAGACAAATTTAAAGGAATTGGATAGAAACTTACTCGAAAGCGCACCTCCCCGGCAACGGCGCCAGAAAAGTTATGGTGGGTCGGCCCGAATAGGTTGTTAATATGATATTTTTATCGTTGAAATGTGTATAGTGGTTAACCTAATTCAGACCTAACCATCTCTTTACAAAATTTTTTAACCTGGCCTAATTGATTTTATCTTGTCGCTTTTAGGCCCAGGGTCGAACTCAGGGAAGTGGTGTTCAAGTCGAGTTTCTACGTTTTCCTTAAAACGCGTCTCTTCCGTTCGTTTATTATGTTTTTGGTATTTTTCTTATTTAGGTTTTTTTCTGGTAATCCTTGTTCTTGAGGCACACCCTCAAAATTGTGTCCTTGGCTTTTAGCCAAAACAGAGTTTCAAAACACGCCTTGCTACTTGCAAGACGGGGTACCTGCAAATCAAAGATTATCTTTTCACTTTTATACCTTTTTTTATCTTTTTACTAAGAAGGAAGATAACAGATAGAAAGTAAATATAGTAGCTATAGATATATATTTATATGTAGTATATATATAAAGGGTGGGGGTGGAGGTGGCGATGGAGTGTAGCACTATGTCGAGTCAGTCGACGTCTAGAGAGACGCAACCAATACGACTAGGTGCCGCGTGGAGTGTGGATGGAGGATGGATGATGTATGGGACCACGCTTTTTTTTGCACGCGTATATCAGGAAATATCAGCAACTGGTGCAGATATTCCCGCGATACAGCGTATAGTAAATATATCTATATATATATATGTATATAGATATGTATATATATATATGTATATAAGTATATATGTCTATATATATATAAGTATATGTATAAGTATATAGATGTATATATAAGTAGATATATATATATATATTATATATATATGTATATTATATATATATGTATGTATACATAACTATATAGATATACTATGTATATAAGTATATATATATAGATATATGTATGTATATATATATATATATATGTATATATGTTACTATAAGTGAGTGAGTGTGTGTGTATGTGTCGGTAGAGGTGTGTGTGTGTTGGTGAATGTGTGTGTGTGTTGCTGTGAGTAAAAAAAAAGAGAGGGAGAGAGAGAATACGTGAGAGAGAGAGAGAGTATGTGAGAGAGAGTAGAGAGCGCCAGACAGAGAGAGAGCGGGCGGGAGAGATCGGCAGAGAGAGAGCGGGCAAAGGAGTGATCGCGGACGCGCGAGTTAAGACGTCTGCCGGAGGCGGCAGACGTCTGACGCCGCGTCGTCTGAAGGCGAAGGCGGATGTCTGACCGTCGCGGTGCACCGCGCCTTCGCGCAGAGGACGTGAGGCGTCTCCTGCAGACCGGGTGCGAGGACAGAGAGCGGGCGATGGCGCGCTCGGAGAAGGCGGCGGGGAGTCTGCAGTCGGTCGCGGAGGGTTGCGGAGGAGGGCAGGGGTCGGTGCGAGGCCGTAACCGGCCGCTGCAGTGCGCGCGGCGGACGGCTACAGGTGCAACTGCGAGGCGGACAGAACGGAGACGGAGGCGGGGAACGCCCTGCAGACGCGCGCGGAGGCGGTGAGCGACTGCGGAGACGGTCGCGGAGGAGCGGGAGGACCTGCTGCTGCTGCTGTCGCCGCGGTTTAGCTGCTGCTGCTGCTGCTTTAAGCTTCGGAGCTTGAAGCGGCAGCAATGGCGTGGAGACGAAAACGAAGAGAAAAGAAAACACCACGCCCACCGGCTCGTTGAAGAGCTGGGCGGTGGTGCTCCCACTGTGGTGGTGTGCACCACAGTGGGTTCTCCTGCTCGCCGGGTGCCTCCTCGACGGAGGGCCGGCGTATGGGAGGGGAGAACGGTGGAGAGGAAGGTGGTGGCTGTGGGGTCTTTCCAGCAGCTCCCTTGCGAGGATGAAGCTGCAGCTACTTATAGAGGAGGGGAGAGTGGCGTGCCGGCTGCAGCAGGGAGAGGGTGTGCGAGTTGCAGCTATAGGGAGCGGCGTTGGCAGGGAGAAGTGACGAGAAGAAGTGCTGCGTGGCTGCTGCATGCAGCTGCGGGAAGAGTGCAGCCGCGGGAAGGAGAGAAAAGAAGAAATCAAGAGGAAAAATAAAAGAGGGTGATTTTGCAAGGAGGCACTTGAAGAAAAATGTAACTATGCAGGCGATTGTTTCACTCCTCTTCCTCTCTTGATTAAATGCATGCATGCAAGTGTTTTTTACAAATGCGATTACAGGATCCTATTATGCAATGTTAATGCTAGAAAATAGCACAAGAAGGCGTTATTACAGGCGTGTTTTGAGGTGCAAACAGTGGGTGTTTCATGTAGTGAGGAGGCGTGTGCGTGTGTGGTGAGGGCGGAGATGGTACGTGAAGGTGAGGGTGTTCGCCAGGGGTGTGGAGCGGTCAATAGCCCTAATTTTGTTAGGGCTTTTGATCGGGAAGCTGTAGTGATGCTTCTGGGAGTGGTGGCGAGGTGGTTGACACAGTGGAGTGGGCATGCATGCTCGTCGGAGGTATGCTGGTGCTGGGGAAGGTGATGGTGGGGCGAGCGTTTGGGTGAGCGAACATAAAGTCTAAAGGTGTAAAGAGATCAGGGGAAGGAGAGAAGTTGAAGGGGGGAAGTAGTGGATGAAGAGAGAGAAGAGGAGACGCCGGCAATGATTGGCTAGTTCGGAGATGAAGACACTCCAGAGATAAGGACGGCGACAAGGAAGGGGCTAGAGAGCTCCTCACAGGTATGGCGAGGTGTGAATTGAAGAGAGGAAGTGTTTCCCGCTGCCTATTGTACATGGCAATGGGTGAGGAAGCCGGAGGAGGAGGGTCATCGAAGACGAGCTCGGAATTGGCCAGAGGTAGAGGAAGAAGGGGATTTCTAGGCCAAAAACTCACTAAGGAGCAAGGCCTTGTGAAGGGGAACCTTTTAAAGGCCTTGGGGCAAGCTCTAAACAAGGGAAGAAGCTTGAAGAGCTCAAAGTTTTAGGGATGAAGATCCCTGAATTCATGGAGTTCACATGAGCTCTACGATGCAAATCAAGGTCCCAGATTTGGTTCAGGTGATAGAGGGCTCTCTCAAGATTAATCCCTCCAATTTTGGAGGGATTTGGTCGAGAAATCAGGGAGAAATCCCAGATTGAAGGTCAGCTGCTTTGGTTTCACATTGTTAATGGCGGTTTTGAAGAGAATGACGAGAAGTTAGGGGGCTAAATGTAAAGATTTTGAAACCTGAGGGACTAAATATAAGAAGAAGAGTTTTGAAGGGATAAATTGCGGTCAAGATGGATTCTAATTAGGTCTAAATTTTGGTACAAACCTAATTTGGATCCAAGAAATCTAATGGTGAAGTCCAATTTCATTTTTGACCAAGTTTGACTGGGAAATTTGCATAAAAATCTAAATTAGTGCAAACTTCCGTCTAAGACTCTATTCAAGATCAAAATAGGTTCAGATGGTTAAACAAAGGATACTAAACATTTTACAATATTTTTATATGAATTTTGGGAGGTTTATATGAATTTTATCTTGACCAAAATCTCTTTAATTCAAGCGAATCTAAAATTAGGATTTTGTGTTATGATTTGGTTCTCGAAATGCATGAAACCCTGTTTTTATCTAATGCACCCACTTATTAGACTTTAATGCTCATTTGACCTTCAATTTACTCCTGACAAACCCCGTGGTTATTCTGTGTTCACAATATGCTGTTAAAATTACAAAATTAACCATGATTTCCTGTTTTCTTCTCAAATCAGAATATTATGGAATTATAACCCTCAGATGATTATGTAGGAGCATTTATCCTGCAAACTTGACTAAAAGTGGCTAGTTAGGGCCTATGATGGTGTTCCCATCATACCCCCATGCCTAGCTTTTGTGAGCCCCTTAGCAAAATCTTATGGATCAAACCAGATCTCTAGGTCGGATGTCATCGTCAGGATGACCTACTAAGCCACTTCTCTAGAGATTATATCAAAATCCCAACAATAGGCCTAGAGGTACTCAAGTACTAGCCAAGACCCAGAACTAACCAGCTTCAGCCTGAGATTGCCGCAAAAACTACCCATAGGTTCGTTGACCCCAGCGGTTAAAGCACTCATGCGTAGACGTAATATGTCCAAATTCAATTTGCCAATGCATTTTTGTAAGAGAGAGATAGAGAAGGATTTTTCATTTTGAGAGTTCTCTCTTTTCCTTTTATATTTCCCTAGATCCATCCTTGGATTGGCCCTGAACATGGTCTGTATCGGATTCCTTGTCCCCACCATCAATCCTCGAAGGATCTCTAGCTTTTGATGCTTCGGGATAGCACTACCCATGTCAACCCCCAGAACCCTAGCTTTCGACACTTCGGGATAGTGCCGCCCATGGCGTTCTATAGCTAAATTCAGGCCCTGGCAATCAACATTTCGGGATAATCCAGCCTATGGCACCTGAACTAGCACAAGGTGCTTACATGCCCTCGGTAGGATATTTAGATATCCTAGGAGACAAGCACCAAGGAGATGATATATTATTACGCATCTTCGAGGGGAATTTCCCACCTCTCCATGTCGAGAACTCATCCAATCAACTTGTGTTGTCGAGCCTCTCCTAAGCTAGATCTTCGAGATGATTTTTCATAACAGAACACTTTTGGCATGATTTCTTTATTAAGCGTACTAAACCAGACTAGAGTGTGATTTTTGGGTGCTTAGGTTACCAGGTCCCACAAATCAAAGGGTAGGCAACAGGGCTGAATAATCCCTAAGCCTTAGACCTTCTACATCAGCTTCGCACTTTCCTCAACCTCTTGAGGATTAATCTAGATCTTAATGAATACATGAGTGTTTATGCCCTAAAATATGCCCAAGAGGCCTAAGGTCAATACTCGTCACTAATCTCCTAAGTTTTTAGCCTTCCAGATCTTAATTCATCATCCGATCCAACTTAGAAGTTAGGTAAGTTCCATACTCAATTTCAAGGGATTATCTTATTCTTTTCGTTTTGTTAGCTCTCTTTTTTCTCTTCTCTTTTCTTTTCTTTTCTTCTCCTCAATTGTTTTTCATTTAGTTCAAATTGATCTCTCCTTTCCTCTTCTCTCCTCTTTTTTTTTTTACAATGAAACCCTTCCATGCACTGTGTTGACAGGGCTAAATCCGAGGGTTTTGAAAGATGCATTCGTTGTAGTAATAAATCCTCAAAAATAGCTTGAACAACAGATAAAATTTATACTCGAATGAAAGTCTGAGGTCATTCACTGGGAGCAAGTAGGAATTCACGCACTAATCTCAACAAATAATGTAAATGAGTACACAATTTGAGTTAAAGATATAAGAAATTACAATCAGAATTAATTAAGGATGATATAGCAATAATGTCAAGTATTAATATGCAAAAGGAATAGAGTAAAATGATGATTTGAATCACCAATTACCCCTCACAATAATAGCAAATATCTCAACAGTATCAACCAAGGAAATAAAGCCTCAAATGTATGCAATCAAACGACGAAGGCTTGTATCAGACGACTTAAACAACAGGTGCTATAGTGCTAGGGAAGCACTATTCTTCTCTATCTTTTTCTTCTCTTCTTCTTTGCCATAGCTTTTCTTTTCTCTCTTCTTCTTCTCTTCACACACAGAGGGGCTCTAATTTTGGCTAAGTATCAAAATCTCCTCAGAGCAAAACCCTCCCCTGCCCTATGCGCTCTCTCTCCTTTCTCTCTCTGGGATCCGCTCTCCCAGATCATCGGGCAATCGGATTTAGATCTAAGTGCACCTGGGACTAGGGCTGTGGGCGTGGGTCGCAGCCAAGGTGTGCTCGGGTAAGGCGGGTCAGGTCAGTGCCAAGCCTGTGTGAGTAGTGTCATGGGCAAGGCAGTGTCGAGTGAGTGAGGACCTCACCCCCTGTGTGTTAATTGAGGTGATAAGCCTATATGACTTTTTCCTCTTATGCTCCTTCAACTATTCTACCACTTCCAGTGTGGGACTAAAGGCCCTACCTTTGTCTTCGCATAGCTGGCAGTAGCAGTGGTCTCTCAATTGGAGCTGAAGGAGCGTATGCTGCTTCCAATTGGATGCTTGGAGATGGACCTGGGAGGTATCCATGTCTCCTGAAGGGTGCACCTGGGGCCTTCGACTGGGAAGCAAGCTTCAAAGCATGCTTGAAGCTCTATGGTAATGGCAGCACTGGTCAACAAACCTAAAACACAATGTATGGCCTTGTGGCCTTGTCAGAAAAGCTTAGTAGGATCGCGAACATGCGGCAATTGTGTTGGTGGTGGTGGTGGCATGCTGCAAGAGGGGTCAGAGATGGCTGGCAGAGGCGGATTAGGTCAAAGAATAATGGGTTGGTCGATAGGTGACTGGGGTGGTCAAGCGGCCCAATAGAGTTAGGGCTTTTGGTCGTGGGTGCACGGTGGAAGTTGTTCGCTTGTCGGCGAGGGGGATGGAGATGTGTAGCAGACGGAAACCCTCATCGGTGAGACAAAGGCGGCTTGCATAGATGTCGAGGGGATATTTTTGAGCTTTTTGAATAGGAATAGGAGAGAGGAAATTGGGGATTTTCCAGTTGAAATCGAGAGTGGGATGGATGGTATGCATTGGTGCTTCTTTTATAGGCCTCTGGAGAATGGTTTGAGCTTGGGAAGCAAGCTTCCCAAGCTTGGAAAGGTCACTGGAGATGGGAGCTTGAAGGATACCCAAATCTCTCATGCATTCACATGAGAGATTGGGAAGGTTTTAGGGCTTAGGATCTGGCTCAAAAGGAAGAGAATTCCTTGACGAACTTCCCTTTCAAATCTGAGAGGGATTCGTCAAGGAATCAAGGATAGCATACCAAAACAAGCTCGTCGGAGTTGTAGGATTAGGATTTCATGGCGGTAGGGACTTATTTGTGAAAATGATGCCAAAGTTGGGGGGCTATTTACAAGGAATTCAAAAAGTTAAGGGTCTAAATGAGATAAAAAGAGTCTGACTGGATCAAAATGCAAACTTGGTCAAGATGAACTCAGATTGGGCCTAAATTTTGGTACAAACCTAATTTGGACCCAATGAATCCAATGATGAAGCTAGATTTAGGTTTTGACCAATTTTGACTATTGAAATTGCATAATTACCCAAATTAGGGTAAAAGTCTATCTGAGACTCTATTTTGGGTCAAGATGGGTTCTGATGGTCAAATTGAAGGTACCAAAACTTAGAGAATATTTTATGAATTTTAGAGGGTTTAGGTGAATTTTATCCTGACCAGAACCTCTGTTAATTAAGAAGGTTTATTTTTAGGGTTTTGGATGTTATTTAATTCTCAAAACACGCGAAAACCCTTTTCTGTCTGTATTAACCCACTTGCTAGACTTTTAAGACCATTTGACCCTTAATTAACCTCTGAGAAAAATCATGATTGTACTGCAATTGAGATATACTGTTAAAATTGTAGTTTTAACCCTATTTTCTTATCTTTCTCTCAGAATGATTATGCAATGAAGTAGGGCTCTCTGGCAGTTATGTAGGAGTATTTAATGACTTAATCAGATCAAATTGAGATAGTTATGGCTCATGATGGTGTTCCCATCATGGCCCCATACCTAGCTTTTACTAGTCCCTTAGCAAAATCCCATGGAATTAACTCAAATTCTAGACCATGCCTTTTTATGCTCAGATTTCTGATGTGTGCTTTTTCTTGTAGATTAGGTCAGAATGCCAATAGTAGGCCTAGAGGTACTCAAGTACCAACCAAGATCCGGACCTAACCAGCTTTAGCCTTAGTCCACCACGAAGGTTTCTAAGGCCCATAGGAACTAACCTAAGGTTCGTTGAACTTCGCAGTTAAAGCACTCGTGCTTAAAACATGTTTTGTCCTAGTTCAGTTTGTAGTGTGTTTTTGTAAGAGAGAGAAAATATTTTTTTTGTATTTTTGGAGATTTTTCTCTCTTTTCTTTTCTTTGTTTCTAGCTTCAGATTGGCTTTATAACACGGTCCATATCAGATTCCTAGCTCCCACCATCAATCCTCGTAGGGTCCTTGGCAATCGATGCTTCGAGATAACACCGCCCATGGCAACCCCCAGAACCCTGCCTTTCTACACTTCGAGATAGTGCTGCCCATGGCGTTCTGTAGCTAAATTCAGGCCCTGGCAATCGACATTTCGAGATAATCTCACCCATGGCACCTGAATCAGCATAAGGTGCTTACGTGTCCCCAGTAGGATATTTAGATATCCTAGGAGACAAGTACCAAGGAGATGGTATGTTATTGCGCATCTTCGAGGGGAATTTCTCACCTCTTCATGCCAGGAACTCATCAAAATCAATCTTGTGTTGATAATCTGCTCCAAATCTAGGTAGCTTTTACATAATAGAATAAACACTTTTGCATGATTTTGATAATTAAGAGCATTGAACCAGACTATGTGTGGATTAGGGTGCTTAGGTTACTGAGTCCTGCAAATCGGAGGTCAGTTAACGAGGATAAATAATCTCTAAGCCTTAGACCTACTACTTAAACTTCACATTTTCCCCAACCTCTTGAGGACTAACCAGATCTTAATGGATATTTGAATTTTTAAGCCTAAACACAAGCTCAAGAGGCCTAAGATCAGTGTTCACACTAATCTCTTTTGTCTCTTAGCACTTTTATCTTTTGTTTCTTTCTTTTGATTTGGTCTAGAACTTAAATAGATTCCTTAATCTTTTACTAATCGCTCTCTTTTTGTTTCAAGTTGTGCTCCTTTTTGTCATTTCAAAATCACATCCCCTTTTCCTCCTCAAGAATGATATGCAATTCAATTCATTCAAAATTTCCTCCCTTCATTTTTTTGTTCTTTTTCAATTTTTTTTATTTTTTTTTATTTTTTGGAATATGTATTTTTTTGTGAGAACCCTTTTGAACTGTGAATTTTTGTATGTTTGTACTTTAACACCTCCCATGCTTAAGTTTTGCAATGTCATTGTAAACGGAGGGTATGAAATAATTTTGGGTTCAGGAATTAGAACATGTTAAATGGGTGGGCGAATGGGTCGGGAATGACTGTTGTAGACGATTTCAAGCTCTGATATGAGTGCTAGTGGTGGAGTTGACTATTCTAAAATCGAACTCAGAGTACAATAGATATGAAGTACAAAAGGATTATTAGAAGAATCTCGGGTTTTTGGAATGATGGGTTGCCTCCTGTTAAGTGCAAAATTTAATTCCCTCAGCCGAGCAGAACATGGTCATGGAGGAGTGGTCAAATCAGTAAAGTTTTGTAGAACAAGCACCTTGATTAATAGCCTGGTTGGTCCAACTAGGTACTTGTTCAGATCAGTAGGCTAATGATGTAGCCCAAACCCAATCAATCTGGTTGGTTGGTAGATGTGGATCAACAGATGGGGTACCCACCAGATGCTGTGGAGCTCAAAAGGATGTGGAAGTGTATAGCTAGGGTTTGGCTGAGTCGAATCAGCCTTATCAGAGTAGGGATCCTCAAATGAAAAAGAATTAGTGGAGGATGTAAGAATCCTACAAAAGTGATCAGAGAAGGATGTAGTCTGATCGATGTCCGAAACCTGATTGAGATGTGGAAGAGAATCATGTGCAACCGGCTCATTGAGAGGAGAATCAGAGTAAAAATTGAGTCCGGTTGCAGGTCAGTGTTGAAAACGGGTTTGGGAAGGTTCTATATGTGCTGTAGAAGAGGTGGTTTCTTTCAAATCATTAACCTTAGTGTCAGAATCAAAGGACGGTTGTAGTTGCTGAGGTCGTAGATTGGCTTTTAATCATCAGGAAACAACAGCTCTCCGATAACAGAGTAAGATTCGAAATCGTCGGAGAACTTGCGAGAATCACGTTTTGAATCTGATTCGGGATCAGAGGTTCCACCACAGAATAAATCAAGATGTGGAAAATCAGCAACCTGACTTCGATCTAACCTAGTTTCAAATTCTGAGCTCAAAGAGGTGTCCCTATTAGGTTTGGGCTTAGGTTCTTGGCTTGTAGGGAAGACCCAATCAAAACTCAACTCTTCCAACTCCTCGATTTCTGTATTATAGATTTGCATGACTTCTGAAAAATCAATTTGTGTTTCTGAGGAGGTTGGAGAGGTGCATTCATCAAATAAAGGTCCATAATTATAATCTAGATTCAAAATCTGATTTTCATCACATGGGGCCTTGTAATCATCCCAAGAAGGCTTAGATCGAGATTATAGGTTAAGGGTGTGGGTTGGATCACTAGAATCTAGGTTGGGCTCTACAGGGATGTCAGAATTGCTCTTGAGAGTCACCTTATCAGCATAAGGGACGGAATTTACACCCTCGAGAGGTTTTGACTTAATCTCATTATCACAGGTGTCTGGGAAATCTAAGCTTGGTGAACCAGGGTTTTGTATCTCTAGGACTAGCTCGAAATTGTGATCACTTGCAATCGGATCCTCCCAACCCATCTCAAGATCAGGCGTATCAATCTGTATATAATTTGAATTGGATTCCATTTAGGTTGGGGGTCCACAACAACCTTGATTCTTGTTCCTGGGATTTGGGAAATTTTTCTCCTCAATGTTGCCCCAAGATGTCTCATCGTCTTCTAAAGAATTGTTTGGGTATCTTTGAATAATTTTCTTTTGTAGTGTATTTAGCATGTCCCCACATTTTTCTATGAGACTTTGATATGTTTCCCAAAATTATGGATTTGAATAACATTGTAAACACTTGGTACTGTGTAATCTCCATAATTCACTGAATTCTGATAAAAGATCCTCCCGGTTTGAACCATGTAAGACTCGATTATAAAGTATTTCAACACAGTTCACAATGTGGGTTGTTTTTGCAAATTTATCCTGAATGTCCCTATCTAAGGCTCTATAATATTCTTCATGGTATCCATAAGTAGCCTCAATCATTTTATCTTTGATGGTCATTTGAGACACAGGTTTCCAAATCACTTTTTCTAACATGTCCGGTTGCATTTTTGAATCAAGTGGTGGAATCAAGATGTAGAATCAAACTCAGGTTAAATTGAAGTTGATCAGATCTGAAAAAGATTCCCAAGAAGATCTAGTGAGGCTGCTTAGGTTAAAAACCTAATAGCCTTCCTGTGTATGTGCTCTAATTGTAGAAGGGATGAGGGACTGGATATAAATTTTGACCCAATCAAGACACCCAAAGATTTGTTGATGACTAAGGCAGCTTCGAGATGAATGATGCCTCTAAATCAGAAATTCGCACACCCAAGAAATACCTAAGCAGCTAGAAAGGGAGAGCCTCACAAAGACCCCTACACGGTAGGGCATCCCCATGGGTTACAAGGTTTCCCCCACCTGACCTTCCTTGTCACTAATGGTCCAGGTAGACCGGAATGTATGAACTTAAGACCTTAAGTCTACCAATTTTATGTCATAATTTATGCCTTTGATTTCACTTGATTAGAAGTTAATTCAACTTGTAACCTAATTTGGAGGTTGGTTGGCCTACAATGTAGACTAACTTCACCTGACCTGCTCTAAAGATGGCAGAATGAAATCTAGGTCAAGACCTAGAAATCACCTTGATTGACTCTCAGGTTATTAGGTCCAAGGATTTTAGGGTTCAAGTGAATTTAGAGCCTAATTTTAGGATTTTTCTGATTAGATCTTTTCAATCAAGGGCTTGGATAGCACACAAATGCGGGTGGGTTTGTTTCCTTTTATGCAGGCAAGTGTGAACTAGCACTCCAAAACCCTAAAATTGAAACCCTAATTGGCTCTATTCTGCTTCCAATTTGATCTCAACATGTTCTCCTTGGACTTCAAACAAGAAGTGTGTAGTCCAAGAAGATTAGAAATTAAGTGTAGTCCCTAATAGGCACAGGAAATTAAGGATGGGATCTCTAAATAGAATCGCTTCAACTTTAATTTGAAAATTTTCGCAAATCAGGAAACTTGCCTTGTAAATGATGATTACTATGAAAAATAAGGTAGGTAATTCCTAATTGATTATTTCCTTTTTTGTCTTCCTAAGATCAGGAGGTTGATTAGGGAAGAATAGAGAAGTTACCTGCCCTAGAGTGGTTGTTTTGCATGAAAGATCTCCTCATGAAGTACGTCGCAAAATCACAAGAAAGCAAATAAAGTAAGTCAGTGCTCAAACATAATCAAATAATGTAGAGAATAGCAGTGAATTGCGCATTGCTCCCCGGTAATGGTGCCAAAATGTTGACAAGGCTAAATCCGATGGTTTTGATAGATGCATTCGTTGTAGTAATAAATCCTCAAAAATGGCTCGAACAACAGATAAAATTTATACTTGAATGAATGTCCAAGGTCGTTCGCTGGGAGCAAGTAGGAATTCACGCACTAATCTCAACAAATAATGTAAATGAGCACAAAATTTGAGTTAAAGATATAAGAAATTGCAATTAGAATTAATTCAGGATGATATAGCAATAATGTCAAGTATCAATGTGCAAAAAGAATAGAATAAAATTGTGATTTGAATCACCAATTACCTCTTACAATAATAGCAAATATGTCAACAGTATCAACCAAGGAAATAAAGCCTCAAATGTATGCAATCAGACGATGGAGGCTTGTATTAGACGACTTAAACAGCAGGTGGTATAATGTTAGGCAAGCATTGTTCTTCTCTGTCGTTTTCTTTTTCTCTTCTTCTTTGCCTTAGCTTTTCTTTTCTCTCTTCTTCTCTTCTTCACACACAGAGGGGCTTTGATTTTGGCTAAGTGTCGAAATCTCCTCAGAGCAAAACCCTACCCTACCCCACGTGATCTCTCTCCTTTCTCTCTCTAGGATCTGCTCTCCCAGAGCCTCGGGCAATCGGATTCAGATTTAAGTGCACTTAGGACTAGGGCTGTGGGCTTGGGTCGCAGCCGAGGTGTGCACCGGTAAGGCAGGTCGGGTCAGCGCCAGGCCCATGTAAGCAATGTCATAGGCGAGGTGGTGTCGGGTGAGCGGGGACCTCATCCATTATGTGTTAATCGAGGCGATAAGCCCATATGACTTTTTCCTCTTATGCACCTTCAACTATTCTGCTGCTTTCGATGTGGGACAAAAGGTCCTGCCTTTGTCTTCACATAGCTAGCAGCAGCAGTTGTCTCTCAATTGGAGCTAAAGGAGCATATGCTGCTTCCAATTGGATGCCTGGAGATGGACCTGGGAGGTATCCACGTCTCCTGAAGGGTGCACCTGGGGCCTTCGACTGGGAAGCAAGCTTCAAAGCGTGCTTGAAGCTCTGTGGTAATGGTGGCACTGGTCAGCCAACCTGAAATGCAAAGTTTGGCCTTATAGCCTTGTCAAAGAAGCTCATTAGGATCGCGAAGATGCAGCAAATGCATTGGTGGCGATGGCGTACTGCGAGAGGGGTCGAAGATGGCTGGCAGAGGTGGATTAGGTCGAAGAACAATGGGTTGGTCGACAGGAGACTGGGTTGCTCGACAAGTGACTGGGTTTCTCGACAAGTGACTGGGGTGGTCGAGTGGCCCAATAGAGTTAGGGCTTTTGGTCGTGGGCGCACGGTGGAAGTTGTGGGCTTGTCAGCGAGGGGGATGGAGATGTGTAGTGGATGGAAACCCTTACTGGTGATGTCACCAAAGATGGAGACGAAGGCGGCTTGCGTAGATGTCGAGGGGATATTTTTGGGTTTTTTGAATAGGAAACTAAACGAGGAACCTAGAGAGACCTAACTGCCTATTCTAAGTGGACGAAAGGGGGGAAATCCATGCCAGGGGTACGTCGATGACGGAGAAGATGAAGTGCTCCGGTGAGGGTAGGACAGCGAGGACGGAGATAGATTCGCCTACTGGTATGGTGTGACACGGAAGAAGGCAGGGAAGGAGGATCTGTCGCTGGTATTGCGGTCAGACGAAGGAGTCCGAGGAGAGTCGTCAGAGCTCGGGGAGCTATTCGGTCGAAATAGGAGAGAGGAAATTGGGGATTTTCCAGCTGAAATCGAGCGTAGGATGGACAGTATGCATTGGGGCTTCTTTTACCGACCTTTAGAGGATGCTTTGAGCTTGGGAAACAAACTTCACAAGCTTGGAAAGTTCATCGGAGATGGGAGCTTGAAGGATACCCAAATCTCTCATGCATTCGCATGAGAGATTGGGAAGGTTTTAGGGCTTAGGATTTGACTTAAAAGGAAGGGAATTTCCTGACAAACTTCCCTTTTAAATCTGAGAGGGATTCGTCAAGGAATCAAGGTGAACATGGCAAAACAAGCTCGCTGGAGTTGTAGGATTAGGATTTCATGGTGGTAGGGACTTTTTTGTGAAAATGATGACAAAGATGGGGGGCTATTTGCAAGGAATTCAAAAAGCTCAGGGTCTGAATGAGATAAAAAGAGTTTGACTGGATTAAAATGCAAACTTGGTCAAGATGATCTTAGATTGGGCCCAAATTTTAGTACAAACCTAATTTGGACCCAAGGAATCCAATGGTGAAGTTAGATTTAGGTTTTGACTAAGTTTGATTAGATAACTTGCACAATTACCCAAATTAGGGTAAAAGTCTATCTAAGACTATTTTGGGTCAAGACGGGTTCTGATGGTCAAATTGAAGGTACCAAACCCTACAGAATATTTTTCTATGAGTTTTAGAGGGTTTAGGTGAATTTTATCCTGACTCAAACCTCAGTTAATTAAGAAGGTTTATTTTTAGGGTTTTGGATGTCATTTAATTCTCAAAACACGTGAAAACCCTTTTCTGTTTGTACTAACCCACTTGTTAGACTTTTAAGACCATTTGACCCTTAATTAACCCCTGAGAAAACCTGTGATTATACTGCAATTGAGATATACTGTTAAAATTGCAGTTTTAACCCTGTTTTCTTATATTTCTCTCAGAATGATTATGCAATGAATTAGGGCTTTCTTGTGGTTATGTAGGAGCATTTAATGACTTAATTAGATCAAATTCAGCTAGTTATGGCTCATGATATTATTCCCATCACATTGATTTTCATAGCGTTTTGCACTTTAATACACCCCTATGCCTAAGATTTGCAATGTCCTCATTGTAAATTAGGTGGGTTCGAGTTCCGCTCAGTTCATACATTAGAATAGGTTGGTGGTGAGTGGGTCAGAATGACTGTTGCGGACAATTTCTACCTCCGATACAAGTATCAAAGGTGGAGTCGGTTGTTCTAACGGACGAACCTTAATATGCAATATGATTTCAGTAAAAAGAAATGTCAAAAGGGTTTCAGGTTTCTCAAAAATGATAGGTTGCCTCCCATTAAGTGCTAAGTTTAACGCCATCAGTTGGGTGCAATGAAACCCAGGGTGAATGGAGATCAAAAGATATTGCAGCCAGATTTGAGTCGGTGAGTTCAAAGAATGGTTTGAAACTCTGACCATGCACGACAAATGATTTTGATTCGTGGCTGAGTTTGCTGATTTCAACGGCTCCATTTCTGAACACTTGTTTCACAAGGAATGGTCCAATCCATTTTGATCTGAGTTTTCCTGGGAAGAGCTTGAGTTTGGCATCAAAGAGTAACACTTTTAGATCGAGATGGAAAGATTTTCGTGAAATGTGCCTATCATGGAAGGTATTGACCCACTCTTTGTAGATTCACAAGTTCTCATACGTGTCATTGCGTAGTTCCTCGATCTCGCACATTTGCAATCGACGGTGGATTCTAGCCTTCATAAGATCCAGATTGCACTTCCGTACTGCCCTGTAGGCTTTATGCTCCATTTCTACGGGGAGGTGACATGCCTTCCCGTACACAAGTTTGAAGGGAGACATTCTTAACTGGGTCTTATGGTGGTCCTATAGGCCCACAAGGCTTCCGAAAGGTGTGCAGACCAATCCTTCTTGTCAGGTCGAACAGTGACCCGAAGGATCTTCTTGATCTCCTGATTTGGCAGTTCAGCCAATCCATTCATCTAGGGATGATACGGAGTTGAAATACGATGAAATACCCCATACTTTCCGTCAAGGACTGGAAGTGCACATTCGCAAAGTGAGTCCCTCCATCAGAGATGATAGCTCCTGGAATACCGAACCAAGAAAAGTTGTATTCATGAATGAATTTTATCATGACTTTATGATCATTGGTTTAGGTCGGGATGGCTTCGATCCATTTGGACACGTAGTCCACGGCTAGGAGAATGTACTCGAAACCATCGGATTTTGGGAAGGGACCCATGAAATCAATCCCGCAGATGTCGAAGATTTCGCACACGAGAATCGGTTGTAAAGGCATCATGTCACGATGGCTCATGTTGCCTAAGGTCTGACAATGAGTGCATGCCTTACAATAGTCGTGTGCATCTTTGAAAATCGTGGGCCAATAGAATCTGCACTAGAGGACTTTTGCTACGATTTTGTGTCCAGAGAATTGACCGACGCAAGCCTGGTCGTGGTAGGACAAAATGCCATTGATCTCTGATTCCGAAATCATCTTTTGATGATTTGATTAGCACCAATGCTGAATAGGTACGGATCTTCCCAACTAAAGTATTTGGCTTATGAAAGCAATTTGTCTTTCTTGGCCCTTGGCCAATCAGATGAAATCTGGTGTGATGCTAAATAGTTCACTATATCAACATACCAAGGAAGTTCTGTATCGACTGTCAGGAGGTGTGATAGATGCCAGTTTATCATCATTCTTATGTCTTAAAATAGATCTAACTCTTAGGATTTTAACTCCGCGAATAGGTTTTTGGGCTGCATTAGGCATAAATTAGGTTAGGAATGTATGATACATTTTATTATCTTTTTTATGTGTTTGTTTGAGTGTTAGGGTTAAATAGATAATTAGATCCCTAGAACCCTAGCACTCAGGAAGGCAATTGGTGAATGAGAAACTCAAACCAGCTGGGACTTAGCTTGATCCAGCTCATCATAGCTGGATACCAGCTCACTTGAACTAGGGTTAGCTCATCCTAGCTCCATTCAGCTCATTTCAACAGAATGGTAGCTCAGGATAGCTCATCTCAGCTCACCCTAGCTCAAGTTAGCTCAGATCCAGCTCAACTTAGTTGAGTCTAGCTCATCTCGATTCCCATCAGTTCATTGGGAGCTTTAACTAGCTTAGCTGAGTTGACTGGAGTCCACCTCAGCTCAAGTCCAGCTACCTCTAGCTCTACTCAAATCAAGTCAGCTAAAGATGACTTCATCCTAGCTCAAGCCAGCTCAAGTCTAGCTCCCGGGGACTCTACTTTGCTCAACTTAGTTGAGCTAAGCTACCTTAGCTACTCCAGCTAGCTAGGTCCTCCCCGGGAAGATCAGACCCAGCTCACCTCAGCATATCTTAGCAGAAGCCAGCTTACTTCAGCTTGGCTTAGCAGCTAGCAAAGAATTAGCAAGCTAAGCCAGCTAAAGTAGCTCCTTGCCATCTTCTTCAGCAGCCACCAGCTCCTATGCAGCTCTAAACAACTCTCCTTCAGCTCTTCTCCTCAAAACCCTAGCTCCAGATACCTCCTCCTCTACTCACCTACTAGCTTAGCTAAGTTCTCCACTCCGTAGTCATCCACCTTAGCTAACCCTAACTCCATCTTCATAAGCCTCCACTTTAAGTCCACCTAAGCTCCATATAAGCTACCCTACTTGGTGCCAACTCAACCACACCTCTTCACCCATGTCTACCACCAAAAGCCACCAAGAAGGTGGCACCAAAACCACCATAACCACCTCCTTTTGGCGCTACCTTTTTTCCTCCAAAAACCCATCAATCTCCACCCTACACCTACCCCTACAACCTATATCCACCATCCACATACCCACCTTCTAGAAGCCCCCATAGTTGGTGCCAAAACCATGGCACCTTTCCATGGTTGGTGCCAACCTATGGTATCTCTCCACCACCATAACCACCACCACCACATCCCTTAAGGTGGCGCCACCCATCCTACACCCTAGATCTCCATAACCACCCCTTAACCACCTCCTAAAACCCATCCTAGCCCTCCACATGTCCATGCCTACTACCCCCCTCTCCACCTCATATATACCCACCATATATCACCAAAAAAATCATCCTCCCTTAGAGTTAACTCTACCCTAAGCCCACCTATAACTCACGGCCAAGAAGAAGGAAGGAAGAAGATTAAGGAGGCTATCCATTGCCTCTTGGTGCCTTCTTCCTCTCCACTCTTCTCCTTGTGTCACGCCAAGAGGAGGAGGCTCTCTACATCAAGGAGGACGCCAGGCATTGGAGGAGAAACTAATGTGGTGCACGCCCACCCTTGGAGGAGAGAATTGAGGTGGAGAGCATCCACCTTGGAGGAGCCATTCAAGGAAGGAGAATGAGACCTTCTTTTCAAGCTAAGAAGCAACTAGGCTTGGAGCAACAAGACTCTCTTCTTCACCAGATTTTGCAATAGGATTTGTGTTTTTAGTATTTCTATATTTTAGTTTCAAGTAGAAGCATTCCTTTATTGTTTTTGTAAAACACAATTCCATCAAATCAATTTGCCTTCTTTTCAATTTTTGTTGCATTTGTTTTTATCTTGTTTCTATCACTTCTTCACTCCCTCTCCCTAATTACTCTAGGCCTCCACGTGCCTAGAGTGAGCTTAGGGAGAGGCTATTCTTGTCACCTTAGGTTTAGCTCATAGGTGTTAGTTTCTTTCCCTCTTAAACGTGCGATTGCCTTGTTATTCAAAATCATAAAAATTATATATTCAAAAATATAAACAAGAAAGTTGAGTTCCGCATTTTCAAGTAAGAGATCTATATTTGCAAAAGTTGCCTCCTTGGATGACCCTAGATATCACCACTATCTTGGTTATAAATTTAAAAGCGATTGTGATTTGACATGTTACAACGATTTGAAACCCTAATTTCAAATCATGCCAATTTTTTGCATCAAGGTGCTCATCCGGAAAATGTTCCATGATAGGTTCGGAAGGGTCAATGATTAAAGAAGGAAGACAGGATAAATGGTCAACTACCACATTCTGCTTTCCCGCCTTGTTGCGAATTTCCAGATTGAATTCTTGCAATAGCAAGATCCAGCAGATAAATCTAGTCTCCGCGTCCTTCATGAGTAAGTGCTTCACTGCAGTGTGATCCGAGTAAATGATGACGTGGGAACCCAGGAGGTATGACCTGAATTTCTCTAGGAAAAATACTACAGCTAGCAGCTCTTTCTCCATAATGGTGTAATTACGCTGAGCCTCATCTAATGTCTTGCTGGCGTAAAATATGACTATTGATTTCCCATCAATTTTCTGACCCAGCACCGCTCTTACTGTGTAGTCAGATGCATCGCACATGATCTCAAAGAGTTGAGACCAGTCAGGAGAATGCAGGCTTGGTGCTTGGGTGATGCGGTCACGCAGGATCTCAAATGAGTGAACGCACTCACTAGATATCTCAAATGACATGTCCTTCGAAAGGAGATTCATCAAGAGGTATACGATCTTAGAGAAATCATGTATGAATCGACGATAAAATCCAACATGCCCTAGGAATGATCTAATGTCTTTAACCGAGTTAGGCATAGATAGCTTGGAAATCAGATTTACCTTAGCCTGGTAGACCTGGATACCTCTCTCAGAGATGAGGTGTCCAAGTACGATGCCTTCATGAACCATGAAGTGGCTCTTTTCCCAGGAGAGAACCAGGTTCACTTCGATGCATCTCTTAAGGATCTGGACCAAATGCAGGAGGCATTCATCAAAAGATTCACCGAATACCAATAAGTCGTCCATGAAGACCTCAAGGCAATTACCTACCATATCTGAGAATATGACTAGCATGCACCGTTGAAAGGTGCCAGGTGCATTGCATAGCCCAAAAGGCATCCTGCAGAATGCATACGGATCGGAGGGGAAGGTAAAGGTGCTTTTTTCTTGATCCTTTGGATGAATTACCACTTGATTATATCTGAGGTAACCATCCAGGAAATAGAAAAATTGATTTCCTGCTAGTTTCTCGAGAATCTAGTCAATGAACGGAAGTGGGAAATGATCTTTCTTCGTGGAAGCATTCAATTTTCGATAGTCTATGTAGAATCTCCACGAATTCGCAATACATGCTAGGATGGTCACTCCAGATGCAGTTGTAATCATGGTGAGCCCTGCCTTCATAGGCACAACTTTGATCGGGCTCACCCAGCAGCTGTCAGAGATCGGGTAGATGATACTAGCATCTAACCGCTTGATGATCTCTTTCTTCACGACCTCCTACAGATTCAGATTGAGTCTTCTCTACATCTCTCGAGATGGTCGTGAGCCCTCTTCAGTGTAGATACGGTGTGTGCAGTACGAGGGGCTTATACCAGTCAGATCGTCGAGAGTCCATCTATGGCTCTTCGATGCTACTGGAGAATAGAAATCAGCTTCGTTTCCTAATCAGGTGTGAGTCGGGAGTTGATGATTACAGGAAACGTTTGATTGGAATCCAAGAAGACGTACTTCAGATGATCTGGAAGGGGCTTCAGTTCCATAACTGGGTTAACAACAGCAAGTGGGGGTTCGGGATAGGCCTCAGAAGATAAAGTGGGAGCTATGGGTGAATTAGGATCAGCTCTGGACTCCTCTATATGTGGGTCAAGATCTTCTTGAGGTTGAGGATTGAAGATAATCGAGTTTTCTTCTATAATTAGATCCTCTACCACAGAACTGATGTTGCATACTTCTTCAATTACCCCACAATTTATTCCTTTTTGGGCCTTAAAGATATCAATCCATAATGTCTTATTCCGGAATTTCAACTCGATCTGGCCCTCTTCACAGTTGATGTTTGCCCTAGCTGTGGCTAAGAAAGGTCTCCCTAAGATAATTGGTGTGCTCCTCAGAATTTTAGGAGTATCCATATCTAAGACAATGAAGTCCACTGAGAAATAGAAATCTCAAATTTGTACTAGAACATCCTCAATAACTCCTCTAGGTGACTTGATTGATCTATCTACTAACTACAAGGTCACCTCAGTCGATTTGAGCTCAGTTTTCTCGAAATTATCTAGTAGGGATGTAAGGATCATGTTTATGGAGGCTCCTAAATTCAACAATGTTCGATCAAATTCTAAATCATCAATTTTACAGGAGATCAAAGGGGTGCTAGGATCCTTTGCCTTCTGTGGGAGTTTTCTCAAAATGATTGAGCTGACTTACTCAGATAAAATGATCGAACTCCCGTCTTTGTTTCACGGCTTATGCTTTAGTGTACACAAATCCTTCAGAAATCTTGCGTAAGTCGGTATGTGGCGGATCACATCCATCAAGGGGATGTTTATTTAGACTTGCTCAAAGAGCTTGACCAGATCTTCCTCAAGTGCCACGGGTTTGGGTTTTTTCTTTCCTTTGGCCAATGCCTCAAGAAATGGAACCTCTGTAGGTTCCCCTAGAATCGTGTAATGACCCATTGCCTTTTTAGTCAGATAAGACGTCTGGAGTTTCAGTCAAATGTTTGTCCAGACGTCTGGACACGTCCTCAGACATCTGTACGCAGGCAACGCGTAGAGGCCTCTCTCTCCCTGCACCTGCACCCTCTTCCCTGCAGATGTCGAGTTAATTCGTCCACTCTTTTCTCAATGATTGAGACATTATCCAAGCAACTGGCCACCAACTCCAAATTGATGGATGAGGATAGGCCTCGAGTCTCGTGCACCCCCTGCGTGTTTGTTAATGCACGGGTGGTCGTCTAATCGAACACACCCAGCGATTCATTGTTTATGGAGTTCTCGCACATGTTCTCAAGGATCTCCCAAACTTTATCTTCATGTTGACCCATGATGCTTTCACCACAGGTTGCATAGACAAAGAGCTTGATATCCTCATGGAGCCCATGGTAAAAAGACTGGACTTGTTCCCACTTAGGAACTCCATGATGAGGGCATTTCCGCATGAGATCTAAAAAGCGGTCCCATGCCTCATGAAGTGGTTCTTCCGCATTTTGCGAGAAGTGCATGATTTGGTGCCTTAAATCATTTGTCTGACCAACTGGGAAGAATTTCTATAAGAATTCAATTTGGAGTCCCCCCATGTGTTGATTGGATGAATCAAAGTCTGAAACAAATCAGCAACTTTATCCATGAGAGAGAAGAACATCTTCATGAGCAGGATGTCCCGATTTTGTATAGTAGGCCCGAAGGTCTGGGCCAGATGCTTCAGCTGCTTGATGTGCTGGAAGAGATATTCGGAGTTCAAGCCATGGAATTTAGGGATAGCATGAATCATATTTGGATTGAGTTCAACATCAGGCCCTCCAACTGGGATTTGTACTCTAGGCTGGATTTCCACCGCAATGGAATTATAGTGATCTTGCAACTGAGGATATGGTGGTGGATTGATGTCTGCATGGACTAGATCATTGAGGCTTGTTGCTGATTCTGGAAATCGAGGTCTTCTTCATGATTCTCCATAGATGCGGATGGAGAACTAGGCTCAGAAGCATATAAGTCGGACGAGATATCAATCTGGTCGGGTGGTAGCACAAACAAGTGGGTCAAGGCTTGGCCTCGATGAGAATGGACTGCTAATGGAGGCCTCAAGAGTGGTCTTAAGGACCTCCTCCCAAACATGCACTATAGAGCCATATGAGGGACAGAATGTGTGATGGACCCAATTGAGGCACCCAAAAAATCTTTTGATGACTAAGGAGGTTCGAGGCGAATGATACCTCTTGATTAGAAAGTCACTCACCAGAGAAGTACTTAGGCAACCAAGAAGGGAGAGCCCCGCAAAGACCCCTACATGGTAGAGCATCCCCATCGGTTACAGGGTTTCCCCCACCTAACCTTCCTTGTCACTGAGAATCCAAGTAACTAAAATGAGTAACTTGACCCTTAAGTCTATCAATTTTATTCCTGAATTATAGTGCCTTGAATTTCACTTGAACTTGAGAGTTGATTTTGATTGTAACCTAATTTGAAGGTTGGTTAACCTATAATGTGGGTCAACTTCACCTAACCTGCTCTAAAGTTTAGGATGAATTGAGTAAAGAACTCAAAATCACCCTGAGTGGTTTGAAAACAGGTTATTAAGTCCCAAATTTTAGTAATTCAGGTGGTTGTTAGAGCCTTCTTTTAGGGTCTTCTTGATTAAATCAATTCAATCAGGGCTTGGGTGGCACACAAAGTGGGAAATCAATTTTCTTGTAATTCAGGCAAGTGTATTTTCCTCAAACCCTAAAATAGAAACCCTATTTGGCTCTTTTCCATATCCAATTCTTTCCAAAATTGGCACCTAGAGCTCAATCAAGAAAGTGAATAGCCCTAAGCACCTTAAGTCCCTAATAGGTGCAGATACTTGGATGGGGATTTCTAAATAAATCAAATCAGGAAACTCAAGTGATTAATTGTAAGAAAGAATGCAAGTTGATCATATTTGATTCATTTTTTTTTATTCCTTCCAGAAATGAGGGGCTTAAGAAGAAGGAAATGAAATTACCTACCCCTAGAGTGGTTGTTATGCAGCTGATCGTCTCCTGTGTACCTTGAACAATCACAACAAATCAGATAAAGCAAGTTAGAATTAGATCAAAATTGTAATAAGTGAAATGAAACTGGGTGTTGCTCCCCAGCAATGGTACCAGAATGTTGCATGCGTAAATCGTCGAGTTAAGAAATGTATGAGTCGTAGTATAGTCAACGAAAACGTAATAGCATTAATAATATATAAAGCTCAAAAACACAAGGATGTCTGAGGTCGTTCGCAGGGAGCAAAATAGCAATTTTAATCCACTAATCACAATATCAAAAATAATATGCAATTGAAACTAATGAGATGCTCAAAATAATATTTCAATAAAGATCAAAGAGTTATTGGAAAAAGATGGGGTTAAAATGGTGATTTGAATCACCAAATTAACCCTTAAGTTTTAAGCTCACAATTATTTCAAATAAAGGAATAGTATCCGCAATCTAAGATCACAGTAAATATCTCCACAGTAGATCAGAACCAATCAAGTGCCAGATCAGATGACAACAAAAGGCCTCAGACGCCTTAACCAGCAGAACCTCACAAGGCACAAGGCCTTGCCTTAAGCCTCAGAGAAGAGGCACAGCAGCAATAGACCAACACAGTAGAGGCAGAGGCACAAGGGCCTTGCACGAAGCCCTCAGAGGCTAAGTGTTGCAAGAGAGGGAGGGCACGAATCCGAAGCAGAGCAAAACCCTCCCCCCTCTCTTTGATTCTCTTCCCTATCTCTCAACTCAGACCCGTGTGAACAGTACCGAGTAATCAGGAGGGTAATCGGGTATATGGTCAGAGGTCCAGGCCTGTGTGCATGTGTGCACTAGCGAGGGTGTGCAGCTCGTGTGAAAGGGGACCCAATCCCCGTGTCTTGGGCGAGGGGTCGGATGCACAATTGCGTAAAATATGTTGTTGGAAGCTCATTGTGGACGATGTGGCACTAAGGTGCTTGCCTTGCTCCTTCGCGCAGTAACATTTGATAGTTGGTCTGATTGGGGTTGCAGCTAACACCTACCACCTCAATTGAAGACCTGAAGTTGATCTTGGGAGCATTCCGCAACACCTGGAGGTAGCAGTGAGGATGAACTCATTCAGAGAACTGTAGCAGAGGTTGGAGAAGAAGGTTGCAGCAGTGGAGCTTCAATGATGTACCTGAAAAGGAGAATATGGCCTCTCAGCCCTTTCATAATAGCTCAGGAGGTTCACCTGAGTGTGGCAAACATGATGGTGGTTGTGGCATCCTGTGTGGAGGTGTGTGTGTGCATGGCGAAGTCAGAGAAGGTGGTCGAAGGTGGTGGTGCTTAGTGGGATGAGAGAGAGATCAAAGCCCCAAATTTCTTCAAGACTTTTGATCAGTCAGGTGATGCAATGCTCGCAGACTCGATGGCAGGCGAATTGGTGGTCGGTGGCACTTGCGCGACATCGCCGGAGCTTCGTCGGCCGTGTAGCAGATGATGGTGGTGTGGGCGATGTAGGGTGTGAACCTGAGTGCTAAAGGTGTAGGATGAGGTAGGGGAGTGAGAGGAGGGGAGAGATACAGCTTACAGACGATGAGAGATAGAGGATGGCACCAGCTATGATGGGCCGACGTCGGAGAAGAGGAAGCCTCCGGTGAAGGAGAACGACGATGTCTGAAGGGAGAGGAAGCTCCTGGTAGGTATGGCGAGGAGCGGACGACGGAGGGAGGAAGTTTCCTGAGGTGAACCCAATTCCTGAGGAACTATAGTTGAGGAACTGATTGCTGAGGTGAACCCAATTCTTCAAGGACCTTAACCACAAGATGATCTTAACCCACAGATTAGGGAGCCCGAATCTAATCTAGACCTATCCCTACCTTCCACCCTATCTTCTGAGGCTAACCTTGAATCCCCACCCACTGTTGATAACCTGATTCTAGAGCTGAAACCTCTCCTAAACCATCTGAAGTATGTGTTTTTGGGTTCAAATCATATGTTTCCAATGTTTATCAACTCACTCCCGATCAGGAAATGAAGCTAATTTCGATCCTCCAGCAACATCATAGGGCCATTGGTTAGACTCTAGATGACTTGACTAGAATAAGTCCCTCTTATTGCACTCATCATATCTATACTAAAGAGGGCTCACGACCCTCTCGCGAGATGCAAAGAAGACTTAACCGGAATCTCCAGCAGGTCGTGAAAAAGGAGATCATTAAGTGGCTTGATGCGGGAAACATCTACCCCATCTCGGATAGCTGCTGGGTGAGTCCCGTTCAGGTTGTGCCTAAAAAAGGCAGGACTCACCGTGATTGCTATGGAATCTGGAAAAGCCATTCCAACTCAGATTGTGAACTCGTGGAGAGTCTGCATAGACTATAGAAAATTGAACACCTTCACAAAGGAAGACCATTTCCATCTCCTATTTATTGACCAGATCCTTGAGAAACTGGCGAGTAATCGATTTTTCTGTTGTTTGGATGGGTACTTGGGATATAACCAAGTTGCAATTCATCCTGAAGATCAGGAGAAGACCACTTTTATCTGCCCCTATGCGACGCACGTGTTCTGTAGGATGCCATTTGGGCTATGCAATGCACCTGCCATCTTTCAGCGGTGCATGCTAGTTATATTTTCCGATATGGTAGGTAAATACCTCGAAATATTTATGGACGACTTCTCAATTTTTGATCAGACTTTCGATGATTTCCTTCTACACTTGGTTCAGATCCTTCGACGATGCATTGAAGTGAATCTGGTTCTCTCGTGGGAAAAGAGCCATTTGATCGTTCCTGAGGGTACTTTCAGAGCACTTTGGTACTGTGGTACTTTCAGAGCATGTGAGCTCTATAATTTCAAGTACACTTCCTTTGAAAAAGAAAGACCCAGGATCTCCATTTATTTCCTGTATAATTAGGGGTCAGTGTTTTGATAGAGTCCTCCTAGATTTAGGAGCATCTATTAACCTCATTCCTTTATCTTTGGTAAAACATTTCAAAATAGAAAATCTTAAGTCTACCAATGTGACTTTACAATTAGCCGATAGATCTATTAAGTCACCTAAAGGAATGTTGGAGGGTGTAATTGTAAGAGTTCAGGATTTTTACTTCCCAGTAGATTTTATTGTCCTTGATATGGAAGTACCCGAATACATTAGCCACACCCCAATTATCTTAAGGAGACCCTTTTTGGCTATTGCAAAGGCCAATATTGATTGTGAATCTGGAAAGATTGAATTGAAATTTGGGTAGAAAACAATTAAGTTAGATATATTTAGAGCTTCTAGTGGATTGGATTGTGAATGGATTGAGGAAATAAAATCTATTGTAGCTTTTGAGGATGACATTAGTTCCTTAGAACTAGAGACCACACCTTTTGATATCCCATACCCTCAAAGCAATGAAATCCTTTTGCTAGAATCTTTACTCAATCCTGAATCTAAATCTGAATCATCTAACTCACTTCTCACAATCGAAAATCCAGCCCCAAATCCTGCTGTTGATTCTACTCCTGTACTAGAATTGAAACCATTGCCTGACAATCTTAAATATGTCTATCTCGAATCTGATCAAACATATTTTGTAATTATCAATTCTCATCTTTCTGAATCACAAGAATCCAAATTGATCAAGGTTCTTTGAGATCACAAGATGGCAATTGGGTGGCTCTACATGATCTCACCGAGATTAGCCCCAATTTTTGTACTCATCGCATCTATATTGAAGATGGGGCACGACCTTCAAGAGAAGCTCAAAGATGTTTAAATCCGAATTTAAAGGAGGTCATTAAGAAAGAAATAATCAAGTGGCTTGATGCTGACAATATCTATCCTATATCTGATAGCCCTTGGGTGAGTCCAATTCAAGTGGTACCTAAAAAGGTAAGACTCATCGTAATCAAGACTGAATCTGGAGAAATTATCGTAAGTTGAATACTGTTACAAAGAAGGACCATTTTCCTTTGCCATTCACTAATTAAATCCTTGAGAGATTAGCTGGTAATAGGTTCTCCTTTCTAGATGGTTACTCTGGATATAATCAAGTAGCAATTTATCCCGAAGATCAAGAGAAAATGACTTTCACCTGCCCCTTCGGAACCTTTGCTTTCCGAAGAATGCCATTTGGGCTTTGCAATGTACCCATGACTTTTCAACGTTGTATGTTAGCCATTTTTACCAAAATGGTGGGCGAATACATGGAGGTTTTTATGGATGATTTTTCAGTCTTTGGGGAAACATTTGATATTTGCCTGGATAATTTGTCAAAGGTTCTTAAGAGATGTATTGAAGTAAACCTTGTCCTTAGTTGGGAGAAGAGTCATTTTATGGTTCCAGAGGGCATCGTACTTGGCCACCTCGTGTCTGAGCGAGGTATCCAAGTAGATCGAGCTAAGATCGATCAAATTGCAAATCTTCCAATTCCTGACTCGATCAAAGGCATTAGATCATTTCTCGAGCATGTGGGATTTTATAGGTGATTTATACTTGATTTTTCAAAAATTGCCCGACCACTCACAAACCTCCTCACAAAGGATGCTACTTTTGAGATGAGTGAGGAGTGTATCTCAGCATTTGAAACATTGAGAGACAGAATTACACAGGCTCCAATTTTACAACCACCTAATTGGGATTTACCATTCAAAATCATGTGCGATGCATCAAATTATGCAATAGGAGCTATTTTGGGACATAAAATTGAGAAGAATCTGGTAGTAATTTACTATGCTAGTAAAACTTTGAATGAGACACAAAGGAATTACACAGTTACAGAGAAGGAATTACTAGCAATAGTATTTGGATTAGAAAAGTTTAGATCTTATATACTCGGATCTCAAATCATCGTGTACTCTGATCACTCAACTATCCGACACCTTCTATCCAAAAAGGACACGAAACCTAGGTTGATCAGATGGATCTTGCTTTTGCAAGAATTTGACCTATAAATTTGTGACAAGGCAGGTCGACAGAATGTTGTTGCCGACCATCTTTCCCACCTTCCTTCTGATACAATTGAATCACCTCCTCCAATTACTGAACACTTCCCTGATGAACATCTTTTGACTATATCCTCAAATCTTCCTTGGTATGCAGACATTATTAATTATTTGGTTACATATCAATTCCCGCTAGACTAGAATGGGAATCTCAAATCACGACTCAAAGCAGAAGCCAAATACTATTTTTGGGAAGATCCGTGTCTTTTTCGACTCTGTAATGATCAAATCATCAGGCGTTGTGTCACTTCTTCTGAGATTGATTCTATCCTATCTTTTTGTCATGACCAAGCTTGTGGTGGTCATTTTTCTCGTCGAAAGACCGCTGCGAAAATTCTACAATGCAGGTTTTATTGGCCCACGTTATTTGCTGATTCACAGACTTATTGTAAGGCATGTAGTTGCTGGCAAACTCTTGTTGGCATGTCACGAAAAGACATGATGCCTCTAAACTCGATTATGGTTTGTGAAATCTTTGATATTTTTGGGCATAGACTTTATGGGTCCGTTTCCGTCCTCTTTTGGCTTCCACTACATTTTACTTGCTGTTGATTATGTTTCCCGTTGGATTGAAGTCATATCCACACGCACAAATGATCATCGAGTTGTCATTCCTTTTATACAGAGTCATATTATCGCTCATTTTGGGGTACCTCATGCCATTATTTCTGACGGCGGTTCCCATTTTATTAATGCCCAGTTTAAAACTTTGCTTAGAAAATATGTGGTTACACATCGTATTTCTACACCTTATCATCCCCAGACTAATGGGCAAACCGAGGTCTTTAATCGGGAGATAAAAAGATCCTTCAAATGACAATCCAACCCGATAGGAAGGATTGGTCTTCTCATTTAGATGAGGCTTTGTGAGCTTATAGGACTACCCACAAAACACCAATAGTCATGTCACCATACAGACTTGTTTACGGGAAACCTTGTCATCTTTCCGTAGAAATTGGACACAAGGCCTATTGGGCAATTAAAGCCTATAATTTAGACCTCATGAAGGCTGGTGAACATCGTAGATTGCAGCTTAGTGAACTTGAGGAATTGCGTCATTATTCCTATGAGAGTTCAAAGCTGTATAAGGGAAAACTTAAAGCCTTCCACGATAAATATATTTCTCGCAAACCTTTTACACCTGGTTAGAAGGTGTTGCTTTTTTATGCCCGTTTAAAACTCTTCCCTGGGAAACTTAGGTCTGAATGGCAAGGGCTATTTATTGTTGTTAGAGTCTTCGACAACGGAGCTGTCAAAATCACTGAACCCAACAAGGATCAACCCTTCAAAGTTAATGGTCAACGTTTAAAACCTTTCTTGGAATTACATCCTCTGGGTCTTGTTGGAGAATGTTACACGCTCCACTAAGGTTTGCCACTATCCATCAATCTTGTACATAGCTGTTTCCTACTTTTTATACATTTTTGTTTCTTATACCACTTTTCTCTGATTTTTTACTTCATATTATACTGATTACCTTCATTTAGTCCGACTGACCACTCTGACCTTTGGTCAGACTTAAAATCATCCGCATAGAGATCTGTGATCTCCTCTATCCGACTCCTTCCATCACTCTATACTAAATGAAGTGTAATATCTTTTCACCCTTCTTACAATGAGGATATTGTAAAATCTTGGCTTAGGGGGGTGTGAAGTGAAATTTTCACTTAAAGTGTATGTGTAAATAAAATAAACAAAATAAATAAAAATTAAATATCCACGAAATTTTAAAAAAATAGAAATTCCAAAAATCATAAAAATTTGAAAAATTTTGAAAAATTCATAAAAATTGAAAATTTTATATGCATAAAAACAAAAATATATAAATACAAAAATTTGAACAATGAAAATTTTAAAAAAATAATAAAAAGGGTACTTTCATCTAGAATAAAGAAGAAAAGAAGAAAAAAATATATATTTATATATAATACTAAGAGCTTAATTTTTCTTTTAGGTCATAAAATAAAATATATTAAGAATACACATAGAATATATTTTTAGAGCATTAAATTCTTATTTAGACTTTTACTTATAACATTTTGTAAAAACACACTTTTGTTTTCAAAAATTTTTAAGCAAGATTTTATTTGAATTTGAATCTTTAAATCTTTAAGCTTTGTTTTTCTATTCTTACCCTGAAATTAAGAAACTAAGGTGTATTAAGTTTTAAACTTAAGTTTTGGAATTAAATTATAACTTTTTAATCAATTAGATTAAGTAATCCTTTTGCTTTTTGAAATTTTGTTTTTATCATAAAGTAAGTAAAAGGCAAGATATTCAAAATTAATTAAATAGAGAGTTAGTAGAATTTTAGTTTACAAGTCTATCAGGCTAAGGACATATAGCTAGACTTGGTAATTTTTGTCTTGACATATTCTATAGGAGGAAACTAAAAATTTAAAGAACCTGAGAGTGAAGGGCTTTGTTGTCCAAGCTCTGGTTTGAGAGCTAAGAAACCTAAACATCTAAATTCACACACATAGAATTGTCTTATTGGCATCTAAGATCGTGAAAACACAGGGGTTAAGAGATCGATTCTGAATCCTCTTTAGTCCATGGATTTCTGCAGGGCGGTTCTTGAAAGGGTGAAGGATGTGCCACTCACCTAAAAAAAGGATTTGGAGAATAAAGTTAGTAAGAAAAAAAGAAAAAATAATAAAATAAAACACCCTGCAGTTAAGTGCCTTGTTACAAATGGGTACTTATGCAGTTTCACATAAAAATAAAGCATCTCAGTACAAATGGATGCTACCCTTCCTTCCATTAAATAAAAGAACACCTCGCTACATATGGGTGTTCTAGCCTATAGAAAAAGTTGAGAAAAATATGGAGATAAAAAAATTACGAATAAGAGACCTAGTGGTCCACCGAGGAGATATACACAAAAAGTGTTGACCTCGGGATAGAAAACTGGTGAGGAAAAAGCAACCAAACCTAAGTAAAGCCAAGCCAAAGGCTTGAATTGGAATAATCTGGATTGGAAATTGATGTCTTAAGATCTGGAATTTTGCAACTTTGGATGCCTTTAGGACAATTCTCTTCACAAAGTAGAGATGTTTTAAAATCATAGCTACTGAACCTTGGTATTGGACAATGATGCCTAAGAAATTGGGTTTTAAGGATTTGTAGTTGAGACCTAAAGGAGAAGAATTGACAAAATCCTAGGTTAAGCTGTTCCTAGTGCTGTAGGCTAATAGATTAGAGTTTTATTACTCTAAGTTTGATTAATAATGAGTATCTGGTTAATTTGCTTAAACTTATATTGATAAAAGTCAAATATCATAAACAAAGGATTAACTTAAGTCTATTGAGTTTTTGAGTTAAAATTTAATTTCCAACTCTTAAGTTTTGTTTTCTTAAAACACTTTGTATTCTAAGTTTGGGTTAAGAATGGTTATAAAGGATAAGAGATTTTTGATAATTCTAATTTTTTATAAAATTCTTGTTAACAACACTGCTTTTAAGTGTGTATTGAAAATGTTTTGAGTATAAGTCTAAGTAAGAAAATTTTCACAAAATGCTCTGTATATTAGTTATATTAAATCTAAAAAAATTTCTCTGACCTAAGTTTTCCTCTACATGGTTCTTATTTATATTAATTTAAAACCAAGTGCTTTAAATCATCATATTCTTAGTTAATTTTGCTAGGGACTAGCAAAACTTTGTCTTGGGGGTATGATGAAAAGCTCATCATGGTCTCTAATTTCCCTTAATTAACTAGTCTTCCTAGTTAATTAGCTAAGAATATGTGAATTTATGTGTTAATTATTAAATAAGGGATAAATAGTAAGGACCTTAAAATAAGTTTAAAATGCTATATTATCATCCAATTAATATTATTAATAATCTAATTAATGATTGGACTCAAAATATTACTAATCATTCATCTAATTAATGAGTTAACTAACTTAAGCATAATATATACTTAAGTATGTAATAACTTAAGTAACATTAAATAATATAATCTAAAAAGGTCAAAAATGTAAATTCAAGGTCCAAATATAATAATTGTCTTATTTATAATCATATATAAAAAGTTGAAAAAGATCTAAATTAAAATAAACCTTGAAAACCTGAGTTTGCATTTTGGTCCTTATATTTCACTTCAATCAGGTCCTTATTTTCCATTTAGGTCGTTAAGTTTCATCATGAATAGGTCCCTAGACTTCTTTTTCTTCTCTTCTTCACCCGACTGGACGGCTGACAACTAAAGGTGCAGCCACCATTTGATCACCGCCAATCCGATGTCATCTCTTCTCCAAGCTCCTGGAGCTTGCGCTCACCATCCCATTTTCATCCACCGGTCTGGATGACACCTTTATCCTAATTTAGGGTTGGAGATAACCTCACCGGCGTCGGAGAAGATACCGGTGGTTATCCTCCTTTAGCCACAATCGCATCCAGATTCCACCTCCTTCTTAGTCGCCGTCGACTATAAATACCCCTTGACCCCCTTGATTTCCACTAAGTTGGCTCCCTTCCTTCTTCTTCGCTGCAGCCAATCCAATAGGCTATTTACTCCGCAACTCCGGCAATCTTCCACACCTCATCCGACTTCCTCCATCCATTTTTATCAGCTCTGAAACTCCGCTGAGGTCAGCCGCATCTCTTGACACAAGCGCTGACTAAGGAGCTCTCCTCTACTTCACCTCACAACCGCCGCCGGAGATCTTTTGACAACCCTCTGATTTCCTCCTCCACTATGAGCCTTCGACAGAGATCCTCTAACCCCTTCGTCCAGGTAACAGTAGACTAGGAGTAGGAGTAGTAGGATAGTTTGGTTAGTTAGTTAGGTAGGTTAGTTAGCCATAATGTTAGATTTAAATTTCATCTTCCTCGACTCCGACGAGCTCCTTGAGCTTGTCAGAGCATTAATTTCATCTTTTTAAACCACTGTTCATCATCCTCTATCTTCCACGATCACTTCTATCACATTTAATTACTAATCTGATCACTAATTCGCCAAAATCATTTCCACCTCCACCGACTACTTCTGCTATCCATGGCAACAGTAGTTGACCTAATCTTCACCTTCATTGGGTCCTCCATCATCTTCTCATCACTAAAGGATCCTAATCATTGCTATAATTTGATTAAATACCACATATAATGTAAACACCTAAATCTAATTAAGCTCCTAAGCTTGCTGTCAATGGCGGTTCAGGAGTAGTTGAAATCTTTAATTAACTATATATTTATGATCGCAATCACTTGTTGACTTGTTTTGACCACTCAATTGAGTGGGAAAACAGGTCCTGAGCATTAATCAACTCAAATTCTTTAAGAAATGAATTCACTGTCAAATCTTTCTTTTAATAATCAATTGAAGAAATTAACTTGATCCTGAGGTTCCTTGTGACCTTAGAAACCTTTTCAAGTCATTAATGGCATAATTTTTCATTCTGTGCACAGAATTCACTTTTTCTGGACTCACCAGAGCTCTGGTGAGTCAAAACTATTCTTCAACCTGTAGAATTTGACAAGAAGCTCTAGATTGACGAATTGAGGTTCACTGATCATGTTGAGTTTGTTTCTTTGAGACTTTAATGACTGGAATTGTAGATAGGAGTTCATCTTCTCCAACTCCGGCGAAGTTGGAGAAGTCTGACAGAAAGCCTTAAATCACATTTAAAGGATTTAAAAGCTTCAATGCAGTGCACTGAAGTCATTTCTACCCTTAAATCACTGTAACAACCTCTAGGTTGTTCTGATGAACAACCACTTTTGAAGTTCAGGTGACGAGCCTGAAACCCTAAAATCTTAAGTTCAAACACTTATTGAAGGGTCTGAGAAGGTTTCTAAGGCTGAAAAGAAGATATTTGAGGCTTTAATTCATTGAGAAAAGGTTTTGATCAGAAAGTCAAATCTGGAGGCTTAACAGTCAAACCTGAGTTTGATGCTTTGACTCTAAATTTAATTTGATGAATTTATGAGTTCAAATTGATTCTAAGATGCCTGTGAATGATTTTAAAGTGAATTGGATGAGCTCTGATGGTTAATTTGATTGGATTTCAATTACTGCCAGTTTGGGTTGTTTTTGAACCAAAACTGTTGGCAGTAGATTTTGGACGAGATTTGATTGCAAATTCTGCCCAGATGAGTTGGTAACAACCTCTATAATTTGTTTTGATCGATTAATCATAACTTTAGATGTCTGTTAGATTTTTTTTCAAGTCTGTTTTCAACTTCCTGAAGCTTTCAGAGAAGCTTTGAGCTTCTGTGCACTTCATGAAGCTCTTGAGAGCTTGATATCCACACCTGAAGCCATGGAATTCCCTGTATAACCTATTTAGAACATTAACTGAGAGAGAAAGTCTAGTCTGAGGACTTAAAGTAAAGGAAACCACTGTCAGACCAAATTACCGTAGACAGACTTGTAGATTCGCCCTTCTAATCGAAAAGCAAAACTTCCCCTTCACGTTAAATTGACTATACAATCTTGTAGAGCACCTCAAGAGCTTTCCAACAAGCTTTTGTTTGCTTGAAATGGAGCTCTGAGTTAGGATAAATCATCACTCGAAGTTTGCTCTGGGAGGGGTTAGGAAAGTCCCACATCGAGAATTTCTGAGCGGGTGCCTTAGTATAAAACGAATTTGTTGTATACGCTCTTTAGTCATCAGCGCTCGGTGCACGGTTACCGAATGAGCATTCAATTGAGCATGTGTGTGTGTGTGGGCACGTATGTGCCTACGAGTGTGCGCCTGTGTGGCGTGCGGATGTGTGGCCCTGGGAGGGCGTATGCAAGGCCTAGGAGGCGTAAGCCGGTTTGGCTCGAAACTCTGAACCAGAAATAAACCAAACTATAAATGAATCAGGCTTGGACCTAGTAGGGTCTGGTCCCACCTTGCAAAGGGTGCTGCGTATCCCCTTAAAGTCTATGCCGCCAACTAATGAACCCAATTTTTGGTTAAAGAGAAAAAAAACCTGGTTCAACTGAGGGTTTAAGAGAAAGGCTAAGGCTCAGAAGGCAAAGGAAATATGTTAAGGGAAGATGCTAAGGCAAAAGTAGAAGAAGGAGCAACACAAGGGAAGAGAAAGGAGAAGGAAGACAGGAAGAGTTTGTAAGAGAAGGAAGAGAAGGAGCAGGCACTGAAGAGGCAAGGCAGAGATAGAAAAGAGAGAAGAAAGAGGAAGAAGAAAGAGCTCGATAAAATAAGAGAAAGAATAAAGAGAAAGATAAAGAGAAAAAGATAAGTGAAAAGACAAAAGAGAGAAGAGAGAAAGAGAAAGGTAAAAGAAGAAAAGAGAGAGAGAGGCTGAAGAAACAAAGAAAAGAAATAGTTTTTCTTGCATTATTTTTAATTTCTTTTTGAGTTTAATGATGTAATAAGGCATGTTTTAAGTAGAAAAATTCTCTATTGCCTTAATTCCTTTGAAATAAATAGAAAATTAACATGTTTACTTGCTATTAAAGAAGATCAATTGAGTAAATATGTTTTCTTATGGAATTTTGCATATTTCTTAAATTTAAATCATTAGGAAAAATTCATGTTGTTAAAATTAACTTAGTTATACCTCCTATGAGTCGTTTTGAATTAATTGGTGAATTCTAAATAATATATACCTCCCAGCGAACGACCTGGACTCAACCAGTTAAAAGTAATAAAATCTAAAATGTTAAGTTAACTTGACCCTATACCACTTAACTGACACAAATTCGAGTTAACCTAAGTTACTTACTTCTACACATAATTATGCTCAATTAACTTAATTAACTGTGTTGAGGAGTAGCAAGTACCACTTAGGTACTTAAATGTTCCAACAATACCAACATTAATCCCAAATCAGACGTCTGGTAGGTGTATCAGATGACTTAACTGTCGCCTGCTACAGTGACTTCTTTCTTCTTCTTCTTTAGGCATAGCTCTCTCCTCTTCTACCTTGCTTCACCTCTGCCTCCTCTTCTTCTTTTGCTCGAGTCTTATGCCTTAGCTTCTTCTTCTGCCTTTCCTCTTCTCTGCCTTTCTTCTTCTCTACCTTTCTTCTACACGGCTAAGTGTTGGGCTGTCTCTCTGAAAAGCAAAACCCACCCCTCCCCCACTCTCTCTTTCTTTCTTTCCTTCTCTCTCTCAAACCAGGCTTATCGAGTATTCGGATATGCGTACCCGGGTCCAGGGCTACGGGCGTGAGGTCGCAACCGAGGAGTGAGGCTAATAGGCAGGTCGAGTTGAGTGCATGGGTGAGTAGAGACCTCACCCCTGGTGTATTGAGGCGATAAGGCCTATTCAGAAAAAACCTTTATGCGATTGTTGTGGCTTACAAATCCATGATATAGGACTATTTTCAGGCCTTCTCTTTGCACAGTAGCAACAGGCGATCGTACCTTCAATTCCAGCTGCTAGCGTTCCTGCTATTCAATTGAAGGCCTGGGAGAATGCCTAGGACAATTCCACGCTATCTGGAGGTGAAATCGATGATGAATATGGCCGAAGAGTAGCAGCTGGAGCCAGAGAAGACGGTGGTGACGGTGGCACTCTGGCAAATCCTAAAATCATGAATACGGGCTCAAAAGCCCAATTCAGATGTCTCAAGAACTTCGTCGGATGATGGAGAAAGCGATGGAGGCAGTCTCGTGGTCTGTGGGTGCGTGTGGTGGTCGACGGAAGTCAAGGAAGGTGACGATGAGGTGTGGTGTTCGGTGGGCATTTTGAGAGTGTAGATGATGAAATAAGGAGAGGGCTTTTGTTGGTGGAGGAACGACAATGGTAATGGAGTTGATGGCGAGGCAAACGGTGGACTGTGGAGGTGCGGAGGCCTCGCCGAAGTGGATGAAGATGATGGTGAATGGCGGTGTCGAGGGGTCAGAGCTAGAGTCAAAGGAGATAAATAGGAAGTAGTGGAGGAGAGAGATCTAACTAACCCTAAAATTACGGATGAAAGGGATGGAGCAGCGTTAGCTTTGATTGGTCGACGCTGGAGAAGGTAAAGAGGGCGGTAAGATGGCGATGAGGAAAGAGGCAGGGGGACTCCCTCTCTTTGACTGGAGAGGCACGTGATGATGAGAGGGAGGCAATGGGCCATTCAATTTGACTGTTGGACAGTTGAACAAGGAGAGTGGATAGGGTCGCTGGAGCAAGGTGCGAAGGTGGTTGGAGGAGGAAGAGGGCTTTTCTGAGGCCAAAACATGCTAAGGAGATCGGTGAAGCTTCAAAGGATCTTATATAAGGCTTAGAAGGGCGTTCCAAGCTTGGAAACCAAGCTGGAAGCATGAGGTTCTTGGGCACAAAGGAACCCTAGATTTCAAAGGATTCGCATGATCTATTGGGAAGGAATCAGAGCCAAATGAATGGCTTAAATGGAAGGAGATTCTCTCAGGAGTTCTTCCAATTTTGGAAGGATTTCATCAAGGAATCAGAGAGAAATCTCTGATTGAAGGTCGTCGGAGTAGCAATTCCTCTACGATAATGGTGGAGGGACCTGATTGCAAAGAATACGACAAAGATAGGGGGAATTCTACAAAGAATTTGAAAGTAGGGGCAAATGTGTAAGGAAAAGAGTCAAAACAGAACTAGAATGCAAACTATGTCAAAATGATCTCTTACTGGGTCCAAATTTTAATACAAACCTAATTTTGACCCAAGGAGTCTGATGGCGAAGTTGGATTTTGGTTTTGATCAAGTTTGATTGGGTAATTTGCATAGAAACCAAAATTAGGGCAACTGTGTCTGAGACTCTATTTTAAGTCAAGTTGGGCTCCAATGGTCAAATCAAGCATACCAAACCTTAGAGAATATTTTTCTATGATTTTTACAATGTTTAGGTAAATTTTATCCTGATCAGAACCTCAGTTAATTAAGCGAGTCTATTTTTAGGGTTTCAGATGTCCAACAATTCCAAAACATGTGAAAACCCGTTTCTATATGTATGAACCCACTTATTAGACATTTATGATCATTTGACCTTTAATTAACCCCTAGGAAATCATGTGATTGCTTTGTATTTAGGTTATTCTATTAAAATTACAGGTTTACCCCCGTTTTAATGCATTTCTCTCAGAATGATTATGCAGTGAGTTATGGTCTTCTGGCAATTTATGTAGGAGCATTTATCTATTGATTATGACTAAATAAAGCTAAATATGACTGATAATGACATTATCATCAACGACGCACACAATTATTATAGGGTATGTACTCGTTGCCAAACCATAGGCAATATGAGCCACCACGACATGATGCCCTTGAACCCGATTCTCATGTGCGAGATTTTCGACATGTGGGGGATTGATTTCATGGGTCCTTTCCTGAATTTGAATGGTCTCGACTACATCCTTCTAGTCGTGAATTACATGTCCAAATGGATTGAAGTTATTTCGACCCGAACCAATGATCATAAAGTAGTGATCAAATTCATTCATGAGCACATCTTTTCCCAATTAAGTGTACTACGCTTTCATTTCTGATGGAGGGACCAATTTTGTGAACGTGCACTTCCTGCCTTCGATGAAGAAATATGGGGTGTCGCATCATATTTCGACTCCATATCATCCTCAGACTAATGGATTGGCTGAGCTCTCCAATCGGGAGATCAAGAAAATTCTTCTAGTCACTTTCGACTTGATAGAATGGATTGGTCGACCTAACTTTCGGAAGTATTTTTGGCCTATAGGACCACCCATAAAACCTAGCTATGGATGTCTCCGTTCAGACTTTTTTACGGGAAGGCATGTCACCTTCTTGTAGAAATGGAGCACAAGGCCTACTGGGCAGTACGGAAATGCAATTTGGATCTCAGGGAGGCCAAAATCCACCGTCGTTTGCAAATGAGCAAGATCAATGAGCTACGCAATGATGTGTATGAGAACTCACATATCTACAAGGAGCGAATTAAGGGCTTTCATGACAAGCACATCTCACGAAAATCTTTCTATCCTGGTAAAAAAATGCTTCTCTTTGCTGCATAGCTTAAGCTCTTCCCAGGAAAACTACGATCAAAATGGACCGTACCTTTTCTAGTTTGAAGGATCTTTGGAAATGGAGCCGTTGGAATCAGTGAACTCAGCCACAAATCAAACCCTTTTGTAGTGAATGGTCAATGACTAAAACCATTCCTCGAGCTTATCGATTCAAATGTAGCTGCTGAATCTTTTGATCTCCATTCCCTGTGAGCTACATTATGCCCAACTAATGGCATTAAACTTAGCGTAACGGGAGGCAACCAGTCATTTGAAAACCTGAGACCCTTCTTATCCTTCCTAAGCTGAATTCCTATTGCACCTTAGGGTTCATACTTTAGAATAGCCGACTCCACATCCAATACTCATATTGGAGCCTGAAATTTTTGCAACTCTAAACTTGTTCTAAATTACAAACTAAGGTTAACTCAAACCCACCTAGTTTGCAATGAGGGCATTATAAAACTTAGGCATAGGGGGGTATTTGTTTGCACCTCAAAACACGCCTGTAATAACGCCTTCTTGTGCTATTTTCTAGCATTAACATTGCATAATAGGATCCTGTAATCGCATTTGTAAAAACACTTGCATGCATGCATTTAATCAAGAGAGGAAGAGGAGTGAAACAATCGCCTACATAGTTACATTTTTCTTCAAGTGCCTCCTTGCAAAATCACCCTCTTTTTATTTTTCCTCTTGATTTCTTCTTTTCTCTCCTTCCCGCGGCTGCATCCTTCCCGCGGCTGCACTCTTCCCGCAGCTGCATGCAGCAGCCCGCAGCACTTCTTCCCGTCACTTCTACCTGCCAACGCCGCTCCCTATAGCTGCAACTCGCACACCCTCTCCCTGCTGCAGCCGACACACCACTCTCCCCTCCTCTATAAGTAGCTGCAGCTTCATCCTCGCGAGGCAGCTGCTGCAGCTGCTGAAAAAAACCCGCAGCCATCTTCTCCACCGCTTTCCCCTCCCATACGTCGGCCCTCCGTCGACGAGGCACCCGGCGAGCAGGAGAACCCACTGTGGTACACACCACCACAGTGGGAGCACCACCGCCCAGCTCTTCGACGAGCCGGTGGGCGTGGTGCATTCCCTTGCTTCGTTTTTTCTCTTTAACGCCATTGCCGCCGCTCCAAGCTTCGAAGCTTGAAGCCACGGCAGCAGCAGCCCGACAGCAGCAGCAGCAGCACCCCCCGCCTCCTCCGCGACCTTCCCCGCAGTCGCTCACCGCCTCCGCGCGCGTCTGCAGGGCGTTCCCCGCCTCCGTCTCCGTTCTGTCCGCCTCGCAGTTGCACCCGTAGCCCGCCGCCGCGCGCACTGCAGCGACCGGCTACGGCCTCACGCCGACCCCTGCCCCCCTCCGCGACCCTCCGCGACCACCTGCAGACCTCCTCCACGCTCGCTCCTCCGCGCCATCGCCCGCTCGTCGACTTCGCGCAGGCCTGCAGAACCCTGCGCGAAGGCGCGCCCGCACCCGCCGTCTTCAGACGTCCGCCTCCGCCTTCAGACGACGCGGCGTCAGACGTCCGCCGCCGCGAGCAGACGTCTTAACTCGCTGCCATCGTCCGCGCTCGCGATCTCTCCCGCCCGCTCTTTCTCTCTCTGGCGCTCTCTATCTCTCTCTCTCTGCTGATCTCTCTCTCCCGCTCTCTCTCTCTCTCACGTATTCTCTCTCTCTCCCGCTCTCTCTCTCTCACGTATTCTCTCTCTTTTTCACTCACTCACAGACACACACTACACCAACACACACACATCTTCACCGACACACCCACACACACACTTACACTATACGTATAGTTATATATAGTAACATATATATACTTATATACATCTATATATAATATATACATACATATATATATATATATATATATATATATACACTTATATACATAGTAATATCTATACTTATGTATACATACATATATATATAATATATATACATATATATAATATATATATATATATATATCTACTTATATATATCTATATACTTATACATATACTTATATATATATATATATATATATATATATATATATATATATATATACTTATATACATAGTATATCTATATATTTATGTATACACACACATATATATAATATATCTATATATATATATATATATACACGTATATATATATCTATATACTTATACATATACTTATATATATATACATATATACTTATATACATATATATATATACATATCTATATACTTATGTATATACACACATATATATATATATCTAGATACATATATACCTATATACATATATATATATATACATCTATATAGTATTATATATATATACTTATATACATATATACATAGCTATATACATATATACATACATATATATATATACATATACACCTATATATATATATATATATATAATACATATATATATATATATATATATCTATACATATATACTTATACATTTATATACATATAGATATATTTACTCATATACATACATATGTACATATATTTTTACGTTATTTACTATACGTTGTATCACGGGGATATCTGCACCAGTTGCTGATATTCCCTGATACACGCGTACAAAAAAGCGTGGTCCCATACATCATCAATCATCCATCCTCCATCCACACTCCACGCGGCACATAGTCGTGTTGGTTGCGTCTCTCTAGACGTCAACTGACTCGACATAGTGCTACACTCCATCGTCACCTCCACCCCCACCCCTTTATATATATACTACATATAAATATATATCTATAGCTACTATATTTACTTTCTATCTGTTAGCTTCCTTCTTAGTAAAAAGATAAAAAAGGTATAAAAGTGAAAAGATAATCTTTGATTTGCAGGTACCCCCGTCTTGCGAGTAGCAAGACTTGTTTTGGGACTCTGTTTGGCTAAAAGCCAAGGACACAATTTTGAGGGTGTGCCTCAAGAACAAGGATTACCATAAAAAACCTAAATAAGAAAAACACCAAAAACACAATAAACGAACGGAAGAGACGCGTTTTAAGGAAAACGTAGAAACTCGACTTTAACCCCACTTCCCTGAGTTCGACCCTGGGCCTAAAAGTGACAAGATAAAATCAATTAGGCCAGGTTAAAAATTTGTAAAGAGATGGTTAGGTCTGAATTAGGTTAACCACTATACATATTTCAACGATAAAAACATCATATTAACAACCTATCCAGGCCGACTCATCATGACTTTTCTGGCGCCGTTGCCGGGGAGGTGCGCTTTCGAGTAAGTTTCTATCCAATTCCTTTAAATTTGTCTCTTCTCTCTTCACGGGTATTGTTGTTTTTGGTGTGCAGGTAAACCTGGTGGAAGGAGAAGAAGGCTGACGAAGTCGAGGACGTGAGCAGATCCAAGGCGGGAACGAGAGCGTGAAGACGCCGACATCGCATTGGAGCTTCGCACACGTTGCCGAACAAGTAGGTTTTCTTTTCTCATCAAATTAGGGTTAACTTGCCACCACAATAAAAAAAAAAAAATTATTTAAAACTGAAAACTAGAAAAACTTCTTGGGATTTCTTGAGGGCAAGTGGATTAAAATTCACTTAATTGATTGGTTGTCTTCACTCCCACTGCCTCGGGATTTCCCGCCTTACTTCGCATAGCGAAAATCCGAGAATCTTGATTCTTAGATTTTTCGCCGTGGGAAGTATTCTTTGAGGCAAAGAAAAAGATTGCTTGTATCCCTCTTTTTGCCTCACTTATCTTTAATTCAGGAGCACATTTTTGGTGGGGAGACTTGGAATTGAGTTGATTCCAACCCCACCACGACTTTTCAAACTTGCCTGTGATTCGATCCTGAATACTTCAACCCCAACAATTTTAGTTTCTTTATCTGTTGGTTGAAGCCTTGTGTGTGGATATCTTTCTGGTGATTGGGAGCACTTGAATTGAAGTGCTTTGGCTCCCTTTCACATTGGTATAAAATTGATTCGCGCATCCACACATAGAAATCTCCATTTAGGTAGCCCATTGCATTTTAGCATGCATTAACTAACTGATAATTGAAGAAGGGTTTCTTGGGCTTTAGAAAGAAAACCTGTATTCTTGCAAAACCCGGAGATTGGTTGAATTAGTAATTCAGCAAAATCCTAAAATTCATACTACTTAAGGTTGAACTCTAAAAACCATTCACCAATTAAAACTTTAATTCGGGGAGATTTCCCCATTGCATGCTTGTTCTTACACACTCTTAAAATCAATCACTTGGGCATTACCCGTAAACAACGCCCTTCACATTCCAAAAGCACTTGACCCTAAGCCTCTAATTAAAACTGGTAGTAACTTGACCCTTACTAAGGATTGGAGGTCTAACTACCTGTGTGTAGCGACTACGTGCTGGTGAGAGTTCCCGCGTGCTATCGGGTGTCTAAGACTGGGGCAAACGGCCTTTCAATCTGGCCCGGTGGTTCCGCGGTGCTCGCATTCGGTTCCGTAGTTCGTGATAGTAGGTAACTTAGATCTTTAGGTCTAAGGGCACACTGTAGAGGTTAGGAACTTGACTGTATTGATTTGTAATCAAGTGTACCTTTGCGGCGTCATTTCTCTCATCCCTTTTCCCTTCTCATCTCCCCAATTCTTCCTGCGGTAGTACATGTTTGGGAGGAGGTCACAAAACCCTGAATTGCTTGTATTGACTGATAAATCTAGAAAAAGAGCCGAATCATCCTCCTCCACAAACATGGCACACACCCCCGCCTCACCACTTCGTCACAATTTCAATTCTTTCAACACCAGGCTTATCCCGAGAAACCCTGCAAGACCTTCCTTATCGAGTGTCGCGCTAAGCGACTCGGTAAGTCATGTGGGACTGTCTTCTGTGAGCCAGTATTTCAACACGGAGGACCAAGCCTCCGTGTACTCGGACACATATGCGGACACGTCTTCTGGCATAGAAGATGCCTGCACCCTGGGGAATAACCCGTTTTCTGCCACGTATAACCCAGGGTGGCACAATCATCCCAATTTTGCATGGTCCAACAACCCGCAGCGTCGAAACCCCGCTGGTGGACCAATGCGATCGTCCGCACCCGTCATCCCAAGGGCCCAGTCTAATCCTATGGCAAATCTGCCATCAGGCCCTTGTGTACAGAAAATCAAACACGCATCAAAACCTCTTGATAAATTGATGCGAATGATGACGGAAATGTCAAAGCGCCATAAAGAAAACATGACCTCTCTTCAGCATTTGGCGCAGCAGAATGCTGAGATCAATCAACTAAGCATGGCGACTCGATCTCAGGGCACTTTTCCCGCCCAACCTGTTCCAAACCCGCAAAACTTTGTACCCTGTGGTCCGCAACCACAGGTACAACCTTCTCAGGAACAGGTTCATCAAATTCTGCAAGCTCCGAGTATTCCTCCGGGATTTCAGGTTAATCCCGCTGCAGCACCGCACTCTTATGCTGATAGTGATCACATCAAGGATGACACGTCTGACGAGGACGTGACTGTCATTACGTGTATCGAACTAATTGGAGTCGATTCTGACTGCTGCGAATTACCTGACGACTGCCTGACCAACACAAACTGTGACGTTCCCCAATCCCTCCCTATTCCTGTACCTTCTCCTGACCAGACTTCTGACGAGGTTTTCTCCGCTTCCCATACCTCGTGGTCTGAGTCATTGCCGGGCTACTCACCGCCGGTCCACACTATGGAAGACCGGATTGCCCTTTCTTTCCCGCTAAATCAGGCGGATTTGCAAATCCACACTGGGACCTTGAGCCCACATCTTACTCACTGGGGCTATTCCCTTTTGGATCCATCTATCCAAAAAGCCCCCCTTCTTGGCCAATCTAAGGGCCAACTTCCTCTTCCTGATCTGTTTTCTGATCCGCCTGGGACACTCTCGTCCCAGAAAACGCCAAATCTCTCACCATCCACCATTACTTTTCACGCCTCTATCGCGATTACTTCGCTTTTCTCTTCACCACCCACCCTTCCACCCTGATTTATACCCTGAACTTCAGCTCCTGTTACCCGATCTGTCGTCCGTTCTCTGCCTTTCCCTGCATGCATATGAGGACATAGCATTGTTTGGCATGGGGGGGTGGATAGGCATCCATAGGATCCGGGTATTTTATGGTATCAGACAATTACCACCTATTTATAAATATGCAAGAAAAAGAAAAAAGAAAAGAAAAAAAAAATATATATATATATATTAATAATAAATGGTGTTTAGTAATGATTTGAAAGCTGAAACAAAAAAATTCAATAAGTGTTTATGGATATTCAACCTCTGTTTTGAAGAATTTCCAGGCCACAGAAGCTTGATTCGCTCAGGCTCGGCTTAATTCACTTAAAGTATTGACGAAATAGATCAAAATCTCTCTTAACTAAGGACGTATTCTTGTACCTGAGACACCAGTACAGGATCCGTTGGTTTGCTTTTTCTTGAGAGCTTAAGTAAATTTGGTTCACACTACACATATCAGGAAAGACCAGGTGAACATAAGATCCAACCCTAGTGTTCATTAGGGAAGGTGGAGTCCTTACCTGTGCGTGCAGGTAGACTTTTTATCCCAGCATTTAGTCTTGTGTTTAGGAGTGACTCTTTCCACCAAAAAGAAACTCTCCCACCAAAAAGAAAAATAAGTGTGCTCCTTCAAAATGTGTTGTAAGAGATATACTGACACGTGTTTCAAAAAAAAAAAAAAAAGATGTTTTAAAAGAGTCAGTATATCTCATAAATGTCTGTATACTTTGTTTTTCGGTGAGCCCAAAAAAAAAAAAAAAAAAAAATCAGAAAATGAGAGTTGAGTTTTCCGTAATCATCTTAAGGGTCAATCCGAAAACACGAGCTGAAACTGGGACCAACCTGTACTTAAAAATTCGTGAAACCCTGGGAGTGAGTCTTAAGGTTCATCTGGTCAGTCTTGATCCTTCACTATGCACAAACCATAACCTCTTGAGCTCTCGAGTACGGCAAAAACCTCCTGGGTCCTGGAAATCGTACTTAAGGTTTAAATATCAAGAGTCCTGGTTAGTTGAGACATGATCTATGTCATGTGAGACTTAAAGTACTGGTAGTCTTCTTTACAATTGGTTCTCACAATATTCGATAATAAACACACCTATATCATCTCAGAAGAAAATCTTCAGCTTAAGATCATTTCCAAATACGATTTTGCTAGGGACTAGCAAAAGATAGGCATGGGGGTATATGTTTGCACCTCAAAACACGCCTGTAATAACGCCTTCTTGTGCTATTTTCTAGCATTAACATTGCATAATAGGATCCTGTAATCGCATTTGTAAAAACACTTGCATGCATGCATTTAATCAAGAGAGGAAGAGGAGTGAAACAATCGCCTACATAGTTACATTTTTCTTCAAGTGCCTCCTTGCAAAATCACCCTCTTTTTATTTTTCCTCTTGATTTCTTCTTTTCTCTCCTTCCCGCGGCTGCATCCTTCCCGCGGCTGCACTCTTCCCGCAGCTGCATGCAGCAGCCCGCAGCACTTCTTCCCGTCACTTCTACCTGCCAACGCCGCTCCCTATAGCTGCAACTCGCACACCCTCTCCCTGCTGCAGCCGACACACCACTCTCCCCTCCTCTATAAGTAGCTGCAGCTTCATCCTCGCGAGGCAGCTGCTGCAGCTGCTGAAAAAAACCCGCAGCCATCTTCTCCACCGCTTTCCCCTCCCATACGTCGGCCCTCCGTCGAGGAGGCACCCGGCGAGCAGGAGAACCCACTGTGGTGCACACCACCATAGTGGGAGCACCACCGCCCAGCTCTTCGACGAGCCGGTGGGCGTGGTGCATTCCCTCGCTTCGTTTTTTCTCTTTAACGCCATTGCCGCCGCTCCAAGCTTCGAAGCTTGAAGCCACGGCAGCAGCAGCCCGACAGCAGCAGCAGCAGCACCCCCCGCCTCCTCCGCGACCTTCCCCGCAGTCGCTCACCGCCTCCGCGCGCATCTGCAGGGCGTTCCCCGCCTCCATCTCCGTTCTGTCCGCCTCGCAGTTGCACCCGTAGCCCGCCGCCGCGCGCACTGCAGCGGCCGGCTACGGCCTCACGCCGACCCCTACCCCCCTCCGCGACCCTCCGCGACCACCTGCAGACCTCCTCCACGCTCGCTCCTCCGCGCCATCGCCCGCTCGTCGACTTCGCGCAGGCCTGCAGAACCCTGCGCGAAGGCGCGCCCGCACCCGGCGTCTTCAGACGTCCGCCTCCGCCTTCAGACGACGCGGCGTCAGACGTCTGCCGCCGCGAGCAGACGTCTTAACTCGCTGCCATCGTCCGCGCTCGCGATCTCTCCCGCCCGCTCTTTCTCTCTCTGGCGCTCTCTATCTCTCTCTCTCTCCCGCTCTCTCTCTCTCACGTATTCTCTCTCTCTCCCGCTCTCTCTCTCTCACGTATTCTCTCTCTTTTTCACTCACTCACAGACACACACTACACCAACACACACACATCTTCACCGACACACCCACACACACACTTACACTATACGTATAGTTATATATAGTAACATATATATACTTATATACATCTATATATAATATATACATACATATATATATATATATATATATATATACACTTATATACATAGTAATATCTATACTTATGTATACATACATATATATATAATATATATACATATATATAATATATATATATATATATATCTACTTATATATATCTATATACTTATACATATACTTATATATATATATATATATATATATATATATATATATATATATATATATATATATATATATATATATATATATATATATATACTTATATACATAGTATATCTATATATTTATGTATACACACACATATATATAATATATCTATATATATATATATATATACACGTATATATATATCTATATACTTATACATATACTTATATATATATACATATATACTTATATACATATATATATATACATATCTATATACTTATGTATATACACACATATATATATATATCTAGATACATATATACCTATATACATATATATATATATACATCTATATAGTATTATATATATATACTTATATACATATATACATAGCTATATACATATATACATACATATATATATATACATATACACCTATATATATATATATATATATAATACATATATATATATATATATATCTATACATATATACTTATACATTTATATACATATAGATATATTTACTCATATACATACATATGTACATATATTTTTACGTTATTTACTATACGTTGTATCACGGGGATATCTGCACCAGTTGCTGATATTCCCTGATACACGCGTACAAAAAAGCGTGGTCCCATACATCATCAATCATCCATCCTCCATCCACACTCCACGCGGCACATAGTCGTGTTGGTTGCGTCTCTCTAGACGTCAACTGACTCGACATAGTGCTACACTCCATCGTCACCTCCACCCCCACCCCTTTATATATATACTACATATAAATATATATCTATAGCTACTATATTTACTTTCTATCTGTTAGCTTCCTTCTTAGTAAAAAGATAAAAAAGGTATAAAAGTGAAAAGATAATCTTTGATTTGCAGGTACCCCGTCTTGCGAGTAGCAAGACTTGTTTTGGGACTCTGTTTGGCTAAAAGCCAAGGACACAATTTTGAGGGTGTTCCTCAAGAAGGATTACCATAAAAAACCTAAATAAGAAAAACACCAAAAACACAATAAACGAACGGAAGAGACGCATTTTAAGGAAAACGTAGAAACTCGACTTTAACCCCACTTCCCTGAGTTCGACCCTGGGCCTAAAAGTGACAAGATAAAATCAATTAGGCCAGGTTAAAAATTTTGTAAAGAGATGGTTAGGTCTGAATTAGGTTAACCACTATACATATTTCAACGATAAAAACATCATATTAACAACCTATCCAGGCCGACTCATCAGTATTAAAGTGCAAAATGACTCGAAATTCGATTCTTTTGAAGGGTTCTCACACAAAAAAAAGGAAAAAAAAAGAAAGAGGATGAAAAGAGGAGGAAACTTTTGAGCTGAATTGCAAATCCATAAGGAGGAAAAAGAGGAGAAATACAGAAAGAAAAGGAGCAAAAGAAAATTATGTTAGTCCCAGTAGTTGAGTATGGAACATACCTAAGTTCTGGGCTAGATCGAATGATGAAGTAAGTCCTAAAGTGCTAAAGAAAATGGGATAAGTAAGGGATACCGACTTTAAGCCTCTTGGGCCTGTTTGGGCTTAAACATTCAAGTATTTATTAAGATCCAGACTATTCCTCAAGTGGTTGAGAGAGTTGCGAAGCTAATGTATTAAGTCTAAGGCTTAGGGACTATTCAGCCTCATTGTCTGCCCTTTGGTTTGTGGGCCTTAATAACCTAGGCATCCACATCTCACACGTCGGTCTGGTTCAATGAGCTTAATGAAGAATAATGCCAAAAAGTATTCTATTCCAAAGAACAAAATGGTTTCTCAAAGATCTAACTTAGGAACGACTCAAAAACAAAAGATTAGAGGAGTTCCTGCCGTTAAGAGTAAATACTCCCCTTGAAGATGCGTTATAACATATTGTCCCGGCGCTTGTCTCCTAGGATATCTAAATATCCTATTGGGGGCATGTAAGGGCCTTGTGCTGGTTTAGGAGCCATGCACGACGTTATCCTGAAAGGTCGATTACCAGAGCCTAGATTAGCTACAGAATGACATGGGTGACACTATCACGAAGTGTCGATTGCCAGAGTTCTAGGGGTTGCCATGGGTGGTACTATCCTGAAGCATCGATTGCCAAGGACCCTTCGAGAATTGATGATGGGGACAAGGAATCTAATACAGACCATGTTGAGGGTCAATCCGATGTTGGATTTATAGGAATCACAAAAAAATTAAAAAAAGAGAAAAATCTCAAAAACGAAACTCTAGATAGATTCTGGGGCCTTAGAAACCTTTGGTGCAAACTCAAGGCTAAGGTTGGTCAGGTCAGTATCTTGGCTGGTACTTGAGTGCCTTTAGGCCTAGAGTTGGTATTTTGATATAATCTCTAAAGGTGCAGCACGATAAGGCATCCTGATGATAAAATCTGGTCAGGAGATCTGGTCTGTTCCATAGGATTTTATTAGGGACTAACAAAAGTTAGGCATGGGGTTATGATGGTAACACCATCATTTGTCATAACTAGCCTAATTTAGCCAAATTCCAAGAATAAATGCTCCTTAATAACCATCAGAAGGTCGTAATTCTGTTCTGAGTTGAATGCGAGAAGAAGACGGGAAATTGAGTTAATTCTATTATTTTAATGAGAAATCACGAATGCGGATTAACTAAGGGGTTAATCAGTGCCTAATCTAAGGTCAAATGGGTGTAAATTCCCAAGTGGACTCAAACTGACTGAATCAAGGTTTTCTACGATTTGAAGATTATTTTATTATAGCCTCATGTAAATTGAATAGGTTCTGGTGGAATTTAAACTTCCTAAAAATTATTGAAAAATATTCTATGAGATTTGGAACCTTCACTTTGACCAAAGGAACTCATTTTGACCAAAAATAGACTTAGGCAGGAAACTACCTCATTTTTGGGCTATAGTGAAAATTACCCAGTCAAATGTCCTCAAAACCCAAATTGAAGGTCACCATTAGATTCGTTGGTCCAGATTAGGTTAATCCTAAATTTTGAGCTCAATTAGAGTCCATCTTGACCTAATTTGAAGTTTAGCCCATTTATCTCTATTTATTACAAAATTACCTCTAATAGGTCCTCCCACCGTCTTCTTCATCATATTAAGAATGGCGAGATTCGATCAGGGAATTGACCAATCAAATCTTCTCCAAATCTCAGCAAAATTGGTGAGATTGTCAATCAAGCCTTTCCTCATCGGATGAGCATCTTCTCGAGATCAACTATGGCCAGAATCCTGGCTAGTGATTGAATAGCAATCATAGGTCTTAATTGACCTAAATTAGGTTAGAACTTAGCATAAGCTAGTGTAATTCATGCATGCATAAGCATTATTTGCATCCTTACTGCTTTCCCTTAGCTATGCATGAAATAATGTATAATGTACTAATTAAGTGCATTATATAAATTGTCGTTAATAAGAAGCTCAGGAGCTGGAACTAGATCTGAAGCTGGACCTGAAGCTAATGCTGCATCAGAGTTAGAGCAAAAGATTAGAGTAAAATGTAGTAGAGAAATAATGTAAATGGTTGAGGTATGCTATTCTATTAAGTAGAAGTAAAGTAGTTAAATTATGAACTTAGGTCCAATAGTAGCCTTAGGATAGCCCTAGAAGCCTTCCCAAGCCTTAGCCACCCTTAGATTAGGTCACCATAGCCTAGGAAGCCTTAAAATCCTAGTTCTAGCCCTTATCTAGACGTCCAGGACCCTTAGCCACAGCCTACACACCTTAAACCCATGTCTGCAATGTTATTGGACGTCCAGACACTTGGTTAGACGTCCAATTTCTGTAGAATACCCAAGACAAAACCCTAAACCCCTCCTGACTCTAATTGGACGTCTAGACAACAAGTCTGGACTTCTGATTTTTTAGTATAAGTCGTCTGATACTATTATTAGACGTCTGGAACTGTTCTCTAGTTCCTGTTTTGGAATTCAAGCCTTGATCTTGAGTTCCTAAGTCCCTAAACCCAATTCTAACCCCTTAGGAACCTAAATTAAGGTACCCTAACCCTAGTGCACCACCTCTAGACCCTCCTAAGAACCTAATTACGTTCTCACTAAGCCCAATTAACTTAGATCATAGTCAATTACCATTGCCTAGTCAATTGGACTCATAGAGTTTAATTAAGCTCAGATCTCAACCCACACAAGTCTAATTGGGTTCAGTGAGAGTCTAATTGACCAAAGCCCAACTTAATTGAGTTATTTCACTCTCAATTAAATTCACACTCACTCAATTAAACTTATGTCAAGTTTAATTGCACTTTCCCATTAGCAATTGGGGTTTGCAATCCTAATTTGAGACCTACACTAACCTAAACCTATTAGGACCTAACCTAGCTCACTTAGCCACCTAGGGCACGACCACATATACACACACACACACCCATTCATGCACCCACACACTCACTAGAGTTCTCTAGAACTCTCTCCACTTGGGCGCCACCCTTGGTTGCTATGTTAAGCAACCAAGGAAGGGTCTTCTTTGAGATCCACATTTTGTGGATCTAAAAGAACCACTCCACCCTCTCTCTCCCTCTCTTACGAGCTCCCACCATAGGCCCTCTCTAGAGAATTCTATAATTCTCTAGAGAGCTTCCCTTAGGTCAATAAAAAGACCTAAGGGGTGGCCATTTGCACCCATCCATGTTACATTCACTCTTGGCCTTCATTTCACTTCCACCTTACATTAATCGACCTCCACTTTACCTCCATCTCCACTCTTAGGCCTCTTAGGCTAGATTCATTAGCTTAAAAATTCACGTATCCGTTAAAATCTGGATAATCCTCAAGAGGTTGAGGAAAATGCGAACCTTAAGTATTAGGTCTAAAGCTTAGGAAGTATTCAGCCTCAATAACTGATCTCTGATTTGCAGGATTCGGTAACCTAAGCACCCCAAATTCACACACAGTCTGGTTCAGTGGGCATAAATATCCAAATCACGCAAAAGCATTTAATGTTCTGAAAAAGTCACCTAGATTAGGAGCGGCCAATCAACACAAGTTGATTTAGACGAGTTCCCAATGCGGAGAGGAGGGAAATTCCCCTCGAAGATGCGTAACAACATATCATCTCCTCGGTGCTTGTCTCTTAGGATATTTAAATATCCTACTGGGGGCATGTAAGCACTCTGCTGGTTCAGATACCATGGGCAGCATTATCACGAAATGTCGATCGCTAGGGGCTGAATTTGGCCACGGAACACCATCGGCGGGATTATCTCGAAATCTCGAAAGCCAGGGTTCTGGGGGTTGCCATGGGTGGGATTATCTCGAAATCTCGAAAGCCAGGGACCCTTGATTGATGATGGGGACGAGGAATCCGATACAGACCGTGTTGAGAAGCTAATCCGAAGCTAGAAATAAAAAGAAAAGAGAGAGAAAAAGCCCTCCAAACAAATAAATCTTCTATCTCTCTCTTACAAAAATGCACTGCAAACTGAACTTAGGCTAAAAATGTCTCAAGCACGGGTGCTTTAACCGCAGTGTCCAACAAACCCTAGGTTAGTTTCTGTGGGCCTTAGAAACCTTTGCGGAGGACTGAGGCTAAAGCGGAACAGGTCCGGATTTTGGTTGGTACTTGAGTACCCCTAGGCCTATTGTCAGCATTCCTACCTAATCACAAAAGAAAAGAAGCACTTATCATGATTGTTAACAGACACTCTGGGTATAGAACGGAAGTTAAAACCTTGAAATTTTGCTAAGGGACTAGCAAAAGCTAGGCATGGGGGTATGATGAGAGCCTCATCATGAGCCATAACTAACTCATTTTGACCCAATAAAGGAGATAAAAGCTCCTACATAACCTAAAAGAAGGCCTAAATGAAGGAATAAGTGCTCTGAGAAGAAAATAGGAATTAAAGGTTAAAACTGCAATTTTACCATTGCAGTACATAAACGGGATTCCTCAAAGGCAAAACATAGGTCAAATGGTCTAAATAAGATAAAAAGTGGGTTGAGTCAATCAGAAATGGGTTCATGTGCAATCTAAGAATTAAATGACATTTGGTAACCCTAAAACAGACCCGCTTAAATTAACGAGGTTCCAGTCAGGATAAAAATCAAGTAAATCCTCTAAAAATCATGAAAAAATATCCTCTAGGGTTTAGAACACTTAATTTGGCCTTTGGAACCCAGTTTGACCTAGATTAGGGTCCTAGCTCATTAATTGAGCTAATTTGGGTTTTTACGCAAAATATCTAGTCAAACGAGGTCAAACCTAAAATCCAACTTCACCATTGGGTTCCTTAGGTCCAAATTAGGTTTATACCAAAATTTGGACCTAAGTGGAGGTCATCTTGACCTACTTTGCAATTTAGTACGCCCAAATCACAACTTGGTCCCTATCTTTTGAAAATCCTTGCAAAGCGCCCCCTAATTTCCTCGCCACCTTTGCAATCAGGTCCTTCCGCCATTGTTAGGGCAGAAGCAACCTCCGGCGAGGTTTAGAGAGGGATTACTCTCTGATTCCTCAGAGATCCCCTCCCAGAAATGGAAGGGAGATTCTCTGAGGAATTTCCTTCCATCTACGGCCAATCACAATCTCTGGTGTGAACCCAATCTCTCGTGCGAACGCACGAGGGATTTGGGTATCTTAACCTCTTTCCTACTCTGGCGATCCATCAGAGGCAATAGGCATGCCCTCCACGCTCTGAAAGCACGGCCTAGTGCCTATAAAAGAACCCACACCTACGGCCGCTCATCTTTAGCTTGACTTGGCCGGACGTCCACCTCCAATGCGTCTCTTCTCCGGCCAAGTACCCAGTGAGCTCCGGCGAGCCCCCCTCCCCTCCCTCTTCGCTCTGCCACAAAACCAGCGGCAGTGACATCTTCCTGATTCTCCTCCGCGTAGCGCAATACCCGCGCACGCCACCTCAACCCCGTCGTCGCCGTCGTCCTCCTCCACTGGGCAACATCTTCTCCGGCGACAGCAGGTACAGCTGTCCGCCCTCCATCCCCCTTCGTCCCTACAGTTAGGCTTAAACTATTCTCCATCTTCCCCTCTCTCTTTTCCCCCTGTTATTTCATTTAATTGCTTCTCGATCGACGCTGACCACCTCCATCTTCCTCGCCTCCGACCGACCTCCGGCGAGCCACATCCACCATTCCGCCCCTCCACACGGCTCGCTGACCAACTTAGAGGCTCCGCCTCACCATAAGGAACAACTTCCGCCCATCAGCCATCCCTCTACACCTCCACCACAGTCCCCCGAACAACCCCACACTTCCGGCCACAGGTTGACCTAGGCACGCACGCCTAGGCCATCCCACGGCCTGCCGCATGGCTCACCACCTTTGTCGTGCCACTGCGAAGGTCCCCAGCTGGTCTGATTGAGCCGAGACGCTCGTTTTGTGTTTGACAGTATCAAAGCTCCTACCGCCATTGACGAAGGTTGAAGTAGCTTCGCAGCAGCTCCAGGTGTCAAGTCTTCCAGGCTTCAGGCGCAGCAGACTCGCGCGAGCGGTGCGAAGAGGTCTGGCTCAGCAAGGAGCGCTGAGAAGTCTGCAGCTGTGGCGATTGCACGCAGGTCTGCGGGCGCGCACGAGATTGGGGCAGAGACTTTAGTCCCACATAGTGGAAATACGAGGTGCCGCTATCGTATAACTTGTTTTTGTGTTATCTGCTTATCGCCTCCGAACGCACAGGGGTGAGGTCCCTCACCTGACCCACACTCGCATCGTCCGCGGTTTTACCTCGTGGATCTGGCGGGATCCGACCCGACCCTAACCTAAGCACTCCTCACGCATCACCCACCTGCAGGTGCGCCTGGTCCCGAGTGCGAAATCTGACCCGATTACCTATGTGGCTCTGGGAGAGCGTCCTTGAGCGAATTGCAGAGAGAGAGAGACATTTGGGTAGAGGGAAAGGGGTAGGTTTTGCTCTGTGCAGGTAGGCTGAACGTTGAGGAAGAAAGACTTAGCTGCGAGGAAGAAGAAGAGAGGAAGTAGAAGAAGCTGCGCAAGGTAGAGAAGAGAAGGAAGAAAGAAGAAGGCAGAGAAGAGAAGAAAGAAGAGAAAAGAAGCAAAGGCAAGAAGAACAGAAGACCAAGGAAGAGGAAGAATCCTTCGCAGAAGCCAAGATCAGAAGGAAGAAGGAGAGACTGCTGAGAAGAAGAGAAAGAAGCAAGGCAAAAGAGAGGTTGCAAAGAAAGAAATATCAAAGAGAAGAATAACACTTTTAAGACGTCTGATCACAAGATCAGACGTCCAATTTCATTTCTTTTGTCATAATTACTTTTAACCGCATACATTCATATTTGAATTAAAGTTTTGAGTAAATTAGAGTGTTCAATTACATTTGAGATTAGTAGTAAATTCCATTTTCTTCCTGTGTTCGACCTCGGATACTCCGATTTTCGAGTAATAAAAACTCTTTATTTGTTTGAACGCTTTGTCGGCTATACTACGACGTGACATTCTTTTAAACCCGCACAAAAGCGTATGAACAATAGCCTTATCCCTACCCTTAGAAATCCTAGGACAGCCTTCCCAAACCCAAAACGACCTCCATTAGGGCACCTTAGCCTCAAGACCCAAACATAGATAGCATTATCCATGTTCTTATCCACCCTATCCCTCTCCCAAACACCTAGGAACCAAAGGCCACCTTAGAAAACCTAAAACCCACTCTCCATCACCTTTTAGGACGTCCAGACATCTGGCTGGACGTCTGATTTCTGCAGAATAACAATCCAGGAAGCAAAAACTCATACTGACATAGAATTGGACTTCCAATTTATTATCCAGACATCCAATTTTGTAGTATAAGATGCCTGACCACTATCCTGGACGTTTGATAGTACTGTCTGGTTCCTGATTTTGGTGCTAGAAGCCTGATCTTGCCTATTTTGACCTAGGAACCCCATCAGACACCCTAGGAAACATAATTAGAGACCTCCTAAGCCTAGTCCACTATCCATAGGCCTAATTATCCTATCCCTAACCCAATTGAACCATCCCATACCTAGTTGGGTCCATCTACAGTTGATTGGGTGCACCCGAGCCCAATTAGATCCACCCAGGATCTAATTGACTCATACCTATTAGGGTTACCCTAGCCTAATCACATGCACACATCCAATTAGACTTGACTTAGACCTAATTAGGTTCACTCCTATCCAATTAAACTTTCCTAAGCCTAATTAGGTCCACACCCACTTAATGTAGGTTAACCCAACCTAGATTCACCAAACCCACTACCCTACTCCATGAAATTTACACCTACACATACATACACTTTCCTAAATCCCACTTTCCCATTCTAGCCCTCATTAGTTGGTCACTAACCTAGATCCTACATTGGTGGCACTTGCTATTTTGGGAGCCACCAAAAGTGGTGACCCATTTGAAATGGAGAGGCCTTCTCATAAAAGCCAAGGAGAAAAGAGAGCCACAAAATTCATTCACTCTTCCATCCATTCTCCTCCCACTTGCGACACCCTTCCACCCTCCAAAACCCTAGGGCCATCCTCCTCCTTCAAGGCCCCCTCCATGGACGGCTAAAGAAGAAGCTCCTCCAAGGCATCTTCATGTGGGCGGCAAGAAGAAAGAGAGCACTAGGGTGCAACACCCTCTTCTCCTCTCTTCACTTGGGCATGTCCTTTCTTCTCCATAGAGAGGACACACTCTCATTTTCTTCTTCTTTTTGGACGGCCATGAAGGCTCACCCATAGCCTCTTGTGGCTGGCCATCTCTTATTGGTAGGCGTGTAGACGAGTTTGCACCAAAGGTCTAGCCTACACCCTCACACAAGGCCGATGGCTCTAGTGGCACCTTCCCGGCATGAGGGATTTCTTCTATTTAAATGCTTTCTAGTATAGATATTGTGTGACATTATTTTGAGTATTCTATGCATGAATAATATTGTGTGATCATCGCTTCTGTGATTGCCTTCAAGTCTGTTTGCCTATCACTTTTCAAAATAAAAATCAAAAACACAAAAAGACAAAACAAAATATTAGGTTAGATTAGATTTAGGTTAGATTAAGCCGATCCAAATCTCGACTTGTTTTCACGCCTCCCAGAGACGAACGACCGGGACTCAAGTTTTCAAAGGAATAAAATCCATCAAGTTTCGATATTATAAATGTTTTTGTCAAGGGGATTTCGTGACTATACTATGACGTTGTTTTCCGAAAACTCATGATTTCTACACTTGTCAGGTCCCTAGCCATTAGCACATGCACACATGCCTACACATGCGTAGGTGTGAACCGATCTTGGGCCAGATTTTGAATCGGCTTCGGGGTTAAGGTTTGGTCCCATTGTGGCTTGCTTTGAAAAGGATCCTTTGTGCTATGTATCTGAGCCGATTTTAGCTTGGACTGATCCTTGGTCTAAATTATGCTTGGCCTATGAAGGCTTCCTTTCGCTTGAGAAAATTCTAAGTGTTGAAAGGCCTTAAGCTTAGTTAAAAACCAATTTTTTTAGCCTTACAAGTTCATTTATTTTTTACTATTGAGAGTGATATTCAGTGAACAATCTATTTCTCTTTGTATCAGATTGTTGTGCCTCATTCTATATTCATTTGATTAGTGGTTAATTGCAATTTATTTGCTCCCTAAGATGACCATAGACTCATTTGAGATTATAAATTTAAGTGTTGATTTGCTTTCTTCGCTATACTACGATGCATTTCTTAAACTTGACCAACGTGCGTTAGCACTTGGCTTCTGAAAGGAATCTGAGCTTCTGATCTTTATTCACTCCAAGAGGAATTTTTCCACAAACTAAGTAGTTCCTAATATCTACGAACCAAGGAAGCTCACCAGAATTTATGGCCAAGATACTTTCATTAGGGAATTTCTCATTGATAGGTAAAGAAGAAAAGAAGGAATGTGAGTTGGTTCAAGTCTAGAGAGGTGGTCAACAACCACATTTTGAGTTCCAACTTTATCCCTGATTTCAATGTCAAACCCTTGAAGGAGAAGAATCCATCTAATAAGTCGGGGTTTTGCATCCTTCTTTGCTAAAAGATGCCAGAGGGTAGAATGATTAGTGTAGATAATCACCTTTGATCCCAGAAGGTATGACCTAAACTTCTCCAACCCGAAAATAACGGCTAGCAATTCTTTCTCGATAATCATGTAGTTACACTAAGCTTCATTCAATATCTTGCTAGCATAGTAGATTACATGAGGCCTCTTATCTCTTCTCTATCCCAAAACTGCCCCACCTGCATAGTCAGAGGCATCACACATGATTTCAAAATCAAGAGACCAATCAGGGGGTTGAAGGATAGGTGAATCAGTGATAGGTTTCCTCAGAATGGAGAAATACACAAGACAATCCATGCTTAATTCAAATGGGACATCATTTGATAGGAATTTGGTTAGGGGTAGGGCTATCTTGGAAAAATCCTTTATGAAACGTCGCTAGAACCTGACATGCACCAAAAAAGATCTTATCTATCAAACCAAGGCTAATGGTGGTAACTTAGATATGACATCTGATTTTACATGGTCGACTTCTAATCCATTATCTGAAATTTTGTGCCCTAGTACTATTCCATCTTTTACCATAAAATAGTTTTTTTCCCATGGTAGTACTAGGTTCACCTCAATACATCTCCTTAAGCTCTTAGTTAGGTTTTCCAGATAGGATGAAAAATCATCTCCAAATACAGAGAAATCATCCATAAAAACTTCAATGTAATCCCCAATCATTTATGAAAATATAGCCATTATGTAACGTTGGAATGTTCATGGGATGTTACATAGACCAAATGGCATTCGTTTAAATGTGAATGTTCCAAAGGGGCATGTGAATGTGGTCATGTTTTGATCCTTAAGACCAATAGCTACCTGGTTATATCCTGAGTATCCATCCAGAAAATAGAAAAACTTCTGCCCAATAAGTCTTTCTAGTATTTGGTCCATAAAGAGCACTGGGAAATGGTCTTTCTTTCTTGCCAAGTTAAGTTTCCTATAGTCAATACACAGTTGCCATGAAGAGTTGGTGCAAGTGGGGATGGATCCACCACTTTCACTTTGTATAGATGTTAGTACAGCCTTATTTAGCACAATTTGAATGGGGCTTACCCATTGATTGTTTGAAATTGGGTAGATGATGTCAACATCTAACCAATTAATGATCTCTTTCTTGACAACCTTTAACTTGTTAGGGTTAACTCTTCTCTGAGGTTGTCTAGACAGTTTTGCACCTTCCTCAGTATAAATATGGTGTATGTAATAAGAAGGGTGAATTCCCTTCAAATCAAAAATACTCCACTGAATAGCAGCCTTGTGTTCCTTTAAGATTGCTATAAGTTGTTTCTCCTATTCTTGGGTGAGTCGTGAGTTCACGATCACAGGAAGGGTTTCTTATTTGCCCAAGAACACATACTTGAGTGAATCTGGTAGAGGCTTGAGTTCTAGCACCGGTGAAGAGGGTTCAGTGATGCTTTGAGGGAATTGTTCTTGATGTGAGGTTTGTAAAGGATTGTCTTGATATTCATCAAAATCAAGTGGCATCACTAGGTTGATGATTGTTAGAGGTCTCACAGAGGCTGTACTCATGAGACAACCTTGTTCTAAGCTTGATTTTATGTTGTCAACCTCTATGATAATGTAGGGTGTGGTTTTTCTTTCTTCAAGGTGTGCTGATGATTCCAAGTGAGAAGTTAAATCTAGGTCCACTGAACTATCAATGATAAGGTTTGTGGGGTAATCTGAATCACAACTGCTTATCTGTGATCTATCTAAGAAGTCCGATGAAATTTCCTTGAGTGTCATAAAATTGGTCATCCCAGATAAATGACCAACTAGATTGGTATAGATCATTCCAATGTTAGCACAGAATTCCTGATCATCAACCTTACATTCATCCTCTATTCTATCATAATCAAAATTTTTCGTCGCTCAGAAAATGTCTATCCTTAACTTTTGATCAACCAAGGCAATTTTCATACATCCTATTGCATAATCTATGTTTTCCTTGGTGGTCGCCAAGAAATGGTGACCAAAAATGATAGGAGCTTCCCTCAAATCTGCCGAGACTTCCATATGCAATACGAAGAAATCTGTAGGAAAACAAAATCCATTGACCTTTACAATTACATTTTCCATTATTCATTGCGATACCTTCACTGTACGATCTGCTAATTGAATTGTTACAGGGGTTGGTTTCAAATCCCCAAATCTAAATCAGTCATAAACTACCGTGGGGGTTAGATTAATTGATGATCCTAGGTTTAAAAGGGCCTTGTCAAATGGAGCATCATGCAATTTATAGGAGATTAATGGGGTTCCAGAGTCCTTTTGTTTAGGCAGTAGATCACTAAATATAACCGTACTTGCTTGTTGAGACAAGACCGCCTTGCTATTTTGCTTAGACTGGTGCCTAAGTGTATAGTATTCTTTGAAAAATCTAGCTATAGTGGGAATATGATCAATGGCTTCTAACAAAGGCACTTGTATATGAACATCTTTGAATATGGCCTTTAAATCATCCATATTTTAGTGCCCTTACTTTTCTTCTTGATTTCTCTAGTTAGGGCCTCAGGAAAGGGCATAGGAATCTGGTCATCCAAATCAGCCATTACTTTTTTGTCTCTTCTTTCCTCAACTTGCTCGTCATCCAGGTGTTTAGATTCCTTTGGTGGTTCTAATGGTCCAAGGTCCTTTCTTGGAATGAGATCCTTGGTGGTCTTTCCACTCCTCAAAGTTACTGCACTTGCATTAATTGATGGTTCATGAGGTTGGGGGGGAGTAGAAGGGTTGGGATGTGGTTGTGGAGCCAAGAATCCAGGTGGATAGGGAGGTGCTTGCAGAATTGCGTGGATTTGCCCTTGAGGAGCATTAGGTCTAAGTTGTACGCCAGGGATGTTCCTTGGGTTTGGTACATGTTGAGATGGTAATGTGCCTTGTGCCCAATTCTCTTAACACAATTGACTGAGCTGTGCTGCCAAGGCTTCAATGATTGCTCTATACCTGTTATCCACTTGGTGCAATTATTTTTGTAGATCTCCTAATGGGTCAGGTCTCTAGGATGGGATTTGAATGTTCTCCTTGTAAGGTGGTCTACCCTGTGGCTAGAATGGTTGTTGGTAAGGCTGTCTGGGAATTACAGGAGCTGGTGGTTTGTTAATTCTGGGTTGTTGTTGGGGTTGAGTACCAAAAGCAGGTTTAGTGTTGTTTCCACCCCAAGAGAAATTTGGGTGTTGAGCCCAACCTGGGTTATATGTTTTGGAATAGGGGTTGTTGCGCCCATATCCCTACACAACATTTACATCTTCATAGGCTGAAGATGCAATTGATGCGGTATCATCGATTGAATACACATCATACTTGGAGTCATGTGCATAACCTTGCTCAATTAGGACTAATTCTAAGTTGTTCATTGGCTCTTGAAAAAGATGTAGCTCTTAAAGAAGTAGATGAAGATGGTCTAGAGGGGTTTTAAGCTAATATCATAGGTCTGGATGGTTGAGCTCGAGAGATAATGGAGGGTGAAGGTGTAACTCCTTTGGATGGGGTAGATCGGCTCTAAATCAATTCATCCAATTTCTTGTCAAGCAGGTCCAACTTGTCCAACTTTGAGGTGATGAGGTTCATATTTGCTTTCACTGATTCCAAGTGAATATCATGCACAATGGCCTTAGGATGAGAGAACTTGTTGAACTAACCCATGGAAGCAGCATTTAAGAGAGTTTCCTGACAAGGCCTCGAAGAGTTTGAAGGCACTCTCCTCATCTCTGGAAAGAAAATTTCTGCCACTTGAGGCATCTGCAAGATACCTATGGGTGTCATCCAACCCATTGTAAAAGATTTATGCTAAGTGCCATTTAGGCGCATCATAATGTAGGCATTTTCTTAATAAATCTTGAAATCTTTCCTAAGCATCATGCAGTCTCTCTCCAAGTGTCTGGGCAAAGGTGGTGATGGCACGCCTCATGGCGTTGGTTCAACCTATTGGGAAGAATTTCTGCAAGAAATCAAATCGGAGTTCTTCCCAAGTGTTGATTGGTCGTCCTATGGTCTTAAACCAGTATGAAGCCCTATCCCTTAAAGAAAAGGGAAAGAGCTTCATCAGGACTACACTAAGATCCACATCACAGGGATGGACAGTTTCAGCAATACATCCCAGGTCTTCTAGGTGTTGGAATGGGTCCTCATGAGAGTTCCCATGGAAATAAGTCTGTATCAGACTTATAACATTCGAATTTAACTCAAAGCCATCACCTTTGATAGGCAATCTCACAAATGGTTGCAACGGACGGGCAACCGGGTTATAGAAGTCACTTAGTTGTATAGGTTGTTTACGCTGTGGCAACTTTTGCATATCCTCTAGGGTTTTCATGATCTTATCCATCTGTTCTTTGCAGTGCTACTCAGATGTAGCAAGTTGCTCTCTAAGTAAAGCGAGGGGATCATTCTCGATCTGCAAATCTTTCTCCATGATTGGGGAAGAACAAGAAGATGAGAAAGAAGAAATGTCAATGACTGGTGGAGCAAAAGTAGGCCTCCTACGATGATGCAATAGGGGTCTAGATAATTAAGGTCTTAAAGACCTTCTACCTTGCATGCAAGGGCAAGATAGGCAGAAAATGTTGAGTGCAACACTGTTCAACTTTGGATTTAAGTCTCAGGATTAGAGTTTCAACTAATCATTCACAAGACTTGAAGTCTCAGCTTACTTTCCCAAACTAATCAGGCTGGATTGAATGAGGGATAAGAGAGAAGGTTCATCCTTGCACCAGCAGGGTTCCTTTGTACTCCCTTATCACGGTCGTTTAACACTACTCCCCAGTCTTAGACACCTGATCTGATTTGGGAAATTTAAACTGAGAAATCAAGTCTAAAGAATGGTAGTCAAAAATCCAATCCCAGGATTTTAAGGATTTTTTTGCCAAAGTATAATTTTGATTGGGTTGCACTTGTTAGTAGCTTAAGAGGAGCGTAAGGGGTTGCAAACACCAATGTGTGTAATTTGACTTTCAATTAATACACCCTTATTTTTCTATGTGGCCCTACAAGGTTGTTGCTAGTAGGTAACATTGTGAATCAATTTTAGTTATATAGATGGAGCGACCCAAGCAAGGCAAGGGTGGCTTCTCAAACCCACGTCTATCACAAGAATTTTAATCACAAGGGCTCACTCAATCAACATATTGAGTAGGGTGTCTAAAGAATTTAAATCCTAAAGTTGGAACACCCTCTTTCAATGCTGCTACTAAATGAAAAGAAGTGATTTTATGGTTTTTTCAAGATGCAAATAGTATCAGACAATATCCCAATGATGGGTATTGAATCCTCTCACAATCAGGAGTTCAAAAATGATTTTTGTCTAAATTTTAAGGGGGTTTTAGCATTTTTTCATGATTTTTCAATTCAGATGGGTCAATAGCAAGCAAACAGACCCTTGCAAACACTTTTAGTCAAACAAGCTATCTAAACTTAAAATTTTCAAAAAAATTACTGGAGATTGTTGACTACCAGAGCTTTCCAACGCCACTAATTTTACAGGATTTAGATGTCTGCACACCCTGCAGCAAATTCACAAAGCCAAACCAAGTTTGTCTCTATTCCAATGCTGATAGACTCACACTGTAAGAGTTTTTAAAAATTCTACAATAGGAGTTTTTGAGTAAAATTAGTGGCAAATGAGAGCTCACTAGCATACCTATATGAGATTTCAAAGTTTTTTAAGGTTGGATCAGACTTGGGTGGAATTTTAAAGTTAGATGTTTGGGTTTGTCCTAACTCAAATGAAGCACAAATGGGCAAGAAGATTAAAATAAGATGAGGATGCCCATTTTGATCAAGATTTTTTTTCAAATTTTTATTTTTTTTCAATGTGTTTGTTTTAATAATAAAAAGAATTTTTTTCTTTTTTTTTAGAAAATAGAAAAAGGATACTTACCTTATCTTCACCTTGTGTCAATTGCGTGCGTGGGTTTTCTCATGAGTTCCCTGCACACAACAAAACAAGGCAAAAATGATTAGGTACTAATATTTACAAAGAACTTACGGCTAAACCAAGGCTCGTAGGCTAAGGTGTAGTTAAGTATATGACGATAAGATTGCAAAGTTACGCATTTTGAAAACACGTCGTTGTAGCTCAAATTGCTCTTAGCACTAATACATCTAAATTTAATTACGAAACTCGAAATGAATTAGATTGAGGGAGTCCCGGTGGATCCAACGAGGAGGCTCAGATGATATTTGAACCTTGAATGCCTTAAGTGAGTTCCTTTATTCTATGTTTGTGATTTTTATTATTTTCATTTCTTTTTCTTCTTTTCTTGCAAAAATGAAATGAAACCTAAGACTAACACACATATATTTTTTTTGGTGATTTTTGTTTAATGATTAAGCGAAAAGGAAACTAACTGCTCCTCACAAGATAACATCAGGGAAGGTGATTATGGTGACTAAGTAATACGTGCAGTGGTTGTCTTCAGTTAAGTGATGGAAGTGGCTAGGACCATAGGTAGTGGTGAGGGTAATAAGAGTGACTATGACTAGGCAATAGGGCATGGTGGTTCTTCTATATTTTTTTGTTTTCTTTTACTAAGGCAAAAACAAACAGAGATGTATTTACAAGCGCCAACTAAACAAAGATAAAAGTACCTTTACAACTACCATCATTTTTTAATGATTTTTTTTGCTTTTGATTAAGGAAAAAAAAGGGCACACAAGTAAACAACTAACTTAAACTTTTATTTCACACAAAGACATACTACAACATGGAACACAACTTAAATGGAAAAACAACTTCATTACACTGAACTATGGTAAAGACCACTTATACAAAGATGAAAATACACTTTTACAACACTCTACTCACTTCAGAGCACGATAAATGGATACAACAATTGTAATATGGTAAATACATTGGCAGTAGTTTGCGAAGAGGTGTGCAAGGAAAGTAGGAAATGGTAGTGGCCTCGTAATGGTGATGATGATGATGGGGGTGAAGACAATGATGTAGTAAGCCATCTAGTGTAGGATGTAGTTCTCAAAGTCCCTAATGTGGTTCATGTAATGTCCCAAATTCTAGGTTCTAAGTCAATTCAGGGTGATCTAGGTCAACTTGAACGCAGAAATTCGGTTATGGTTCGATGTTGGTATCAGCACCTCCTTAAATTGCCAAAAATGCATATTTTGAGTAAAACCCAAATCAAATGTTGTCAAAATGGCACCATGTATGGTACCATTAGATTCCTCAAATTGTAAGCATTTCGGTGACACTTGTTTTGTGCGAATTCGAGGTGTATAGCTCAAGTTATGGTCAAAACAAGTAAAAAGGGACCCAAATGTAAGGTGTACCCAACCCTAGGGGTATTTTAGGTATTTCACCCTACTAAACCTAAACCTAACCAAATTTAGACTTATAAAAAGATCCCCTTAGGTCTTTGGGTCGTCATTAGTCAATTGGGCCTCCAAACCTTAAGAGAAAAGAGAGAAAGGAATTAAGATTTTATTATAAATCTTAATTCAAAAATCTAGGGACCTATTCATAATTTCGAGAAACACGAGCTTCCCACAGCAATTTTCATGAATCAAATGGCAACGAGCATGCACCGTGCGATCTGGTGGTAGGGTGCAAATGCGCGCCACGTGTCGTGCGGTGGAGGGCCCTATGCATGCTCGAATTCACATGAGAACGCACAAGGGTGGGCGGATCGAGTTGGCAAGTGAGTGCGAGTGAGCGATCCAAGGACGGGAATGGGTGCGTATTGGCAAGCATTTTCTCACTTAAGAAAAAATAAAAAATATATATGTATGAGTTTGTCGTAGCACTGAAAGTGGAGAAAATCGCAAGCCTAAAAAAACAAATAAGAATAACCACTCGAGGAGTAGGTCGTCTCCACAGGGAGGCATGTGTCTATTACAAACTCACAAAATGAGAGAACTAATGTTCACAAATAATTTCCATAAGGAATCAAATGAAACCCCTTTTTCTTCAGGATAACAATGCATTAAATAGCTGAAATAGCATTTGTGTGAAAGTGGAGGGGTATTCTCATAAGATAGCCATAATATAATATTAATTAAATGGAAAAATGACAAGAGTCGAAAACTAACGTTCCCACATGATTTCACCAAGCAATAAAGTCAAGATCCCCTTTCAATTAAGCTACCAATGAGAGTTCAAGTTAAATCAGCATTAACGTAGAAATGGAAGGACATTCTCATAATTCACCTTAATAATGAAATGGAAAAATGAATGTGGCAATGGCATCAATCATAAATTTTAACGGGAGGTTTGGCACTGTTGAAACAAGGGAAAACTTCCCCTTGCTCATGCACGAGGAGGAGCTAAGGCTGGAAGTGATACTCATGGTGGATGATGAATGAGGCGAGGGCTTCGTGATGGAGGTGATGACGCGACAAATGGCAGTCGCCAGTGGCCTGCCGACAACTGGAGGTTTTGCCGACAGCATGGAGGCTCCAGCCAGTGGTCGTGGATGTTGGGGAAGGTTCAGCTGCACGTGGGTGACAAGATGCCAGTGTTTGCATTGAGATCGGCAGGCTGAAGTGACCGTTATGTGGTGGTAGGTTCTTTTGGGTGGACTTGCAAGGGTTGAAGAAGGTGAACAAAGAAGGAGTTGAGGTGGATGCTCCTGGAGGGCTGTGGGCTCACGTGGGGGGATGTGGGCTTGAGTGGAGGCGAGGCGACGCGAAGGAGTGGCTGGCGGAAGGGCGAATGTGCGTCGGTGGTGTTGGCGATGACGAAGGTGATGGGTTGCTGTTGTTGTTCCCATGGAGAAGAAGATGACCAATGACATGCAAAAGAAAATAAAAATGAATAGAAAATAAAAGGGAAAATGAAGAGGAAGAAAAATATGTAATTTGTGTGGCCAATGAGGCACACGCTTACAGTGAGTGGCCGAGCTCGCCTGCTTGGCGTGGCGACCTGTCACTCCGTCAGCCCATGTTGTGGCGAAGGTCAGCTTGGGAGATCACAGTGATGGGCGGATGCACGATGATGGGGAGGGGGCGTCTCCCCAAGCACAGTTACCTCCTCTCTTTTGTAATAGTTGTAGCTGCCTCAACCAAATTCACGTTCCACGGCCATCAAAGCAGCAAGTAAAGTGGGAGGGGGCATCGTTACTGCAGCTGTTGAGAGGAAAGGATTAATAAAATGAGAAAAAGAAATTAGGGTTATTTATCCATAAGCCCTCAAAAGAAATGTTAATTCAAATGAATGCATGTAATGCAACCTAAAGATTAATTATTTCAATGCATGCTATGTATAGGAAACCTTAAATGCATGAACTATTTAAATGCATGAAATATGCATGAAAGCAAATCTATAAATTAATCTATTTACATACTAATGTTTGCTATGTATATTGTACAATTAATCTAATATCTAGGCATTAAAATACATAAATATCCCACAAATATGTGCTCATCAAATGCTCCCATGACTAGTTTTTTCTAGTTCCTAGCAAACTCAAGCAATAAACCAGCTCTCCAAGTAGACTAGCCAACCCAATCGGTCTTCCCTTATAAACATGTTAAGTTACAGACTTTAGACCTAAAGTTCCCAAGTAGTTGCTAAGTTACAGACTAGGTCAGCTAAGGACAAGTTGCAGGCATAGGTTTCCTTGATTTCTAGCTCTACCCTAGGGTTTATTGGTCCCAAAGATTAAAGCATCCATGCATACGCATTGGTCTGAGTTATTTGAGGTTGGTATGATTGACAACCTAAAAAGAGAGTAAGAAAGAATTTTTTTTATTTTCTTTTTTTCTATAATATATATATTTATTTATTTATTTATTTGATTTCTCTAAGTCTAACCTTGGACCAGCTATCAACATGGTATGTGTCGAATTCATTGTCCTCATCACCGAACCTCGAAAGGTGCCTAGCTTTCGTTGCTTAGAGATAGCACCGCCCATGGCATCCCCAAGAACTCCTGGCAATCAACACTTCGAGATAGTATAGCCCATAGATTTCTTAAGCGAATCTAGGCCTATGGCAATCAACATTTCGAGATAGGGCCGCCCATGGTACCTGAACCGCACAATGCGCTTACATGCCCCCAGGAAGATGGATATCCTAAGAGACAAGCGCCGAGGAGGTGACATGTTTTCATCATGTCATCAAGGTGAGATGTACTCCACCTCTATATGGTAGGAACTCATCCAATCAAGTTATGTTTTCAAGCTTGTCCTACGTCAGAACCGAGAAAAGCAAATTTTCTTCAAGAAAGGAATTAAGGTGAGCACTATTTACACAAGACCGAGTGTGAAATGTGGAAGCTTAAGTTACGAGGACTATCGAAGGCATGAAATCGCTTTTTTTTTTTAATAATCTGTCATAGTATAGTGTGAAAACACGTCAACAAATAAAATATAGTGAGAACTTGGTAAGTCCTGATCAAACTCAGGGTGACAGAAAGATGCGATTTTGAAATCAATATCGTAACTTGACCCCTAAACTAGACTCGACTCCTAAACACGTAGTCCAATGTTCAACTCGCGAATATTAATTTCACATGTTCTGTTATTTTCGCGGATAATGAATGCACCTGGTAATGAGATATAAAATGTAAATACGTGCATCTTAATTTCCACGATTTTCGTTATGTTAACACTGTTGAGTGAGTTCAAAAAAATGTGCAAGTCATTAATGTGGATCGATGCAGCCATATGAATATATATATATACATATTTTTGGATTTTTGATTTTTTGAAAATAAATATCTACTTGGACTAGATACTAGAAAGAAATAGCAGGAGAGATTTGAAGAAAATCAACTTTACAGATATCATACACTAGAACAATTTTCACTTTTGACGTCAGTTGAAAACCAATAGCAAAGGCCGTTTAACCGACGCCAAAAAGCGACGGCGTAAATAGCATCGCTGTTTCCTTTTCTCGTCAGTTACAAGGAACATCCGACATTGAAATATCGTTCGCCCAGCAGACGAATTGGATCTTTTGCCGTCGTTTTATAACCGACGGAAATTTGATTTCTCATTGCTTACTAAAAAAGCGACGGCATTTTTACGTTAGTTTTTCCTGCCTTAACGCACTATTTTTTGAGTTATGCCGTTGTTTATAAGAAAACGTTGTCGCTTATACAAGCAACGATAAAAATAGTTTTGTCGTCACTTTTGAAAATAAGCGACGGCATATATCTTTTATGCAACAACACAGTTTTGTATTTTTGCCATCGAAAGAGATGGCAAATAGTAACCCTTGTTAAAAAAATTGCCTTTTAATGCCGTCGATTTTTGAAATAACTGATGGCAAAGGTGAGGGTATTTTTTTAAAAAAAAGTTGATTTAATGAAAGATCCTTTGCACCTGCCATGGCCCCCCCAAACTACCATGTTGATCCATCCCTACTTGTAACAGTCTCCAATTCAAACAAGACCAAAACACCACACAACCAAGTTAAACTTGAGCAGTTGCATTATAAATGGAAGACATGACCAAGAAAAAACTTGATAATATAGTTCATACCAAGCACTGAGAATCTCTAGAAAATATCAAGAAATATTGAAATACACCAAGCAGTTCATACCAATCTTTATTTTTCAAAATATTTTTTCTATTAAAAACATTGTATATAAACCAAAGAGAATACAAAGAACTCACCCTAGCACACATTGCAATAGCACGACCACAACCAACTCCTACAGAAGAGCCTTTTCCTTGCAGAAAGACTCAAACAAATCATCAAACCAGGATTTTAAGCTAAAATATTGACAATAGATACATTTCTATTCTTGTCAATGTATTCCTTATCTGTAGAAGTGCTATCCAACCAAAATGTGTCACTTCCATTTTGATTACCAAATAGTTCTAAGAAAATATTTTCAGATCCACCAACTTGTTTAGCCAAGTCACTGAATCTCTTCCATTTCAGCTTCAGATGCTTAACCCTAGCACATTTGGATAAAGGATTTCGTAGGTCTGGGGAAGGTAAGTGATCCACCAAAAATCGGCCATTGAGAGATTTTCCGTTGACTGGAGCATGTGGTCGATAGTGCTTATGGGATCTCTGCATCTGTAAAAGAACAGAATTATTACTCTAAGCTGATCCTTTATTTACAAACAGCTATATTTGCCAACAAATGCAGTTCATTAATATTTTGAACCTTTCTAACAGGATGCTAGACTGACCTTAGCCCTTGGTTTATAGCCAACCTCATGAAATTCTCAAAAATTTGCCTCCCATAGCAAGTAGATTACATGATGCAAGTTGACATAAATCCTTTGACATGTGGAAGAATGCTCCTATACCTCAATGGCCCAATGCCTAAGCTTCTAAATTCAATTCAGAAATCCCATAAGAAAATTGGCAAGTGTAGTTCTTTCTTTCCAGGAGCGGAGAAGCCATACATTAAAATTGAGGATATGAAACATACACGATATCGACTAAGTTACCAACCTTGTATCCAGAATTTCTTCCTGAAGGAATCCCTTCAAACAACTCACATTCATTATGCTTAACTTCACTGAATGCACGAGAAATAAGTTAATAAGCGCCATAACTACAACTTATCCAATAACTAAGTAAAGCAAATTTCATCATTTATCAAAATAATTAAAAAAAAGAGAGAAGATGATAAAGGGAAAAGGCACAAGTAGAGATGCATGGATTTTCGTAAGTTGATCAAGGAATGACCACCAAGGGAAACTATCTCTGGGTAAGAACAAAGAATCTCACCTCAGACATCCATGAACTGGTTCTGGTGCATGAACAATTTGAGCACCATGAACAAATCCTAGCACCTGAAAGAAATTGAGTTTAGTGGTCAGTATTGTTTAGTTTTCAAGAACAAAAATGCTTTAGAACCATTAGTCCACTACACAAGCACCTGCATAAATTATCTGATGCTATTCTCTTTTGTCAAGTATCCAGAAATAGATTCCTGACTATCTATTCTCTCTTTTTTTGGGAAATGTTACTGAGAATGGGACAAATGACACTTGAGAATAATAATCATCCCCAATATATTATATCGATGAAAGTGATATAAACACAACACTAGAAGATCTTTTTTATCACTGCCCAAATGTCAGAAATGAGAAGCCAATTTTGCTCGATGTTAATCAAAACAAATACTCCTTCCAACCTCAGCATATAGAAGCCTTCGCTTTTTTTCTTGAAAAAAACAGGTGGTTGTTTTTTAAGGGTTGCCAAAACCCCCTCTTTTTTTATCTATATAGAGATTATGGGATTCAACTTATTAAAAAAAGAAAGGTTGAAAGCAGTACCTGGTGCCCAAGGCAAACACCTAAAATTGGGATGCCCCCACATTCAATAAGTAACTACAAACAAATTCCTGCAAAATCCAAAACAAAAAATAATAGTAATTTCATTTTGATAGGTAGAAAATCAAATGCTAGATCATTGACATCAGAGGTAAAAGTGAAACAATGGTTTCTTTGACTACAAGAGGCAACTTCTAAAAGTAGCCTAACCTATGTCAGCTAAGCATGCTGGAGATCCAGGACCAAGTGATATGACTATATTATCAAAGGATTTTTCTTCATACAACTGTTGGCGGGTGAAGTTCCAGGTCCATTCATTATTATAAATAACCACAGGAGGCACTAGGCAATTCAAGAGCAAATAAATGAATCTCCATTCATGATGATCAATTGATAGAAATGGGGAAAAATCAAATTAAATGACTTTCTAAATCTCATAAGTAAGCTGTAGCACCCTTTCAACAACAACCCAAAAAAAAAGAAAAGACATGCCACTTTTAACTTCCCCATTTCAATTTATCAGCTCCTCAGACTAGTATACATATCAAACAAACATCATAGAAAAGAAAAGTACACTTCATCAATGTACACTACAATGAACTGTAAAAAAAAGTAATTACTACATCATTGATGATTATTTTACAAACTAATTTTTCAAGGTCCTGTTAAGTGGTTGGAAGATCAATCAGGTGATTCTAATAAATCACCATCAAAATAACATGGAAAGTATATTGCTCCAGAGATGTGTTAGATTTACTTCAATAATTATTGTACATCCATGAATGCCACATTCAAATTCCTTCAATACTTCCTACCATCAATAGATGTGAAGGTTTCTCACATTACATAAGCATTTTCAATCTGTGCTAGAGTCCAACACAAGAACAAGTTAGTGATATGCAACATTGCTTTCCTAAAAATTGAAGTGTGTTCAAGTAGGATCGAATATCACATTCTAGGAAAATTGCAGGTAAAAAGAGAAGAAAATACAATGAAATCCAATTATTAAAGCTCAAGCAGTTGAAACAAAATAATAAGAACATTATCAACTATAACAGAAACAGGACACCACTATATCATATTGGGTTAGGTAATCCATCTTAAAGTTAGAAAACCTAACTATGCAAATTCTTTTTCCCTATCAATGTTTGATATAACTCCGAATTTAAAATGGACGATCATAATAATGAATGATGTGTTACAAAACTTAAACTTTGAGGTCTACCCAAGAAAAGTCAATCCAAACCTACCAGTACATTCAGCAAGTGCAGCAAGTGCAACAGAGCTCATCCTGAAGCGTGCTTTTCCGCAAATGTACTTTAGTGTATATCTGCCATCAATAAATTACAAGTTTTAGAGACAACATATCAGAAGAAAATGAAATATAAAGACATAAGAAGCTATTATAAAAATTATGGCAGGGTTGAGTTACTAGTATGAACATGTATTTACCTGTTCACTAGCCGACTTGTTGTTGGTTGTACAAATGTATGCACCCTACACAGAAACAAAGGTAAAGCCTAGCACCCAAATACATAGATATTAGGAAAGATATCAAAAACATGAACACATTAACACCTAATCATTAATTACATTAGGTTACCTAATATATGTAACCTAATTACTACAATTGTTGTATTAAAAAAAACCTAATTGTTTAAAAAAACCTTGAGGAGGAATGGGAAGGCAGGAGGAGATGAGGAGGGAGAGGGGGAGGAGGAGGAGGAGAGGCAAGGTAGGAGGGAGAGGAGGAGGAGATGAGGACATAGAGGAGGAGGGGGAAGGCTAGAGGAGATGAGGACGAAGTGGAGGATGAGGAGGGGGGATGGCTGAGGGAGATGAGGAGGAGGAGATGAGGAGGAGCAGTAGGAGGAGTTGTGGACAGGGAGAAGGAAGAGGAGGGGGGCGACAAGGAAGAGGAGTAGTATGAGGAGAGGGGCAAGGAGGAGGAGGAAGACGAGGATGAGGAGGGCTAAGGGGAGGGTAAAAAGGAGGGGGGTGTGGATGAGGAGGAGGAAGATGAGGAGGATGAGGTTTTCGACGAGGAGGAGGGCGGCGGCGAGGAGGATTTCGAGGAGGAGTTACCTAAGGAGGAGGAGGAGGAGGGTTAGCGACGAGGAGCTCTGTGACGAGGAGTTCTGTGGATGAGGAGAGAGTTACGCACAATGAGGGGGAGGAGAGGGCTCTACGAGGGCATACAAGGTCTAACATTCGTCATAGGTTTAATTAATAAGCGACGGCAAATGTATAATTAAATCTCAATTCTCGCATCCAAAATTTTGAGAAAAATTTTAGGTCGACATTTGCCATTGCTTATTATAATAAGTGATGGCAAATGTATAATTCAATATCAATTCTCGTGCCCAAACGTTTGTAGAAAATTTTAAGTGGACATTTGTCATTGCTTATTATAATAAGAAATGACAAATATTCATTACATGCTAGTTTTTGGACGATGTGGGAGTGCTCAATTTTAGTGCGGTCTTTCCTGTCGCTTAGATCGCGAAACGATGACAAAATTATTTTTACCATTGCTTACGCAACTAACGTTAACTAACCGACGACAGATCACATTTTTCTAGTAGTGATATAATTGTTCCAAGTCTAGTTGAATGCTTGAAATAAAATAAGTACTAAAACTATTAGAACTAAATATGCTAGAAATTAACTAAGAAAACTAATAATAAAAACTATCTATAGAAGGAGGGTACCAAGGAGTAATCCTTGGTGGTTTTTGGAATGCGTGGCGGAGTAGCAATGATCCACTAAGAGTGGCCTTGGTGGACAAAGGAGGTGGAAGGAGATGAAGAGGAGGCTCAAGGATGATGGAGAGCCAGAGAGAGGACAGGAGGAACGTCTGGCTGATGGGGGAGGATTTGTCGATCTCCCTGTGGAGTACGGTGAAGAGGGGGAGATGCTCTCGGTTGATTGAGAGGAGGATACTAAAATAATCGCATCTAGTTGGAAAAAGAATTGAGAGGAGGATAAATCGGAATTGTTGGACGTTTGTTGAGTGGGTTCGGTTTCGGATGTTGTTGGGGAATTCCGAAAAATAGGCATTCTAAGAAAAATAGGACTTTCTAGCAAGTTGGTTTCCTTAGTGTGTACGTAAGTGTATGTGTGTGATTGTGTGTGCGTGGGTGTGTTGTGTTGGGATTTTGTTGGAACAAAAGATGTGCATGGGCTTTGTTTTTGTGAGTGGGTTTTGGATGTATGGGAGTATTTGGTGTTGCATGCATGGGGTTTGGATGTGAGTACGTGGGCTTTGGATATGGCATTTGTATGTGAAATGTTTGGTATTTGGTTACGAGGTTACATGGGATTTGAAGGGTTATGTGAATGAAGTGTGTGCATGCATGTGTATGTGTATGATGTGCATGGGTATGGGTGGTTCGAGTGGATATGTGTGGGTGTTAGTTTACATGAATGTGCATGGGTATGTTTTTACATGGGTGTGTGTCTGGGTATTGGGTGTGGATGTGCATGGCCAGTGGGCTTGGATAGGGATGGGTTAGTGATGAGTCCATATTTGTGGAATCATTAGTTACTTAAATGCCTAAACTTTAGATTAATAGTAATATATAAATATCATGCATTAAGATGTAAATATTGTAGTTCATATGTATTTGCTTTCATGCATTATATTCATATCTAAATACATTTAGAACTTATTTAGAATAGCATACATTAGCTTAGTATATAAATTAGTTTACATGCATCACACATTATGTGCATTATTTAGTTAGAAATAGGAATTAGTTTTTTTTTAAGGGTTTATGTATAAATTACACATCAATTCATTTCCATATATTTTATTATATTCATGGGAGGATCGGCTGGCCACCATTGAAGACCATTGAAGGCCCAGAAGAAGCGGATCTCTCCATCACTCCATTTGAATTCTACTACGACGACCATAAGAGAAGAGGAGCTACTGCCATGATGGAGGAGACCACCACCCACACCACCACCGTGCATCATTCATCACCGTGGGCCTCCACAGCCAAGCTCCACCACACCATGGGTCGACGAGGTGACGGCTCGCCGCGCCAAGTTGGTGGACTCGTGCCAACACCATGCGTGAGCCTTCATGGCTCCACCTCACCATGAGTGTGGCCTCACCGGCCACGTGAATACCTTCTCCATCTTCTTCATCTTATTCCCCAGTTTCATGTGACAAACAACCCATCACCACCACCATTACTCCACCGCCAACAACTCGGCCCCACACCCGACCACACACCGCCTCACCTCCTCACGCACCACCCTCCTCATGTGCGCCACCACGCCCCCTACCTCCACACGCAGCACGCCACGCGCCTGCACCAGTGGCCACCCTCTCCACCTTCAGCTACTGCACACATGCAGCATGCCGCCCTCACCATGTACGCAACACGCCACCCTTACCCTCAGCCACGTGCAACTACGAGTGCGCAAGCCCGCACCTACCTACCTGCCAATGCATACGCCCAGTAGCAACACCCATTCACCATTCATCGTCTTCCTCACGAAAGACAAATACTCCATTCACGCACCACCAACATCAACAGCCCCCTCGGGCTGCCGATCTCAATGCAAACACCGCCATCTCAATGCCCATGTGCCGCTGAGCCTTCCCCGGCATCCACGATTGCCGATCAGAGCCTCTACGCGGCCAACAGAATCTCCAGTCGCCGGCCATCGATGGCCACCATTCACCGTGTTGTAACCTCCATCGCGAAGCCCTCATCCCAACGGATCATCACCGTGTTCCTCGTAGCTAGCCATCAGCTCACGTGCACGCACGAGCTCATGGAAGAAATGCTCTCATTTGTATCCAATTAATATTTACATTGAGTGTCATTGCCACTTTATATTGATATTTTATTATTGTGAACATTGCATTGAACTCCCTCTTGTTTGTTATAAATGCGATTTCCGCTTGCACTTTCATTTAAACATATATCTAACGCAATATTGGACACAATTTTTGGGGGAGATAAATAGTAAACATTGGATTTCAATAGTAGTGAGTTTTAATAGGCTAATGCCTCCCTGTAGACACGACCCACTCATCTCGAGTGGTTATTTTGATTTGTTTTGCTGATCAATTTTCCACCACTTACATACTATTTCGATGCACCATTTCATGTGCGAAAATTCTTCCAAAGCGAAAATCGACTCGTTAGTTAGGGCTTACCTAGGTTGGGTATTTAGTAGGATTTTGTTGTGTAGTGCATAGGAATAAGTTGGGGTTGAGTTGGTTCAACCTAGGTGTAACGAGCGCGTGCCCCAGACGTCTGGGAGGTGGCCCAGACGTCTGTAAAGACGTCTGGGATCACATCCAGACGTCTGACCAGACGTCCGGGATAGTTTACAGACGTCTGGCGAACAGTTATGCTCGCACGGGATATTCGTCTGCGCGCCTGTGCGCACAGACCTGCGTTCTGCCCTCTTTCTCTGCGGCTGCAGGCGGCTGCGACCGCCTTCTCTCTCCTCTCCGCGCGGCGTTAAAAGGGGGGGGGCGCGCCTCCCCTCCCGTCTCCACCATCTTCCTCCATTCTTCTCCTGCCTGTGCGCGAGAGAGAGCGGACGCGAGGGCGCAGCGGCAGCGGCAGCCGCAGTAGGCGCGGAGGAGCTGCGGCGTGCGAGGGCGGGGCTCTGCCGTGAGGGCGAGCTCGCCAGGAGCGGCTTGGCCGGCCGGCGGAGGGCGCAGGGGGCGTAGAGAGTCGCGGAGAGGGACCTGCTGCGGGCGGAGCAGCGTACGCGCGAGGTGCGACGCGGGCGGCGTCGCGAGCGGAGGCCGAGCAGGGCTCTGATTCTGGAAAAATTTCCAGAATCAGACGTCTGGATTGATATCCAGACGGCAAGGTCGACGTCTGTGAGATCACACAGACGTCTGAAAGGTGAGTTTCCGCTTTCTTCTTCCTTTTTGTCAACTGACCGTACTGAGGGAGGGGGTTGGCTGTGCGCAGGTTCTCTGATTCGTCATCTTTGCGAATCAGACGTCTGGAAGTTGTACCAGACGGCGGGAGTGACCTCCAGACGTCCAAAGTGACCATCGGACGTCTGGGATCTAGGAAAGACGTCCCTGCAGACTTCTGGACGTCCGGGGAACCAAGCCGAACAGGTAATTCTCTGATCCACCGTTTAAGACGTCTGGAAGGAGTTCCAGACGTCTGATTTTGCACAGTATTGTCTTTCTCGACCCGTTTAGGGCCCGTTTGGGCTCCGTTTTCCGCGATTCGAGTTGCGTTCGTTTCAAATTTTATTCCTCTACCCGCCTACAGTAGCTATACACTGTTTTCAGACTCTCCTTGTGTTTGATCCTTGTGATAGGACCTCGTTCGGTTGCAGTCTTGAGAGTCGCGGAGGCGCGCGGGATTCCCGATCACGCCCCCATTACTCCCGTTGTACCTGGTAGAGTGGCTTTAAGTATTAATAAAATCTGTTAAAGTATGGAACCATAACTAGAACCTAGGGCATTGCATGAATCCTAGGAATGAGAAATATATGGAATGATAGCTCCTAGGTGTTGCATGAATCCTAGGGCCGGAAAACTAGATTGTATGATAGATCCTAGGATATGGCATGAATCCTAGGATGGAAAAACTAGTGGAATGTATATTACTGCAGTCTTGGAAAAATGGAAAGGAATATATATAAAGCTGCCTGTAAATTTAATTAACAGCTGCCTGTTATGCATAAAGAATCATGTTTGAGATCATGGAATGTGAGAACGTGAATCTGGAAAGTGAAACATATGATGTTCTGAGATAAAGAGTTGGAACCCTACGGGGAATTAGGAGTGGAACTCCTGGAAAGAAAAGGAATGGAACTGAGACGTAGTTTGTACTGTCTCTTGGGTACGCAGTACCAAGGGAAGTACCTGTACCTGTTTTAGTGCAGAGTGGGGCCAGCCGCCCCAGGGACCCGGGGTTAGGCTTGGCCGCTCTGTACCGACTTGTTGGCCCTCGTGTACGTAGTACCGAGGAGAGCTAGTAGTGTTAGGAGAGTACTAGCTACCCCACGGGCCCCGGGGTTCTGCTAGCCTCCTTCACCGACTTGTTAGGCCCACTAGGGCAAACCAGGGTAGTCAGACGAGGGTGCGCGGACTGTGGAGGGGCAAGGCCCCGGTTTGGTTACTGTGGAGGGGTTGGACCCCTGTTACTGAGAGGGCTCTGCCCTGGTTCCGTGCTGTGCTTTGGGCGCACCCGTTAACGGAAACGACTGACCGCGTGCCAGTGCGGGCTAGCTACCTGTGCGTTTATCGCGCGTGCCGTAGTCACCGTTACGTCTGTCAGTGACCCTGGGGTGGTTGACTGAGGGTAGGATCACCACGGGGGACTCTCCCGGCCAGGAGAGCACCACGTGCTACTTCTACTTTTGGAAAAGACTGCAATCAAGATCGTCCCACGAGGACATCCGAGATCAAGTAAAGGATCTGAGAAGTAAATGAAATAGTGAGAAAAATTGAAAGATGTAAATAAAGGAAGTAATAGAACATAACAGCTACTGTACACTCTACTGTTGCCTTTAGTTAGTTTGCCACTCTACTCAGCGTTTTGCTGACGTGTTACACTCGTTACCTTTTTCAGGACCAGGTGTTGAGCAGCCAGGGTCGGCGGCTGCAGAGGACGCTGGGCCGAGTAGGGTCCAGTAGAGTTACCACAGCTTTGTACCCCCTTTTTGTTTCTGTTCTAGTGAGTAGTTTTGTTTCCGCTGTACCTTCTTTACCTGCAGTTTTTGTTATATGATAAATGTTGTTTTACTTTTGTGGTGGTGCCTACTGTAGTAGTTTCTTTCCTTACTGCTGTACTTTCTTACTGTTAGTTATATTCATGCTGAATGTGGTTTATTTTACTGTCTTTTGGTTACTTCCTCGTTGGACGACTGGGTCTTGGGATTAGTCGAGTCGGTCCGGTTCTCGTGTCTCGTAGGGACTCGGGAACCGGGTCGTTACAAGATGGTATCAGAGCAAGGTCGTCCCGAGAAGTGAATCAACTGACTGGAAAATAACCAATTCACATGTTTATAGCTAGAGTAGCCACCACAACATATCTCTTGACATGAGCTCTTAGAAGTGTTGTTAGGTACCGTCTGTTTTGACGTTTCCGTTTTGTTTCGTGTCTCCTTGCAGGAGATGCCTCGTCGTGGGACTGGCGAGACTGGCCGCGGGCGCGGCCGAGGGCGAGGTCGGCGAGGTGGACGTGCTGTCGTTGACGTCTCGGTGGACCAGCCACCACTCCCTGGCATCCAGGCCCAGGACCTCGCCAGACTGATACGGGATATTGTACGAGAGGAGCTCCACCCACCGCCCCGAGCACCTCCTCCTGGGGTTGCAGAGGGGGAGTCCTCTGTGGGACCACGCGACGGACGCGGCGCTGGACACGAGGGAGGGGGATGAGGACCCGACCGAGGCAGAGGACTGGCTTGAGCAGCTGGAGAAGATCTTCGACACCCTTCGCCCCCTGGTGGAGTGCCGCGTGGCCTTTGCCACGTACCAGCTGGAGAGTGCGGCACACCGGTGGTGGAGGGCGGTCCGGGGACAGGAGAGGGACGAGCCGACGTGGGACCAGTTCGTCACCCTCTTCTGCAAGCAGTACTTTCCCCAGACGTGGCAGGACCAGAGGAGGCGGGAGTTCCACACTCTCCGCCAAGGGACGATGACCGTGAGCGCGTACCGCACGCGTTTCTTGGAGCTGTCCCGCTTTGCAGCGACAGCGGTAGCCACTGAGGAGGAGCGCCTTTGGAGGTTCACCGAGGGGCTCCGGCCTGCGATCCGGGGGTATGTCAAACCCCTGAAGCTGCCGACGTTTTCGAGGGTGGTAGAGGCAGCTATGACTTACGAGGAGACCAACCCGTCCGCGCGAGAGACCGACGGCGGGCGGAAGAGGCCCTTTCAGCCAGACTTCTCACAGGGCCGGCGAGAACGGAGACACGTGGCGTCCGCAGGAGAGCCGTCACGTTGTGCAGGGCCATCAGTGGCCTTTGGGGGCCCTCGACAGGGGCCAGTCGCCAGCACCGGACCCCCGCCTAGCCGACAGCAGGGACTCACTGAGGGCGGGAGTCGGGTTCCCCTCTGCTACCAGTGTGGCCAGCCGGGCCACGTCAGGAGGGACTGCCCATCTAGGGCAGGAGGTCAGCAGATACTTCCCGCGCAGAGCACTGGAGGGCGCGCAGGAGGCCGCGGTTTCCAGGCGCGAGGAGGGGGACCGCAGTCGCGAGGAGGGTACCGGCCAGCACCTACCCGTCCGACGCAGAGTGTGGCTGCTTCGTCCGCACCTAGAGCTGAGAGGCGTATCAACGCCCTAACACACAGGGACGCCAGAGCTTCGGGATCCGTGGTAGCAGGTATGGTTTCAGTTTCTAGCAGACTCGTTTACACGCTTTTCGATTCCGGCGCTACGCACTCGTTTGTCGCAGACAGTTTCGCAGTTAGTTTGGACCAGGATTATACATTGTTAGAGAACCCGTTCGTAATCAGAGGTCCGAGTGGTCTGCTGTTTGTAGCTGAGGAGGTGTACACGGGTTGCGGGGTCAGCATCGGGGGACACAGCCTGCCAGCTGACCTGATTATGATACAGATGGAGGACTTTGGAGTGATTCTGGGGATGGATTGGCTGTCCGCTTACCACGCCTTGGTAGACTGTTTTGAGAGGAAGATTGTCTTCTCCATTCCGGAGTTGCCTTCCTTCGAGTTTCACGGGCAGCCAGTGGATGGAGGTTTCAGGTGCATTTCGGCACTTCGGGCGGCGAGACTTTTGAGCCAGGGGTGTGAGGGCTTCTTAGCTTGTGTGGTGGCAGAGCACAGCCCCGTGGCAGACTTCCAGAGCATCCCGGTGGTCAGAGAGTACCCCGACGTGTTTCCAGACGAGTTACCAGGACTACCGCCCGAGCGTGAGATCGAGTTTGAGATCTCACTAGTACCAGGGACCAGCCCCATCTCCACCGCGCCATACAGGATGGCACCGCTTGAGCTGCGAGAGCTCAAGTCTCAGTTGCAGGACCTTTTGGAGAAGGGTTTCGTGAGGCCCAGTGCGTCTCCCTGGGGAGCCCCGGTACTGTTTGTGAAGAAGAAGGATGGGACCCTACGCCTTTGTGTGGACTACCGACAGCTGAATAGGGTCACCATCAAGAACAGATATCCGCTGCCGAGGATTGACGATTTGTTTGACCAGTTGCGGGGTGCCACGGTGTTTTCCAAGATCGACTTGAGGTCTGGATACCACCAGTTGAGGATCAGGGAGACCGACGTCTCCAAGACAGCTTTCCGCACCCGGTACGGACACTACGAGTTTTTGGTCATGCCGTTTGGGCTGACCAATGCCCCCGCTGCTTTCATGGACCTGATGAACCGGGTGTTCAGACCGTACTTGGACCAGTTTGTGGTGGTTTTCATAGATGATGTACTCATCTATTCTAGAGATCGGACGCAGCACGGACAGCACTTGCGGATGGTTCTGGACACTCTGAGACGACGCAGGCTGTACGCCAAATACAGCAAGTGCGAGTTCTGGTTGAGGGAGGTGACCTTTTTGGGTCATGTGATCTCTGGAGACGGCCTGGCGGTGGATCCCACCAAGGTCGAGGCAGTGCTCAGGTGGGAAAGACCGCGTTCAGTCACTGAGATTCGCAGTTTCCTGGGACTGGCAGGTTACTACAGACGGTTCATCAGAGGGTTTTCGCAGATTGCACGTCCTATGACACAGTTGACTCGGAAGGATGTGCCTTTCGCTTGGACAGACGCCTGTGAGGCGTGTTTTCTGGAGCTGAAGGAGAGGTTGACCTCGGCTCCCGTGCTCACCATCCCTGACAGTAGTGGCGGGTTCGTCGTGTACACGGACGCTTCCTTGCAGGGGTTAGGAGGTGTGCTCATGCAGAGGGGTCACGTGGTCGCTTACGCTTCGCGGCAACTGAAGCCCCATGAGCATACCTACCCTACCCACGACCTAGAGTTGGCAGCTGTTGTCTTCGCGCTGAAGACATGGAGGCACTACTTGTACGGTGAGACCTTCGAGATTTTTACAGATCACAAGAGCCTCAGATATCTTTTTGACCAGAAGGAGCTCAACATGAGACAGAGACGTTGGTTGGAGCTCCTGAAGGACTACGACTGCAGCATCTCCTACCACCCGGGAAAGGCCAATGTGGTGGCTGACGCCTTGAGCCGTAAGGCGCCCGCACGCTTGGCCAGTCTACAGTTACAGAGTTGGAGCCTTTTGGAGGAGGTGGGCAGTTGGCGACCTCTAGAGTTACGAGGGTACTGTGGGGCAGTGACGGTGACACGGCAGACCAGGCCAGAGTTGATAGATCGCATCATCACGGGACAGATGGTCGATCCGTACTTGCAGTCTTTGCGCGACAGAGTACTGTCAGGGGACCCAGGGGACTTCTCTTTCACAGAACAGGTGTTACGCTTGAGGGGACGGCTGTGCGTCCCCAGAGACGAGGAGCTGTTGAGAGAGCTCCTGACTGAGGCACACGGTTCCAGATTCACCATACATCCCGGAAACACGAAAATGTACCATGACTTGAGACGCGAGTTCTGGTGGAGAGGGATGAAGCGGGATGTGGGTGAGTTCGTGCAGCAGTGCTTAGTGTGCTAGCAGGTGAAAGCCGAGCATCAGAGGCCTGCAGGGCCGCTTCAGCCGCTTCCAGTGCCAGAGTGGAAGTGGGAGAGCATCACCATGGACTTGGTGGTGGGCTTACCTGTTACCCAGCGAGGACACGACGCAGTCTGGGTAATAGTGGATAGATTGACGAAGACGGCACGATTCTTGCCGATCCGAGTCACTTTGGGACCAGCACAGTTGGCAGAGAGGTATATCCGTGATGTGGTGCGACTACACGGAGTTCCGCGGGAGATCGTATCCGACCGGGATACCCGCTTTACGTCCCAGTTTTGGGCTGAGTTTCAGCAGGCTTTGGGGACGAGGTTGAGGTTTAGCACGGCTTACCACCCCCAGACGGACGGACAGTCGGAACGCACGATACAGATACTTGAGGATCTTTTGCGTGCCTGTGTACTAGACTGGAGGGGCTCTTGGGAGGAGCACCTGCCCCTGGCAGAGTTTGCATACAACAACAGTTATCACTCGAGCATCGGCATGGCTCCCTACGAGGCTCTGTACGGACGGAAATGCACGGCACCCTTGAGTTGGGTTGAGGTGGGGACCAAGTGGGAGGTTGGCCCCAGGTTGATCCGGCAGAGTCAGGAGGTAGTTGAGCAGATCCATAGACGACTCCGCACTGTCAGGAGCAGATAGAAGAGCTACGCAGATCGCAGACGCAGAGAGGTGCAGTTCGAGGTTGGGGACCACGTTTTTCTTCGTGTTTCGCCCATGAAGGGCTTACAGCGGTTTGGGGTGAGAGGGAAGCTCGCGCCGAGGTTCGTGGGGCCCTTTGAGGTCCTGGAGCGGGTTGGACCCGTTGCTTACAGACTTGCCCTTCCCCCGCAGCTTTCTGGTGTGCACGACGTGTTCCACGTGTCCAACCTCAGGAAGTACGTAGCCGATCCCAGCCATGTACTGAGTCACGAGAGCGTCGAGGTGAGCGACGACCTAACCTACCCCGAGCGGCCAGTGCAGATCCTAGACCGAGCCGTTCGCAGGTTGAGACGAAAGCAAGTACCCCTGGTAAAGGTTTTGTGGAGGAGCCAGCGGTACGAGGAGGCTACCTGGGAGCCTGAGGCGGCAATGCGGGAGCGGTACCCAGAGCTTTTCGCGGGTACGTCTTTTCGGACCGGCTTCGGTCCTCTTTGAGTTTGTTATGATTATTTCGACATCTTTTTCCCGCACCCTAGTTGGCGCAAGTTTCGGGGACGAAACTTCCTTTGAGTTTGTTATATTGTAACGAGCGCGTGCCCCAGACGTCTTTTAAGACGTCTGGGAGGTGGCCCAGACGTCTGTAAAGACGTCTGGGATCACATCCAGACGTCTGACCAGACGTCCGGGATAGTTTACAGACGTCTGGCGAACAGTTATGCTCGCACGGGATATTCGTCTGCGCGCCTGTGCGCGCAGACCTGCGTTCTGCCCTCTTTCTCTGCGGCTGCAGGCGGCTGCGACCACCTTCTCTCTCCTCTCCGCGCGGCGTTAAAAGGGGGGGGGCGCGCCTCCCCTCCCGTCTCCACCATCTTCCTCCATTCTTCTCCTGCCTGTGCGCGAGAGCGAGCGGACGCGAGGGCGCAGCGGCAGCGGTAGCCGCAGTAGGCGCGGAGGAGCTGCGGCGTGCGAGGGCAGGGCTCTGCCGTGAGGGCGAGCTCGCCAGGAGCGGCTTGGCCGGCCGGCGGAGGGCGCAGGGGGCGTAGAGAGTCGCGGAGAGGGACCTGCTGCGGGCGGAGCAGCGTACGCGCGAGGTGCGACGCGGGCGGCATCGCGAGCGGAGGCCGAGCAGGGCTCTGATTCTGGAAAAATTTCCAGAATCAGACGTCTGGATTGATATCCAGATGGCAAGGTCGACGTCTGTGAGATCACACAGACGTCTGAAAGGTGAGTTTCCGCTTTCTTCTTCCTTTTTGTCGACTGACCGTACTGAGGGAGGGGGTTGGCTGTGCGCAGGTTCTCTGATTCGTCATCTTTGCGAATCAGACGTCTGGAAGTTGTACCAGACGGCGGGAGTGACCTCCAGACGTCCAAAGTGACCATCGGACGTCTGGGATCTAGGAAAGACGTCCCTGCAGACTTCTGGACGTCCGGGGAACCAAGCCGAACAGGTAATTCTCTGATCCACCGTTTAAGAAGTCTGGAAGGAGTTCCAGACGTCTGATTTTGCACAGTATTGTCTTTCTCGACCCGTTTAGGGCCCGTTTGGGCTCCGTTTTCCGCGATTCGAGTTGCGTTCGTTTCAGAATTTATTCCTCTACCCGCCTACAGTAGCTATACACTGTTTTGAGATTCTCCTTGTGTTTGATCCTTGTGATAGGACCTCGTTCGATTGCAGTCTTGAGAGTCGCGGAGGCGCGCGAGATTCCCGATCACGCCCCCATTACTCCCGTTGTACCTGGTAGAGTGGCTTTAAGTATTAATAAAATCTGTTAAAGTATGGAACCATAACTAGAACCTAGGGCATTGCATGAATCCTAGGAATGAGAAATATATGGAATGATAGCTCCTAGGTGTTGCATGAATCCTAAGGCCGGAAAACTAGATTGTATGATAGATCCTAGGATATGGCATGAATCCTAGGATGGAAAAACTAGTGGAATGTATATTACTGCAGTCTTGGAAAAATGGAAAGGAATATATATAAAGCTGCCTGTAAATTTAATTAACAGCTGCCTGTTATGCATAAAGAATCATGTTTGAGATCATGGAATGTGAGAACGTGAATCTGGAAAGTGAAACATATGATGTTCTGAGATAAAGAGCTGGAACCCTACGGGGAATTAGGAGTGGAACTCCTGGAAAGAAAAGGAATGGAACTGAGACGTAGTTTGTACTGTCTCTTGGGTACGCAGTACCAAGGGAAGTACCTGTACCTGTTTTAGTGCAGAGTGGGGCCAGCCGCCCCAGGGACCCGGGGTTAGGCTTGGCCGCTCTGTACCGACTTGTTGGCCCTCGTGTACGTAGTACCGAGGAGAGCTAGTAGTGTTAGGAGAGTACTAGCTACCCCACGGGCCCCGGGGTTCTGCTAGCCTCCTTCACCGACTTGTTAGGCCCACTAGGGCAAACCAGGGTAGTCAGACGAGGGTGCGCGGACTGTGGAGGGGCAAGGCCCCGGTTTGGTTACTGTGGAGGGGTTGGACCCCTGTTACTGAGAGGGCTCTGCCCTGGTTCCGTGCTGTGCTTTGGGCGCACCCGTTAACGGAAACGACTGACCGCGTGCCAGTGCGGGCTAGCTACCTGTGCGTTTATCGCGCGTGCCGTAGTCACCGTTACGTCTGTCAGTGACCCTGGGGTGGTTGACTGAGGGTAGGATCACCACGGGGGACTCTCCCGGCCAGGAGAGCACCACGTGCTACTTCTACTTTTGGAAAAGACTGCAATCAAGATCGTCCCACGAGGACATCCGAGATCAAGTAAAGGATCTGAGAAGTAAATGAAATAGTGAGAAAAATTGAAATATGTAAATAAAGGAAGTAATAGAACATAACAGCTACTGTACACTCTACTGTTGCCTTTAGTTAGTTTGCCACTCTACTCAGCGTTTTGCTGACGTGTTACACTCGTTACCTTTTTCAGGACCAGGTGTTGAGCAGCCAGGGTCGGCGGCTGCAGAGGACGCTGGGCCGAGTAGGGTCCAGTAGAGTTACCACAGCTTTGTACCCCCTTTTTGTTTCTGTTCTAGTGAGTAGTTTTGTTTCCGCTGTACCTTCTTTACCTGCAGTTTTTGTTATATGATAAATGTTGTTTTACTGTTGTGGTGGTGCCTACTGTAGTAGTTTCTTTCCTTACTGCTGTACTTTCTTACTGTTAGTTATATTCATGCTGAATGTGGTTTATTTTACTGTCTTTTGGTTACTTCCTCGTTGGACGACTGGGTCTTGGGATTAGTCGAGTCGGTCCGGTTCTCGTGTCTCGTAGGGACTCGGGAACCGGGTCGTTACACTAGGTTTGGTTGCGTGGGCGTGTGTGTATGCGGGTTTTGGGTTAGCCTAAATTAGGTGGTAGTGGGTCTAGTTAGGAATAGGTAGGATCTAATTAGGATCTAGGTGGGTCCATAATAGGGAATCACTACAACAAAAAGAGTCAAAGGCGACGACTATTTTATTAAGATAACGATGAATAAATCATCATTATATGACTTGTCAACGAATAATTTATTCGTCATCATATTCGTTGTTATACGAGCCGTTGTTAAATTTACAACGAATAATATATTCGTTGGTAAATTTAAACAACGAATAAATTCGTCACTAAAATTGTCACATACTTTAAATTTAACAACAGATATTTTCATTATCTTTACATTTTTTAGCAACAATTTTTTTCGTCGCCTTGTGAAGAATATGCCAATGATTAATTCGTTACAATGTATGAAGGATACAAAAATTTATTAATCATCCTTTAAAATAGTCATAATTTATCATAATTATAATTTATTTTGATTACCTACAAAATAGAAAATTATTATTGTACAATATTCACCAAAATATTTCTCAAAAATTAAAATTCTCCAATGAAACTTTATAGAAGATACACCTAAAAAATTATAAACAGATTACATTGCAACATATATTTGAAGAGACCAAAAAAAATTCTTTATTTCAACGATAAATGAACTAAAAACAATTAAACAACCTAAAATTTGTGACAAGTTCACTTTATTTCCATGGTGAGAAACTTTGTTATGAACAATATCTCTAGAAATTAGATAGCTCTCCTTGAAAGGTGAACTACCCTATCAATTTTGTATCAATAAATCCAGAAACTTTCTTGCTTATACATTTAACAAGAACTTTCGCTTCAAAATTTGCATGAGTCTTTAACATAACACATTGTCCATAATCCTACAAATAAAATAAATAGGTAAAGGTTGCATCACAAAAATGTGCATTAAAGTGAAATGCCTGAATCAAACTACAATATGCTCTATCAACATCACAAAATCTCCTACTAATTAGAAGTCATTGTACACTAATAATAGAATTGACTACCATGCGTTTCTTTTTCATTTAAGTTTTGCATAAAGATATGACTTCTATTCAATTGCCCACTTAACAAAACTCAAATTTGAATCCATAGCTTAACTCAAAAATTCACAAAGCCAAGCTATAACCAACAATCTTTATGTTAAAAAGAGGAAAGAAAATACAAAATAAGATAAATACATAAAAACCCCATCTATAGAGATCAAAACACTATATGTTATCTTACGGTGGAAGTATTTCAAATTTCCCTATAATCCTAACTTACGCAACATAATTATTACAGAGTTGTTTAGTGAGTTGCAATGCCTATGAAAAGACTTTGCTTTGTGTTTGTGATGAAGGTAATAAGTTGATGGGTTCAAACTTTTAAGACGTTATTGGGTGCTATCCACCTTTCCTTCATCTTGCACTCAATCTCTCTTCTCATGGAAAAGCCTAGGAAACTTAGCATGTTCCATCATAAACACATGCATCTTGACACTCTACATCTAAAGTCCCCCATGTCTCATCATGCACATCTTCACCTACTCTTTTCTCACCCTAAGTGCATTTTCACCATCAGCAATGGTATTGGAGTCAAACAATAGCTAATTCTCACCACTGTTATATCAGGGTCAAACAGTAACTACTCAGCCTAGTCCTCAATCAGCCTAGTCCTCAATACCACCACAGCTAATCCTCACCACCATAATCCTAATCCCCAACTTCTTCAACCATCATTCATCTACCACACTGCTCACCTACACACTCCATCTTGAGGCCACCATAAATGCTTCAAAGTAAGCCTATATCACCTTCAACAACCATGCTACTTTTAGATATTGCAGTCTACACAATTAGCATCTGCTAAAAAGTTGAAGTGTTTTACCTAGCTATTTTGCTCCAAAATTTCACTTCTAATTCAATTAAAAAAGGTAATTTCAAAATTAGAGAAATTAAGGTAGGCAAGTGCATGCGGAGACACTTGTGCTTATATATAAGCAAAGGATTTCTTTTTTCTTTTGTTCATTTCTAAGTCATCATAATGACCATCAGCAACTTCATAGATTACAATTCTTTTGTCAAGTTTTCTTATATTCATCTTTTCACATAATGTACATAGTTGAACTCTAACATAGTAGTTTCCCCAAAAATATTTTGTCAACCACCAAAACAAAATCTTCTACAAAATAATTCCCATCCAATGTAGTAAAGTATACCAATCAATCATAACTGGCATTTAGGAACTTTAGTAGTTCATTGCGGTTGGTTTCAGCTACCTTGCCCTCCTTTGTCTTGTCAAGCTTTAATAAGATCTAGAAAAGAAAGAAACAACAAAAGGATTAGTATGTCATCACTGGATTGTTAATGAACAGATATGGAAGTTTTGGCAACCCTTTTGCCAAATACAGTACTGCATCGGACATTTCCCTCCTTACCATGGCCTACGAACTGAGGCCAAGAATGGCAGAAATAATTGAGTGTCATAAGAAGTATACCACAATCATATAGCAAATTACAGTCTCTACCAACATGATGAAAGAAAAGGCAAAAAAGGAAAACCTTGGAGAGCTGCACAGGGATACCACACCTTTCATTATGATGTTTCTACATTAAGCTCCCATAACCAGAAAGAATGTACAAAGAAAGATGGCATCCAACTAGCAAATCAAGCGACCAATTGCCATGTTATAGGTCCACCTCCAATATCACAGAGCTAATCCAAAATGGAAGCAAGCAAAATAAGAATCTCGAATATAGAATCCCAATTTACAATTAACAAATAAAATAATTTTCACATAATTTTCCATTCACTACAAAAATAATGGCCTTTAGTGGCATTTAATATTTGACACTATAGGCCTTTTATTTGCGACTATATTTAATTAGCGACACTTAAAATAATTATCGCCTAATTGCTACCTTCGTTGACATCATTAAAAGGTTAGCGGCAAGTATACAATCGCCGCTAAATCAATCGTATTAGTGGTACTTTAATTGTCGTAAATAATGTCACTAATGATCTTCTACAATGGCAATTCATTTACCACTATTTCGCCACTAATGATTTATATTAGTGGCAATTAACTGAATTATTAATGCCACTATATCCATCATTTAATAACTTTTTTTGTCGCTAAATCACCATTATTTATTTACTTTAGTGGCACTTTTTTTTGCAATTTAATTACCCCTATTAATATTATTTAACAACAATTATTTATCTCTAAATCATCACTATTGATTTATTTTAATATCACTTTCTTATGCCACTAAATCGTCACTAATTATATACTTTAATGTCACTTTCTTTTGCTATTTAATTGACACTATTGATTCACTTTAATGATGCCTATATATACGACTTAATTTTATTCTTTATTAAGAAATAAATTTTTTTATCAAGCTCAAAATACAGGAGCCCAAGCAAACACAAATTTATTGATCCTCAAATAGTAATGTACAATAAAATTCCTTTATATTGACTTCCCGTATCAAGAAAGTACATTTTCCCCTCTTAAGGGTAATACAAGACAAAAGAAAGGAAAAATATAGAAAAAATAAAATACATTAAAGATCAATTCTAACAAATCTGACTAAAACATGATGCACCTTGTCAACATTCAACTCAACTAGAATCATCTACAACTTCAACCTTCTTCAAAATATCAACAGCAGTAGCTCCAGTACCTATTGTTTAATCTACCAGTAACAGCTCAACTCTTGATAGCAATGAATATCTGCTGAAACTTTCAACAACTCCGATCCACCATGGTTATTGTAACATCTAGCTACAAATGAGAAAATAACCCATGATTAGTTCAGAATCAGTTATTGCAAACTATACTTGACTCAACCAAATTAAATTCACTTGATTGGAAGATTTTTTTTTTTCCAAAAGGACTCGGAAATAAATGAGCTATTACATTCAATCAGTAGATCCTTTGAGGAGCGGATCTACTCACTGCTTCGTGAAAATAAATAGATCTTAGGTGATCAAATTAGTTTACAACTAGGAAAAGCCACTCAGTAACAAACAAAGCCTACATATGTTAATCAAATCATATATGCAACTACTGCAATCAGACTGACAGTAGCAACAGCAATTAAATTGTCAGTAAGAATCAAAACCTACATATATTAATCAAATTAGATACTCCATCTTCATGCAACCTGCAGCAACAACAATTAGATTAACAGCAGTAGCAACACCAATTAGATTGATAGCAACAGCAGTAGCAACTTTTGAGCTCATTCAATCATTCCTCTGCAACCAAGATTATTGTCATCGTAGAATGTTAAAAAACCTATTCATTTATAGCTCCAAAATCATCGTAACCGGTTAGGAAGTCTCTTACAACATCAAACAGCAGAATTCAACACTTCAACACGGGAAAAAAGTACAACATGTGAAAAAGTTAGCCAAAAAAGACCACGACTTCCACCCAAAATAAATCTTCTCTAAGAATTCCCCAAAATTTATGTACCTTATAAGTGACCCTTCATCATTTTGCTATTTACCAACTGATGGTGTACCAAACTAAACTTTTGATTTAAACCAATTTACAGATAGAGATGAACTTTTCTTTATTCCTTTAATTACATCTGTAAAAAGCATCTTTATAGAATCATGAAAAGAAAATACTGATTCAATGAACAATTTTTTTCTACAGCTTTGGAGAAATATATTCCTATAGATCTCTAGTTTACTTGAATTTTAGCAAGCACAATGTTTGTAATAAGCTAAAGTTACACAAAAAAGGGATCAATAAATGACATAGCCTCATCACGTATTTGAATAATAAAATAACAATCCATGCAAAGTAATGAAACAAGGGATTTGATATCCAAACTTATAATAGGGAAAAATGATGCAGCACTAGAAAATTACCAGTGGGCAAAGCAACCATGGTAAACGAAGCCCTTCCTGCACAATCATTTGCAAGTGTTATTTTAGAGCTACTAAATGACATATAGGCTACCTACTCTGTCAGCCAGCATACAACCAACACCATCATGGACCCACTTATCTAATGAGTTGTAACACACCTAAACTTTCAATTGGCAAATCCACTCACAATATATAAGAACTCACCTTAAGAATTGAGATGGCAACTTTCTTATCAAGTGTTTCATTGTATTCATCGCAAGAAGGAACCTAGAAAATAAGCGTCTCAACTAATCATATAGGAAATTAACACTGAACTAGTTAACTGCAAAAAGATTATACCTATATGCAATTTGGACATCCTGAATTACTTGGGTTCAACAGCAGGAGCAGCAACTTCAACAGCAGTAACACTTCAACATCTACAGCTAGCACTTCAGTAGCAGCAGCACTTCAACAGCAGCAGCTACAATTCAGCTAAAGGGGAGTGTAAGGAAGTTCAGAGTAAATTTTCAGAAACTTATGACAGCTAGAATCCGGGCTTCTCAAGACAAAATCATGTGAAAATAAATATAGGTGCTATGTAAAAATAATAGAAAATCACTAATGGTCTTCATCAAAAACTATAGAGCAGATCATCTTGAATGTAGGATATTAGCTACAAGATAGAATATTTATTCATTTTGAGATTACATAATTATGAGAAGGGATAGGAGGGTTAGTGCTAAATGAAGTCGAATGAGGAGAAATCTAAATAAAGAAGACAGAAGACATGTTATAATAACAAAACATATGAGAAAATATAACTTCAATTTTAATGTAGGCAAGAAATATCTTGAAGTCATACCTAAACTTGTGAGCATCATTGTTGCTATTGAGAACCCACAGGACATTATTGTTCAATCTACAAGACCCTATGTCAAAGGGTTATGTTGAAGTTTGCTCCTGGAGTTCCACCTACTGGATGTTTGTCCTAGAATTTTTTTTTTTAAAGATATTATGATTTCCAACTATGATATCTTTCTCTCATTAACTGCAATAGTGACCATAAAAACATTTTACAAATGGATCACAAGGACAAGGAAAAGCTGGTACCTGATAGAAACCAACAGAGTTGAACCCCAAACATAAATTTAGGAAGTCAATGGATATTTCATTTGGAATTCCAAAGCTCGTCACAGTTCTTCTATCAAAAGGTTTATGCTCAAAAAACTTCATCCGCAATGCAATATGAAGACAGCAGAAGGTAACCACTAGGTGCTAGCTTGTTAAAGTAGTTGCTACACAATCAAAATTGGTGTGAGAAATATTTATGCCCAACAATCTTATCAGGAGGATTCAAAAGTAAATCTTTTGTTGAACTTAAAAAATAAATTCCAAACAAATAAGGTTTAGATGATCAATAAAATTTGAATAACTGTATTATAAACTTTTGGGGCAACACCAAATATGCACTACCCAACACACCAACCCCCTAATAGAAAAAGAAGACACTTCTGCCTGCTAGTGTTTATTAGATGGTGGAGTAAGGAGAGGAGGATACGGGGAGGGTGCTGAAATAATCATTGTCCATGATTGAGATCTTTTTCGTGAAAGCAAAGGTGCTTGGATCATCAAAAAATCACTTGTGATGTGCCAAGAAGGTATTGGCCACTAGTTCATACGTAACTAGTATCTAAGTCATCAACACTGAACTTATTGAATTCTTCAAAATGTCTGTGTGGAGAGAGAAAATCTTATACCCAAACAGTTACCGATTCGATTTAATTTAATTTTTTTCATTGAAGCTTTTTTCCTGTTTTTTCTGTAGAAGATATTCGTAGAAGTATTCAAATACAGCTATAAAGTAACTACGCAGATACAATTATAAAGCTTCAAGTTCAAATGTCTCACTTTAAAAAGGCTCCAATTACTAAATCTGTGGCATGAGGTATACATCTGAGAAATATATGATTTTGTGTTCAATATGATCACCAAAACTTGTCTTTGATAGAAACACAATATGTACAGAATTCTAAAGTAATCATGCTTCAATGATAATGGTGGCATCACCATTACCTTAAATAGTGGTATAGACACAAACACCTATATAGATCTTGGAAAATATTGGTAGTTATGGGCCAAGAACTAGTTTGAAGATTGATCAAAGTTATAGGATAGACATGGATACATCCAACATCCATCCTCAAATATGCTCATGGTTGAGAATCTACTGTAAAGATTTTTATTAATGTAGGAATGAGAAGCTCCTCAGAAATTGTCCCAAATGTCAAATGCATGACTATTTTTATTTAGCTACATGTCCAAAGCTCGCAGATGTTTAAACTTTTTATGTGCTCCTTTTTAGTCCAGACATGCTCTTATCATGGCACATTTTGTAACTTGGCCAACTTTTTGGTTGTGACTTCACCCACAGTCACAATTTTTCCTTTTCTCCTAACATTGTCAGCAACTAGAAATCACAACTTCACAAGACATCTAACAACCATGATTCCTTTGCCCACAAGCCATGCGATCTCACAACTAGAAGTTGGTCATACGGCCAATGGGCTAAGATCAAAGCAGATACGAAAAAAACGTATTATTAAAGAGTTTTGATTGGTTGAGCTGCCAGGAAACAGGATTGACAAAGAATACCATATGGCTACTAGTTGTGCACTTAAGAATCTATGTATTTTCTGGACACATGGCCAGAATTTGATGGCTACAAGCTGCGACTGGTTTACTCGCATGCATATGCTCCCACAGCATTCAACTAGTAATCCCAAAGAATAAATTGCAAGTCTACAAATATGTGCTTATATCTTGTCAAAACAAAGTGCTTATACAAGCATAAGAAGTTTGCATTAAGCATGGTGCAAAATTATTAATCGATCAGAAGTAATTATAGCGTGCTTGACAAAATGTAGATGGTTAATAATTACTTTCCCAAGCTCTAATATTTAAGATTACTACATGCTGATGTCAAAACATATCAAACCAATGAAGTAAAATTATGGAAAAAAACAACCAGAAAGAGCACAGGTGCAGCTATATCCCTTATAAATATCATGATAAGTAGAAACCAGCAAGAATATTTTGATACCTTAACACAGTGAGAAACTAAATTACAATACTTGCATTTAGAAGAGAAACAAAACCACGTTGTTTAAACTACAAGTTTCAAACATAGAGCTAAGTACATTTTGTCAAGATCATTCCTTTTCGACCCTAAAGTAAGCACATATGTGCATTTAATCCAATTTCATTTCTTCCTTAAGAAAGAGTTGAACTTTTTGATGTTGCATTTATTTCTTAGCTCCTTAGAATTAATAGAATAGCATTCCATTCTTGTAGAGACATCAGTTCGTCATTTCTGATTTCAATGACAGTAGCAATATTAACATCTTTAGAGGGGGGAAATAGTCAAGAACATTTTATAATGTACACTACATGTAACATGAATCTTTCAGAAAGAACATATAGTGTATTTTCCAATGAGACCATGCTCATCTGAAATAGTGGTGGCTGGTTGACTTGATCCATTGTTATCAGATTATTGCATCAAGTAATATGCAGCAACTCAGTGTTAGAGCACATTGCATTGAGCTAGATTTTTTTTTTAAATCATTCAAAATCTCTCCATAGTTGGAAAATATCTTTTTAAAAAAAGTGACCGAAAGAAATTCAGGACTAGATTTTAACCCGAAAACGAAAAGTATCACACAAAATCCTCATTAACTTGTAGTGTGGCTTCATTCTACATACACTTTACTAGAAGTTAGCTACGAAATTTGGATGCACACCAATGTGGCATCAACGGAAAAGGTATAGGATACCATCATCACCATCATCATTTTCCCAACCTTATAAACAGCTAAAATTACTTGTAAAGGCCAAATGCAACCTCATGCATACATAACCTCATAGTCTAGAGTCAATCTCCACCCAAAGATTCAATCTTTCACCAAAAAGCAAGATACCCACAAATGAAAACTAGGAAAGAAACCAAAGACAGAAACGATATTTCCCAATCCAACAATATAAAGCCAGCAAGATAGGGTCATTTCACCACGAGTTTTTGCAACACAACAGAAAGGCAGCAACAATATTCAATCTTTTCCCGAAAAACACGAAGGGAAGCCAAATAGGAAGCTCCATCTCATCTCGTTCCTAGTTAAAGCAATAAAAAATTTTGGACAGGCAACACAAAAAGGGGGGGGGGGGGTGGGGGGAGTGGGGGAGTGTTTTGGGGGGACACTAACGGGCCAACCCATTCAGCACTGAGAGTGGGGCTCCCACTTGGCAAGCATGAGGTAGCCAAGAAGCACCGACAGCGTCCCTTGCTGCAACTCTCCCATCTCTCTTATCGATTGATCGATTCACCCTCTCTCTTTCTCACTTGCAACCTCCACGATCATGGGAGAGAGATATGTAAGGGGTTCCCCGCGAACATTGCTGTCGTCGTGGTCATGGGAGAGAGATAAGAGCTCGAAGGCAAGGGCAAGTGCGCGAGGGGTAGGGTGAGGACAGGGGTTGGAGGAATTAGCCAAGCGAGGAGGGGTGGCAAAAGGGGATGTGGATGGGTGGTGATGCGGTAGAAGGGGAGGAGTATGTGCGGCGGAAGGAGAGGAGGAGACATACCTTGAGGAGGATGTGTAGAAACGTTCTAGCAAAGGGACGGCATCGTCAATCGGCGAAGGGAGGGCACTGCGAACATCAGCGGTCGTCGATGGAGGAAGGTAGGGAGATGACAGCGAGGAAGGCTTAGGGTTTGAGAGAGAGAGAAGGATCCTATGGGGTGCCATTGAGTTGTGTGTAGTGAGGTGGAGTCCAATGGAGAGCTTTCGTTTTTTTTTCTTTTGAATGATCAAACCATTGGTTTAGTCAACTTAACTGATTTAATTGGATTTCGATCAATTTACACTTATTTTAAAGTTTGTTATAAAGTTTAGCTAGTACGATCATTTTATAATTAATTTCTAGTCCAACCAACCAGTTCATTTTTAAAATCCTGTTTAAAAGACTATGTTAATGGATTTTTAAAAATTATTTTGATTTAATCACAAAAAAATGAATATTTTTGTGATTTTAAAATTTATTTCATGTGTAACCATTTCAAGAGCACTATTTCTTATAGTGTGTGTTTATTTTATAGGTCTTTTTATAGTGCCATTGTAAAATTGATCATAATTTTCAACTCCCACCCTTCCATATCTCAACCCTAAATGAAATCAAAAGTTTTTTTTCTATTTAAAGGGTTAAGTTTGAATTTAACTTTTCACTCTTTATGTTACTAAAACAATGTTGAAGTTGAACAAATGGCCTCCTTTCGCCTCAAAAGGTCCCAATGAATGCTTAACAAAAGGTCTTTAGTGGTATAAATTTTTTTTGTTGCTAAATTATCCTTCAAAAAATAATAATATCAATTTATTACATATATATTTCGGCAACTGCATTTGTCATTCAACTAATTGTTATTCAATAAAAATATTATAGTGGCAAAGATATTTGCCACTAAAATTAATTATTATTTGACGAAAATATTACAGTAGCATAAGTAACAATTGCCACTAAATCAAACGTAATAATAGCAGATATATTTGCCACTAGTAATAATTGTTGTTTGACAAAATATTATAGTGGCATATACGAATGAATTGCCACTAAATCGAAGGAGTTAGTGGCAAATACATTATATGCCGCTATTGAATTTGTCACTAAAGACTTTTTTTTGTAGTGATTGTACATGATCAGTTCAATGTGAAGGGTACCATAATTGTTTAAATAAGTGTGAATCACATTACTACTATTGACTTTATGATAACTTATGGCACACAACATCATTAAAATGATTCAACAAATATTCCATAGAATAAATGACAAAACTAAAAGACAATAGTGTCTAAGGAAAAAACACAAAGTGCAGCAAAGCAATCCATGCCTACCTCCTTAACAGTATCTTTGTGATGCTTGCTTCGATGAGCTTTTCCTCTTTCCTTCACCTTGGACTACCAAATAAGGTCGCACATGAGAACCATAAAATAAACACTACACTAGAAATACAAACCAAGAGTAATTTGCAACAGTAGTGCACCACACCTTCCTTAGCTTGTCATCATGTCTCTATTTTCTTGAGTGGCTTGATCTCTCATGTTCACACTATCTGGAGAATCATCACTGCCACATAATTAAAAGACTAGTAAGTGAAATACATCAAAAAAATAAAACCCCAAACACAAATGAAGCACTCTGGAAACCATCTCATAATGAGACCATCAACTAAACACCAGTTACCACTTGCCATCAAGCTAAGAGGATTAACCATCAATCAATTTTTAGTTATGACGTTCTCTTTAAATCCTTAATCACAATCATTATATGGCCTTTCAATCCAACATGGACTAAAAAACTAAGATTTGGAACTTCCTTCATGGCCATTAGCTTCGTGTTACTCTTGTAGACTGTGAAGCACATGCTAGAATCAGCCCAAAGCCTAATGGTATTTAGTAGACAAGCCAATCATTTTACAACTTTATATGTGATTGAATACATTCATCCATATCTCACTTCTAGCCTAAATTTACATTGGAACAATCAAGTATGAAGGTTAACAATTTTACTAATCAAAGAAGCATCATCCAATTTGCAAATAAGGTAAAATTTATCGTCAAGCTTCTCATCTTAGTCTTCCCCCACATTAATCAAGCCAACTGTTATTCAAACATAGGAAGTATTGCCTACAACTTATTAACGATCAGACAATTTAACTAAATCATACAAAGTAAAACATAAAGTAGCAAATCGCAGCTAAAGAAACATCCCTTAAGATCCATAGCCTTTTCTTTAGAGGGGCAATGAGAAGATTTGTACTTAGAAGAACAGACAAGCAATATTTTTGTACATGCATATGATGCTCGTGGCCAACAAATTCTATTAGTATTGGCATCAGCTTAATACATTTTTTTAAGATAATCCAATTATTGTTCTTGTAAGATCTGGATAGAAGTAAACTACCAGAACCAGTTAAAAGAAAGCTATAGCAAACACCTTGCTAAGTTGATTCTAGAAAGGACTTGCATGAGTAAAACATGGTGTACGCTTGCATGCTACCTAATAGTCAAAATTTGCAATTTGAAAGATGAGCATTTATTTTTTCCTTTCATTTGGAAGTGAGCAACTAATGATCAAACCTGGGAAGCATTGATATTCACGTTTTAGTTTCATTATTTGTAGTAGTACGAAACATCAAAACATTGAGAGTCTAATATTTGGAGCATTCATTTAGCTAAAGAATTATTTTTCAGAAACTCCTAATTGCTTTAGATAGAGACATGGAAGATTTAGTGGCTTCTTTTGACACCCAATACTATATCTTGGGATTATAATATTATTGAGTTAGTTGTCCTCATTACTAATTGATTTTGTCTAGAGAGTTGTGCTTCCTCGTGAAGAACAGTAAGTGGTTCTCATGATGAGCAACTCGGCTTAAAAATGAAAAAGAATAAATATAAACAAAAAAAATTGAAAGGAAGTATCAATAGAAAAATTGCAACAAAGTGGTGGTTATCACGTTGATAACCATACTTTATCCATTCAAAAAGGAAAAAGCGAAAAGCAAAAAAATAAAAAAAGTGGCTAAAGTAATGTGGGCAAAGCATTTTCAAAGAAAAGGCATTTAATAAATGAAAACTATGCAATGAAAACCATCATTATATCATGAAAAACTAAATAGTCATCTAAAAAGCAAGTTTATTTAATCTAACATTGTGAAACCAACTTGGGAACCCACTTTAAGAACGTATGAGAAGATTGTTAACAAAAGAGATGGGCTTATCTTCAAGAAAATTCAGTCTAACTTCAATTTAAAATCTCCAGTTAAATTTTCCAGATAGTGTACAAGATCAAGCAATCAACGAAGTATCCATTTCACATTTTTGATCCCATGTGTTCTCTCTAGACCACAATTTGAGCTATAAAAGCAATGAAGCCATATGTTTGCATTACATGATTTTGTTAATAATATCTATAGAAACCATGACCAAAATATGGCTACTTTTTTTGCATTTACGGCCAACAAATAAGCAAGAATGTTATGACAGTGTACTATCTAGTTTATCTGGTGAAAATCAACATCATACCGTCCTCCATGTAATTGCTAAATAAACTCCAAGCCATGCCAAATTCTTACCCAAAGAAATGATAAATGCTACAAAACATAAATAATCAAGCATCACAAGCACAAGTAGGAAATTTAAAAGGTCAAATAGTAGGGTTGAATGATCAAATACATAGGGAATAATGGACACATGCAACACAGCCAGGAATCAGACAATATATAGTGGATTCACAAAGCTGGAACCACTTACACCAGATGTGGCCTATGACACCAATATCTTATCCCTAAGGGTAGGAACATTAAGGATAAGGAATCTCAATTTCTAAGACAAAAGTAGCAACTATGAATGTAGAAAGTCAATCTCATTTGTTCTGTTAACAAGTAGCCACCAAACAAGCAACAAAAACACAACACATAAGGGAAGGAACATAAGAGCCATGTAATTTTTTTGCTCTTTCTTGAGAGGTGTAACTTGGCATTAAGTAGAGCCATTGTTATTGGAAGCCTCTTCCCCATGATTTACGGAGGTAATTCCTTGATAAAAATTACAATTTATGGTACAATATACATAATGACAAGAAAACTCGTTGGGCTTTTAGCAACATGCCATTTTTATCATAAGAGGCAGCATGATATATTGATGAGTGATAGCAACAACATTCATTTTGTTTTTTATTTATATCAAAAACAAGAAGAGGGAGCACTCTCCCCATCACACCACAGGGCCTAGATCGTTGCCCCTGCCACCCCCTCCTCCAGGATTTAATAAGTATAGTTTTTTTATATAATCTTTTTTTGCACTTATTCAGCTTCCACCTAGAAAAAATATTGTTTGCTAGCACGTCACACCTAGTATTTGGAATTGATTGCTTTAAAATTGTACTCTATGAAAACTTCAATGTTTGAAATCACTTAGATAGCTTGAGAGGGATTAAACACATTGTAATGTACTATTGGCTTTGTCTTCCGTTGAAAACAAAACAAAATGAATCCCCGTATCATGCTAAAATGGTTATGTGGAATGACTACTAGTTTTGATTCCTTGGCAACTGTACTCAACTAGGAACTAATTATATTCTAAGAGGAAGAAATGAGTCTAGAAGTCATCAAACATCATGACATGAAATACGAAGCCATCATATGTCCATAAATTTGTAATATTAAGAATTCACCAATACTTAGAACATCAAGCACCATAAGAGACAATCAATCGAACACCTTGTAGGCAATCCCTGAATACCTCATCAATCATTCCTTCAAAACATATAAATCAGAAAAATGCTAGAAATGCAAGTAAATTGATATAATGCGTGAGAAGGACTAATAGAAGAGAATCATCAATCGACATTCTTCACCTTTGAATCCCCAAGCTTCCACTTGAAGGCATCCATATCACATGAAACTCATCAAATCATCAACATCATCCACAGCAAAATCCAAAGCTTTGCCCTAACCATTGTTCATGATGAGGAGAGATCGAGTTTGTGTGTGTTTGCATGTGTGGGAGAGAGAAAGAGAGAGATAGATGATAGATCAAGAAATCGAGATCCCATGATCTCTTCCGATGGTGGTCGAGTGGGTGGGGGGGGGGGGGGGAGGAAGAGGTTACCAGTCGATGGTGGAAGCAATCGAAGAGCTCGTCATCGGCGATGCTCGCACCTTGTTGGGAAAGATGGTGAGGGTTTATGTGGGAATGAGCTCGTTAGAAGGCGAACAGGGTAGGTAGGATTTTATATTATCAAGTTCTATATTTTCAGTTAATAAATAATTATATAACAATGATTATTTCTCGTAACAATGATTTTTTTCATTATTTGATAAATTATTCTTTAATTTATCAAAGGGGTGTGGGGAATGGAATTTTGAAAAAATATAACAAGTATCTTTTAATTATTTATTTAAATTAAAATAAGATGACGATGTTAATATATATATAACAATGAATCAAAATAATCATTGCTATTTTTAAAAGAAATAGTAACAAATAATTAAAATCGTTGTTATTTTTTTAAAAATATCGCAACTAATAAGTAAAATCATTGTTATATTTAAATATAACGACGAATGTTGTAAATCATTGTTATTTATTCGTCATCTTTTATACATTTTGTTGTAGTGAAATTAGGACTAGGAAAGGAAAATTGGCTTGGGGCTTAATTAGGTGGGTTTAGGAATAGGTTTATTTGGTGGTGGATGGGTTCATGGGTTTATTTCTCTTCCTCTTTTCTCCTTTATTTCTTCTTTTATTCTTTGGCTTCTTGGATCTTTTCTTCTCATTTCCTCCATCTTATTTCTTAGTCTTTTTATTGATTTATTATTCCCATATGGATGTACAATCACAAGATAAGACATATCATAATTAAGTCCATAAAACACATTATTTATTAATGAGCAAGTAAACATGATGCAAATACAAATTATGCATTGAATGAATGCAATATTTATAATTATGCTAGCAATCTACCCTAATCTAAGCATTTTAGAACCTATGATTGCTGTGCAATCATACCCCTATGCCTAAATTTTGCTAGTCCCTAGCAAATGCAAGAATAAAAAATGAATGCAAAGCGTATGATTAATACTATTTACAACCCGGCCCCTTAAAGGACTGCTTATTCTTTTATCAAGGGTTTGACGGAAGATTTCTTCTTGTTTTCTTTCAAAATCTAGAAATCCAATTGACGTGAAAGTGTAGTGATAGTAGTCTAAGCAACGGATTCATGTGAAAAATCAACCTACACTTAAAGTTCGTACTTGACCCTCTGTAAAAATTCTATCGGGATAGCCAAACTTCTTCCCTCATGGATACAAATAACCTGAAATTTCTACCTCGGCTTTCTGGCTTAGGTAAAAGATGTCTAAGTCAAGTGGTTTCATATTTTGTTGCTCACACTCATCTGCTGCTACATAGAGACTAGTACTATAGACTGTAGATCTCTAGACTATCAAACAAGTCAACCCAGAGAGAGACTCAAAACTATGCTCTCTTTTAGTTCCTTTATACTCCTCTCTCTCCTTTTTTTTTCCTCTTTTTTTTTTTTTGAAGCACACAACTCACCAGATTTTGTAAATGCACTCAATATTTGGTAGCCTCGTATGGCATTAACACTTTAATAAAGTTCTGATAACCCTACAACTAATTCAGAATTCCTCAACTGGTATTCGAGCGGTCAGAAATATAGAAAAGTATAGGTCATATTTGGTGGATCGCAAATGGCATTAGGTATTGTTGCCTCAATGAAATTTATTCATAACGAATCAACACATAAATACAACTATGAACTCAAGGACCTTTTTTTAGAATTTTTCTCTCTTTTTTTCTTTTTCTTTTTCTATATTCTTTTTCCTTTTTTCTCATCTTTTCCTTTTTTTCTTTTTTTTTTCATAACTACCAACACAATGCAACTTTTATTTATGAGGCATTATTGGAAAATGATGGTATTCAAGAGGATATTGTATGACTTATTTGGTAAAAGTGCTTACTCTTGTCATCGGGAAGGAATGGATAGTACAATTTATTTTTGACTTTTGACACTAACACCCTTCTTTAGCTGAGGATTCCATAAAGAATGGTTGTAACCATCCACCTTAGTCATAATTTTATTAGAACTTGATTTCTACATATTTGTCTTATTTGGTGGATCTCAAAAAATTCACACAAAGTTCGTATGCGAGAACCAAGAGAGGAAAACTATGCCTAACTCCTGGTTATCATTATCCAATTATCCAGAACTTAAGATTCGTCATACTAGACTTAGAGCACCAGTAAACACTCTGTTCTCACTTCACAAATGTTTGGTGGATCTACTGAAAGATAGTTTGCCTGACTCCTGATAAGGTGTGGCTCATCATAGCTAAAATGACGAAGTTAGGCTAGAAACTAAGCTAAACACTACAAAATTAACACATGAAAAATGTAAGTGTGGGAAATAACAGAAATGACCTAAAACATCAAATTTGTGCAAAAAACGTAAAATTAGATCATAAAATGAGATATTCCATTCATTAATATGAATTGATGATTCAATTGCAAATTAAACACACATTTGGATTCAAAAGATCAAATTGAAAGTAAAATCAACTTCCTAAATGTTCAATTAAGCTTCAATAAAAACTTGGTTGCATTTGAACATCACTAAGACTTTGCATTTAGAGTTTTACATATAGGTCCTTAGATCATAACACATTTCATTCGTTTAAAACCTCCAAGGACTTCATTGCAAGCCGCCAAGGACCACTTTGAAGACCATAGGGGTTGCGTTGCAATAATTCTTTCCATTTTTGGGTTTCTTTGTAAACTTTCTACCCCTTCGTTCATCTGGACCTTTCATGCAATTTTCCAACACACCTGAGTGTCATGTGTCTACTGTAGCAACGCAAGAATAGGTGTGATCTCGACAATTCATCTTATGCATCCACCATCCTATGGCCAAACCAAATCGAAGCTTCATGCACCTTTGCACGTAGGTTCACCATCCTCCCCAAATCTGATCTAGTGGCTAAGATTTAATTTGGACGCTTGCGCACCCCTCTCAACCAAATCCCACCGCCTATGCCCTAGGAGCCTAATCTCACCATTGTGGTGATTGCAATCACTTCCTTAGCTACTTAAGCAGCTCCTCAGCTCTCGTGCACAAGGAGATTGACTCCCTTCCTACTTCTTTGAGTTGATCCCTTTTTCCCTCTCTAGTACTTCTAACCCCTTCACTCTCCACGTCTATGACAGGGGCATGGTTTTTCAACCTCAATAATTCCTCGCCACTAAGGATGGTGTACGCCTAAGGACGACCCTGGAGCTCCACTCGAGGGCTCTTCACTCCTTGAAGACCTCCCACCTTTCTTCCTTCTCAGCCGCCAGCTTTGGATCCATAGGTACCGTTAGTCTGATTAGATTAGGATTTTAATTGCTTTCTAGATTAGTGTAGTATCTGTTAGTGTAGTGTAGATTAGCTTAAAATTAGATCAGTTACTTGAATTGATGAATGATTTAGTGTTAGCTAGGAGTAGATTAGTTTAGAGGCACTCCAACCTCTCTGATCAATTCAGATCAGAGAGGAGTTTTTCGCACTCTCGCATCGACTCATATAGCTTTTCCTACACCTTACAATTCATTTCTGATTTTCCCTCTCATTTTTATTCATCATCCACCCATCCATCAAGGATAAATTCAAATCTGAAGTCTTGCCTTCTAGATTTGAATTTATGCCTAAAATTCATTTAAGGGTTCTCCCATTCATTCCATAAGCTCACAAAGACCCCTCAATCTGGTTTGCTTGTCTCAAATTGCTCGATTCTTTTCAGATTTTCTTTTAATGTCCAATCTCATGATTTGGAGTTCATTTGATTTTCATTGGATTCAATCGAGCTATTTGAGGTTTTTAATTACTTAATTGGGTATATTGCAATGAGTCTTATGTGTGTTAATTTGAATTTGAATTGTAGATGAGCTTATACCCAATTTGAGCTTTATTTTGGGTAGTTCAGGCCAAGGAAAATTAGTAAGTCTAATTTGAGGCGTGAATAATGTTTTAATGGGTAAAATGGATCATCTACTGTTCCTATTCACCAATCAATGGTGAATAGGAACTCTAACTATCACATCACTTTAGTGACTCATGATTGAAAACTCAAACTCTACAATAGAGCATCACAGTTTTGATTTTGAATGACATGAAATTCTAGATTTCATCAGAGGTCTAATTTGATTTTTGAATGAGTTTCTTTACGTCAATTCTCAAATTTTCATAGTTTTAAATGTTTTGTGAGAAAGGGATTTAATCAGATCTAAACACAACAAATCAAAAGGACTGATCTTAATGTATCAGTCCAACATTGAGGTAAACTTGAGCATCAGATCAGATCTACATGATCTGACCAAATTAGCAGCTCGCAGTTGCTAATATTGGGCAGGAACTACTATCATTGGACAGTAGCATAACAGCAGCAGCTACTGAAGTGATTTGAGTTTGGTTTTAAGCCATCTGATTCTTGCAGCTACCATCTGAGCACCTTCAACAGCATCTGATCAACTATTTTAGAGCACTTATTGCAGCAGCAATTGCTGCTGGGGATTTTTCAGCATTTAAGTTGCTATTATGAGCAGCAACAGCCACTGATTGGCTGAGATTTGAAGTGGTTTTGGGGATTCTAATGTAGTTGACATGTTGTCTAGGGTTAGAACTTAATGTACAAGCATTCATATCAATTTAGTTAGAATTGCTTGTTATTTCATTTTAAATTACATTGTCAACTATAATCATGTTTTAACTATCCAACATTGAATTCTAATGAAATTTGGGATGAAAATCATATTTTATGGTTTAAACATGTTTCTTATATTATGTTAGGCAGATCTGGGTGTTCAAGTTACATTCTCAACCTTCAAACCCATTTTTAAGACCTTAGGTTCTTATGTCCAACACTCTTCCAAGACCTACATAGAGTTGCTTTGTAAATAAATAAAAATCATAAAAAAGTTTCAAAAAAAATAAAATAAAGGTGTCTTGAGTAAGATTGAGTATTTTTCTAAGTGTTTGTCAAGTTTCAAGTCAATCTGAATCCCCAGCTTGATAGAATATTCCAGTTGATGGTTTAGTATAACTTGAAACTTAATAAATGACAAAAGCTTAAAAATCACAAAAAGAATTCTCTCTCTCTCATCCCCTATCTCCCTTAAATATATAAAAACTATAAAAATAAAAAATACCCAAAATACCCTATATACTATGTATATACTTGTATATATAAATTAAACCTAAGCTATATGTATATAGTGTGTATAATTAACTTATTTCTGTATTCTATATGTTAAATTAAGTATTAAGAGTGATTTGTTATATATATAACCTTAATGCATTATTATCTATTAATTTATATAAACTTAAATGTATAATAAACTAAGTAATTATATAAACCTATTTATATGTGCATAACTAAGTCTAATACTATATATACATATTTAAACGTGTAATATATACTATACAGTACCTTTTAAGTTATTAGGTTAATTAGATAATTTATTAACTTAAAATAAAATAAATTATTAATTTAACTTAATACTGAAGTAAGTTATATGTATACTTGTATAATGATATATTAAATATTTTGAACCTATTTATACCGTATTTATACTATATGATAGTATTTATAAATTATTTATATGAAAAACTAACCTAAACATGTATTTAATTGTACATAAATTAAAAAAAAGTTTCTAAAATATAATAAAAATGTGTAATAAATAAATTATTATGTACATAAAACACTGTATAAGGTCAATTGTATAATTAATTAACTAATTTTTACTTTAATTAAGTAATTAACCTATAAATTAATATGTATAAACAGTTAACTTTAGCTAATTTTATTATATATTTAAATAACTTATTTATGTAAACCAATTATACAATTAGATAGCCCTATATAAGGTCTATGTAACCTTATAATTTAATTTTAAATTAAAATAATTTATGACCATCAAATCAAGGGCCAAAGATCTCAAATCAAAACGCTACACAACGTAGCAGCAGCGCTAATTGGGCCCTCCTTTAGTGCCACATCAGGTATGGTAGTCTGGCCGCTGTGAGTGAGAGAGAGATCCTAAAATTGGTTGTCTCTGCTTGTGTTCATGTGTTGTACTATGTGTATATATATGTATAATATGTATAGTACAAGTATATAGCATATGTATATATAGTATAAGTATATGTACATAAATAATATAAATAAGTAATTATAAGTATGTATACGTATACTGTAATATATATGTAATAGTATAAGTAGAGTAGGTACTTGTTTGAGTTCTATATGTATATCAGTAACTAAGTGCTTTAGTAACAAATTCATCCGTCACTATACATTTGAATATATATCAGTATAGATAGCTATTTTGCCTTGTGTAATGTAAATATTTTACTAAGATTACAACGACGCTTGTATATGTTACTGTATATATAATATATGTTACTATAGATATTAGTGTGTTAATATAATTTAGTATAACAGATATTTGTAACTATTTTTGTACCTATATTTAGGTATTACTTATAGTAATTGTATATAACTAACATAGTGTAATAGTAGACAGTTTTTTATGCATGTTTGTTGTATATATGTTTTCAGGTATTGTAATGCATATTAATTGATTTTTTTTGTAAATAATTAACTAATTATTTTATTAATTGATTCATTTGTTTATTTTGTAAATAAAATTAATATTTTTGGAATAAAAGAATATTTTTGAACTTAGAGAGTGATATATATCAATAACTACCTCCCCATGAATGACCTGGAAACAAACCAGTAAAAATTATAAATAAATAAAATTGATGCGACATCGATTTGCATTTGTGACACCTATACACTAACAACAATGCTTTAAACATCATTTTTTATTGCAAATTGTTGGTCGTCGAACAACTCCCTGACTAACTGTCCAAGGGTTTAAGAAAAAGAAACACTGCTTCCCCTCAATAAACCAAAAATGTCTATTGGTTTTTATAATAGACTCCTTACAAAGTCTACGTGCAAGTGAAATAATTGCGCTGGATTCTAAACTAAGAAATAATTCATGAAGAAATTCTCAAATAAAACCTCCTTGATAAAAATCTTTTTGAATAAATGCTATGTATAATTGTTGTTTTCTTTTTCTTTTTTGTAGGTGTCGGTAGAAAATCTTCAGTGTAAGTGTACTATCCCCTCATGCCTAAATTCGTGCATGTCCTCATGCATAAAAATAAACATAAAACATATAATAATTTAAAGTGCAGAAAGAGAGAAGAGGTATAAATCACCTGGAAAAGCTTCTGAAGGTTAACATTTAGCATATTCCAACACCTATACAAATAAGAGGACAAATATGATATATATAAAAAGAAAATAAGAGTTATGTACATATGTATAAATAAATAAATGCTGAGTGTAACACCTCCAGCTAGGCAAAAACTCTGTCACACATTCTCAATAAGATGTATCATTTCATCTGCAGGAGGAGGTTCTTGGGCTAAAAATGGGTTAAGGTGCTAGCCATTTACAGTAGAACATGCCCAATTTTCTGGTCCTAGATCTGGACAACTGATGGGAACGTCATCATGAGTCATAACTAGCTCATTTTGACCCAATTAATTCAATAAATGCTCCTACATAACTGCCAGAGAGTCACAAGTCATTGCATATTCACTATGAAAGAAAAACAAGGAACTAGGGTTAAAACTGTAATTTTACCATCTCATCTTGAATGTAGTGCAACCACGAGTTTTCTTAGGGGTTAAATGAAGGTCAATTAGTCTTAAAAACATAACAAGTGGGATAAGACAGATAGAAAAATGTTTACACATGTTTTGAGAATTAAATGAATTTTGAAACCCTAAAAACAGACCCACTTAATTAACCGAGGTTCTAGTCAGGATAAAATTCACCTAAACCCTCTATCATATAAAATTATTCTCTAGGGTTTAGTACCTTCAATTTGACCATCAGAACCCATCTTGACCTAAAATGGAGTCTCAAACAAATATTTGCTCTAACTTGGGTTTTTGCATAAATTACCTAGTCAAACGTGGTCAAAACCAAAATCCAACTTCACCATTGGATTTCTTAGGTCCAAATTAGGTTTATACCAAAATTTGGACTCAAGATGAGCTTGTCTTGACATAGTTTGCAAAATGGTCCTGTCTGATTACATTTATACCCTCAACTTTCAAAAATCCTTGTATTCAGCCCCCTAACTTCCTTGTCGTCTTCACAATTAGGTCCCCCCACCATTATCGTTGAGGAAACCTACTCCGGCGATCTTTGACAGGAGATTTCTCCTTGATCTCTTAGCGAATCCCTTCCAAAATTGGAAGGGAAACTTCTTAAGAAATCCTCTCCAATCTGAACCCGTTCTTGTGCATCGAATCTTTCCCAATCTCTCGTGCGAATGCATGAGAAATTTGGGTATCAAGAAACACCCAAATACAGTGACCTTCCAAGCTTGGGAAGCTTGCTTCCCAAGCTCTAATCACCCTGTAAAGACCTATAAAAGACTCCCCAGATCACAATGGATTTCCCACGCTCGAAATCAGCCAAGATCTCCCTCAAATTCCTCTCTCTTTCGTGGCCGAAGGTTGCTCGACGTCCAGCGACCTTTTCTGCTTCTCCTCGTCATCCATCCACCATACCAACGGCGGATTTATCCTCCCTATTCCTCTCCGCGTCTCGCCGTACCAGCAGATGCCCGTTTCCCGTTCATCCTCATCGTTTCTCCCTCACCGGAGCCACCTTTGTCTCCGACGTTGGCAACACCGCATCCGACACCATCTCTGCCTCACTTCGTCCACCTACCTCCTTTCTAAGTTCCTCATCTCCTGCACTTTATTTTTGCACTCACCCCACTTCGAATCACCCACCGACGACCCTCCCCGACTTCATCCCTTCCATCCCCGGCCATCCCCTCCGACGAGACCATCTCACCTCCACAGACCACCAAATCCCTCACCGACCACCCTACAACCATTGCCTCACCTCTCCGCTCATTTCCCTTCTCTTTATTCATCATTTCACTCACTCACACGCACCCCCGAACACACCCACTCACACGTGGACCTGGTTCGACCCGATAACCTGCCTAGACTTGCACTCCTCGCTCACCACCGCACGCCGGTGAGCCTGGACTCGGGTACGCTTCTGAATCCGATAACCCATGGCTCTAGGAGAGCGGATCCTAAGAGAGAAAGAAAGGAGAGTTGTGTAGGTAGGGGGAGGGTTTTGCCCTGAGAAGCTTGGCCCTGACACTTAGCCGGATTTCGAAGAGGAGAACCAGAGAAGGAAGAAGAAAAGAAGAAGAGGAGAGTCGCATAGCTAAAGGCAGAAGAGTTAGAGAAAGAAGAAGAGGTGAAGACCTAAGCAGAAGAGTAGAAGAAGAAGGAGCAAAGCAGAGATAGAGAAGAAAAAGGAGAAAGCCGTAGCTGAAGAAAGAGAAGCTAAAGAGGAAAGACAAAGTTAGAGATAGGAAGAAGAAGAAGAGTTGCAGCACATCAGCAGAGGACTTTAAGCCATCTAATTTCCAAATCAGATGACAGATTTGAGCTTTCATTTCATCTATATACATTAAGTTCCTTAGCTAATATTGTAGGAGTATGTGGTGATTTAAACCACCATTTTACTCCCATCTTTTTGCACATTGATACCTGATATTATTGCAAATTCTTTTAGTTTAAATTGTGATCTTGATTTCTGAATTCCATATTGCTCCCTGTGTTCGACCTCAGAATCTTTTCGAGTAATAAAAATTGTATTTGTTTAAACGCTGTTTCGGCTATACTGCAATGTGACACCTTTTAAAACACCAATTTAGCGTGATAAACAGCCCCATTTGGATATGGGTGAATCACTATAAAAGATCTAGGTCACTTTGATTTTAATTTCTCTGCAAAGAATTTTAGCCTTGAATCAAACAACTGGACTTGCTGGTTTACAGAAAATGATTTCTTCCGAATGTGACAGTCATGAAAGGCCTTGGTTTTATCCTTATAAATTTTTGCACTTTCGTAGGCCTCTCACCATATTTCCTCTAACTCACTAAGCTGGAGCTTCCTTTCATAACCTCATGTGCTGAGGTTAAAATTACACTTCTACACCGCCCAAAAGGCATGGTGCTCTAGCTCAACCAGGGGATGACAAGCCTTTCCATACACCATTCTATATGGTGACATTCCAAGAGGGGCCTTGTACGCAATCCGATATGCCCAAAGTTCATCAATTAACCGATCGGACCAATCTTTCTGGTCAGGTCTAACCGTCTTCTGAAGAATGAGTTTAAATTGCCGGTTAAACACCTCAACTTGTCCATTAGTTTGTGGGTGATTTCGGGTAGCAATGTGGTGATGAACCCCATATTTCTTCAATAAAGCTATGAAATGGGCATGAATAAAGTGACTTCCCCCATCTCTAATCAATGCACAGGAAACACCAGATCTCGCAAAGATACATTCCTGGAGGAAAGAGATAATAGTTTGATGATCAGCACACCTTGCAGGAATAGCTTCAACCCATTTTGCGACATAATCTATCGCTAGAAGAATATACTCGAAGCCATGCGAGTTTGGGAATGGGCCCATAAAATCAATGCCCCAGATGTCAAACACTTCCACGACCAAAATCGATTGAAGAGGGATCATGTTGCGCCTAGTCATGGAACCTACTGACTAGCATCTCTTGCAATTTGTGGCATAAAGGTGTGCATCCTTAAAAATCGAAAGCTAGAAGAAACCAGACTGCAAAATTTTTACAGTAGTCTTCTTCCGAAAAAATGCCCACCACAAGCCTCGCTATAGCAAAAGGATAACACACTCGGGATCTCAAAATCTGAGACACATCTCCTGATCACTTGATCAGAACCAATCCAGAACAGTAGGGGATCGTCCCAAAAATAATGCCTGGCCTCAAAAAGAAATCTCATCCTTTGGTCCTTAGATAACACTAAAGGTATCTTCCCTGCGACAAGATAATTTATGATATCTTCATACCAAGGAAAATCAACAAAGTCAATGGCCAACAGTGATTCATTCGAAAATTTTTCAGAAATAGCAAGGGAAAAAGGTATATAGGTTGGGTCAATTTTTGACAAATGATTAGCCACAACATTCTAGGCTCCGTCTTTGTCTCTTATTTTAATGTCAAATTCCTGTAGAAGAAGGATCCATCTAATAAGGCATGGTTCAGTATTTTTCTTAGCCAACAAATGCCTGAGGGATGAATGATCTGTGTAAATAATGACCTTGGACCAAGGTAAGTATGATCTAAACTTTTCCAGCTCGAAAACTATCACTGGCAGCTCCTCCTCTGTAAAAGTATAATTACGCTGAGCCTCATTCAGCATCTTGCTAGCATAGTATATCACAAATGGGTAGTGCTCTAGACACTGGCCTAAGACTGCTTCGACAACAAAATCAGATGCATCGCACATCATTTCAAAGTCCAATGACCAATTGGGTGGTTGGAGAATGGGAGAATCAAATACAGCCTTTCATAGAGTTGCGAAAGCGCTGTGACAGTTAGAATCAAAGTCAAATGGGGCATCAACAACTAGAAGATTAGTCAGTGGTCGAGCAATCTTAGAGTAATCTTCAATGAATCTTCTATAGAATCCAACATGCCCCAGGAGGGACCTAATCTACTTGATCGAGCTAAGGGGAGGTAAATGAGAAATGATATCAGACTTAGCATGGTCAACTTCTAATCCATCCTTAGAGATCCTATGACCTAGTACTATGCCATATCTCATCATGAAATGGCTCTTCTCCCAAGATAATACTAGGTTGACTTGAATGCACCATTTAAGGATCTTAGTGAGATTATCAAGACAAGAGTCAAAATCATCTCCGAAAATGGAGAAGTCATCCATAAACACTTCCACATAATCCCCAATCATGTCAGAAAAGATAGCCATCATGCAACGCTGAAAGGTAGCAAGTGCATTGCACAGGCCAAAAGGCATTCGCTTGAAAGAGAATGTACTAAAAGAACATGTGAAAGTCATCTTGTCTTGATTAGTTGGGCTAATCGCTACTTGATTATACCCAAAGTATCCAACCAGAAAACAAAAATAACTTCGTCGAGCTAATCTTTTGAAAATTTGGTCAATGAAGGGCAAAGGAAAGTGGTCCTTCTTAGTAGTTGAATTGAGTTTTCGATAATCGATGCAGACCCCCCAAGAAGTCGCAATGCAGGTCAGGATGGATTCACCTTGTTCGATTTTGATCACGGTGAGTCCAGCCTTTTTAGGAACAATCTGTATCGGGCTCACCCATTGGCTATCTAAAATAGGGTATATGATATCAATGTCTAGCCATTTGATCATTTCCTTTTTTGACAACCTTCATCATATTTGGATTTAGTCTTCGTTGAGGTTGTCACATCAGTTTTGCCCCCTCATCCATATATATATGATGAGTGCACTAGGATGGGTGAATACCACACAAATCAGAGATACTCCACCCAATAGTAGCCCTATGATCTTGGAGTACAATAATCAATTTAAGTTCTTTTTCTTAGGTTAACTGAGAGCCGATAATAATAGGGAAAGTATGATTCTCACCCAAGAACACATACTTAAGAGAATCAGGTAAGGGTTTCAATTCAAGCATAGGTGGAGATGTAAAATCAGTAGTAGAATGAGGAGGGAAGGAAAGGGAAGGATCAGGGAAGTATACCTGATTATCATTATGCTCAGAACCATCAGACTCAACTACTGCAGGAATGGTAGTAGTGGTTGCAGCAACAAGATGATCATGTAATGCTGGAGAGGGTAACAATCGATCATAAATCTCATCAGAATACCTCTCATTCGGACTAAGTTTGTCCATACCAACCATACTGATCTACAAATGCAGTAGTGAGTTAGAACCATAAAGTCCTCCAGACGTACCAGGATATACCAAGTTTGGGGTACTAGAATCAGATACACACCCCAAGCAATCAGCTGAGGGGAAAGGTGAAATATGCAGAATAGTAGTCTCAGTCCCTAGGTAGGAATCAATTGACCTTGATGGCAATGAGGATGAATAAGACATTGGGTTACTACAAAGAAGCCCAATGTTGCCACAATACTCCTGATCATCGTCCTCATACTTGTCCTCAATTAGATTACAATCAAAATTTTGGGATGCCCTGAATATATCCAGTCTCAATCTCTTGTTCCTTAGGGAAATTTCCATGCATCTAGATGCACAATTGAAGTTCGCACGAGCGATTGCCAAAAGTGGGCAACCTAGAATAATAGGTGCATCACCGAGATCAGCAGGAATCTCCATATCAAGAACAAAGAAGTCCGCTGGAAAATAGAATCCACAGACTTTCACAATGATGTTCTAAACAACCCCTCTCAGTACCTTCATCGACCGGTTCGCCAACTGAATAGTAACCGAGGTGGGCTTCAACTCCCCAAATCTAAATCGATCATAAATAGCAGTGGGAGTCAAATTAATGGAGGAACCTAAATCCAGAAGGGCTCTATCAAACGATGAGTCCTACAAGAAGCAAGAGATCAAAGGTGTACTAGGGTCCTTTTTAGGAGATAGATTACTCGGTATTATTGCATTAGCTTGCTGAGACAGACCTCCTTGGATTTTGTTCCTTCTTCTATTGTCACCTCGGGGTACAATAGTCCTTGAAGAATCTGGCAACAACAGGAAAGTGATCTATGGCATCAAGAAGAGGAACTTGAATATGTACTTCATTGAACATAGCCATGAGGTCCTCATGATTCTTAGCTCCCTTTTTCTGCGTCAATGAATCTCTAATGATAGCTCCAAGAAAAGGGAAAGGAATCTCAGGGTCTTCAGTCATTGGTCTTTTTCCTTTGCCTTCCTTAGGTGGTTCCCTATTAGAATAAGAATAGGAAGAAGAACCATCCTGAGGAAGAGGTCACGATAAATCATGATCCACCTATCTGTATGGTGGATCTTTTGTGGTAGTTCCACTCCTCAATGTAACAACTTTTGTATCGATAAACTGTTCATGAGGTAGGGGAGGAGTGGAAGGAACATTCTGAGTCGGATTAGATAACAAACCAGGCTGATTATATCCAGGTGGCACAGGAGGTGCCTAAAGTATCGCATGTGCCTAACCCTATGGTGCAGGATAGCTAGGTGGAGGACCTGTGTTTTGCACATTCCTAGGGTTCAGCACAGGTTGGGAGGGCAAGGCTCCCTGCATACTAGTCTCCTGTAGTATCTAAAATTGATTCTCATGTATTTTCTGAACTTGGTTTGTTAATTACACATGACTCTTTGCCATTGATCGAATTTCTTTTCTTAGCTCTTCCAATGCACCAAATTGCGAAGGAGGGTCAGGTGCAGTATCGCGAACAGTTTGATATATGGACCGAGACTGTTGTTGATATGGAACTGGTTGCTATCTAGGAAATGAAGGTGCAGAGTTCCTATACTACTTGGGATGGTACTGAGGAGTAAAGGTAGGTCTCTGTTGGTTTCCACCCCAGGAGAAATTAGGATGCTAGAGCCAACCAGGGTTGTACGTCTCCGTGTATGGATTGTTACTCCCATAACCATGAAGTGCGTTGACATCCTTGTAGGCTGAAGATGCCTAAGACGACACATCATATGAGTCAAGGCTCATATCATCACTATAAAGGTTCACTTGTTCAATAGATGCCAGCTCAAGATTGTTCATAGGCTCCCTATAGGAAGGAGCCCATGAAGAAGCAGCAGAAGAGTAGACAAATGCATCTTGAGTAAGAAGATGGGGTCTAGTAGGAGGTACTCGGGATGGAGCAGTAGAGGGAATAGATGATGGCACAGAAGATGCAACCCCAAATCTCACTGCACAAGATTGACTAAGCTCGTCAAACTTCTTATGCAGTAGATCCATATTATCCATCATTTTCTTAATAATGTCCATATCAGCCCGGGTTGACTCAACCTGGGCCTCATGGACTAATACGCACTGCTGGGTAGAGCGTGAGAATTGGCTTATTGATGCGGCATTGAGAGAGTTTTCCTCCAAGGACTCAAATAACTCAAAAGCTCCTGCCTCATCCTTGGCAAGGAAGTTCCCACCACTAGATGCATCGACCAGACATCGATGTGTCTCATCCAACCCATGATAGAATACCTGGGCAAGGTGCCAACAAGGCAGGTGGGAACACTTCCTCAGAAGATCATGAAAACGCTCCCAGGCCTCATGCAACTTCTCACCTGACTGTTGGGTGAAAGTTGTGATGGCCCACCTCATCACATTAGTGTAACCAATAGGGAAAAACTTTTGGAGGAACTCCCCACATAGTTCCTCCCAGGTGTAGATCGGTTTCCCTATGGTCTTGAACCAATAGGAAGCTTTATCTCTCAAAGAAAAAGGGAAAAGCTTCATGAGAATAATCCCAATGGTTACATTTCTGGGTTGGACTGTCTCAGCAATTCGACTCAAATGCTCGAGGTGCTGGAATGGACCCTCATTCGAGTTACCATAAAAGTAAGTCTAAATCAGACTTATCACATTAGGTTTTAACTCGAATGTGTCACCATTTGCGGGCATCCAAACTTGAGGTAACACATTACATGTTGCCGGATCATAATGGTCCCGTAGTTGTTCTCCACACAGGAGGTTTTGCATCCTATCTAAGGCGTTGAGGATAGCCTCAAACCTCACAATGTTCTGCTGATTTTGCGTAGCAAATCTCGTCTCAACCCTGGCCATCAATTGGGCCTCATTCCCCTCAAGGGGAGGAAGTGGAGGATCCTGCTCAACCATTGTAGCTGAGGAAGAAGAGAAGTGGAAGTAGGTGAGAGGTGTCACCCACGTACGATATATAGCTACCTCGGGGGAGGCTCCCAAGGACCAACTAGGATAGGTCATAGTGACCTTCTACTGTGCATAAACCAGCACAAGGGCTGGTTAAGAGTCCTACACTAGGATGTAAAGTGTAGGAAGGAGCTAAGTGACTACTTAATCCTTCTTAATCAGTTATTAGCCTAGTGGTTAAGGTCTGGTTGGAGGCACTAGGACAAAAAGTAAACCCTAAGGTGAAAGCCGAGTGTTTATGCTTCTAGGTTTTAAGGCCTGCAGACCCTGTTCTTAGATAAAACTATTTCCCAGATCAGTACAGATGTCCAAATAGTGTAAAAATTGGCATACAACTTCCTTTTACAATTATCTTTTCATAGAATATTTTTCCAAGATTTTATAATATCCAGAGAAATAGTTATGATTTTTATATCGTAGAGGGTCAGATATTCCAATTAGACCCCTCCGGTTTATTTCAAATAAAAACTATATCACAACTACTCCAAACAATTTACAACTTTTACTGATCAAACTAGATTTCAGTGGCTTTCAAATGCCACAAATTTTAACTCAATCTGATCTATGTAGAGGTTGGAATAATTCTCCAAACCTAGAGAGACTCTGAAAAAATTGATTCTAACCCTTGTGTGTATGAATTTTTAAAAAATCCACAAATCAAATTTCTTTACAAGAATGATAGTGTTTGAAAGATAATTTGATTTTTCAGTTATGGGTCGAATTTAAAGATTTTTGGAGGTTCAAATTTTCGGCAACTGAATTTTAAAAATAGATTTCAAGTCCTAGTGGAATTACCAAAAATAGGTTCAAGGGTATTTAAAAGATAAAAGCCTATTATTAGTCACCTTTGACCAAAAAAAATATCAAAAATATAAGTAAATAAATGTAAATTCGAAAATTTTAGTTTTTTTTTAAATCAAAACTTCAAAGCAAATTGTTGACTTGATTAACTCTCTATGACTCTAAAGCATGAAATGATTTATTTTTTTAGAATAGAAAACTTCGAAAGGAAATCTATGTGTACATATCTTCTTCAAACATATATCGACACGTGCGAAGATCCATCCCTGCTTTGAACATGCACACACAGAACAGACACAAGACAACTAATTAGATATCAATTTCAAAATCGCCGTGCCTCCTCGGCAACGATGCCAATTTGTCGAAGGCATTAAATCGTGCTTTTAAAAAAAAAAAATTCGTCGTAGTATAACGTGAAAATACGTTGACAAATAAGATATAATGAGAACTTGGTATGTCCCGGTCGAACTCAAAGAGGCAGAAAGATGTGGTTTTGAAATCGATATGTTGACTTGACTCCTAAACTAGACTCAACTTTTAAACATGTAGTCCAATGTTCAACTTGCGAATATTAATCTCACCTGTTCTCTTATTTTCACGGATAATGAGCACATTTGTTAATGAGAAATGTAAATATGTGCATCTCAATTTCCACGATTTCTATTATGTTAGCACTGTTGAGTGAGTTCAAAAAAACATGTGAGCCATTAATGTAGATTGGTGCTGCCATATGAATGTATATTTTTTTCAATTTTTGTTTGCAATTTTTTTTTTTGGATTTTTGATTTTTTGAAAATAAAGATCTACTCAGCCTAGATACTAGAAAAAAATAGCAAGAGAGATTTGAAGAGAATCAACTTTATAGATATCATATAATGATTCCATGTCTAGTTGAATGCTTAAAATAAGATAAGTACTAGAACTATTAGAATTAAATATACTAGAAATTAACTAAGAAAACCAATGATAAAAATTATATATAGAAAGAAGGTACCAATGAGTAATCCTTAGTGACCTTTGAAATGCATGATGGAGCAGCATCGGTCCACCAAAGGTGGCCTTGGTCGATGGTGCAAGAGGAAGGAGTCGAAGAGGAGGCCGGAGGATGATCATGAGCTGGGGAGAGGAGGAACGTCTGGCTGACGGGGGAGGATTTGCCGATCTCCCTGTGGAGTACGGTGGAGAGGGGGAGATGCTCTTGACTGATTGAGAGGAGGATATTAAAATAATCGCATCTAGTTGGAAAAAGAATTGAGAGGAGGATAAATCGAAATTGTTGGACGTTTGTTGAGTGGGTTCGGTTTCGGATGTTGTTGGGGAATTCCGGAAAATAGGCATTCCAGAAAAAATGGGACTTTCTAGTGTTGGCTTTCTTAGTGTGTACGTTAAGTGTATGTGTGTGATTGTGTGTGCGTGGGTGCGTTGTGTTGGGATTTTGAGGGAATAAAGGACGTGCATGGGCTTTGTTTTTGTGAGTGGGTTTTGGATGTATGGGGGTATTTGGTGTTTGATGCATGGGGTTTGGATGTGAGTATGTGGGTTTTGGATATGGCATTTGTATGTGAAATGTTAAGTATGTGGTCATGAGGTTATGTGGGATTTGAAGGGTTATGTGAATGAAGTGTGTGCATGCATGTGTATGTGTATGATGTACATGGGTATGGGTGGTTCGAGTGGATATGTGTGGGCATGAGTTTACATGGGTGTGTGTGTCGTTATTGCGTGTGGATGTGCATGGCCAGTGAGCTTGGATAGAGATGGGTTAAGGCTTACCTAGGTTGGGTATTTGGTAGGATTTTGTTGTGTAGTGCATAGGAATAAGGTGTTGTTGAGTTGGTTCAACCTAGGTTGGGTTACATCGGGGTGTGTATATGCGGGTTTTGGGTTAACCTAAATTAGGCGGTAGTGCACCTAGTTAGGAATAGGTGGGGTCTAATTAGGATTTAGGTGGATCCATAACAGGGAAATTAGGACTTGGAAACGGAAATTATCTTGGAGCCTAATTAGGTGGGTTTAAGAATAGGTTTATTTGGTGGTGGATGGGTTCATGGGTTTATTCCTCTTCCACTTTTCTCCTTTTATTTCTTCTTATATTCTTTGGCTTTTTAGATCTTTTCTTCTCATTTCCTTCATCTTATTTCTTGGTCTTTTTCTTGATTTATTATTCCGGTATGGACCTGCAACCACAAGATAAGACATTATATCACAATGAGGTCCATAAAGCACATTATATATTTATAAATAAGCAAGTAAACATGATGCAAATGCAAATTATGCATGGAATGAATGCAATATTTATAATTATGCTAGAAATCTACACTAATCTAGGTATTTTAGAACTTATGAATGCTACGCAATCAAGGACCTGTAAACCAAAAGGTAGAAAAAGACACCAGGTACTGCCCATCCTTTAACTCAATTCCTAGCTTTCCTTTCTCAACCTCTTGAGCAATGCTCTGCAACTTAACCCCTACTCAAGTTTTTAAGTCCACAAAGGACCATAAGGGTCTAAAGCTAATAGCTCAACTTAGCTTCTAAAGTCATACACTTAGCATCAACTTAGTCTAACTTAAAACCCTAGTCTTGTGCCTAAGAATGCAGAGCCCAACTAGTTAAGCTTAATTCTATCATAGGCCAAAATGCAATTCTTTTTTTTTTTAATAAATGCAAATGTATGCAATGCAGAATGTTTTAACTAAATGCATGAATGCACTATGTATAAATGCTATATATATCTGATGTTGACACATCTATTTAAGATAAAATGCCTATTTATGCACATTCCTAAGCTTATAGATGCATTCCATATTATAAATATTACATACCATGCATCATTCTTCATTTAGAATAGTTTGTATAAATTTTAGGTTAATTTGCATTCTTTTGTGGCTTGGAGAGAAGGATATTTATTTCTCGGCCTCGGATTGACAATCCAACTGTACGGATCTGATCAGGATGACGATCGGAGTCCAATGCCTCCGAAATCGTCTTGATCGAAGTCCTATAACACATTGTGTAATCCGAGGAAGATCAATAGCCAAGGGGCTAGGCGACGCAATTTGGAGCTTCAAACGACAAATCCAACTGCACGGATGGATTCGGATCGACGATCGCTGCTCAACAATGTGAAAATCGACCCAATTCGACGTTCGTGGTGCCACCTACAAAGCAAAGAAAATAGATGACCATGATGGTGCCACATGGCACCATCACAACCGCCCAAGACCAACAACAGCCACCCTCACCCTTAAGGAGCATCTTCACAAAGAGATTTAGACCGTTGGATCAAGATCCAATGGTCGAGAAGCCGCCTCCACCACTCCGCGGAAATTCCTAAACGTGATACAATCGCATGCATAGCACAGCAATTACGCACTCAGAACGAAGCAAACGCCACGTGTTTGAGTCACAGTAAGCAGATTTAATCAGCTGAAGAAAAGCACGGATGAAATTGAAGCGTCCAATGGTGATCTGGCAATGAAGAGAGCGGCGACGTGGCTCGATTAGTGCCTCGTGATCTACACGCGGTGATAATGAGCGAACCAACGTGCGAATCCATGCGCCATCCAACTCAATCCAGCGAGCGTGATCAGCATGCAATCGTGGTCATTTGCCTACGATCCAATGGTCGTGATTCCACCTTAGTGCCAGCAAATGCACGCGGATGCCAGCGAGGGCATGTGAGCTAGACCTACAGCAATGATTGAGCTGGAGCTTTAATGACGTCTTTACTGTCGCTGTTGACCCATGCCTGACTTAGCCTCTTCTCCTCCACTATAAAAGGACCACTACCTCTCCCATTCTTCTACATCTCCTCCTTTCTCTCCCTTACCACCTCCAAGGCTCTAGAGAAAGCTTGTCCCAAGCCTGGGATGCTCCTCTAGAGTAGAAAAAAATTTTTTTTTCCCACTTCTCACCCCCCTTCATGGAGCATCCCATGGCCATCCTCTCACCACGTTGCAGAAGAAGATTCTCACCACGACGCTGTCCTGCCCCATCCTCCTTCCTCTGATGTCGTTCTTCTTCGTCTAGCTCCTCACCACCGTCATCTAGGCACCGTCAGAGAGAGTCGTCCTCCAAGCAATAGTCGAGGGGGGTTCTTCTCAACCCATTCTATCTTTTATTGCTTTTTAGTGTAATTTCAATTAGTTGAAATAAACATGGCTCGATTTTATGAAATATTTCTCTCTCTCTCTCTCTCATTTTGTTAGAGTATATTAGATAACTTTCCCACTTGATATTCTATCTTATAAAAATACTAAAAAAAAATCTCAAAAGATAAAAACAACAAAAACAAATAAAGTCGAAGCATGGTTTTCAAACCAAGCGTTCATCTCCTCATGTTCAACCCAGGACTCACTTTAAGTTTCAATTATAAATTTATTTGTTAGTGATATTTTGCGACTATGACGATGAGTTCTCCAAAACTCTAATTTTACTTGCAAAAATAATGCTCTCCAATATCCCCTAAGTACACCTCCTCATGCCTAAAATCTACAATGTCTCCATTGCATAAAAGGGTATTACCTAGGTCAACGTTGGGCTACCGTTATTTTGTTGGCAGCTAAGTAGCTAAAGAACCTGCAAGTCAGGTTCCAAAACTAAAGAAATAGGCCCTAAAAATAAGCGAAGAAACACTAGCCTAGGAAACAGGTAACCTAGGATGTTGGCGAGTTGATGATGAATTTCGATAGCAAATGCTTGCCCAAACAAGATGGGAATAAAATCTTCCCAGGTCACCGAAGGATGCTTTAAATGATGGACATGAATAATAGCCCTCAAAGGGTAGGAGGACGACAAGGTTCCTCCAAGAGAAATGGGGAAGGAATAGTGCAAAGATATACCACTAAGGTGATGGACTGACCATAGAAAACATCAATCCATACCCGGTACCCCAATATAGGAAATGTTGGTCTAATAAGCCCCCCGATCAACATAGTAGTGAGCATGTTTTTAAGCCAAGGATTGTCTAGGGTGTCCAAGTTTCATGGCTAGTGAATGGCCATAGGTCAAGATTGGGTCTAATCGGCTTAGTGTCCATTCCTAACAGCCTTCCTAGTTTCTCAATTGCATCCCCAGCATCCCTTGTAATATCACAAGTATCTACTTGCTCTTCATTAGTGATCAGTTCAAGGTATGGAGTCAAAATTTTACCTTCAGACATAGATGAATCAAAGGGTGACTCCCAATTAAATGAAGGCAAGTTGGAAGAAACATATTTAGGGATTACCCTATCAATCTCATCCCTAGGTTCTTGTTCTTTTCACAAATCCTCCTGAGAGTCTATATGTGAATCCACATAAATCTTAGAAGTTGCTTCCACATTTTCTATTATTTGATCTTGAGGAGGGATATCATTAATAGGAACATGGAGAAAACCTAAGTTGATCAAATCTGTGACATCCCTAGGGGCTAATTCTTGAAATAAGACATAATCACCCTTAGTGTCACTACAAATTCTGAATGTAGGTTCCTCACATAATTCAACCTCCTCAACAGTCAATTCATTATCTACCCAAGTATTATAGTCATCAGATACCCTAGGGCACTCTATCTAGGGTGATAGGTTCATCTTTGTATCATCAGACTCCTCAGATAGGTGAATTTCTTCAGGGTTAGGTTCCCTAAGGGTGGATTTAAGTTCCATTAGTTGATCATCATTAGAAAGGAGGGTAGGATGAACAACTTGACTTCGACCCACTTCATCAAATGTCACAAAAATACTATCGTCTAGGTCGAGGTCTTCCAATGGTATCATTATTCCCTTCTTTTGACTCCAATATAGCTCAATTGGGCACTTAACCTCAATGTCATCCTTGGGTTGCCACCTTTCTACATCCAATGCATAACTACTTTCATTCATATCCTACTCCCACTTAAGGTGTGAAGCTCTCAAGGAAGTGTCTTCTAGTAGGGAGGGTTCAAAATCAATCCTATAAAAGTAGCTATTCTTTCTTACAGAATCCCTAAAATTTCCCTCCGACTTAGGGTGTGGCTCTCCCATGGGAGATGCATCAAGCGTAGAGGGGTGGAAGTCATCCTCAAGGGTGTAAGTTAGGTGGCTAATGTCTTCTTTTCCTTGTTGACCTACTCTCGAAGGTTCTCCTAATAATTCAATCATTTCATCTTTCATTTTTTGTATTTCCATCTTCAAGGTGAAGAAGTCATCACTATTTTCAGGAGAGAAGTCAGGCTCAAGGGTATAATACCTAGGAGTTTCTATCCAACCATTACAATCAATTAAGGAGGGTGGGTTGGTTATTTCTATGGTGTGTGGGATATTGGGCAAGGCAAATCCCTCTCCTAGGTTCTGCTCATTGATTTGGAGCTTAATTAAACCAATATTCTTGTAGTAGGGGTACAAAGGATCCCAATGATTATCATTTTGTTCATAAAAGGATGAACTATCTCGACGTATGGGATTGAAGACTACAAAGTGGGGGTAAGGGTGTGGGCAAGAAGTAAAAGGATGGAAGTCTAGGTGGTCCATTCTAACTCACAGCACAATTAGATTTTTCCCAAAGCAAACACAATTCAAAAGGACTTTTTATGTCTTTACTCAATTAAGGCCTTTGAGATTTAAGTCCAATTGTGGGTGGCAATACAAGTTGCCTAGACTGTTACGTGCCTACTTGTCGATCTACGATAAACCTAATAAGACCTAGCTGGGACTTAGGGGATCCTCCCTAAAGCCCAAAAAGTCTAGCCACCTCCAAAGTCGGCAAAGAGGGATGCAAGTAGGCCTAAGACTTCCTTTGAAGCAAAGCTTTCACAGTGCTTCTTAACTACCCTCAATCCGCAATTTTGGAGGTGCTTGAACATTCAAGCTAAAGTTCGAGTCACTTCAGACTCTAGCAGTAGGAGAGCTCTCATCCTAGTAGCTCGAAACCTAGGAGTGTGTATATGCGTGCCTTGGTGCACAATCATGCATGTGTGCATACACCGTAAAAGATTTTGAATTTGAATTTTGAATCACACTCCAAGTTTGAAAATTGAGTCCTCAATTTTTAAATGTTCCTCCTTAACTTAAAGTCCTTTTTCAAGAAAAATATGTGACCACTTGTTAGATCTTTTCAATTTAATTAGGTGGTCTTGCAATTAAATTTAGATGCAAATGCGTGAACAGGACAAAATGCAAGGAAAAGAAAACATACCTTGCCTCTAGTGATCAGCAATGAAATTCACGCAGATGAAAAATAAATCTAGAGGTTGCTCATACACACCTAAATGGTTGTCCTAAGGCATGTAGCTTCTAGCAGGCAGATCATGATTTTTTTGTTTATCGACCTTACTTAAACAAACAAGAAAAAGGATAAACTAACCACAAAATAAAATAAAAACCTAAAGCTAAAGAAATGCGAACAGCCTCCTGAAAAATTACCCACGCAGGGGTCTAAAAGAAGGTCGGGGAATAAACCCCTCAAAAATTGTGACCCCAGAACAAGGGCCTTCCAATAAATGAATGTGAGAAAATAAATAAAGAAAAATAAAGTTCTAAACCTAAATTCTATCTACTCAAAATGGAGATGACGATTGCAACTCCCATGAAATGTTCTCTGAATTGTGGCTTAAGGTTCACCTCAACTGTGAGCGTGGCGACTATGGTGCTCCTCCCAATGTGTGGCCCATTAGTGATGTCAAGGGTCGCCTGATCTCTAAGGCTGATGCAGCAAGATGTAGGAGACATGTGTACTTCAGACCAAAAAGATTGAAGTGAAATATGCCTTAAAAATAATGTGTGAACAAATAAATAAATAAGTGCAAGTTGAACAGGCCCATTGCCCCTCTGGCAATGGTGCCATTTGATGAGCATTTTCTCACATTTAAAAAAGAAAAAAAATAAAAAATATATATGTATGAGTTCGTCGTAGCACTGAAAGTGGTGGAGAAAATCGTAAGCCAAAAAAACCAAATAAGAATAACCACTTGAGAAGGAGGAGGTCGTCTCCATAGGGAGGCACACACCTATTACAAACTCACAAAATGAGACAACTAATGTTCACAAATAATTTCCACAAGGAATCAAATGAAACCCCTTTTTCATAAGGAAAACAATGCATGAAATAGCTAAAATTGCATTTGTGTGAAAGTGGAGGGGTATTCTCATAAAGCAGCCACAATATATTATTAATTAAATGGAAAAATGACAAGAGTCAAAAACTAACGTTCCTACGTGATTTCACCAAGCAATGAAGTCAAGATCCCCTTTCAATTAAGCTATCAATGAGAGTTCAAGTTAAATTAGCATTAACGTACAAATGGAAGGGCATTCTCAAAAATGCACCTTAATAATGAAATGGCAAAAATGAATGTGGCAATGGCATCAATCGTAAATTTTAATTGGAGGTTTGGCACTGATGAAATAGGGAAAACTTGCCCTTGCTTGTGCACAAGGAGGAGGCTAAGGCTGGAAGTGATACTCGTGGTGGATGATGAATGAGGCGAGAGCTTTGTGATGGAGGTGATAGCGCAGTGAATGGCGATCGTCGGTGGTTGGCCAGTTGCCTGGATGGCCAGCGACCGGAGGTTTTGATGGCGGCTTGGAGGCTCCGGCCGACGGTAGTGGATACTGCAAAAGGTTCAGCTACACATGGGCATCGAGATGGCAATGTTTACATTGAGATCGAAGGCCCAAGGTGACCATTAGGTGGTGGTTGTGGTGGGTTCTTTTGCGTGGACTTGCAGAGGTTGAAGAAGGTGAACGAAGGAGTCAAGGTGGATGCTCCTAGAGGGTTGTGGACTCACGTAGGGGGATGTGGGCTCCCATGGAGCAAGGTGACGCAAAGGAGTGGCTGGTAGAAGGGCGAAGGTGTGTCGGTGGTGTTGGCGATTGTAAAGACCCGTCCCACTTTTAGCCTTTTAAGATGTCTGGAGTCTCAGTCAAACATCTGTCTAGACGTCTGGACCCTTTCCCGGATGTCTGAAAATGAAATTTTTGTATGCACTCTACGCTCTACGCGCGGGCTGCGTGCATAACTTCTTTTCTCTCTCTCCCTTCTCCTCCTTCCTACCTGAACCCTAAACCCACAGCACCTATAATGCAACCCTCCCCTCCTCTCCTCTCCACCCCACACACCACCACCACACCCCACCTTCACTACTGTGAGAGCGAGGTGAGCGAGGGTGAATGAGAGAGAGCGAGAAAGAGGAGAAGTGTGGGAGGAGGAGGAGGCCGAGGTCAGGAGCTTCAGTGGAAGCTTGTCGGAGCTTGCACGGCGACCGTGGGCACGTGCGGGAGGAGGAGGGAGTCCCGAGAGGTGTCCTCGACCACCTGCAGCAGCTGGGGCTGCGGCGGAATGCGGTGAAGAGTGAGGGGAGCGCATTCTGATATTGAAAATTTTCCAATATTAGACGTCTGGAGTGAAGTCCAGATGACTGGCGGAGCATCTGGACGTCTGGAGTCAAGACCAGATGTTTGAAAGCACCCTTATCGCGAAGGTACGTTCTTTTCGTGGTTACGGCCATGCAGGTTGCACCGTAGAAGATATGCCGGTCTGATTTTTGGGTGGTTGCTCTGTTGTACGTAGGAGCAGCCTTGGGAAGGAGCGTGGAACGCCCTCTCACACATTTTTGGACGTCTGATCAACTCACCAGATGATAGGAGGTGCTTCCAAACGACCGAAGGAGTGGTCCGACGTCTGGAATCGCCTTCAGACGATCGCAGGGGAGTCCTGGACGTCTGAGGACACCACAGGGACTTGAGGTGAGGTTTTGTATCTTTTAAGACATCTAGACTTGTTCCCAGACGCCTGATTTTGGTCAGTAGACACATTTTTGACCTATTTGGGGTCCGATCGGGATCCGTTTTACACAAACGAAGTATCTGTAGTTTCCTTGCGAGTTTCTCTACTTACTAGAAATCTTTATACACTATTCTGAATCCTCCTTTGTGATGTATTCCTTGGTACAGGGTTCTGGCCTACTACGTGTTTGGGGCTCGCAGAGATGCCTGGGTATGGGGTTCGAGCCCCCATTACTTCCGGATTGTCTGGTAGAGTGGTCTACTTCTGTTAATCATATTAAATAAGAATGTGTATGTGGAATTAGTCAACTAGAAACCTAGGATGTGGCATGAACCCTAGGACAGAGAAATGAATAAATCAATTGTACTGTATGATTGTATTTGTATACATGATTAAGTTAAACTGCTAGCAATTGCTTGTAATAAAGTTGTGAGCTGCCTGTTAGAATATGAGCTGCTTGAGATAAATGAACAATTACCTGGGAAATCATCAGTTGCATGTATTGAATTGCGGAAACACAAGCTACCTATATATAAACAAGAACTGAATTGTGAACGATAGAATCTGGAACGGAATAATGTGATGAACATGAGCATGAACCCTACGGGGAATTAGGAGTAGAGCTCCTATGGTTAGATGGAAAATCTGGAATGTAGACGGGAAGTGTGCTGGCCCTTGAGTACGTGGTACCAAGGAGAGCAACTGTCCCCTTTTTGTGTAGAGTGGAGCTAGCCGCCCTTGGGTTGAGACCCAGGGTTAGGATTGGCCACTCTACACCGACTTCTGTTGGCCCTCGTGTACACAATACCAAGGCGAGGTACTAGTGTAGGGAGGGAGCTAGCCACCCCACGGGGCCTAAGGTTCAGCTAGCCACCCTATATCGACTTGTTAGGCCCTTTAGGCAAACTGGGGTAGTAAGACGAGGGTGCATGGACTATGGAGGGGCGAGACCCCTGTTTGGTTTTGAGGGGCTAGACCCCTGTTTCTGAGAGGGCTAGACCCTATACTGTTCCATGCTATACTTTGGGCGTACCCGCTAGCAGAAATGACTGACTGCGTGTCAGTGCGGGATAGCTACTCGTGTGTCTATCACACGTGCCATAGTCACCTCTACGTCTTGACAGTAACCTCGGGGTGGTTGACTGGGTGTAAGACTACCACGGGGGCTCTCCCGGCCAGGAGAGCACCACGTGTACCTTCTACTCTTCGGAAAAGACTGCAATCAAGATCGTTCCCACGAGGAATATGCAAGATCAAGAAAATCTGAAAGTTTGAGGAAAAGGGGTGTAAAGGAAATGCATATAGAATAAAATAAATAGAAAAGAGAATTAAACCTACTGCTTTTACTGCTTTAGATAGCATAGACACCACTCTACTCAGGGTTCGCTTCCTCTGTCTTTTTCAGAACACTGTTCAGGTCCAGGAGTTAAGCAACCCGAGCTTCCGGCTGCGGAGGGTGCTGGTCCCAATCGAGCTCAGCCATAGTTTTTCTGCACTTGTTGTTGGTTCTAGAGCACCGCGATCGTTTGTTTTGATGATAAAAAAACACGTGTCATTTAACATTTGCACTTGGAGTCTTACATTTCAGGCAAATTTCAAATGGAGACGTGATTAGACGGAGTTCGAGCTCGCATCCAGGACGGATTGGAGGAGCTTGATGGAGAACAGAGGAGATTCGCGAGGAGCGATAGATTGAAGATGGAAGGACAAGAAGAATAGGATAGAATTCTATTTATTTCTTTCATGTACTTTTGTCTTTATTTTCCCTGCTCTTTTTGTTCCTTAGAACATCATGTTAAAGAGCCTCAAAGTACCCTAACAGTAGTCCTAGGAACACCGGCACAACCCTAGGATACTTAGGTTTTCTGTAAAAAACTTAGAAAATCAATATAAGGGTAAAGATTTTTTTTGCATTATTATTTATGGTTTTGTCATCATCAAAAAGGGGGAGATTGTTGGTGCTAGAGCACCGCGATCGTTTGTTTTGATGATAAAAAAATACGTGTCATTTAACGTTTGCACTTGGAGTCTTAGATTTCAGGCAAATTGCAAATGGAGACGTGATTAGACGGAGTTCGAGCTCGCATCCAGGACGGATTGGAGGAGCTTGATGGAGAACAGAGGAGATTTACGAGGATCGATAGATTGAAGATGGAAGGACAAGAAGAATAGGATAGAATTTTGTTTATTTCTTTCACGTACTTTTGTCTTTATTTTCCCTGCTCTTTTTGTTCCTTAGAACATCATGTTAAAGAGCCTCAAAGTACCCTAACAGTAGTCCTAGGAACACCAGCACAACCCTAGGATACTTAGGTTTTCTGTAGAAAACTTAGAAAACCAATATAGGATTCAAACAGCTCTTTCAGACGTCTAATTCCAAAATCAGACGTCTGATAATATGTTTTAAGACGTCTGACTGTTGATTCAGACGTCTAAAAACATTTAGGCTGGACTTAGTTAGCTCTGTCTGATGAAATCAGACGTCCAGACCTTAGTCCAGACGTCTTAGAAGACACCTGATGGACTTGCCAGACGTCCAATTAGTGGACCGTTTGCTGGCTTAACAAACACTGGAGGATATGACTGTCAGAGCCTTATCAGACATCCTTAAGCCTTTCCAGACGTCTGATAAATGACCATTTTGCCTCGGCTGACCCAAAATCTCTTCTCAGAGATTTTCTAGTCGTTGCAACTCTTGGAAATCCATTCCCATGAAAAAGTAGGTTTCTAGACATCCAGACATAGTGCCAGACGTCCTTTATGTCGTCTGATGGACTTGTACTAGAACCCTGTTTAGATCTGATTCAAGTCAGGAAGAAACCCGCCTAAAATCAGACGTCTGACCTTATTTTCAGACGTCTTAAACTGGTTTCCCAGACGTTTGATGCCAGGATCAGACATCTGATAACCCTGTCAGTGCAATCATTGTTCCTGATTTCGACCTGATTCTCTTGGGCTTTGCTCCCAACGGCTATGGAAGCTTTCCAAACCCTTCCAAAGCCTTCCTAAGGCCTCTATAAATAGAGAGGAACCTCTTGCACACAAAGACACACCTAGACACACCAAGAACAAGCATTTCCACTCTTTTGTGTCCAAAAAGAATCTCTTGCTCTCCAAGCTCAAGTTCTACATCTTGAGAGCATCAAGCCTTTGCGCACCTGCTCTCCCGCCGTAGTTCACGAGAGCGACGTTGCGCCGTCGCGTGGCTCACACACCCGCGTCATCGATTCGACGCACTCCTTGCAAGGGGGAGTTTCCTAATTCCTATAGAAGCTAGGTTTAAATCTTTGTTGGCTCTATAGGACTATATTTGTTATTTTACTTTGTTATTTGGTTGAGTATTCGCTTTTCTAATTCCCGTCTCCTTCGTGGGACAAAATCCTTCTCGTGAAGAGAAGGGGTTGAGGAACGCTACCCTCGCACTTGTAGCGTGGTTGTAATTGAGGTTGAATCACCCTCGTTTAAGTGATTCGTTTAGTGGATTTGATCAACTTGGTTGAACGGAAAATCCTAACTTGAGAGGGTTAGGTGGTGGTTTTCACCTGGTTTGGGTTTCCACCTAAAAATAATTGTGCACATTGTGTGATTGAATTTTTTGTGAGATTGTTTATATTCTATTCCACATTTTATTACGTCACCCCCTCCTGGTAGGGAATCTACAATTGGTATCAGAGCAGGTTCTTGCGAGATCGGAGTAACACCCGGCAAGAAGATCATGGAGGGGAGCATATCCGCAATCAGAATCTCCGAAGGGCAGTCCACCATCCGACCGCCCTATTTTGACGGGAGGGACTTCGGATATTGGAAGTTGAGGATGAAGACATGGCTCCAAGCCACTGAGTTCGAGATATGGGGATGTTGCGAAACCCCATATAAGATCCCGAAGCGACCCCAAGGAGGCTACTCGCAGCTGCAGATTCGAGAGCTTTCACTCAACATAAAGGCAATGAATGCCCTGTATTGCACATTGAGTCCGAAGGAATTCGAGTAAATCTAAGAGTGCACTACCGCCCACGAGATATGGAGGAAGTTAGAAAACACTCATGAAGAGACGAGCTCGGAGGAAGAAGAAGAGAATCCCCAGGAAGAAGTCGCCTGCATCGGCTTCATGGCAATAGAGGGCGACAGCGAAAGCGACTCAGACAACGAGGTAAGTATTGATTTACAAGATGCATTTAATGAACTTTTTGAAGTTAGTAAAGCACTTAAGATAGAAAATAAAAACATTAGAAAGAACCTTAGTTTTCTTAAAAATGAAAATGATAGGTTAGAAAAACAACTCAAAGACATAGAAACTAGTCCTAAGGATAATAACCTGTTATTAGAAAATAAAAATTTAATCAATGAAAATACTAAATTGATTAAGGAAAATGCTAGTCTAAAATTAGAAATTTCTTATTTAAAGACTAAGATGAATATTATAGAAAATGAACTTGCATGTCTTAGGGAGAAATCAAATAAATTGATAAATAGGGTAGATAACCTATATAGCCCTAAGGTTGAGAAAGGATCTCCGTCAAGGAGACCCGCTAACAGATCCGGATCCAAGCTTACTTGGATACCGAAGAAAGAATTGGAATCTTGTTTTGTAGGTTTCAAGGAAGACTACAGCACGAAGGACTGGATCTACAAGCTCAAGGCTGGTCAACTCGAGTTGGGAGAACCAAGGAGTAGACTGTTTGTACGCTTTTGTGGGGTTTTAAAAGATAACACGTAATATAGCCGAAAAACGTTCAAACAAATATAGAGAATTTTATTACTCGAAAAACTAGAGTCTCCGAGGTCGAACACAGGGAGCAAACTCAGTACTTTTAAATGAAAACAATTGATTCAAAGAGAGAGAGTTATAAAAAGAATTGCTAAAAGAAAACAGAATTGGACGTCTGATTTCTTTATCAGACGTCTTAAAAGTGAGTCCTCTCTCTCTTCTGTCTTCTTCTTCTTCGTTGGCTCTTCTTCTTCTTTTCTTCTGATCCACAGGTCTTTTTCTTCCTTGAACTTCTTTCTCTTCTCTTCTCTTTCCTGCGAAGACTTCTTCTTCCTGCCTTTGTTTCTCTTCTGTCTTCTTCTTTCTTTTTGTCTTTTCTGCAGTCCTTTCTTCTCTCAGATCTCTGCCTTGCTCAGCTTCCTTTCTTCAAAGTTCCTTCTTCTTCTGCTCCTGCTCTTCTATTTCTTCAGTTCTTCTTTTTGCTTTCCTTCACCTCTTCCTTCTCTTCTTTTCCCTTGCTGCAGCAGCTAAGTGTTCACTTCTTCCTCTCTTCCTTCTTTCCTACGCACACCACAGCCAATGAAAAACCTACCCCTTTCTCTCTACCCAAACGTCTCTCTCTTTCTCTGCAATTCGCTCAAGGACGCTCTCCCAGAGCCACACGGGTAATCGAATCGGATTTCGCACCCGGGACCAGGCGCATCGGCAGGTGGGTGATGCGCGAGGAGTGCTCAGGTTAGGGTCGGGTCGGATCTCACCAGATCCGCGAGGTGAAACCGTAGACGAGGCGAGTGGGTCAGGTGAGGGACCTCACCCCTGTGCTTTCGGAGGCGGTAAGACAATATCACAAAAATAATTTATGGCGCACCTGTGTTTCGCGTTTCCACGATGTGGGACTTTCTGGCCTGCCCCAATTTCGCGTGTGCCCGCAGACCTTCGTGAAATCGCCACAGCTGGGAGCTTCGCAGTGCTGCTTGCTGGACCCGAGGGCTTCGCAACGCTCTCGCGAATCTGCTACGCCTGGAGCCTGGGAGACCTGACGCCTGGAGCTGCTTTGGAGCTTCTTCAACTGTCGTCAATGACGGCAGGAGCGTCGATACTGTCAAACACCAATACGGCCTATTGGCCTAATCAGACCAGCTGGGCACCTTCGCCGTGGCACGGCGAAGATGGTGCACAGTGCTGCAGGCCGTGGAATGGCCTAGGCGTGCGGGCCTAGGTCAACCTGTGGCCGGAAGTGTGGGGTTGTTCGTGGGACTGTGGTGGAGGTGTAGAAGGATGATGAATGGGCGGAAGTTGTTCCTGGTGGTGAGGCAGAACTTATGAGATGGTTGGCGAGCCGTGTGGAGGGGCGGAATGGTGGGGGCGGCTCGCCGGAGGTTGGTCGGATCGAGGAAGATGGAGGTGGTCAGGCACTGTCGGGGGGCAATTAAATAAAATAACAGGGGGAAAAGAGAGAGGAGAGGATGGAGAAGGTATCTGGAGTGATCTGGAAGGAAGGGAGGCAGCGGAGTGGACGGCACGTAACTGCCGTCGTCGGGGAAGAAGAACCCTGAGGGAGGGAGAGGTGACGAGGACGAGGTCAGGGGCACGCGCGCTTGGTACGGCGCGACGAGGGAGGAAGAGGCGAAGTTGACTCTGCTACTGGTATGGCAGCAGAGCGACGAGAAGGAGGGGAGGAGGTCGCCGGAGCTTGCGGGTCTCTTGGCCGAAGATGGAAGAGAGGAAAGTTTAGGGGAATCTCCGCCAATTCAAGTCTGAAGATCCGCGGCCGGGTCTGAAGATCCTTTTATAGGTGTTGGTCAAACCTTCTAGCGCATGGAGGGTGCGCAATCACCTCCGTCGGCTCGCTGGAGAAGGAAAGAAGGTGGATACCCAAATCCCTCGTGCGTTCACACGAGAGATTAGGTTCACACCAGAGATCGTGATTGGCTATAGATGGAAGGGAATTCCTCAGAGAATCTCCCTTCCATTTCTGGGAGGGAATCTCTGAGGAATCAGAGAGTAATCCCTCTCTAAACCTCGCCAGAGATCTGCTCTTCCCTAACAATGGCGGTAGGACCTGATTGCAAAGGTGGCAAGGAACTTAGGGGGCTCTCTGCAATGATTTTAAAAAGATAGGGACCAAGTTCTGATTTGGGTGTATTAATTGCAAAGTAGGTCGAGATGACCTCCACTTAGGTCCAAATTTTGGTATAAACCTAATTTGGACCTAAGGAATCCAATGGTAAAGTTGTATTTTAGGTTTGACCTCGTTTGACTGGACATTTTGCATAAAAATCTAAATTAGGTTAATTGAAGAGCTAGGACCCTAATCTTGGTCAAACTAGGTTCCAAAGGCCACATTAAGTGTTATAAACCCTAAGGAGTATTTTTCCATGATTTTTAGAGGGTTTACTTGATTTTTATCCTGACCGGAACCTTGTTAATTTAAGCAGGTCTATTTTAGGGTTACCAAATGTCATTTAATTCTTAGATTGCACATAAACCCATTTCTGATTGACTCAATCCACTTTTTATCTCATTTAGACCATTTGACCTATGTTTTGCCTCTGAGAAATCCCGTTTATGTACTGCAATGGTAAAATTACAGTTTTAACCTTTAATTCATGTTTTCTCCTCAGAGCACTTATTCCTTTATTTAGGCCCTCTTCTAGGTTATGTAGGAGCTTTTATCTTCTTTATTGGGTCAAAATGAGCTAGTTATGGCTCATGATGAGGCTCTCATCATACCCCCATGCCTAACTTTTGCTAGTCCCTTAGCAAAATTCCAAGGTTTTAACTTCCGTTCTAGACCCAAAGTGTCTGTCAACAATCATGATAAGTGCTTCTCCTTCTCTTTTGTGATTAGGTAGGAATGCTGACAATAGGCCTAGAGGTACTCAAGTACCAACCAAAATTCGGACCTGACCCGCTTTAGCCTCAGTCCTCCACAAAGGTTTCTACGGCCCACAGAAACTAACCTAGGGTTTGTTGGACTCCGCGGTTAAAGCACCCGTGATTGAGACATTTTTAGCCTAAGTTCAGTTTGCAGTGCGTTTTTGTAAGAGAGAGATAGAAGATTTATTTGTTTAGAGAGTTTTTCTCTCTCTTTTCTTTTTATTTCTAGCTTCGGATTAGCTTCTCAACACGGTCTGTATCGGATTCCTCGTCCCCATCATCAATCCTCAAGGGTCCCTGGCTTTCGAGATTTCGAGATAATCCCGCCCATGGCAACCCCCAGAACCCTGGCTTTCGAGATTTCGAGATAATCCCGCCCATGGCGTTCCGTGGCCGAATTCAGACCCTGGCGATCGACATTTCGTGATAATGTCGCCCATGGTATCTGAACCAGCAGAGTGCTTACATGCCCCTAGTAGGATATTTAAATATCCTAAGAGACAAGCATCGAGGAGACGATATGTTGTTATGCATCTTCGAGGGGAATTTCCCACCTCTCCACGCCGAGAACTCGTCCAAATCAATTTGTGTTGATTGGCCGCTCCTAATCTAGGTGACTTTTTCAGAACATTAAACACTTTTTGCGTGATTTGGATGTTTATGCACACTGAATCGGACTGTGTGTGAACTTGGGGTGCTTAGGTTACCGAATCCCGCAAACCGGAGATCAGTTAACGAGGCCGAATACTTCCTAAGCCTTAGACCTAATACTTAAGCTTCGCATTTTCCCCAACCTCTTGAGGATTATCCAGATTTTAACGGATACGTGAATTTTTAAGCTAACAAATCTAGCCCAAGAGGCCTAAGACCAGCATTCCCGCTAATCTCTTGTTATGTCTCCTTAGCACTTTGTTTTTTTCTTGCTTTGGTCTAGAACTTCAGTTATCCCCTTAATCTTTTACTAATGACTATTTCTTTTCATTTTCCTTTTGTGCTCCTTTTTGTCATTTTTCTTTCTTTTCCTCCTCTCATTTGTATGACCCTGAATTGTTCCTCCCCTCCATCAAGTCTTTTTTTTTTTTTATGAAACCCTTTCTTGATATGAATTTTCCTGACATTTTGCACTTTCATATCCCCCCATGCCTAAGATTTGCAATGTCCCCATTGTAAATTAGGTGGGTTCGATTTCAGCTTAGTTCATGCATTAGGACAGGTGTGTGGTGAGTGAATGGGTCGAAGTGACTTGTTGCGAACGATTTCTAATCTCGGGTAGGGATACCTGAGGTGAAGTTGGCTGTTCTAATGGATGAACCCTAAAGTGCACAATTATTTCTGCATAGAGATGTCAGAAAAGGTTTCGGGTTTTTCAGAGAATGACGGGTTGCCTCTCGTTAAGCGCTGAGTTTTACGCCATCGGCTGGGCGCAATGAGCTCAAGAGGAATGGAGGGTAAAGGATGACTCAGCCAAATCTATATCGGTCATGTCAATGAACGGCTTGAGTCTCTGACCGTTCACGACAAAGGGTTCAGAATCGTGGCTAAGTGGGCTAATTTCAATGGCTCCATTTCCGAAGATTTGTCGGACTAGGTAGGGTCCGACCCACTTGGATCTTAGCTTTCCTGGGAATAATTTGAGTCTGGCATCAAAGAGTAAAACTTTCTGACCAGGATGAAAGACCTTTCTAGAAATGTGTTTGTCGTGAAAAACTTTTACCCATTCTTTATAAATTCGCGAGTTCTCATACGCGTCGTGGAGTACTTCATTGATCTCGCTCATTTGAAGTCTTCTGTGGGTGCCAGCCTTAGAAAGATCCAGATTACAGGTCCGTACTGCCCAATAGGCTTTATGCTCCAACTCGACGGGGAGGTGACATGCCTTCCCGTACACTAGTCTGAAGGGAGTCATTCCTAATTGGGTCTTGTGGGCGGTCCTATAGGCCCACAATGCTTCCGGAAGCTAAGAAGACCAATCTTTTCTATCAGGTCGAACAATAACCTGAAGGATCTTCTTGATCTCTCGGTTAGATAGCTCAGCTAGACCATTAGTTTGGGGGTGGTAAGGAGTAGAGATTCGGTGTGACACCCCGTATTTGGTCATCAGTGACCTGAACTGAGCGTTTGTAAAATGGGTCCCTCCGTCGGAAATTATAGCACGTGGAATCCCGAACCTTGAGAAAATGTTTTGATGAAGGAATTTTATAACGACTTTATGATTGTTGGTTCGGGTCGGAATGGCTTCTATCCACTTGGAAACATAGTCAACTGCGAGTAAGATATATTCGAAGCCATCCGAGATAGAGAAGGGTCCCATGAAATCAATCCCCCAAATATCAAAAATTTCGCATACCAAGATCGGCTGTAGAGGCATCATGTCTCTATGGCTCATGTTGCCCAGAGTCTGGCAACAGGAACAGGTCTTACAGTGATCGTATGCATCCTTGAAAATTGTGGGCCAGTAAAAGCCACACTGGAGGACGTTTGATGCGGTTTTATGTCCTGAGAAATGTCCACCGCATGCCTGGTCATGGCAGAATGAGAGTATGTCTTTAATTTCCACTTCCGCGATGCACCGTCGAATTATCTGATCAGCACCAATGCGGAATAGATACGGGTCTTCCCATAGGTAATACTTGGCATCGGAACGCAATTTGTCCTTTTTGGCCTTCGGCCAATCGGGCGGAATCTGATGTGATGCCAGGTAATTAACTATATCAGCGAACCATGGGAGACTTGTACTGATAGTTAGGAGGTGCTCATCAAGAAAATGTTATGTAATAGGTCCGGAAGGGTCAATTATTTCAGAAGGAAGGAGGGACAAGTGATCAGCTACCACATTCTGCTTTCCCGCCTTGTCGCGAATCTCAAGGTCAAATTCTTGCAATAGCAAGATCCATCGGATTAATCGAGGTTTCATGTCCTTCTTTGCAAGGAGATGCCTCACCGCTGTGTGATCTGAGTATATGATAACACGGGAACCCAGAAGGTATGATATCAATTTTTCCAGGGAAAATACTATGGCCAGCAGCTCTTTCTCAATAACTGTATAGTTACGCTGAGCCTCATCCAGTGTTTTGCTGGCGTAGTAAATGGCCACAGGTTTCCCGTCACTTTTCTGCCCCAAAACCGCTCCTACAGCGAAGTCAGATGCATCGCACATGATCTCAAAGGGTTGAGACCAATCAGGGGACTGTAGGATCGGGGCTTGGGTGACTCAATCACGTAGGATCTCAAATGCTTGAGTGCATTCCTTGAAAATTTTGAAAGGCACATCCTTGGAGAGAAGATTGGTCAGGGGGCGCGCGATTTTGGAGAAATCGGGGATAAATCGACGGTAGAAACCGACGTGCCCCAAAAAAGATCGGATGTCCTTAATTGAGCTAGGCATAGGGAGCTTGGAAATCAGGTTAACCTTAGCTCGATCCACTTGGATGCCTTTCTCCGATATTAAATGTCCCAAGACAATTCCCTCAGGCACCATAAAATGGCTCTTTTCTCAGGAAAGAACCAAATTCACCTCGATGCATCACCTGAGTATTTTGATCACGTGTTGGAGGCAATTGTCAAATGATTGTCCAAAAACTGAAAAGTCATCCATGAAGACTTCCAGATAATCACCTACCATATCTAAGAATATGGCAAGCATGCACCGCTGAAAAGTTGCAGGTGCATTGCAGAGACCGAATGGCATCCTTCGAAACGCGTACGTCCCGAAGGGGCAGGTGAAAGTGGTCTTTTCTTGGTCCTCTGGATGGATTGCCACCTGATTGTAACCGGAGTACCCATCAAGAAAGGAGAAGAACCTATTTCCCACTAGTTTTTCGAGGATCTGATCAATAAACGGTAGTGGGAAATGATCCTTCTTCCTGGAGGAATTGAGTCTTCTGTAATCAATGCAGACTCTCCACGAGTTAGCTATTCGGGTTGGAATGACTTCTCCGGTTTCAGTTGTGATAATGGTAAGTCCTGCCTTTTTAGGCACCACTTGTATTGGACTCACCCAACGACTATCGGAGATCGGGTAGATGATCCCTGCATCTAACCACTTTATGATCTCCTTTTTCACGACCTCTTGTAGGTTAGGGTTTAGGCGTCTTTGCATTTCTCTTGAAGGTCATGCGCCTTCTTCTGTGTAGATTCGATGTGTGCAGTATGAAGGGCTTATACCAGTCAAATCATCGAGAGTCCATCCAATGGCTCTTCGATGTTGCTAGAGAACAGAAATCAAACGGAGTTCCTGTTCAGGTGTGAGTCGAGAGTTGATAATCATAGGAAATGTCTGATTTGAATCCAAAAAGACGTACTTCAGATGTTCGGGAAGGGGCTTGAGTTCCATGACAGGATTTTCAGCAGCAGCGGGTGGTTCAGGGTTTGTATCAGGAGCAATGGTAGGAGTCATAGGTGTGTCTAGATTATGTTCGCACTCCTCTGTTAACGGGTTTTGATTCTCTAGTGGTTGATCAGGGATAATCAGGTTGTCTTCTATATGCAATTCATCAACCACGACTCTAACATCACATATTTCCTCTATAACCCCACAATTAATCCCTTGTTGGGCCTTAAAAATGTCAATCTTCAGGTTTTGGTTCCCAAATTTTAATTCTATCTGGCCCTCCTCTCAGTTTATGTTGGCCCTAGTAGTGGCCAAAAAGGGTCTCCCTAATATGATTGGTGTGTCCCTTGGGTTCTTAGGTGCATCCATGTCTAGTACTATGAAGTCCACCGGGAAATAGAAATCTCGTACCCTAACAATGACATCCTCGAGTATTCCTCTAGGTGACTTGATGGATCGATCGGCTAACTACAATGTCACCTCAGTGGGTTTAAGTTCAGATTCTTCAAGGTGGTCAAGGAGGGATGTAGGTATTAAATTTATGGAGGCTCCTAGGTCTAGTAAGGCTCTATCAAATTGGGTTTCACCAATTTTACAAGAAATCAAGGGAGTTCCTGGGTCTTTAGCCTTGGGTGGGAGTTTGCTCAAGATGACAGAGCTGGCTTGCTCTGACAGTACGATTGGATTCCCATCCTTGGTTCGTGGCTTACGTTTAGGTGTACATATGTCTTTCAAGAATCTTGCGTAAGCCGGTATGTGGCGAATTGCATCCATCAATGGGATGTTTATCTGGACCTGTTCAAAGAGCGTGATCAGATCCTCCTCGAGAGCCACGGGTTTAGTTATCCTTTTTCCTTTGGTCAAGGCCTCAGGAAATGGGATCCTAGTTGGTTCCTCTAGGATAGGTCCAGGTTCTTGATCTGGGACAGTGGTATCTTGGATAACTATCCTAGGTTCTTGGCTATTATCAGGCTTGGAGTGGTTCGGATAATGTGGGTCTTGGGTTGTTTTACCACTACATGTTGTTACAGAGTTTAATCTGGCCTGATTTTGGTTTGGGTTTGGTAGGAGGGGTGGCTACTGCTGAAATCCCGCATAAGATGTTGAAGCTTCCATCCCGTCTGGCGATGGAGCAGTAGGGGCCTGATAAATCACATTTGTTTGGCCTAAATTTGGATTCATAACGCGCTTCTAGGTTAGCATGTTATTTGGGTTGGGCAGAGGTTGTGAGGGAAGGGTACCAGGTTGGCGGGAATTTGCCATCTGGGCCAGTTGGTTGCGAACCTCTGTGATCTCGTCCTTGTGCTATTTTTGCATTGCCACATTCTTCTTTTGAATGTCAGCCAGTGCTTGAAGGATAAGAGTCATTTGATCCTGGTTTTGCCCGGATTGGTAGGTGGGATTGGGCTGAGGCTGGGTGGCTAATATGGACGAGAGGTTTGTGGACGGGGTTGATATGGTGGTCTTTGAGAATTTCCCGCCCACTGAAAGTTAGGATGATTTCGCCATCCAAGGTTGTAGGTATTGGAGAATGGGTCATTCTGGATGGCGTTGAGGTCCTTGCAGTTCCGAGGAACCTCAGGAAAGTCAGAATACGAGGGTTCAGAGTTCCCCCAACTTGAGTAGAATGGATCAGAGGTCATTCTGGTCCGAGAGGTAGACGGGGGTGGATATGGGTCCATCCCCTTGGCAGATTGGTGATAGATGTTTTGCACAGTTTCCCTTGCCAGAGGTGGTCGTGCAAAAGAGTTTTGCGCAGAGGTGGCTTGCTGCAAATGTCGGGTTAGCTCATCCACCTTCTTTTCTATGATAGAAACCTTGTCCAACCGACTGGCCATCAGTTCCAAGTCGACAGAATTGGACAGGTCCTGCATCTCATGTGTCCCTCTCAGATTCGTCGATGCGCGGGCATTCGTCCTGTTGAATAAGCCCATGGAGTCATTATTTATGGAGTTCTCGCACATGTTTTTGAGAATCTCCCACACCGTGTCCTCATGTTGACCCATGATGTTCCCTCCGCACGTTGCATTGACGGATAAACGAATATCTTCACGGAGTCGTTGGTAAAAAGACTGGACTTGTTCCCACTTAGGAACTCCGTGATGGGGACACTTTCGCATGAGATCTAAGAATCGATCCCATGCTTCGTGAAGAGGTTCTCCCGGTTGTTGAGTGAAATGAGTGATCTGGTGGCGCAAGGCATTCGTTCGGCCAACGAGGAAGAATTTTTTCAAAAATTCAGACTGCAGTTCCTCCCATGTGTTGATCGGACGGGTATGAGTTTGATACCAGTGTGCGGCCTTGTCCATGAGGGAGAACGAAAACATTTTCATGAGTAGGATATCCCGGTTTTGTACATCTGACCCGAAGGTCTGGGCCAGATGCTTGAGTTGTTTAATGTGTTGGAATGGATCCTCAGAGTTAAGCCTATGGAACTTTGGTATGGCATGAATCATATTGGGCTTCAATTCAGAATCAGGTCCTCCAATCGGGATTCGTACTCGAGGTTCGATCGCCACCGCAGCGGGATTATAGTGATCTCGCATCATAGGTCGCTGTGGTGGGTTTACAAAGTTCTCAAAGAGATCGTTAAGGCGTTGAAGTTGGTGTTCAAGGTTATTCTCCTCTTCAATGGGTTGTGCCATGATGGGAGAAGAAGGAGAATCAGGATCTGAATCAGATGAGAGATTTATGTAGTGGGGTTGCTGCACAAACAAGGGCGTCGAGGCTTGGCCTCGACGAGAGTGAATTTCTAAAGGAGGTATTAAGGGTGGCCTTAAGGACCTCCTACCAAACATGCACCGAGGGAAGTGATGAGATTTAGAAGGTGCTGGACCCAATCAAGACACCCAAAAATTGTTGGGTGACTAGAGAGGTTCGGGGCAGATGGACCCCTTAGTCAGAAAGGTCGTCCACTTGAGAAATACCTGGGCAGCCAGAGAGGGAGAGTCCCGCAAAGACCCCTACACGGTAGAGCGTCCCCACGAGTTACAGGGTTTCCCCAACCCAACCTCTCTTGTCACTGCGATTCCAGGTAGACCAGAATGGGGACCTTGACCTCTTAAGTCTACCTTTTTTACTTTAAGATCAAGGTGCTTAATGTTCCACTTGAACTTTTAGGTATTTTCAGTGAAAAAGTGACCTAATTTTAAGGTTGGTTGACCCAAGGGATCAACTTCACCTCTTGTTCCTTTGAGAGTTTTTAGGTCCTTTTCTTTTATGGTTCAAATGGATTAAAAGCTTGATTTGCTTAGGGTTCCTTTTGTATAGATCTTTTCAAACAAGGTTTAGGCACACCTCTTTTTGGAAAATTTGTTTCTTTGTTTAAGAGAAGATGTGTCTCTAAAAACCCTAGCTTTGTAATCCTTAAATTGGCTCTACTAGGTCCAATTTAGTTGCATCAGAAATTAGCACCTAGGGCTCAATCAAGAAAGTTTTAGCCCTAGTTGCCTTAGTTGGATGAACAGACAAAAAATGTGTTGAAATGAAAATCAGGCAACTTGATGAGCTACTAAATATGAAACAGGTAGCCCTAAGTTGATTTTTCTTTTTTTTCCTTTTTAGATTTTGAGAGGGTTAAGAGAGAGGGCTTATGGAAATTACTTATTCCTTGGAGTGTCTATTGTGCAGCAGCTCTTCTTTCCTTTTTGCTTTCCCTGCTTTGAACACAACAAAAGAGAGGAGTTAGGTCAAATATTGGATCAAAAAGTTGTAATCAAAAGCTTTAAAAGTGCTCGTTGCTCTCCGGCAACGGTGCCAAAATGTTTGTACGCTTTTGTGGGGTTTTAAAAGATAACACGTTGTAATATAGCCGACAAAATGTTAAAACAAATATAGAGAATTTTATTACTCAAAAAACTAGAGTCTCCGAGGTCGAACACAGGGAGCAAACTCAGTACTTTTAAAATCAAAGAATACAACTTTTAAATGAAAACAATTGATTCAAAGAGAGAGAGTTATAAAAAGAATTGCTAAAAGAAAATAGAATTGGATGTCTGATTTCTTTATCAGACGTCTTAAAAGTGAGTCTTCTCTCTCTTCTGCCTTCTTCTTCTTCGTTGGCTCTTCTTCTTCTTCTTCTTTTCTTCTGATCCACAGGTCTTTTTCTTCCTTGAACTTCTTTCTCTTCACTTTCCTGTGAAGACTTCTTCTTCCTGCCTTTGCTTCTCTTCTGTCTTCTTCTTTCTTTTTGTCTTTTCTGCAGTCCTTCCTTCTCTCAGATCTTTGCCTTGCTCAACTTCCTTTCTTTAGAGTTCCTTCTTCTTCTGCTCCTGCTCTTCTATTTCTTCAATTCTTTTTGCTTTCCTTCACCTCTTCCTTCTCTTCTTTTCCCTTGCTGCAGCAGCTAAGTGTTCGCTTCTTCCTCTCTTCCTTCTTTCCTGCGCACACCACAACCAATGCAAAACCTACCCCTTTCCCTCTACCTAAACGTCTCTCTCTTTCTCTGCAATTCGCTCAAGGACTCTCTCCCAGAGCCACACGGGTAATCAGGTCGGATTTCGCACCCGGGACCAGGCGCACCGGCAGGTGGGTGATGCGCGAGGAGTGCTCAGGTTAGGGTCGGGTCGGATCCCGCTAGATCCGCGAGGTGAAACCGCGGACGAGGCGAGTGGGTCAGGTGAGGGACCTCACCCCTGTGCTTTCGGAGGTGGTAAGACAATATCACAAAAACAATTTATGGTGCACCTGTGTTTCGCGTTTCCACGATGTGGGACTATCTGGCCTGCCCCAATTTCGCGAGTGCCTGCAGATCTTCGTGCAATCGCCACAGTTGGGAGCTTCGCAGTGCTGCTTGCTGGACCCGAGGGCTTCGCAACGCTCTCGCGAATCTGCTGTGTCTGGAGCCTGGCAGACCAGACGCCTGGAGCTGCTTTGGAGCTTCTTCAACTGTCGTCAATGGCGGCAGGAGCGTCGATACTTTCAAACACCAATACGGCCTATTGGCCTAATCAGACCAGCTGGGCACCTTCGCCGTGGCACGGCGAAGATGGTGCACGGTGCTGCAAGCCGTGGAATGGCCTAGGCGTGCGGGCCTAGGTCAACCTGTGGCCAAAAGTGTGGGGTTGTTCGTGGGACTGTGGTGGAGGTGTAGAAGGATGATGAATGGGCGAAAGTTGTTCCTGGTGGTGAGGCGGAACTTATGAGATGGTTGGCGAGCCGTGTGGAGGGGCGGAATGGTGGGGGCGGCTAGCCGGAGGTTGGTCGGAGGCGAGGAAGATGGAGGTGGTCAGGCATTGTCGGGGGGCAATTAAATAAAATAACAAGGGGAAAAGAGAGAGGAGAGGATGGAGAAGGTATCTGGAGTGATCCGGAAGGAAGGGAGGTAGCGGAGTGGACGGCGCATAACTGCTGTCGTCGGGGAAGAAGAACCCTGAGGGAGGGAGCGACGATGAGGACGACGTCAAGGGCACGCGCGCTTGGTACGGCGCGATGCGGGAGGAAGAGGCGAAGTTGACTCTGCTGCTAGTATGGCAGCAGAGCGACGAGAAGGAGGGGAGGAGGTCGCCGGAGCTTGCGGGTCTCTTGGCCGGAGATGGAAGAGAGGGAAGTTTGGGGGAATCTCCGCCAATTCAAGTCTGAAGATCTGCGGCCGGGTCTGAAGATCCTTTTATAGGTGTTGGCCGAACCTTCTAGCGCATGGAGGGCACGCAATCACCTCCGCCGACTCGCCGGAGAAGGAAAGAAGCTGGATACCCAAATCCCTCGTGCGTTCGCACGAGAGATTGGGTTCACACCAGAGATCGTGATTGGCTATAGATGGAAGGGAATTCCTCAGAGAATCTCCCTTCCATTTCTGGGAGGGAATCTCTGAGGAATTAGAGAGTAATCCCTCTCTAAACCTCGCCAGAGATCTGTTCTGCCCTAACAATGGCGGCAGGACCTGATTGCAAAGGTGGCGAGGAACTTAGGGGGCTCTCTGCAATGATTTTCAAAAGATAGGGACCAAGTTCTGATTTGGGTGTATTAAATTGCAAAGTAGGTCAAGATGACCTCCACTTAGGTCCAAATTTTGGTATAAACCTAATTTGGACCTAAGGAATCCAATGGTGAAGTTGTATTTTAGGTTTGACCTCGTTTGACTGGACATTTTACGCAAAAACCTAAATTAGGTTAATTGAAGAGCTAGGACCCTAATCTTGGTCAAACTAGGTTCCAAAGGCCACATTAAGGGTTATAAACCCTAAGGAGTATTTTTCCATGATTTTTAGAGGGTTTACTTGATTTTTATCCTGACCGGAACCTTGTTAATTTAAGCAGGTCTGTTTTAGGGTTACCAAATGTCATTTAATTCTTAGATTGCACATAAACCCATTTCTGATTGACTCAATCCACTTTTTATCTCATTTAGACCATTTGACCTATGTTTTGCCTGTGAGAAATCCTGTTTATGTACTGTAATGGTAAAATTGCTGTTTTAACCTTTAATTCATGTTTTCTTCTCAGAGCACTTATTCCTTTATTTAGGCCCTCTTCTAGGTTATGTAGGAGCTTTTATCTTCTTTATTGGGTCAAAATGAGCTAGTTATGGCTCATGATGAGGCTCTCATCATAGACCAAGGAGGAGAACAAGAAGACCGATGAGACGGCGAACAAACAATGGACCCGCCGCACGTCGACCACCAGACTGGAGACCAGTGCCAATGCCCGGTCCTCCAAGCTATGGATGGGAGCCCCATCCGATGTGGTATCCACCACCACCATTTGGGCCATTTTATTGGCCATGGTAGGTGAGGTAAAAATTCTTTGCCCTATCTTTTTATCATAAGCATTTAGATAGGGGGAGTTAAAAAATTATGAGCTAATTTTCAATTTTCAAGGGAGAGATGTAAGTTAGCTAAATTTGCTTTAGTAAGGGGGAGAAAAATAATAGCTATCTTGTTATTACAAAAAGGGGGAGGACATTACTTTTAAAAGAAATTCATAAAAGTGCATGTTTTAAGGGGGAGTTATAGGAAATTTAAAATCAATCAAACCTTTTTGATAATGTCAAAAAGGGGGAGGATTTTTTTTGCATTATTATTTATGGTTTTGTCATCATCAAAAAGGGAGAGATTGTTGGTGCTAGAGCACCGCGATCGTTTGTTTTGATGATAACAAAACACGTGTCATTTAACATTTCACTTGGAGTCTTAGATTTCAGGAAAATTGCAAATGGAGACGTGATTAGACGGAGTTCGAACTCACATCCAGGATGGATTGGAGGAGCTTGATGGAGAACAGAGGAGATTCACGAGGAGCGATAGATTGAAGATGGAAGGACAAGAAGAATATGATAGAATTCTGTTTATTTCTTTCATGTACTTTTGTTTTTATTTTCCCTGCTCTTTTTGTTCCTTAAAACATCATGTTAAAGAGCCTCAAAGTACCCTAACAGTAGTCCTAGGAACACCGGCACAACCCTAGGATACTTAGGTTTTCTATAGAAAACTTAGAAAATCAATATAGGGTTAAAGATTTTTTTTGCATTATTATTTATGATTTTGTCATCATCAAAAAGGGGGAGATTATTGGTGCTAGAGCACCGCGATCGTTTGTTTTGATGATAACAAAACACATGTCATTTAACATTTGCACTTGGAGTCTTAGATGAGACGTGATTAGACGGAGTTTGAGCTCGCATCCAAGACGGATTGGAGGAGCTTGATGGAGAACAGAGGAGATTCGCGAGGAGCGATAGATTGAAGATGGAAGGACAAGAAGAATATGATAGAATTCTGTTTATTCCTTTCATGTACTTTTATCTTTATTTTCCCTGCTCTTTTTGTTCCTTAGAGCATCATGTTAAAGAGCCTCAAAGTACCCTAACAGTAGTCCTAGGAACACCAGCACAACCCTAGGATACTTAGGTTTTCTGTAGAAAACTTAGAAAATCAATATAGGGTTCAAACAGCTCTTTCAGACGTCTAATTCCAAAATCAAACATCTGATAATATGTTTTAAGACGCCTGACTGTTGATTTAGACGTCTGAAAACATTTAGGTTGGACTTAGTTAGCTCTGTCTGATGAAATCAGACATCCAGACCTTAGTCTAGACATCTTAGAAGACACCTGATGGACTTGCCAGACGTCTAATTAGTGGACCGTTGGCTGGCTTAACAAACATTGGAGGATATGACCGTTAAAGCCTTATCAGACATCCTTAAGCCTTTCCAGACGTCTGATAAATGACCATTTTGCCTCGGCTGACCCAAAATCTCTTCTCAGAGATTTTCTAGCCGTTGCAACTCTTGGAAATCCATTCCCATGAAAAAGTAGGTTTCTAGACATCCAGACATAGTGCCAGACGTCCTGTATGTCGTCTGATGGAATTGCACTAGAACCCTGTTTAGATCTGATTCAAGTCAGGAAGAAACCCGCCTAAAATCAGACGTCTGACCTTATTTTCAGACGTCTTAAACTGGTTTCCCAGACGTTTGATGCCAGGATCAGACATCTGATAACCCTATCAGTGCAATCATTGTTCCTGATTTCGACCTGATTCTCTTGGGCTTTGCTCCCAACGGCTATGGAAGCTTTCCAAACCCTTCCAAAGCCTTCCTAAGGCCTCTATAAATAGAGAGGAACCTCTTGCACACAAAGACACACCTAGACACACCAAGAACAAGCATTTCCACTCTTTTGTGTCCAAAAAGAATCTCTTGCTCTCCAAGCTCAAGTTCTACATCTTGAGAGCATCAAGCCTTTGCGCACCTGCTCTCCCGCCGTAGTTCACGAGAGCGACGTTGCGCCGTCGCGTGGCTCACACACCCGCGTCATCGATTCGACGCACTCCTTGCAAGGGGGAGTTTCCTAATTCCTATAGAAGCTAGGTTTAAATCTTTGTTGGCTCTATAGGACTATATTTGTTATTTTACTTTGTTATTTGGTTGAGTATTCGCTTTTCTAATTCCCGTCTCCTTCGTGGGACAAAATCCTTCTCGTGAAGAGAAGGGGTTGAGGAACGCTACCCTCGCACTTGTAGCGTGGTTGTAATTGAGGTTGAATCACCCTCGTTTAAGTGATTCGTTTAGTGGATTTGATCAACTTGGTTGATCGGAAAATCCTAACTTGAGAGGGTTAGGTGGTGGTTTTCACCTGGTTTGGGTTTCCACCTAAAAATAATTGTGCACATTGTGCGATTGAATTTTTTGTGAGATTGTTTATATTCTATTCCGCATTTTATTACGTCACCCCCTCCTGGTAGAGAATCTACACTTGTTGTACCCCCTTACTGTTGTAGTGAGTTTCAGACTTTTAGCTATTGTTGTTGTTACTATTACTTTCGTTTCAGTTGTCTCTGTTGTGGTGGTGGTATGTCTTGGAACAGCAGTTTTACTTTTCCTTTACTGCTTTCCACATTTTTACTGCTTAGTTATATTGCATATGTGAATGTGGTTTACTTTCCTGCTTTTTGGTTATTTCTTGTTGGACGACTGAGTCTTGGGATTAGTCGAGGTGAGCCGGTCTTAGGTCCTGTAGGGATCTGGGAACCAGGTTGTAACAAGATGGTATCAGAGTAAGGTCGTCTCGAGAAATGAACCAACTGGCTTGAGAATAACCGCTCATGTGCATGTAACTAGGGTAGCCACCACAACGTGTTGCTTTGATATCTGTTTTGAGTCCTTTTCCGAAGAAATTCGATAGCGTTGACCCTTTTATTTTGTCTTTCGCGTCTCCTTGCAGGAGATGCCTCGTCGAGGAGTTCTCGAGGCAGGCCGCGATCGTGGCCGTGGATGTGGTCGGAGGGGCGAACATGCTAGGCTTGAGGTGCTAGTTGACCCACTCTTCTCCTGGGCGTTAAGGCCCAGGATCTCGCCCAGTTGATTAGAGACATAGTGTGAGAGGAACTCCATCAGCCTCCACGAGCACCTCTCCCTGAGGACGTGGAGGGGGAGTCCTTGGTGGGACAGAGAGACCGCCGCAGCGTCGGACGAGCAGGAGGGGGAGGGGGTGGTTCTCCACTGCCCCCACCGCACTCTGACACTTCCAAGAACGAGCCCTCCTTGCCTGGAGGTGTACTCGTTCCCCCACTGCAGCTGCAACACAAGCTTTTCTGATAGTTCCGGAAGCTGAAGCCCCCCTCCTTCAAGGGGGATGAGGACCCATCTGAGGTAGAGGACTGGCTGGAGCAGATAAAGAAGGCGTTTGACACCCTTCGCCCTCCTGCGAAATGCCACGTGGCCTTTGCAACATGCCAGCTAGAGAGTGTGGCACACAGGTGGTGGAGGGCAGTCAGAGGCCAGGAGAGGGGAGAGCCAACGTGGGACCAGTTCGTGACCCTCTTTTGCGAGCAGTACTTTCCGCAGACTTGGTAGGACCAGAGGAGGCAGGAGTTCCACACTGTTCGCCAAGGGTCGATGACTGTCAGTGCGTATCACATGCGCTTCTTGGAGCTATCACGTTTTGCTTCGACAACCGTAGCTACAGAGGAGGAGCGCCTGTGGAGGTTCACTAAGGGGCTCCGACCTGCTATTCGGGGGTATGTCAAACCCCTGAAGTTGCCCACCTTCTCGAGAGTGGTGGAGGCAACCATGACCTATGAGGAGACCAACTCGACCATGCGAGACATCGACAGCAGACAGAAGAGGCCCTACCAGCCAGAGTACTCTCAGGGTCATCGAGAGAGGAGGCACGTGGCACCTGCAGGAGAGCCATCTCATTTTGCGGGGCCGTCAGTGGCCTTTGGGGGCCCCAGACAGGGTCCAACTGCCAGCATTGGACCCCCGCCCAACCGTCAACAGGGACCTACTGAGGGAGGGAGTCGAGTTCCCCTCTGCTACCAGTGTGGCTAGCCGAGCCACATCAGGAGGGACTGCCCATCTAAGGCTGGAGCGCAGCAGATGCTCCCTGCACCGAGCGCTGGAGGTCAAGCTGGTGGTCATGATTCCCAGGCACGTGGGGGAGGGCAGCAGTCACGAGGAGGGTACCGACCAACGGCTGCTCGCCCGACCCAGAGTGTAGCTGCTTTGTCTGCACCGAGGGCTGAGGGGCGTATCAATGCCCTGACACACAGAGACGCCAGGGCTTCAGGTTCAGTGGTGGTAGGTATGGTTACCGTTTTCGGTAGATTAGTGTACGTACCTTTTGATTCTGGTGCCACACACTCTTTTGTTGCTGCGAGTTTTGCTGCCAGTTTGGGACAGGATAGTGTGCTGTTAGAGGATCCGTTTGTGATCAGAGGCCCAGGTGGCCAACTGTTTGTAGCTGAGGAGGTCTACACGGACTGCGAGGTCAGTATAGGGGATGCAACCTCCCCGCTGACCTGATTGTGATACCGATGGAGGATTTTTGCATGATTCTAGGGATGGACTGGTTGTCCGCCTACCACACCTTGGTGGACTGTTTCGGGAGGAAGATCATCTTCTCCAAACTGGAGTTGCCTTCCTTTGAGTTTCACAGACAGTCGGTGGATGGAGGTTTCAGATGCATCTCTGTGCTTCGGGCAGCGAGGCTTTTAAGCCAGGGGTGTGAGGGTTTTCTAGCCTGTGTAGTGGTAGAGCCTAGCTTCATGGCTGACTTTTAGAGTATTCCGGTGGTTTGTGAGTACCCCGACGTGTTTCTAGAGGAGCTGTCAGGACTACCGCCCGAGCGTGAGATTGAGTTTGAGATCTCACTGGTATAGAGGACTAGCCCCATTTCTACTGCATCGTACCGGATGGCACCACTTGAGCTGCAGGAGTTCAAGTCACAGCTATAGGACCTGTTGGAGAATGGCTTTGTGAGGCCCAGTGCATCCCCGTGGGGAGCCCCTATGTTGTTTATGAAGAAGAAGGATGGTACCCTACGACTTTATGTTGACTACAGACAGCTGAATAGGGTCACCATCAAGAATAAGTATCCTCTATAGAGGATTGATGACCTTTTTGACCAGTTGCGAGGTGCCACAGTGTTCTCCAAGATAGATCTGAGGTCAGGCTACCACCAATTGAGGATCAGGGAGACCGATGCCTCCAAGATAGCTTTCCGTACCTGGTATGGGCACTACGAGTTCTTGGTCATGCCGTTTGGGTTGACCAATGCCCCCATTGCTTTTATGGATTTGATGAACTGGGTTTTTAGATCGTATTTGGATCAGTTTGTGGTGGTATTCATCAACGACCTACTCGTTTACTCGCAGGATCAGGCACAGCACGGACAACATCTACGGATGATTCTGGACACTTTGAGGCGATGCAGGCTGTATGCCAAGTACAGCAAGTGCGAGTTTTGGTTGAGGCAGGTGACTTTCTTAGGCCACGTGATCTTAGGGGATGGTTTGGCTGTGGACCCAACCAAGGTTGAGGCGGTACTCAGGTAGGAGGGGCCACATACAGTGACGGAGATACGCAGCGTTTTGGGACTGGCAGGTTACTATCGGTGGTTTTTCAGAGGATTCTCGCAGATTGCGCATCCTATGACCCAGTTGACTCGGAAGGACGTGTTATTTGCTTGGACAGATGCATGTGAGGCATGTTTTTAGGAGTTGAAGGAGAGACTGGCTTCAGCCCCTGTGCTCAGAAGAAGCTTAACATGAGGCAGAGACGTTGGTTAGAGCTCCTGAAGGACTATGACTGCAGCATCTCCTACCATCCAGGGAAGGTCAATGTGGTGGCTGATGCCTTTAGCCGGAAGGCACCCGCCCACTTGGCCAGTCTACAGGCACAGAGTTGGAGACTTATGAAGGAGTTGGGCAGTTGGCGACCTCGGGTGTCACAGGGGTATTGTGGGGCAGTGACAGTGACACAGCAGACGCGACTAGAGCTGATAGACAGCATCATCACAGCGCTGATGATAGATCCGTACTTACAGACGTTGTGGGATAGAGTGCTGTCAGGGGACCCAGGAGACTTTTCTTTTACAAACAAGGTGCTGCGCATGAGGGGACGCTTGTGCGTTCCCAGGGACGAGGAGTTATTGAGAGAGCTACTGACGGAGGCGCATAGGTCCAGATTCACCATACATCCTGGGAACACAAAGATGTATCATGATTTGAAATATGACTTTTGGTGGAGAGGGATGAAGCGGGATGTGGGTGAGTTTGTGTAGTAGTGTTTAGTGTGCCAGCAGGTGAAGGCCGAGCACTAGAGGCCTGCTGGGCCATTGCAGCCACTTTCCGTGCTAGAGTGGAAGTGGGAGAGCATCACCATGGACTTGGTGGTGGGTCTACCTATTATCCAGCGAGGACACGACGCAATCTGGGTGATAGTGGACAGGTTGACGAAGATGGTGCGTTTCCTGCCGATCCGAGTCACCTTGGGACCAGCACAGTTGGCAGAGTGGTACCTTCGCGATGTAGTATGCCTGCACGGAGTTCCGTGTGAGATTGTATCTGACAAAGATACCCATTTTACTTCCCAATTTTGGGCTGAGTTTTAGAAACTTTGGGGACACGGTTGAGGTTCAGTACCGTGTACCACCCCCAGACAGACGGACAGTCGGAGCGCACCATACAGATACTTGAGGACCTTTTATGTGCCTATGTACTAGACTGGAGAGGCTCCTGAGAGGAGCATTTACCCCTGGCATAGTTTGCATATAATAACAGTTATCACTTGAGCTTCCAGCTGCAGAGGGTGCTGGGCCCAGTCGAGCCCAGCCGTAGTTTTTCTGCACTTCTTGTTGTACCCCCTTACTGTTGTAGTGAGTCTTAGACTTTTAGCTACTATTGTTGTTACTGTTACTTTCGTTTCAGTTGTCTCTGTTGTGGTGGTGGTATGTCTTAGAATAGCAGTTTTATTTTTCCTTTACTGCTTTGTACGTTTTTATTGCTTAGTTATATTGCATATGTGAATGTGATTTACTTTCCTACTTTTTGGTTATTTCTTGTTGGACTACTGGGTCTTGGGATTAGTCAAGGCGAGCTAGTCTTAGGTCCTATAGGGATCCAGGAACCGGGTCGTAACAGCGGTGACGAAGGTGATGGGTTGCTATTGTTGTTCCCACAGAGAAGAAGATGAATAGTAACATGCAAAAGAAAATAATAGAGAAAATGAAGAGGAAGAAGAAGATGTAATTCGCATGGTCGACGAGGCATATGCTCATGGTGAGTGGCCAAGCTTGCCGGCTTGGCACAGGGGCCTGTCACACCACCGGCCTACGGTGTGGTGAGGCTCGGCCTTGGAGACCACTGTAATGGGTAGATGCATGATGATGGGGCAGGCAATGTCTCCCCAAGCATGGTCGCCTCCTCCTCTCTTTTGTAGCTGTAGCTGCCTTGACCAGATCCATGTTCCATGGTGTTAAGCAAGTAGATTCAAGGGTTTTGAAAGATGCATTCACTGTAGTAATAAATCCTCAAAAATAGCTCAAAAAATAGATAAAATTTATAACTCGGATGAAAATCCGAGGTCGTTCGCTGGGAGCAAATAGGAATTCATACTCTAATCTCAATATGTAATGTAAATCAGCACACATAATTACTCAAAAATCAAATATGCAATGTAGCACATGAGTATGTGAAGGATCTAATAAGGAAAAAAGACATCTAAGGCAAAATAATGGTGATTTAAATCACCAATTATTAGCTTAGATACACATATAATAATTACTAAATCATCTAAATAAATGAACAGTATCAACCATGTAAACTTTAGTGCACAGTGCACTCCATCAGACAACAGGGTACTCAATCAGACGGCTTAAGTGTCTTGCTATAGTGCTAAGAGGACACTATACCTCTTTTTCCTTTTCTCTTCTTTCTCTGCTTTGCTTTTGCTTTTCCTCTTCTTTTCTTCTTAGCTTCTCTACCTCATCTCTTCTTTCCTTAGCTCTGTCTCTACAGGGGGCACCTTCGATTTTTGGCTAAGTGTTAGCCAATACATAGGGAAGCAAAACCCCCTTGCCCCACACTCTCTCTCCTCTTCTCTCTCTTGGTTTCCACCTTTCTTTCTCCTTCACAAGGCCATACATAGTACCAGGTAGTCGAGTTTCGGATCTAAGCATGCCTGGGACCAAGGCTGAGGGTGTGGGTCGTAGCCAAGGTGTCTGTGGGTTAGATAGGTTGGGTTGGACCAGGCTCGCATGATGTGTGTCACGAGCGAGGCATGTGTGAGGGTGCGTGAGAGGGACCTCACCCCCCAAGTGACTTGAGGCGATAAGCCCCAGGCAGAAAAATAATTTAAGTGGCTGCATTGCTTCGTGCACTTCCAAGGTGGGACTAGATGTCCCACCTTCATCGCACGAGCATCTGCAGGTGGGACATCTCCCCCAATTGGAGACCTAGGTGCGTGCCTTGAGCAAAGCCGCAACACCTAGAGGGTGTGGCCTAGAGCTTCATGCCTAGAACTCGAAGAACAAAGGCAGCGATAGGCGAAGGGCAACGGAAGTCCAGCGTGTACCTGAAAGGAGAAGCACGGCCTTTCAGCCCCATTAAAATACTTAAGGCACTTTGCCAAAGGATGGCGAACATTGTGGTGTGTGTGATGAGGCGAGTGCATGCGTGTAGGTGTAGGGCAAATGATGAGAGACTCATCAAGATCTCTAATTACCCCTAATTAATTAGTCTTCCTAGTTAATTAGCTATGGTTACGAGTATATAAGGGTTAATTATAAAATAAGGGATATTTAGTAAAGGACCTTAAAATAAGTTAGAAATGATATTTTAACATTCAATTAACATTATTAACAATTTAATTAATAATTGGACTCGAAATCTTATTAATCATTCCCTTAATTAATAAGTTAACTTAAACATAATATATACTTAAGTATTTAATAACTTAAGTAACTTTACTTAATTTAATAAAATTAACTTAAAAAGGACAAAAATGTAAATTCAAGGTCTAAACATAATAGTTATCTTATTTACTAATATATATAAAAAGTTGAAAAAGATCTAAATTAAAATAAACCTTTAAAACCTGGGTTTACATTTAGGTCCTTAAAATTCATTGCAATCGGGTCCTTAATTTTCATATAGGTCCTTAAGTTTCACTGCATTTAGGTCCCTTTCGTCTTCTTCTTCTTCTCCTTCAGCTGATTGAACAGCTGACGATGGAGAGTGACTCCATCTCACGATCACTACCCTACTGACATCATCCTCCCTTCTTCAAGCTCTTGGAGTTTGCGCTCACCACTCCATCTTCATCCATCGGTCTGGATTACTCGGAAATCCAAATTTTTGGTGGGAGTTAACCTCACCATTGTTGGAGACGATGCCGGAGGTTAAGCTCCCCAAGCCTCTTCTTCGTCCAGACTCCACCGTCTTCTTCGTCGCTATTCATTATATATACCCCCTCACCCCTCCGATTTCTCTTAAGTTGGCTCCCTTCCCTCTTCTTCACTGCAGCCGACTCGATAGGCTATTCTCTCCGCAACTCTGGCAACTCTCCATCTCGTCTTCCGACTTCCTCCATCCATCCTGATCAGCTAAGGAGCTTCGCCAAGGTCAGCCGCGTCTCTGGACAAAGGCGACGACCAAGGAGATCCTCTGCTCCATCCATTTTCTCCTGCCGGAGATCTTCTTCTTAAACCCTCTGATTTCGTCGTCCGCCATGAGTCTTCGGTGGAACCCCGTTGACCCCTTCATCTAGGTAACAGTAGATTAGGAGTAGGACTAGGAGTAGGAGTAGGATAGTTTAAGTAGGTAGTTAGTCAGGTAGTTTAGTTGTAATGTTTGATTTCTCAGATCGTCTTCTTCGACTCCGGCGAGTTCCTTGAGCTCGCCAGAGCTTTGATTTTATCTTTATAACTTGCTCATCACTTTCCTCTATCACTTATAACCATTCTAATCCATTAAAACACTAAACTGATCACTGTTTCGCTTAATTCACATTCACCTTCAACAAACACTGTCGCTGTCCATGGTGACAGAATCTAAGCTTAGATCCACCTTCATAGGGTTCTCCACCACCTATTCACAACCTAAGGACACTGTTTTACACTTTAATTTGCATTATTACCACCTATAATCTAAACGCCCAATTTGTAATTAATCTCCTGAGCTCGCTGTCAATGGCAGCTCAGGAGTAGTTGAATCTCTTAATTAATTATATAATTATGATCACAATTACTTTTTGACTTGTCTCAGCCATTCAATTGAATGGGAGAGTAAGTCATGTGCTTCAACCCTTAAAAATCCATTTAAACTGAATTCACTGTTAATTCTTAGTTCTAATGATCAATTAAGGACTTTAATGAGTTCCTGAGGTTCCTTGCAACCTCAGGAACCTTTTCTAATAAAAAATGGCATGATTTCTCTTTCTGTACATGAATTCCATCTTTTTCTAGACTCACCGGAGCTTCGGTGAGCTCCGACGAGTCATTTTTTATCTTTAGCCTTTAGAAATTGTTAAGAAGCTCCAGAGTGACTTAATTTTGATTTCTAATTTGTTTCAGGTCATTTACTTGAAGATTTAGCACCTGGAGTTGTAGTTACTGAGTTTTCTTCTCCAACTTCAGTGGAATTGGGGAAGTCTGTGCAGAAGCCTGAAAGTCACACTTAAGGTATTTAGAAGCTTGAGTGCAGTACACTGAAGCTAATCCTGACCTCAGTTTAGTGTAGAAACCTCCCAATCAATCTGACGAATAGAATGCTTTTAGAGTTCAGGCGATGAGCCTGGAACCCTAGATTTTTAGGTTAGAACACCTGATTAAGGGATTGGGAAGATTTTTGAGGCTGAGAGGATTCTGTTTAAGGTGTAAATTTCATGAAATGAAGCTTAAATCAGAAAGTCGAAATTCCAAGCTTCACAGTCAAACTGAGGTTGAGATTTTGATTCTCAGCTTGATTTGAGGAATTGAGGAGTTAGAATCATTTCTGAGAATCTGTTGAATGATTTTAGAGAGGTTAAAGTGAGCTCAGACCTATTTATCTGATGGAATTAATCAACTGTCAGTTTGGGTTGTTTTCGTACCCAAACTGATAGCAGTGCCTTTATGATGAGATTTGAAGTTGAATTCTACCCAGATGAGCCTGTTATATCCCTTAGAGTTTGTTTCAATCGATTAGAAATGTCCTTAACTGTCTGTTGCACTTTTCTTCATCTAAATTCCAGTCTCTGAAGCTTTCAAAGATGCTTCAACCTTCTCTGTGTTTTCTGAAGCTTCTAGGAGCTCAAAACCCACACAAGCAGCTGTGGAATTACTTGTAGAACCTATTTAGACCCTTACTGAGAGAGGAAAGTCCAGTCTATGGACTCTATGAGCATTATTTCATTTCCAGGCCATATAACCGAAGAAAACCCATAATTTCGCCCTTAAAATTGAAGAAGAAATCTTCCCCTTAACATTAAATTGAAAGCATAATCATGTAGAGCTACTCAACAGCTTTCCAACAAGCTTTTGTTCGCTTGATTTGGAGCTCTAAGTTAGGAGATATCGTCACCCAAAGTTGGCTCTAGAAGGGGAGACTTTAGTCCCACATCGAGAATCCTTGAGCGCCTACCTTGGTATAAAAGCTATTTGTTAACTGCACTATTCAGTTGTTAGCACTCGATGCATGGTTACCGTATGAATGAGCATATGCGTGTGTGTGTGCGGGCGTGTGTGCTTGCAAGTATGCGCCTGTGTGGGCATGCGATGTGTGTGGCCCTGGGAGGGCGAGGCCTGGGAGGCATTGAGCCGGTTGGCTCGAGAAAATAAATCGGAAATAAACCAAAATTAAATTGATCCAGGCGGGGACCTAGTAGGGTTTGGTCCCACCCTGTAAAGGGTGCTATGTATCCCCGAAAGGTCAGAGCTGTAAATCAAAAATAATTTTTGGTTGAGAAGAAAAAAAAAACCCGGTTTAGCTGATGGTTCAAAGGAAAGGTTAAGTACTAAAGGCTAAGTGCTAAAGGAAAATCACTAAGGGAAGAAGGGTAAAGAAAGAAAAGAGAGAGAGAGAGGCTGAAGAATAAAAAGAAAAGAATTCATTTTTCTTGCTATATGTTAAATATCTTTAAAAAGAAAAGATAAAGGATAAATAAAAGGAAAAGAGAGAGAAGGAAAGAAAGAAGAAGAAGAAAAGAGAGAGGCTGAAGAATAAAAAGAAAAGAATTCATTTTTCTTGCTAATTGTTAAATTTCTTTTTGCTTTCAATTGTTGTAATAAGGCATGTTGTAATTAGAAAAACTCTTATTTGCCTTACTTCTTTTGAAATAAAATAGAAAACTAACATGTTTTCTTGCTAATAAAGTAGATCGTTTGAGTAAATGTGTTTTCATATGGGATTTTGCATATTCCTTAAGTTTAAATCATTTGGCAAAATTCATGTTCTTAAAATTAACTTAATTATACCTCCTAAGAATTGTTTTAAATAGCTTGGTGAATTTTAAGTAATGTATACCTCCCAGTGAACGACCTAGACTCAACCAGTTAAAAAGGAAATCTAAAATGTTAGGTTAATTCGACCCTATACTACTTAACCGACAAAAATTCGAGTTAACCTAAGTGACTTTTCTCTACTCTTAATTAAGTAAAATTAACTTAATTAACTGAGTTGAGGTAAGAACAACCATTTTAATGGCGCCGTTGCTGGGGAGGCAACCTTTTGATTCACCAAAACATTATCTAATTTAATTGTGTAAATAGGAGGTATTTGTAATTATAATTTTACTATTTTTAATGTTTTTTTTTCTAATTAGTTTTGTTTTTGTTTTGTTTTCTGTCTTCTTTTCAGGTTTACCTTTGTGAGTGATCTCAAGAGAAGGCGGGAATCTGATGCTGTTTTGTTATTTCTTCTTTTGTGAGTATTTCTATACTTTTGTTTTGTTACATTAAAAATTAAAAAAATGCAAAAATACATTATATCTGACTAACAGTAGCATACAATAGGCATACACTCTTAGGAGTGTATTTTCTATTAGTATTAGTGCGAATTTGACTCAGGAAATTTTTACTGTTTTTCTCGCATCAACGGGAAAACACGAGAAAATCCGTGTAGATCCTTGTCCTTTGAGATTTAAAAAGACCATATTTTTGTTTGAAAAGATTTAAAAAGTGGCCATTGAATTTTAGTTGATATATTCTTGTAAAAGATTAACTAAAAAAGAGGAAGTTAGAAATTGTGACTAAATTTGATTGCAGAATGCATGCGAGTTTTATCACTATCGTCTGTTGCACGCTATCGCACACACAGCGCGATCACTAGAGTCACACAAGTCTATTTTTCTATCACTCCTCTTTGCACCTCTTAGGGCTTTGGTTGAAGATCAACGAGTCTGTCTCACTACTAGAGCCCCGAGGAGGCAGTAGTGAGCGGTCTGGATCCTAGACCTTTGAGCCTTAAGGTTACGCACTTGCGTAGACACAGGTTAGGACGCGTATTTTGATACTCTTACTCTATTTGTTTGCATCGAATTACTTTTGCGTATCCTAGGAATCTCTTCTTTCCTTTGAAAGAAGAGCAAAACCTGCGTCTTTGTGCTGTTTTGCAGGTTTTTGTGCCGCTATTTTTCTGGTGGTGTGTGTGTGCCTTTGCACATTATTTTCCATTTTATGGATGGGAGGCGATCCTTGCATCCGCCTCTTACATTATCGTTGACAAGTGATCCCAGGCCGGTTGCAGATAAGCAACCAATGGTTTTCCCGTTTGATCCATCTACTTCTATGGATCAGATGCAGAATCAAAATCCCAAGATCCCTTCCTCTTCTGGTTAGGGGGAGATGCTGCCTTTTGATGTTCATGAGGCGCTCCTGAACCAGAATCTTAGGATGCTTGAGCAGACAAGACAGATCAATCTATTAACGACAGCCCTAAACAATTTGCAGACTCTTCAAACCCATCCTCCACCTCAACCTGAGGTCGGTTTTGAAATCCCTGATTTACCGATTCCTCATCCAAGGCCTCTACTTAGAGGTTACTACAACCCATCTAATGCACAAGTAGAGCTTAATGTTAGGATACCTATTGGGGGGAATGATCCTGAATTAAAGCCGAATATTATAGGTCTAATCCCTCACTTTCATGGATTTGCATCCGAGGATCCATTTCAACATATAGAAGATCTTAAGAATTTATCTCGAACTCTTGGACCTCGAAATCAAAATAGGGAAATCCCACTTATGAAAATGTTCTCTTTTAGCCTTAAAGATAAAGCTGCTTATTGGTATAGAGCTATTGCAAGACCAATCTCAACTTGGGCTGAACTCGAATATGCTTTTCTAAAGAAATTCTTTCCAATTGGTCAAACTATTGCTTTAAGGTGAGCTATTACTACTTTCAATCAAAACCAAGGAGAACCAATTCATGAAGCGTGGGAACGTTTTCATGAATTGCAAATGAAATGCCCACATCATGACATCCCTCGTTGGCAACTCATGCACATCTTTTACTATGGTTTACAAGAGGGCATTCGCAATCTAGTCGATGCCTCTTGTGGAGGGAATTTCCTAAATCGCGACGCAGAATCCGCCTCAGAATTATTTGAAGGGATAGCGGAAAACTTGATCAATAACGCATCTATGTTGCAATTTACGCGGGGAGCAAACATGAATCATCAAAATCCGCACAAGGGCATTCACCAGATCGGTAACTCATCCAGTTCAAAGGATTTAGAGATAATTGCAGAAAAACTGGACAAAGTCGATATCGTAGCAAAGCATCTCGACCAGGTCAGAAATACAATGAAGACTCTTACACCTCTACTTGCTTCGAATCTTGTGCATCTACTTGTTTCGCAAATTCCCACGGGGAGGGAATTTGTGAATAATCTGGATTCGAGAGATCCATTTTCCTTAGGTTTTCTATCTACTTCACCAACCCAAGCAGGGACCTTTGTCCCACAATCTTACCCACCCTTTCCTGTTGCAGAAAACACATCATATCTTTTAGGTTTACACGCCATCTAGGAAAACACTCCAAGACCAAACCCTTATTCAAATTCCTATAATCCTGGATGGAGAAGCCACCCAAATTTCTCTTGGGCTGATCAAAATCAAAATCAAAGACCAAATTATCCAAATCAGACCCATTTTAACCCACCTCCATTGCCTCCTCAGCAATCAAATTTAAGGCCTAACCCGATGAGTCTGTAGAATTACTCTAGGCCTATTAGAGATACATAGCTAGACCAAATTTTAAGAGCTGTGTTAGAGAGTTAGTGACAAAATGCTGAAGCTCTCGCTGAGATCTATAGGCAATGTAAGGTAGAGTTGGCTGATTTACGAAATCAAATCACGCTTTTGGCTGAGTCTCGTCAGCCAGGTACCCTTCCATCTCAGCCAATTCCAAATCCTAGGAATTTGCCAAATCCTAGGCAAAATCAAGGCCAAGTCCATTTCCTTAATCAGGCCTTTGATTCTAATCATAACCCATCCTCTATACTTCCTGAAAATAATTCACCGAACCCGCATTAGTAGCCTATTTTGTATCAAAATGGCCCACCTGTTATTGAGAATCAAAACTGACTCTGCTGATCATCTAAACTTGGTTGAAATCATTTCTTAAATTGCCTTAATCTTTAACATTCTACATCTCAACCTCAATCAGATCTAATCTTCATGAGATTCACTCTGATCTTCCTAAGATTTTTCACAAGAATCTGATTTTGGGTTCTGCGAGATCTATTCTAGGCAATTTCTGGACGAGTTGTAACTGGGTGATTTAATCTGTTTTTCTATTTTTGAATCAATTCTTTCATAACTCCTTTGCTTTTATCATATACCTATTCTTTTTAGGAGTTCTTTACTAGGGTTTACACCTAGCTGAAGGCGTAAAACTTAGCATTTGTACATAGCTGTTTCCTATTTTTACCTTTTGATTTTGTTCTACACTTATTCTGAACTTTCACTTCATATTATACCGATTATCTTCATTTAGTCCGACTGACCACTCTGACCTTTGGTCAGAATTAAAATCTTCCGTATAGAGATCTTTGATCTCTATTCGACTCCTTCCATCACCTTATACTAAACGAAGTGTAATATCTTTTCACCCTTCTTACAATGAGGACATTGTAAAATTTTAGCTTGGGGGGGTGTTGAAGTAAAATGTTCACTTTAAGTGTGGGTTAAAATAAAAAAACACATAAAAATTAAATATTCATGAAATTTAAAAAAATAGAAATTCTAAAAATGATAAAAAAATTTTAAAAAAATCAAAAATTTCATAAAAATTTGAAAATTTTTTGAAAAATCATAAAAATTGAAAAATCTTATATACATAAAAAATATATATAAATACAAAAATTTGAAAAGAAAATTCATAAAAATAATAAGAGGGGTATATTCATTTTTTTAAAGAAGAAAAGAAGAAAAAATATATATATATATATTTACTATAATTAAGAGTTTAATTTTCTTTTAGGTCAGAAATTAAAATGTATATAGAATATATATAGAATATTTAAGAGCATTCAATTCTTAGTTAGATTTTTACTTAAACATTTTGTAAAAGCACACTTTTGTTTTTAAAATTTTTAAAACAAGATTTTATTTGAATTAGGAATCTTTAAATCTTTTAAAGATTTGTTTTTCTATTCTTACCTTGAATTAAGAAACTAAGTGTATTAAGATTTAAACTTAAGTTTTGAGGTTAAATTATAACTTTCTAATCAATTAGATTAAGTAATCCTTTTGCTTTTTGAAAATTTGATTTTATCATAAAGTTAAGTAAAAAGACCAGATATTTAGAGTTATTTAAACAGAGAGTTAGTAGAATTTTAGTTTACAAGACTTACAGGCCTAAGATAAATAACTAGACTTGGTAAATTTTATCTTGACGAATCCTATAGGAGGAAACTAAGAATTTGAAGAACTTGAGAGTGAAGGGCTTTGTTGTCCAAGCTCTAGTTTGAGAGCTAAGTAACCTAAATATCTAAATTCACACACATAGAATTGTCTTGTTGGCATCTGAGACCGCGAAAACACAGAGGTTAAGGGATCAGTTCTGAATCCTCTTTAGTCCAAGGATTTTCGCGGTGCGATTCTTGAAAGGGTGAAGGATGTGCCACTCACCTAGAAAAAGGATTTGGAGAATAATGATAGTAAGAAAAATGAGAATGGGGGACAAGAAAAAGAGAAAGAAAAAAAATAATAAAACACCCTGGAGTTAAGTACCTCGTTACAAAAGGGTGCTTATGCAATTTTTCCATAAAATAAATAAAGCATCTCGTTACAAATGGATGCTACCCTTCCTTCCATCAAATAAAAAGAACACCTCGCTACAAATGGGTGTTCTAACCTATAGAAAAAATGAAAAAAAGATATCGAGATAAAAATATTAAGAATAAGAGACCCAGTGGTCCACCGGGGAGATATACACAAAAAGTGTTGACCTCAGGATAGAAAACTGGTGAGGAGAAAGCAACCAAACCTGAGTAAGGTCAAGCCAAAGGCTTGAATTGGAATAATTGGGATTGAAAATTGATGTCTTAAGATATAGATTTTTGCAACTTTGGATGCCTTTAGGACAATTCTCTTCACTAAGCACGGATGTTTTAAAATCATAGCTACTGAACCTTGGTATTGGGCAACGAAGCCTAAGAAATCGGGTTTTGAAGATTTTAAGTTGAGACCTAAAGGAGAAGAATTGACAGAATCCTAGGTCTAGAAGTTATTCTTAGTGCTGTAGGCTAGTAAATTAGAGTTTTACTACTCTAAATTTGATTAATAATGAGTATCTGGTTAATTTGCTTAAACTTATATTAATAAAAGTCAAATATCATAAACAAAGGATCAACTTAATTCTATTGAGTTTTTGAGTTAAAATTTAATTCTCAATTCTTAAGTTTTGTTTCCTTAAAACACTTTGTATTCTAATTTGAGTTAAGAATAGTTACAAAGATTAAGAGATTTTTAAAGAATTCTAATTTTGAATAAAATTCTTGTTAACAAATTATCTTAAGTGTGTTTTGAAAATGTTATAATTATAAATCTAAGTAAGAAAATTTTCACAAGTGCTCTGTACTTTAATCATTTATATTAAATCTAAAAAATTTTTGACCTAAGCTTTCCTCTACATAGTTATTATTTATAATAATTTAAACCCAAGTGTTTTAAATCATCATAGTCGTAGTTAATTTTACTAGGGACTAGCAAAACTTTGGCTTAGTGGTATGATGAGAGACTCATCACGATCTCTAATTACCCCTAATTAACTAGTCTTCCTAATTAATTAGCTAAGGTTATGAGTATATAAGGGTTAATTATAAAATAAGGGATATTTAGTAAAGGACCTTAAAATAAGTTTAAAATGATATTTTAACATTCAATTAATATTATTAACAATTTAATTAATAATTGGACTCAAAATCTTATTAATCATTCCCTTAATTAATAAGTTAAGTAACTTAAACATAATATATACTTAAGTATGTAATAACTTAAGTAACTTTACTTAATTTAATAAAATTAACTTAAAATGGTAAAAAATGTAAATTCAAGGTCTAAACATAATAGTTATCTTATTAACTAATATATATAAAAAGTTAAGAAAGATCTAAATTAAAATAAACCTTTAAAACCTAGGTTTACATTTAGGTCCTTAAAATTCATTGCAATCAGATCCTTAATTTTCATATAGGTCCTTAATTTTCACTACATTTAGGTCCCTTTCATCATCATCTTCTTCTTCTTCTCCTTCAGCCGATTGAACGGCTGACAACGGAGAGTGACTCCACCGTGCGATCACCGCCCGCCGACATCATCCTTCCTTCTCCAAGCTCTTGGAGCTTGCGCTCACCACTCCATCTTCATCCATCGGTATGGATTACTCAGAAATCTTAATTTTTGGTGGGAGTTAACCTCATCGTCGTCGGAGATGATGTCGGAGGTTAAGCTCCCCAAGCTTCTTCTTCGTCCAGACTCCACCGTCTTCTTCGTCGCTATTCACTATAAATACCCCCTCACCCCTCTGATTTCTCTCAAGTTGGCTCCCTTCCCACTTCTTCACTGCAGCCGACTTCGATAGGCTATTCTCTCCGCAGCTCCAGCAACTCTCCATCTCGTCTTCCGACTTCTCCATCCAGCCAGAGGAGCTTCGCCAAGGTCAGCTGCGTCTCTAGACAAAGGCGATGACCAAGGAGATCCTCTGCACCATCCATTTCCGCCTGTCGGAGAACTTCTTCTTAAACCCTCTAGTTTCGTCGTCCGCCATGAGCCTTCAGCGGAACCCCGTTGACCCCTTCATCCAGGTAACAGTAGATTAGGAGTAGGATAGTTTAGGTAGGTAGTTTGTCAGGTAGTTTAGTTGTAATGTTTGATTTCTCAGATCATCTTCTTCGACTCCGGCAAGTTCCTTGAGCTCGCCAGAGCTTTGATTTTATCTTTTTAACTCACTCATCACCTTCCTCTATCACTCATAACCATTTCTAATCCATTAAAACACTAAACTGATCACTGTTTCGCTTAATTCACCTTCACCTTCAACAGACACTGTCGTTGTCCATGGCGACAACATCTGAGCTTAGATCCACCTTCATAGGGTTCTCCACCACCTATTCAAAACCTAAGGACACTGTTTTACACTTTAATTTGCATAATTACCACCTATAATCTAAATGCCCAATTTGTAATTAAGCTCCTGAGCTTGCTGTCAATGGCAGCTCAGGAGTAGTTGAATCTCTTAATTAATTATATAATTATGATCACAATTACTTTTTGACTTGTCTCAACCATTCAATTGAATGGGAGAGTAAGTCCTGTGCTTCAACCCTTAAAAACCATTTAAACTGAATTCACTGTTAATTCTTAGTTCTAATGATCAATTAAGGACTTTAATGAGTTCCTGAGGTTCCTTGCAACCTTAGGAACCTTTTCAAATAAAAAATGGCATGATTTCTCTTTCTGTACATGAATTCCATCTTTTTCTGGACTCACCAGAGCTTCGGCAAGCTCCGGCAAGTCATTTTTGACCTTCAGCCTTTAGAAATTGTTAAGAAGCTCCAGGATGACTTAATTTTGATTTTTGATTTGTTTGAGGTCATTTACTTGAAGATTTAACACCTGGAGTTGTAGTTACTGAGTTGCCTTCTCCAACTTCGGCAGAGTTGTAGAAGTCGGTGTAGAAGCCTGAAAGCCACACTTGAGGTATTTAGAAGCTTCAGTGCAGTACACTGAAGCTAATCCTGACCTCAGTTTAGTGTAGAAACCTTCCAATCAATCTGACGAACAGAATGCTTTTAGAGTTCAGGCGATGAGCTTGGAACCCTAGATGTTTAGGTTAGAACACCTGATTAAGGGATTGGGAAGATTTCTAAGGCTGAGAGGATTCTGTTTAAGGTGTCAATTTCATGAAATGGAGCTTAAATCAGAAAGTCAAAATTCCAAGCTTCACAGTCAAACTAAGGTTGAGATTTTGATTCTGAGCTTAATTTGAGGAATTGAGGAGTTAGAATCATTTCTGAGAATCTGTTGAATGATTTTAGAGAGGTTAAAGTGAGCTCAGACCTGTTTATCTGATGGAATTAATCAACTGTCAGTTTGGGTTGTTTTCGTACCCAAATTGATAGCAGTGCCTTTATGATGAGATTTGAAGTTGAATTCTACCCAGATGAGCCTGTTATATCCCTTAGAGTTTGTTTCAATCGATTAGAAATGTCCTTAACTATCTGTTGCACTTGTCTTCATCTAAATTCCAGTCTCTGAAGCTTTCAAAGATGCTTCAACCTTCTCTGTGTTTTCTGAAGCTTCTAGGAGCTCAAAACCCACACAAGTAGCTGCGGAATTACTTGTAGAACCTATTTAGACCCTTACTGAGAGAGGAAAGTCCAGTCTATGGACTCTGTGAGCATTATTTCATTTCCAGGCCGCAAATCAAGTTGCCTGGTTCAGCTGATGGTTCAAAAATAATTTTTGGTTGAGAAGAAAAAAAAACCCTGTTCAGCTGATGGTTCAAAGGAAAGGTTAAGTGCTGAAGGCTAAATGCTTAAGGAAAATCACTAAGGGAAGAAGGGTAAAGAAAGAAAAGAGAGAGAGAGGCTGAAGAATAAAAAGAAAAGAATTCATTTTTCTTGCTATATGTTAAATTTCTTTTTGCTTTCAATTATTGTAATAAGGCATGTTGTAATTAGAAAAACTCTTATTTGCCTTACTTCTTTTGAAATAAAATAGAAAACTAACATGTTTACTTGCTAATAAAGTAGATCATTTGAGTAAATGTGCTTTCATATGGGATTTTGCATATTCCTTAAGTTTAAATCATTTGGCAAAATTCATGTTCTTAAAATTAACTTAATTATACCTCCTAAGAATTGTTTTAAATAGCTTGGTGAATTTTAAGTAATGTATACCTCCCAGCGAATGACCTAGACTCAATCAGTTAAAAAAGGAAATCTAAAATGTTAGGTTAATTCGACCCTATACTTAACCAACATAAATTCGAGTTAACCTAAGTGACTTTTCTCTACTCTTAGTTAAGTAAAATTAACTTAATTAACTGAGTTGAGGTAAGAACGTACCAGCGAAGTCAGAGATGACGCGCATTGGTGGGTTTGTTCGGTGTAGCGGTTGGGTGAGTAATAGGGCAAAATAGGATGGGGGTTTTGTGCGGGTGGATGAGGCGAAGCTTACGAGGTGGTTGGCGAGGCGGATGAAGGGGTGTAGCGGCAGATACGCCTCACCGGAGGAGCAGTTGGAGATGGGGAAGACGAGGGTGAACGGCGGCGTCGAGGGTTATTTTTTTGGGATTTTTGAATAGGAAACTAAACTAGGAACCTAGAGAGACCTGACTACCTATTCTAAGTGGACAAAAGGGGGGAGAACCGCACTAGTTTTGGTACATCGACGACGAAGAAGACGAACTCTCCGGTAGGAAGGAATGTCGTGAAGATGTGGAAGGGGACAACCGCTGGTATTACGGCACGTGGAAGAATCTGAGGATGAAGAATCTGCTGCTGGTTTTGCGAGTACGGATGAGGAAGGAGGTCGAAGATATCGCTAGAGCTCGCGGAGCTTTTCAGCCAGAGAGGAGGGAAGAAATTGGGGTAATTCCGCCCAAAAACAAGTCTGGGATGGACGGTATGCATTGGGGCTTCTTTTATAGGCCTTTGTAGGATGATTTGAGCTTGGGAAGAAAACTTCCCAAGCAAGGAAAGTCATCAGAATAGGAAAATTGAAAGATACCTAAATCTCTCATGCGTTCGCATGAGAGATTGGGAAAGTTGTTGGGTTCAAGACCGAATTCAATGGAAAGAGGACTCCATGAAGAATCTCTCTTCCAATTTTAGAAGGGATTCATTGATCAGAGAAGGAGTTCTCTTCAATCAAAGGTCGTCGGAGTTGTAGGATTAGGATTCTAGGGTGGTAGGGACCTTTTTGTGAAGAATACAAAAAATTTGGGGGGCTTTTTGTGAGGAATTCAAAAGTTGAGGGGCTATTGGAGATAAATAAAGTCAGACTTGGACCAAAGTGCAAACCAGGTCGAAACAATCTTAGATTAAGCCCAAATTTTGGTACAAACCTAATTTGGAACTAAGGAATCTAATGGTGAAGTTGGATTTTTGTTTTGACCTAGTTTGACTGGAAAATTTATGTAAAAACCTAAATTAGGGCAAAAGTTTATCTGTCTCTATTTTGGGTCAAGATGGGTTCCAATGGTCAAATCAAGGATGCCAAACCCTAGAGAATATTTTTTTATGAATTTTAGAAGATTTAGGTGAATTTTATCCTGACCAGAAGCTAAATTAATTAAGTGGGTCTGTTTTTAGGGTTTAAGAAGTCATTTAATTCTCAAAAACGCAAAAACCCTTTTCTGTCTGTTCTAACCCATTTGTTAGACTCTTAAGATCATTTGAATTTTAATTAACCCCTGAAAAATCTCGTGATTGTATTGCAATTGAGATATGCTGTTAAAATTGTAATTTTACCCTATTTTAGTGTCTTTTTCTCATAATTATTATGCAATGAATTAGGACTCTCTAGCAGTTATATAAAAGAGTTTAATAATGGAATATGACTAAATAAAGCTACATATGGCTGATGATGACGTTATCATCACACAGCCATCAAAGTAGCGAGTAAAGTGGGAGGGGGCATCGTTATTGCAGCCGTTAGGAGAAGAAAGGATTAATAAAATAAGAAAAAGAAATGAGGGTTATTTGTACATAAGCCCTCGAAAGAAATGTTAATTCAAATGAATGCATGTAATGCAACCTAAAAGATTAATTATTTCAATGCATGCTATGTATAGGAAACATTAAATGCATGAACTATTTAAATGCATGAAATATGCATGAAAGCAAATCTATAAATTAATCTATTTACATACTAATGTATACTATGTATATATTACTATTAATTTAATGTCTAGGCATTAAAATACATAAATAGCTCACAAATATGGGCTCATCACGTATCAAGGCACAACACGTGTCGCATGCGCATTAGGCACATGGACCGAGTGTGGTTCGCATGAGCCGACTAGTTTGGTTTGGTTTAAGACCCTTTCGTACTGTTTCGAGCGGTTCAAGGCCTTCCCAACCTTTGATTTCAACAAATAAGGTACCGTTGGAATCATATCGATGTGTACCACATGTTGGTATAGTTTATTTTCAGTTTTGAGTATTATTTCTCAAGTAAAAAATTAGAAACATGATTAGGTGTCTCTGACCATGTTGTTGGTCCATTTGAACCATGTCTGGCCCCAGTACATGCATGAATTTCGAGGTAGGTGTGGAGACTGCCCCAGGTCCTATGCGCATGATTCAGAGTCACCGTGGCCCTTAGGTGACATTAGGTAGAGTAGTCCCTCTCTTTCTCCATATAGTTTGTCTACATTGTGACTTCTCATATTGCACCAGTTAGCATGCATTCTTACCTCTTCCTGAGATCAAAACCCGTCTTCGTGTTTCTTGCTATCTTGGGTACTTGAATGTTAAACATGGATGTTGTAAATCAAGTTATGACTTGGATTGTGAATAGTTAATTTGATATAATTAACTATTAGGTTAATTACAACGATTCTCATGATTTAACGGATTATAAAGTATTAAGCTTATTGGATATGGCCTTATCATAGCATGTGTAAAATGAACTCTGTTGTTCATAAAACTGACATCATGGTGATTGTTAATTAGTAATTTAATCACCATCTGAAGTGGAAACTACTTCTAAACGGATAAGTAGAGGATAATGTGAATATTTAGAAGTCTTGGAATTTAAAAGTGTAATTGTTGGTATGGTTGATTAGATACCAATAAATGATACAGTTATATGAAAATGCTCAATACGACAGATTTGTCAGGAATTAAAAGAATTAGATAAGACTCACCGGATTTTGGCTGTAGCTTTGGTCTTTCAGATCGGTTTCAGGGGCAGGTTTAGGGAGTTGCTGGCCTCCCTATGACTCTTTGGTTAGGCTTAGCGGCCAACTAGGATAGTAGGATGCGTGGTTTGAGGTTGGGTTCTTTATTGGCTGGAGGGTGGGTCATTGGTTGTCTGTGGTTCAGTGTACGTAGTGCTCACTACAACAATTCCACCTTTGACATCAGTTGAAAATAGATGGCAAACCTATTTTAACCGACACAATTAAGCGACACCGTTATTAGCGTCATTGTTTCTTTTACCGCTAGTTACAAGGAACATCGAACATCAAAATATTGTTAGACAAAAGGACAAATTGGATATTTTGCCGTCGTTTAAAACCTGATGGCAAATTGATTTCCCGTCGCTTATGAAAAAATCGTCGGCATTTCTACATCACTTTTTCCCTCCTTTGTTTGCCCTTTCATTAGGTTTGCCATCATTTAAATGAATACAACGTCGCTTGTATAAACAACGGTAAATGAGTTTTTACTGTCATTTATCCAAATAAGTGATGGTATATAAGTTTCGGGGAAGAGGAAAGCTTCTCTTTTTTGTCGTTGCTGTTTAAAATAAGTGACGGTAAATGTACAACCTTCACAATCAAGATTAAACTTTAATGCCATCGCTTTTTTCCAAAATCAATGGCAAATGTAAGGTTTTTTTTAATTTTAAAATTATGGGAATTACCTACTAAACCTACTTAAAAGACCTGCTTTTATACAAAAATAGCTAATGAAAATGAAGAGAGGTTTATATTTCATAAATATAAAGTCTAGTACATAAAAAGTTTGAAAATGAAATATTTACATAAAAAGGGTAACATGAAAAACATAACAAAAGAAAATGGATAAAAATCAAACTGCTGCTACCCCGATGCCACCAGTTCCACCTACACCGCCTATGTCATTGTCGTCTCATCTATAGATGCTAGGATCTGATGAAGACGGATGCTCTGGCTAACCCATCTTCAGAAGAAGGGTTAAAAGCATATAGATCTTATTATCCGTCCTACTCATCTGTGATTACATGGCATCCATCTGATTCTTCATATATGACTCTCTCTTCTCCCTCTCCTCTCGTCTCTGTAGTGTGTCAATCTTTTGATGTAGCTAATCGACGACACTAGATGAGACAACACCTTTCCTCCCATACTAGCTAGACAAGGTGTGTGCCCCCCTACACTACGAAGGAAACCACCGTGGTCTAGTGGCATCACTCTCCTAAATGCCTCCTCTGAATCTAGAGGTTGCTGGATGCTGTCGGAGGTCTTGTCAGTGGGAGGATGTACTAAGTGTATCATTTTCTCCTAAATGTATTAAAAAATATTATTATAATATATATATACAAAGTTATCAATTTTTTGAGTTTAGGAAACTTACGTGTCTCTCCTGGTATGTCTCATGAATCCACTTACGAGCACCCTCAGTTGCAGCCTTATTGTGGCTAACCTTGAAGATATCCATTCTACTCATCTCCCTCCCATCATGTGTAGCAGACTAAAAATATGAAAATAATACAATTATATTAAGATAACTTACAAATTAAGTAATATACAAGTGTGAAGTAGTTACAATACTTACGTAATGGCTTCTGACCATCTCGATGCTCCTTCAACCCAAACAATGGGTTTATGATGGAGCTTTGGCCCTATTGACCTATTTTTCCTTGCTTGCTCCTGTAATAAAAGCATATATATATAAATTAATATACACAATAATATTCTTTATGAATTTAAGATATATGAAATTAATAGAATCATTTTTAATCAATTACTAACCTCCACCTTGGGATCCAGCCAATACTCACATGCCTACTTCCAATGTTCAGGCATGGCATCAAGAGGACAATTCTCCATTGCCTCCTCGGGTGAACTGCAGTTCGAGAAAAAACTAAATACCAAATATAAATTGTTTGAAATAATATATGAAATTATGTACATAATAAAAATGTAAATTGATAAATGCCAATTTATCATCATTCTTATGCCCTAAAACAAACCTAGCTCTTAAAATTTTAACTCCGTAAACGAGTTTCTGGGTTGCATCTAGGCATCAATTAGACTAGGCATGCATTGCATGATTTTTTGTATTTTTTGACACGTTTATTTGAGTGTTAGGGTTGAATAGATAATCAGATCCCTAAAACCTTAACATTCAAGAAGGCAACAGGTGAAGAAGAAGCTCAATTTAGCTGAACCATAGCTAAATCTAGCTCATCATAGCTGGATACCAGCTCACTTGGATTAGGGTTAGCTCTCTTAAGCTCCATTCAGCTCATCTTAGTTGGATGGTAGCTTAGGGTAGCTCAACTTAGCTCAAGTCAGCTTAGATCCAAGTCAACCTAGTTGAGTCTAACTCCTCTTAGCTCCAATCAGTTCACTGGGAGCTCTAGCTAGCTCAACTAAGTTGACAGGAGTCCACCTCAGATTAGATCCAGTTACTTCTAGCTCCACTCAACTGAAGTCAGCTGAAGATGACCTCAACTAGCTCAGGCCAGCTGAAATCTAGCTCCCGAAGATTTCACTCAGCTCAACCTAGTTGAGCTAAGCCATTTAACCTAACCTAGATACTCTAGCTAGCTAGGTTATCTCTGGGAAGATCAGACCTAGCTTACCTCAGCACAATTCAGCAGAAGCCAGCTCACTTTAGCTTGGCTTAGCAGCTAGCAAAGAACTATCAAGCTAAGCCAGCTAAGTTAGCTCCTTGCTATTCTCTTCAGCAACCACCAACTCCAGTGCTGCTCCAGATAACTCTTCCTCAACTCCTCTATCCAAAACCCTAGCTCCCTCCTACCTTCTCCACTACTACCCTACTAGTTAAGCTAGCTTAGTTTAGGTCCACCTAAGCTCCATACTCGTGGTCATCCACCTAACCCTAAGTACCACCTAAGTTAACTACCTAAGCCTTCCTACTTTTGGTGCCAACATCACCTTCCTTGTAACCCGTCACCTTGGCGCCAAAAATGATGCCTCTTCACCCCTCAACCACCACCAAAAGGTACCTACTTTTGGTGTCATTCTTTCCCTCCAAAAGCCCCATCATCACCAACTTACACCTACCCTCTCAACACATCCTGACCCTCCACCTAACCACCTTCTAGAACACCCCCAAATTGGCACCAACTTGGTGGTTGCCAACCACATTGGATGGCCACCTTTTGGTCCATGATTACCCCTATTACACCCATTGGGTTGGCGCCAATCTATCCCCTCCTTAAGATCCTTCAACCACCTCCATTATGCCATCCTGGCCATTCAACTAAAGGCCACTAAACCCCCTTCATATCCCTTGGTTTGGCACCACCCATCCATGGCCCTTACATCATCTAACCACCACCAAAAACCTATCCTAGCCATCCATGCCATGCATGCCTACCTACCCCCTTAACTCCTCTATAAAAAGGTCCATAACCACCACCATGGGAGACACCTTTGGCTTCATTATTCCACCATTATTCTACCTATTATAGCCAACCAAGAGAAGAAGAAGGAGTAGAAGAAGATTAAGGGGACACTCTGTCCCCTTGGTGCTTTCCTGCCTTCTCTCTTGTGCCCCCACCAGCCAGAGGACCAACCAAGCAAGGAAGACGTCTAGGAGGAGGTTCTTGAGAGTGGTGCACGCCCACCCTAGGAGGAGGTCTTTTGGGTTGAATTCTTCCACCCATGGAGGAGCAAGGGTATGCTCATTTAGGGCTTGCTAAGGAGGACACACCTTAGAGGAGCACCTCAAGGAAGGGATTAGGAGAAATCCTTTTCAGGCCCAGGAGTAGCTGAGCTTGGAGCAAGGACCTTCTCCTCTTCACCAACATCACTAGGGGGATTTTTGTTTTCATTTTTTGTATTTTTATTTCTAGTAATAAAAGCATTCCTCTACTAGTGATCTTGTAAAATATTTTTTCTCTATATATAAAGTTTCCTCTTCTATAATTTTTGTTTTCATTTAATTAGTTGCTTTTTACTATAGTGCACTCACACCCTCTCTCTAATTACCCTAGGTCTTCACGTACCTAGGGTGAGCATAGGAAGAGGATCTTTTTGTCACTTAGGTTTTAGCAATTCTAGTGTAGTCTTCCTTCATATTCAATTGCCCTTTTATTTCAAAACTCCAAAAAGAATCTTATATTTAAAATTCACAAAAAGAAAGTTGATTTCCAAATATCAAGCGAGAGTCTTTAATTTGCATTTCTACCTCCCTTTGGACGACCCGAATACTTTCCCAAGTACTTGATTTTATAAATTTTAAAAGTGATCGAAAGTGCGTGTTACAACGATACAAATCCTAATTTCAAATCATGCATTTCTCACATCATAAATGTTTAAAAATTGTTACCTTTCTCTTGCTCTCTGTCCTCCAATCTCTGTGGATTTTGGCGGTGGGCTTAAGGATATATCGAGAGGCATTGGGGTCGTCAACCCAATCATAATTTGCCTACATTTATTTTAAAAAAATATGTCAATCTTACTTAATAATAATTTTAAGATAAAGTTATAAACAAAATAATTAAAATAAATGGAATTACCTTCAACTGTCGAAGAAGCAGCTTCTTCAACTCTACGGGCACCTTCCTCCTGTCGAAGTAGCAAATGGGCACAATGGACTTAACTATTGTGCCCACTCGACTGATGAAGCCCAGGTGATTCTCTGCCTCCCTTGTCATTTTAAGCTTGATCATTATTCTCAGGCCCTAGGGATACGTTGGAGGTCGAAATTCTTTGTCTTTCCCTGTCCTTTTTTTACTTTACATGTGTAAACATCAATCATATTCATTATATTTTTCTAAAGTTATAATAAACATTAAAATATAGAAGTAATTAGCTTCTTAAAAGTAGAGGAGTTCTTACCAATACTTGTTCCCGCCGCTAAGGGGTCCACATGAATTGGGGACGTACTCCCCACCATCTCATCCTCCGCCTCCTCCCCCTCCTCTCCTCTCCTCTCCCTTCATGTCATCGTTCCCATCTTCATCCTCCTCATTTGATGCTCCATAATCTAGATCATCCTTTACTCTCTCTGGCAAGGTAGGAGCAATCTCCTTTCCCTTTCCCTTCCCCCTTATGTGTAGTAAATGTGCCAGGTCCCTAGGTCATACAAAACGTGACTGGGGAGGCCTAGCACTTGGGGGGTGGCTGGGCTTGCTGTTGAGAGGGTGACTGAGCCTACTGTCGGGGGGGTGGTTAAGGTTGAGGAAACAGATCAGGCTGGGTGGATGGCTGTGTCTCAGGGGGACCCTTTCTTTTGGGTTTTTTCTTAAACAACTTCATATGTAACAAGAAATAAATGCAATAATTAATACAATTGAAAGTCATTAATATACAAATCATTAATGAAAAAAGTTTGACAAACATTAAAAAGATATTTTAAAAATTCGGCAGAGTTTCCCCTTAAATTTTGAGGTTTCTTTATAAACCTACATATTAAAATGAAAGTTGGCATACCCAACATTGAAAAAAATTGCAAGGATAAACCACAAGGACTTGCATATTTACAACTCTATCTTGTAACACCGTTCATTGAAATAACAATAAGGAAAGCAACAACATTCTAAATGTTCAAAGAGCTAACTACTACAAATCTTTGTAGCACAATGCTACTTACACAAAGCCCTAAAAATACCTACAAGCCATGCACAACAAGGAGGGGAATAACAGAAATGACATGTGTGATTTGGGTGTGCCTTTGGTGCATCATGGCATGGAGTTGTGGGATGGGAAATAGGGATGAAGTGAAGGTAGTTGTAGTGGTGATAATGGGGGTGATTACTACCAAGTAGAGGGTCATTGGCCTAAGCTAGGTGAGTGTGATAAACTGTGTGTAGGTGCCTAGAAGTGAGTGGCTCGATAATGTGAGTGGTTATGTTCTCGTTAGTCCTACGGTGTATGGTGATTGCTAGTGCGAAGGTTAGGGAGATGATGATTTGGGCTCGATCATGGGATTTGATGTCGTTCATGGAATGGTGAAGGGACGACCATGGGATAAGCTAATAATTGAGAAGCTAGGCATTCAACTAGGCTCCTAGAATGTGTTGATGGTGATTATATGATTGAGTTGGGTTCCTAAATGGATAGGCTAGAGTTGTGGTTTTAGGCATGGGTTATGGTGAGGTGATTAGGAATAGGTCAAGGTATAAATACTAGGTTGAAAGATGGTCCTAACAATTCTAATGTGGCGAGTGTTAGTATGGGTGTATCTAGGATTGTGAGAGGGTGTACGTGTGTTTATGTGAATGTGGGTGTGTGCAGAATGAGTGAAGAGAGTGAGGTGAGGTGATTAAGTGCATGTCTAGGTGATGTGACAAATAAGCGTCACCCCACATCTCATAGCGTCATTTAAAAAATTTTGGCAGAGTTTCCCCTTAAAATTTGAAGTTTTTCTATAAACCTACATAGCACATAAGTGGGTACACCCTACATCCATTCAAATAAACGAAATATAAATCAAACAACTGGGTACACCCCACATCCATCCAAATAAAATAGCTAAACATGCAACACAAGTGGGTACACCCCACATCTATTCAATGAAATAAAAAACAAGATGTGGGCACACCCCACATCTAGCAAAAACCTATAATTTCATTGAATTAAATTGAAAACATTGAAATTATACTTCTAACTACAACAGCCTCTGAGTATGCCTGTCACCAATAACCTGTAATTTAAAAAACAAAAGTAATTAAATAAAATATTATAAATAATAGTGTATAAAAAATAAATAAATAAAAAGTGTAGTGGGTAAAAGTAACATATTTTGAACAATTGTGTGTGATTAAGTTTAAGTTTTGGTATTTCTAGTGTACAGAAAATGCCAGTATAAGTTTAGGGTTCTTTAATTTGAATATGAATTTGATTTAAACAGAAATGAAACAAACAAAAGAAATTTTTACTAACCTTAGATGTCCACATCTACTACATTTAAATCTATATGATCTTCTTCTGTTAATTCTTGGTATTCTTCAGACTGTGCATCCAAAAGATTGCGCGGTACTATCCTTATTCGTATAACCCATCCCCTTTGGCGCTTTCGAGGACATAGAAAACTTATACCTCTTGACATGTCATTGTGAATGATTCATCAAACTGAAGAATTTGACGGTTATGATTTAAGCTTAAGAAATTATGTTTCTTGACAATTTTGAAACTAGTGCTCTTTTTAAAAACATCAAACCAATGACATTTAAATATGACAACTCTACAATCATATCTGAAGCTGATCTTCATAATTTCTTTAATTTCATCATAGTATCCATCTAGACTGGTGGAAAGATCTGAATCAACAACTCTGACCTGTTGTGTGACCTTTTTATCATCAATTTCTTTTATTCTGAATCTGAACCAATTTATTATATACCAAGAGTAGTAATGTGCATAATGTAATGGTGTATCGACAATTACATCAAAATCTGGTATTCATTGTGAATTCTTATCCTCTTTCAATTGATTAACTCAATCTTTAAACCAATTTAAGAAGCCAAATTCGGATGTCCTTGAATGAGATAATCGTTCGAATTCTTTGTGTAATAGATCAATTTCAGGAATTTGTTTTAAAATATATAGATGTGCCAAACATCTGTCATTTTCTGAAATTTTCTTGTACTCTATATGAAGAATCGACCTTCCTCTAATATCAAAAATTGAAAAACATTCTTCATCATTGTCATTGTATTCCCCCTCATAGTTCCTTTGAAGTTTATTAAAGCAGTTGTCAGTTTCATTCATGTACATTGAGGTAAAATTTATATACTCCTCCACGAGATAACCTTCTGTTGTGATGCATAGAGCGTGTTTCTGATGGGAAAAGCGTCGTAGTATAGCGCATAATACGATCAAGCAAAGAAATTATTTTCTAAAGATAACGAGACTTGAGTCCCGGTCGTTCGTCTCTGGGAGGCATTTGTTTTACTTTAGAATTCGATCTTTTACCACTCTACCTTGTTTAAATTCAAATGCCGGTTTCCAATCTCCTGATTAAAATTTCACCACTTCTATTATGAACCCTGATTACGTGTGCATGTGTTAAATAAATCGCAAAGGTGAACGTGTGAGCTTATGTGTGCACGATTCTAGTGAGGTGGTGACTGTTTACGGAAAATGCATCTATCGTTAGATTCTCTATATTTTTAGGAATCGACATGCTTATTGCGGAATAGATAAACAATTGAAAATAGGCAACCCGAATCACGCAAAAAGAATGGCAATCATTAAGCTCATGATGGTTTCAAACATATAGAGATATATATAAAAATGTATTTTTTTCATTCATTCCATTGGAGAGTTGTTTGCAACAAGAACTGTAGAGGAAAGCTTGTACATAAATGCTTAAAATGGAAATCTAGCTACCAGAAAACAATTGCATATAAGAATCTACAGCGGCATTTTGCATGCATCATTTGGGGAGAATAAGGACTATGCTACTAAGCAGTAATAAAAAGCAATAAACTATGAAGAGCATAAACTACTAATCTAGATCTAGCAGAACAAAAGGGCATTCAGGGGTGGTCTCCGATGGCCTTGGAGCGGTCGGGAGGAGAATGAGGGATGGCCAATGGAGCTTAGGCCAACCCTTGGAGAGAGAGAGGAGTGATCCAACATCTCGGCATGGTGTCCTTCATGGTGGTGGTGAACTTGTGGAGATGGAGTGGCTAGCCTAAGTGGAGGTGGATGTGAATGGAGCCAAGGGAGTGAATGGGTGCCAAGAATGTGAATGGGTGCAAATGGCCACCCATTGGGTCTTTTTATAGACCCAAGGGCTTCTCTCTAGAGAGGTGTGGAACTCTCTAGAGAGAGTCCAAGAGTGGCCGGCCATTTGGTTATGAGATCCAAAAAATGTGGATCTCATTTTGAATGCCTCTTGGTTGCTAAATTTGGCAACCAAGAGGTGGCACAACTTCAAGAAAGTTCTAGAGAACTCTAGAGAAGTGTGTGTGCATGAATGGGTGTGTGTGTGTGTGTGTGTGGTCGTGCTCTATGTGGCTAGGTGGTTTAGGTTAGGTCCTAAGGGGTTTAAGTAGGTGTATGTGTTGAATTAGGGTTACAAACCCTAATTGCTAAGGGGAATTTGCTATTAAACTTAACCTAAGTTTAATTGGGTGAGTGTGAACTTAATTGAGAGTGAAATAACTCAATTAGGTTGTGTTTAGGTCAATTGGACTCTCATTAAGTCCAATTGAATTTGTGTGGGTTGAGATCTAAGCTCAATTGGACTCAATGAGTCCAATTGACTTTGATCTAAGTCAATTGGGTTTGGTGAGGACCTAATTAGGTCCTTAGGTAGGTCTAGAGGTGATGTACTAAGGTTAGGACACCTTAATTTAGGTTCCTATGGGGTTGGGATTAGGTCTAGGAAGCTAGAGATCCAAGATCAAGGCTTGAATCTCAAAACAGGGACTGGAGACCAGTACCAAACGTCCAAAAATGTGATCAGACGACTTATACTCAAAAATCAGAAGTCCAGACTTCAGTTCTGGACGTCCAATCTGAGTCAGGGGGAAATCAAGGTTCTATTTTGGGTATTCTGCAGAAATTGGACATCTGACAAGGTGTCTGGATGTCCAATAACACTACAGAAGTGGGTTTGAGGTGTACGGGAGTTGGCTAAGGGTCCTAGACATCCTATAACTTATCTGGACATCTAGATAAGGGTTGAAACTAGGGTTTTAGGGCTTCCTAGGGTGTTGTGATCTAATCTAATAAGGGTGGCTAAGGCTTGGGGAAGTTCTATGCTATCCTAGGACTAGGATGGACCTAAGCTCTTCACATTTTACTGATTTATTCCTACTTAATAGAATAACAAACCTTTAACTCCCTTACATCATTATTCCTACATCTAATCTAAGCCTTCTGCTCCAGCTTTGCTGCAACTCCTGTTATTCCGGATCCAACTCCAGATCCTGCTCCAGATCAGCTTATTGCCTGCAATCGACATAATGCACTTAATCAGCACATTATAACATTATTTTATGCAAAGCTAAAGTAAAGCAGTAAAGATGCAAATAATGCTTATGCATGCATGAATTGCCCTAACTTATGCTAAGTCCTAGCTTAATCTAGGTCAATTAAGACCTATGATTACTGCGCGATCACCTTCTACAATTGAACATTCTAGCTTTGCCTTGTTCAAAACATAATCTTTAAGCTTTTTCAAAAATCGTTGCACATGATACATCCACCTGAATAGTATAGGTCCACTGATTCTTGCTTCATTTGTAAGATGCAACGTGAGATGAACCATTACATCAAAAAAGACTGAGGGAAGAATCTGTTCCATCTTACAGAAAGTAATAACTATTTGTTTATCTCAGTAATCCAGCATATCATTCTGTAGCGTCTTCAAACAAATAGCTTTGAAAAATCTTCTCATCTCTATGAATGTATCAACAACTGGCTTAGGCAGTATCCCCTGTATCGCAAATGGAAATAATACTTGCATATAAACGTGGGAGTCATGACTTTTCAAGCTAGATATCTTTTTCTGTGCTTCATTCACACAACAAGAAAGCTGCAGGGAAAAACCATCTGGCACCTAAATTTCCTTTAAGAAGGAGAACGGTCTACTCTTCTGGTCCTGATTCAAGCTGTAAATAGCAGGTGGGAAGTAGCCATCCTCATGAATATGTAGCTCTGGACGTATCCCCAAACTCTTCATGTCATTTCTTATTTTCACCATGTCCTTTGGATCATCGATCAGATTTAATAAGTCAAAGATGTTATCAATCACATTTTTTTGATGTGCATAACATCTAAATTATGACGTATTGTAAGATCTTTTCAGTATGACAGCTCCATAAAGAAAATGCTTTTCTTTTGAAACCCAGAATTTCCCAAGGCCTTTTGGTCTTGTTTGAATGGTCGACCCAACCATATCTCACCCATTTCTCATAATCTCTTCATCACAACCTGACCCGGCAATCTAATAGAATCTGTACTAAGCTTATTCTTTGGATTTTTCTTTGAATACCAACATGTCCTGCCATTAAATTTACCCCTAAACTGTGATGTTTGCCATCTATGTTCAATGGGTAGAAATCTACGATGCCCTAAGTAACAAAATTTCTAACTTTCTGGTAGTCGTAGGTGATGAGTATCTTCCATATAGACGGGGCAAGTAAGCTTTCCTTTAATGCTCCAACTTGACAAATTTGCATACGTCGGGAAGTCGTTTGTGGTCCACAATAGTGCTACATGCATATTGTAAAATTATTTCTTTTCTGCATCATATGTCTTCATGTCGGTGTACCACAACTATTTTAGTTTATCGATTAATAGCTCGAGATAAACATCTATTGCATTTACTGGTTATTTTAGACCTGGGATTAATAGGGTCAACATCATGAACGATGATCTTTTAAATGGAAGTAAGTTATAAGTGACCATTACCACTGGCCATATAGAGTACAACAGGTACATCCTGTTAAATGGATTGAATTCATCGCTTGTAAGACTCAATCGCATGTTCCTTGCTTCTAAAGAGAATGAATTATTTCTTTCATCAAATCTCTTCCACCCCTCTAAATCAGTAGGATGATATATTCTTCCATCTTGAGATTTAGAATCCTGGTGCCATGTCATCCATCGTGCAGTTTTAGTTGATATAAAATGACGTCGATGCTTAGGTGTCAGTGGGAACTAACGAAGAACCTTTGAGATTGTTTCCTCTTACTTTCATTTTTACCTTCCTTATATCTCTCATATCCACATTCGGGACAGTTACTTAAGCTTCCGAATTCATTTCTAAAAAGAATGTAGTCATTCAGACATGCATCAATCTTTCAATAGTCCAAACCAAGCTTGCGAATCTGTTTCCTTGCCTCGTACCATGAAGCTGGAAAACCATTAGGGTTATTCAACAGCTCGGCAATAAATGAAAGTATTTTTGACATAAATTTAGCACTAGCTCTATTCATAACCTTTAGTTGAAACATCTTCAATAAAAATGACAACTTTAACATTCTCATAACACTGGAATCAATAAGATCCTCATCTTCCTTAACAACATAATAGAATGGATCACAATTGAATGGATCTTCCTCATCTGTATTTGTATCCTCTCCTACTCTCATCCCGTTCAACATTTCTTGTATTTCTTCACGTCCACTATCAGCAATTTCCTTGTCAATCTCTTCATCAACAATGTTCTCATTATTTATGACTTTCTCAGTAAACTCCTCTTCATGAGCTACCAAAGTAGTGTAATATTGCCACCACCCATTACAAATCAAGTGCTCGAGCACAGTATTACAATCATGCAAGGAACCATTCAAATATCTTCTGCATGGGTAGAAGATATTATCAAGTTGATCTCCTCGCCTAAATATCTTCTTATCATCATCAAAGGCCCAATCCAGGAATGAAATTACTCCATCCTTATATCTGGTGAAATTTAAACCCTACAATCCAATCGAAGATTTATCCATTATAACCTAAAATTTAATGTAAACAAATCACTTATTAGGAAGGGAAAGGACTGAATAATGTGTATCTTGATAAAGATTTTCACTTTATAGCTCATCTTCAAAGATTTGATCACAACCTAGGTTTGCTCATTACATGTAACCTTAGTGCGGTGAAATTTTGGCAGCATCCCCCTGCACTTCTCCAATATACCCTTCAATACTAACCTTAACTAGATTTCCTTTAACACCCAGTTAAGGGTACTGCAGGAAACTAGATAAGATTAATTGGTATATCAGAGAAGAGCAAGAAGAAGCACCGAAATTTCACTGCACAAGGTTACATGTAACGAGCAAAACTAAGTTGTAATCAAATTTTTAAGAACCTTCTTTGGTTCGGTACTTCATCGAACTAAAGTCGATAGAGTTTTATGGCATGCTATAATGACAACACATCATGCATGTAAGTGAGGTATATATACACTTCCAGCATTGTCTGTATAACATGATCATAAGTCTTGATGAGCGAGTAATTTGGACATAATTTGACTCAGAGGACTTTTACCCTAGGGGTTAGAATACCTAATGTTTAGCCTTGCGTGCATATATTTTCTTTAGCAAGTGTGTGTATCTAAAAAATAACTAATTTGAACATTAAAGAAATTCAACAAAAAAGAAAAATCATTCAATTAAATTAAAAAGAATGGATGCTTATATACCTCTAATGAGGGGCAAAAAATGCCCTATAACCCAAAACCCCGCAATAAGCCCAAAAAGAAGGATCCGACCTAAAGAAGTTGGTTCCAGGCAGGCTCGGAGACCCAACCCGTCTACATCCAAGGGAAGTCAGACGGAGCCTGCAATCCAACCCGATTGCACAAAAGAAGGCTAGATGTAGCCGAACCCAAAGGGCCTTGTCCGCCTGAAGGCACGATGAAAGTATAGTAAGCCTACGCCCCCAATAAATGTTGATAATGGTAGACATTATTAATAACCTAGCAGCGCACGTACAATTGTTGGGCAGCGTATCTACTCTAAAGATCTTGCTGGGAGCTTGATCCGCTCAGAAGATCCCACTGGGAGCCCGAGCTTGATCCGCTCAGAAGATCTCGCTGGAAGTCCAATCCCAGCGCTATAAATAGATGGGATGGCCCCCAAGGCCTCCCTCCAGGCAATCCGAGAGAAATCAACAAATTGTATGCCTTGTAACCATACCAAATTTCTAGTGCATAGTTGGGAGCTCCATCATCCCCCTAGACGTACACCCCTTGCGATGGAACTGGGTAACCATTTCCTGTGCCATTTGTGACATTACTTAAATCCCACGATTGGATCATCCCCTACTGAGGAGGTCAGATCGTTACTTGGGTTGGTTACTCCTTATCTTGGAGGGCCGATCAATTGGCGTTGTCTGTGGGAAATTGATTGTCAATTGATAACATTTCCTACCTCTCGAGGTCCTCCCGATGGCTCCCACTACCTGAACTCCTTTTGCACCAACCCCGAGAAAGCGTCAGATTGGGTCGAGTCGAGCATGTCGGTGTCCAAGAGATGCCTCCCACCGATCGAGCCAAACAAGGAGAAGTAAGGAGCCTTCACTCAACCTCCAGAGGACCACGAACATGACTCCCTCCTTGAGCTACAGGCGAGGGAAGAGCAGTTTCGAGCTAAACTGGAGGCTCTTAGGGCAGAGGAAATTTCAGTCACAGAGAAGCTCCAAGAGATTAAGCAAATTTGAGAGCTCGATCCACCCCTATAGGGGGAGACTCGCCATACCAGCCTCGATGACAAGCAGCTGAGGTGGCATCACGCGATAGAGGACAAAAACTCCTGTCTGTGCGAACATCTCGAGAAGCTAAAATGCGAGCTTAGTAGCCAGAGGGGGGAAGTCCCTCCTGATCCACTGAAGGCTCCTCGCCCACCATCCTCGGAAGAGATCTCAGGGCCCCAACCCCTTGCGACCGGCAATGGGGGATCAATTCCTGAGATCGTCCGCTAGGTTATCAGGGCTATGAGGGGCATGCACCCTTGAGCCTACATCACCACCTACCCCTTCACTAAGGAGGTGATGAAGGCCCCCCAGCTCAAGAGTTTCAAGCAGTCCGTTATGGCCCCATATGACGGGACGACGGACCCCAATAGCTTTGTCGAGAGTTACTGCCAAATGATTGTTTATGAGGCGAAATCAGGTTTTAAAATCGATGCGTCGTACTATAGTTGAAATTGCTTGAAAACAAATAGATTTTATTACTCGAAGTTTTAAGTCTGAGGTCAAACACAGGGAGCAAAGGGAATTCATACACTAAGCCCAATGAATGCAATTTGAACACATAATATTACTCAAAAATCTAATGAAAAATATAAAGCATGAGTATATGGATAATAGGACTAAACGTAGCAAGAGATATAATGACTTATGGAAAATTGGATGTCTGATTATAAAATCAGACGTCTTAAAAGTATGTGCTACAGTGCTTTCCTCTAATTTTTCTTCTTCTTCTCTGATTTCTCTTGAAATCTCTCTTCTTCTCTTCTTCTTCCTTTCTTTGTCATTGGCTCTTTCTTCCCTTTGTCTTCTCTTTTCTTTCTCTGTCTTCTTTCTCTTCTTCTGATTTCTATCTTTGACAGCTTCCTTCCTTCTTCTTTCTTTCTTTTCTTTAGGAAACTCCTTCTGCCTTTAGCTCCTTCTCCTTCTTTTTCTTCTTCTCTGGCCCTACTCCTTCCTTCTCTTTCTTTTTCTTCAGCTCTTCAGCTTTGTCTTCTCCTTCCTTAGCTTCTATTCAACCTCCTCCTTCTTCTTCCTTGGATTCTTCTTCTTCTCCTTTCCTGCAAGAGCAAAACCTACCCCTACCTGCGCGTGCTCTCTCTTCCTCTCTCTCTTAGGCTCACTCTCCCAAAGCCACTTTCTCGGGTAATCAGGTCGGGTATGCACCTGGGGCCAGGCCCACCGGCGTGCGATGGTGGGTCAGGAGTGTAGATCGGGTATACGGGTAAAGCAAGGTCTGCGGGGATTAGGTCACGGACAAGGCTGTGAGAGGGTGAGTGGGACCTCACCCCGTGGTAGGAGGCAAAAAGCCTTATGCAGTTTTTTAATTTATTCCACTGCAGCGTGCCAGCAACATTCGAGGTGGGACTATCCTCCCACCTCCCTTCGCATGCATTTGCAGCAAGAGTCTTCCCTTGATTACAGTGGCTACTTCGGTCTTCAGTGCCAATTGCTTGGCTGGAGCTATGCGCGAGAGGAGTCCATACACCCTGGGACTCTTAGCCTGGAGAAAGGAGACTTGGAGCAAGCTTGCAAGCTAGCAGCTTGCATGCGTCAATGGCGGCGGGCCTCCAAACATGTCAACACGAAAATAGCCTTGCAGCCTCATCAGAAAGCTCAGATAGCTTCGCCAAGACACGGCGAACATAGTGTAGGGGTCGGCGTAACGTGGGGTGGCCGAAGTGTGCGTGAGAGTGGGTGTGTTCAGGGGGTGTTTTGGGGGCGTGGCACAGTGAGTGGAGTAAGGTTTTATGATCAGTGGAGTGTTGAGGCGCTTATGGGGTTGTTGGCGAGGCGGATGGAGGTGTGGAGCGGCGGGGACGCCAAGCCAGAGGTCTGGCCGAAGGTGGAGAAGGTGGTGGTGATTAGTGGCGTTGAGGGATATTTTTAAGAAATAAAGAGGGGGAACAGGAAGAGGAGGGAGAGAGAAGTTATCTGACCTAACCTAAGGATGAAGGAGGCAAGGATGGTGGCCGGCTCGTGTTGTCGTCACCGAAGACAAAGCTCTCCATAGGTGAGGCAGCGGCGATAACAGGGGCAGAGCCAGCGTCAAGCTGGTATGGCTGACGCGGATGAATGAGAGGAAGGCAACAAAACCATTGTTATTGTGGTTGGGAGATGAGAGAGAGGGGACGAAGCTGCCGGAGCTTGCAGAGAGGTTGTGGCCGGCGAGGAGAGAAGAAAGTGGGGTGGACCGGCCCAATTCCAAGCTGAGCCGGTGTGGAATGAATTAGGGTTTCTTAAATAGGTCCTGGAGGTTGGGCTTGTTCTTGGAAGCCAAGCTTCCAAGCACGGCAATCTCACCGGAGATGGAAACTCAGAGAGACCCAAATCTCTCATGCATTCGCATGAGAGATTGGATAGGAATTAGGGCTCATCAATGGGTTCACACTGGAGAGATTTCTCAGAGAATCTCCCTTTCAATTTTGAAGGGGATTTTCTGAGAGATCAGAGGGTTCTTGCCTTTGAAACCTCGCCGGAGTAGGATTCTCTCCGCTGTAATGGTGGAGGGACCTAATTGCAAAGAACAACGAGGAAACAGAGGGGTTTCTGCAGAGCTTTTCGAAAGATAGGGGTAGAAATGTAATTGGGCTGGACCTATTTGCAAAGTGGGTCAAGATGAATTCATCTTATGTCTAAATTTTGGTAAAAACTTAAATTGAACCTAAGAAATCAAATGGTGAAGTTGGATTTTGGGTTTGACCATGTTTGACTGGACAATTTACGTAAAAACCCAATTTAGGGCCAATATTTGATTGAGACCCCAATTTAGGTCAAAATAGGTTCCAAGGGCCAAATTGAGGGTTCTAAACCCTAGAGAATATTTTTCCATGATTTTTAGATTATTTAGGTAAATTTTATCCTGACCAAAACCTTGTTAAATCAAGTGGGTGTGTTTTAGGGTTACAAGAAGTCATTTAATTCCTAAAATTCACATGAACCCTTTTCTGTTTGAACCACCCCACTTTTTATCTTGTTAAGATCATTTGACCTGTGTTTAGCCCATGAGAAAACCCATTGTTGTACTGTAATGGTAAAATTACAGTTTTTCCCCTTGTTTCTTGCTTTTATCTCAGAATGGTTATTCATGAAATTAGGACCTCCAGTTGGTTATGTAGGAGCTTTTGTTCTCTTTTCTAGGTCAAAATGAGCTAGTTAAGACTCATGATGGTGTTCTCATCATACCCCCATGCTTAGCTTTTGCTAGTCCCTTAGCAAAATTTTAAGGTTTTAACTTCTGTTCTAGACCATGAGTTCCTTGATGTTCACAAATTATGATGAGTGCTTTTTTTTCTTTTTGATTAGGTTAGAATGCCGATAGTAGGCCTAGAGGTACTAAGTACCAACCAAGATCTGGACCTGACCAGCTCTAGCCTCAATCCTCCGCGAAGGTTTTTAAGGCCCACAGGAACTATCCTAAGGTTCGTTGGGCTCCGTGGTTAAAGCACCCGTGCTTGTAACATATTTTAGCCTCGGTTTAGTTTGCAGTGCATTTTTTGTAAGAGAGAGACAGAGGATTTTCTTTGTTTGGAGAGTTTTCTCTCTTTTTCTTTTTATTTCTAGCTTTCGATTGGCTTCTCAACACGATTTGTATCGGATTCCTCGTCCCCATCATCAATCCTAGAAGGGTCCCTGGCAATCGATGCTTCGTGATAGCACTGCCCATGGCAACCCCTAGAACTCTGGCTTTTGAGATTTCAAGATAATCCTGCCCATGGTGTTCTGTAGCTAAATCCAGACCCTGGCAATCAACATTTTGTGATAATGCCGCCCATGGCATCTGAACCAGCACAGGGTGATTACTCGCCCCCAGTAGGATATGTAAATATCCTAGGAGACAAGCACTGAGGAGACGATATGTTATTGCACATCTTCGAGGGGAATTTCCCACCTCTCTGCACCGGGAACTCGTGTTGATTGGCCACTCCTAATCTAGGTGACTTTTTCATAATACTTAAACGCTTTTGCGTGATTTTGATAATTATGCCCACTGAACTAGACTGTGTGTGGATTGGGCTGCTTAGGTCACTGAGTCTCGCAAACCAAAGGTCAGTTAATGAGGTTGAATCTCCCTATGCCTTAGACCTAATACTTAAGCTTTGCATTTTCCCCAACCTCTTGAGGACTATCCAGATCTTAGCGGATACTTGAATTTTTAAGCCTAGGAGTCTTGCCCAAGAGGCCTAAGATCAACATTCCTACTAATCTCTTTTGTGTCTCATTAGCACTTTTTTCTTTCTTTTTCTTGATATGGTCTAGAACTTAGTTAATCCCTTAATTTCTTACTAATGACTATTTCTTCTTTTTCTTTTCATTTTGTGCTCCTTTTTGACATTTTTCACTTTTCCTCCTCAAGTTTTGTATGGCCTCAAAATTTTCTTTTCTCCTCCAATTTTTTTGTTCTTTTTCACCATTTTCTATTTTTTTGGTATTTTTGGCATATGAGATTTTTTTGTGAGAACCCTTTTGAATTTTGATTTCTGTATGTTTGCAATTTACCACCCCCCATGCCTAAGTTTTGCAATGTCCTCATTGTAAATGAAGGGTGTGGAATAGGTTTGGATTTCAGGAAGTTAGAACGGGCTTTATCAGGTGGGTGAACGGGTCGGAAATGACTGTTGCAGATGATTTCAAGCTCTGGCACATGTACCAAAGGTGGGATTGACTGTTCTAAGACCAAACTCAGGGTGCAATAGACGTGAAGTATAGACGAATATCAGAAGGATCTCGAGTTTTTGGAATGACAGGTTGCCTCTCGTTAAGTGGTAAATTCAATGCCTTCAGTGAAGCGGGAAATGGTAAGGAGAGGGAGTGGTCAAATCAGTTGAGTTTTGTAGAACAAGCACCTTGATCAAGAGCCTAGTTGGTCCAACCAGGTGCTTGTTTAGATTAATAGACTGATGATGTAGCCCAAACCTAATCAATCTAGTGGTTTGATAAGTGTAGATCAAGAGATGTGGAAACCACCATATACTATGGAGCTCGAAATGATGTGGAAGTGTGAATTTAGGGTTTGGCTGAGTTGAATCAGCCTGGTCAGAGTAGGGACCCGTAAAGTAATCAGTGGATAATGCGGAAACCCTACAGGAGTGATCAGAGAATGATGGAGCATGATTTGTGATTTGATCAATGTTCGAAACTCGATAAAGATGTGGAGGCAAATCATCTGCAATCGGCTCAGTAAGAGGAGAATCAGCATAGAAATTGAGTCTGGTTGCGGGTCGGGGTCGAAAACAGGTTTGGATAGGTTCTGTATATGCGGAGGAGGTGGCTTCAATAAGAATTGTGTATGAGGTCTCTTCTAGAAATGAGTTACAGGTGGTTTCATTTAGAGAGTCCTCATAGTAGCTATCAAATTCAAAAGTGAATGCCTAAAGAGTGTTTATAGGATGAGGGAAATCTGAGTCAAGAAAAGATTCGAACTGTGGGTTGCAGTCACTCTCAGCATTTTCTAGTTTTGATTCCTGAGGATCGAAAAGGAATGATTCCATCTCACTGGATCCTGAATTTAAATCAGTGATCTCAGGATCAGGGACCTCAGAGTCGAAGTCAGAGAATGAATCATGTGAGCTGAGGTCGTAGATTGGCTCATCGTAGTCAGGAAACAAAGGTTCTCCGAAATCATGGTAAGATTCGAAATTGTCGGAGGACTTGCGAAAATCAAGTTCTGAGTTTGATTCGAGATCAGGGGCTCCACCACAGAATAAATCATACGATGTAGACTCGGTAGCCTGACCTGTGTCTAACCTATATGTAGATTCTGAGCTTAAAGGGGTGTCCTTATCTAGTCTAGGCTCAAGTTCTAGGCTTGTAAGAAAGGCCCAATCAAACCCCCACTCCTCCAACTCCTCGATTTCTGTATCGTAGATTGGCATGACTTCCGAGAAATCGATCTATATCTCTGAGGATGTTGGAGAGGGATATATATCAAATAAAGGCCCACAATCATACTCTTCATTTAAACTTTGATCTTCGTCATACGGGGCCTTGTAATCTTCCCAATAAGATTCAGATCCAGATTCTAGGCTGAGGATGTGGGTTGAATTACTAGAATCTAGGTCAAAGTTGCCTTCGAGGGTCACCTTATCAAAATAAGGGGCGGGATTTACACCCTCAAGAGATTCTGTTTTAATCTCATCATTACAGGAGTTTCGGAATTCTATGCTTGGTGAACCAAGGTGTTGGTTTTCTGGGGCTGGCTCAAAATTGTATTCTCCTGCAATTGGGACTTCCCAACCTAATTCAAGATCAGGCATGTTATATTCCATCTGGGTTGGGAATCCACAACAACCTTGTGCCTCAAACCTAGGATTTGGGAAATTAGATTGGTCCTCAATATTATTCCAAGATGGTTCATTATCTGTTTGGGGCATGTATGGGTATTTCTGGTCGATAACTTGTTTCAATAATCTCATCATCTCTTCCGATTTTTCAAGATCATCTTGGTGTTGTTCCCAAAGTACAGGATTTGTCATGCATTGGAGGTATTCAAGGTTATGCAATTTTTCTATCTCAATGTATCCTGTTATGAGAATGTCTCGGGTTGATCCGTTTGTAGCTTCTGTTAATAGCAATTGGGCATAGTTTATGATGAAGGTTGTTGTTGTTGGTACACTAACCTGAATGTCTTCTACTGGTTTTGAGGTTTTGTATTCAATTTCATAAAATTCAAGGGCATCCTCAATCATTCTATCTCTCATGGATCTTTGTGATTCAGGTTTCTTGAATGGTATTCCTAAGTAACCAGGCTGCATATTTGGATCCGATGGTGAAATGAAGATGTAGAATCAAAATTCAAGTTTGGATCGAAGTGACTTGATCTAAATAGAGACTCCCAAAGAAAATCTATGTGTGTGCTCTAAAGAGAAGGGGTGAGGGACTGGATGTGTTGTTGACCCAATCAAGGCACCCAAAGATGTTTGGATGACTATGGATGTTCATGGCGGATACCCTTGGATCAGAAAGTCGTCCACCTGAGAATTACCTGGGTAGCCAGAGAGGGAGAGTCCCGCAAAGACCCCTACATGTTAGAGCGCCCCCACGGGTTACAGGGTTACCCCCACCTGACCTCTCTTGTCACTAAGGATCCAGGTAAACCAGAATGGATAACTTGACCTATTAAGTCTACCAATTTTATGTCCTAGTTTGTGCCTTTGATTTCACTTGAATTAGCAGTTATTTGGACTTGTGACCTAATTTGGAGGTTGGTTGGCCTACAATGTAGTCCAACTTCACCTGACTTACCCTAAAGATGGTAGAATGACTCTAGGTCAAGACCTAGAAATCACCCTGATTTGACTCCCAAGTTATTAGGTCCAAATATTTTTAAGGTTCAAGTGAGTTTAGAATCTGATTTTAGGGTTTTTCTTGATTAAATCTTTTCAATTAAGGGCTTGGGTAGCACACAAATGCGGGTGGGTTTGTTTCCTTTTATGCATGCAGGTGTGAACTAGCACTCCAAAACCCTAATGTAGAAATGCTAATTTGGCTCTTATTTTCAGTCTTCTTTGATTTTCATAAACATTCTCCTTGGACTTCAAATGAGAAGTGTGTAGTCCATGGAGGTTTAGAAATTAAACGTGATCCCTAATAAGCACAGGAATTTTGGGGTAGGATCTCTAAGTAGAATCGCTTCAACCCCCATAAGATGTGAAAAAAAATTTTGCAAATCAGGAAACAAACCTTTTTAAATGATAATTACTATAAGAAGAAGGCAGGTGATTCCTAATTTGATTCTTTCCTTTTTGACTTCCCAAGATTAGGAGGTTCGCTTAGGGAAGAATAGAGAAGTTACCTGCCCTAGAGTGGTTGATTTGCGCGGGAGATCTCCTCGTGAAATTCCTTGCAAAATCACAATAAACAAATAGGGCAAGTTAGTGCTCAAATATAATCAAAATAATGCAGAGACTAGTGATGAATTGCGCGTTGCTCCCCGGCAACAGCGCCAAAATGTTTACGAGGTGAAATCCGATTTTAAAATCGATCCGTCATAGTATAGTTAAAATCGCTCGAAAACAAGTATATTTTATTACTCGAAGTTTTAAGTCCGAAGTCGAACACCGGGAGCAAAGGGAATTCATACACTAAGCTCAATGAATGCAATTTGAACACATAATATTACTCAAAAATCTAATGAAAAATATAAAGCATGAGTATATGGATAATAGGAGTAAATGTAGCAAAAAATATAATGAGGACTTATGGAAAATTGGACATCTGATTATAAAATCAGACGTCTTAAAAGTATGTGCTACAGTGCTTTCCTCTGATTTTTCTTCTTTTTCTCTGATTTCTCTTGCAATCTCTCTTCTTCTTCTCTTCCTTTCTCTGTCATTGGCTCTTTCTTCGCTTTGTCTTCTCTTTTCTTTCTTTGTCTTCTTTCTCTTATTCTGATTTCTATCTCTGGTCACTTCCTTCATTCTTCTTCTTTCTTTCTTTTCCTTAGGCAACTCCTTTTGCCTTTAGCTCCTTCTCCTTCTCTTTCTTCTTCTCTGATCCTACTCCTTCCTTCTCTTTCTTTTTCTTCAGCTCTTCAGCTTTGTCTTCTCCTTCCTTAGCTTCTTCTTCAGCCTTCTCCTTCTTCCTTGGATCCTTCTTCTTCTTCTCCTTTCCTGCAAGAGAAAAACCTACCCCTACCCACGCGTGCTCTCTCTTCCTCTTTCTCTCTTAGGCTCGCTCTCCCAGTGCCACTTTCTCAGGTAATCAGGTCGAGTACGCGCCCGAAACCAGGTCCACCAGCGTGCAGTGGTGGGCGAGGAGTGCAGGTCAGGTATACAGGTCAAGCCAGGTCTGCGGGGATCGAGTCACAGACGAGGCGATGAGAGGGTGAGTGGGACCCCACCCCATGGTAGGAGGCGAAGAGCCTTATGTAGTTTTTCAATTTATTCCACTGCAGTGCGCCAGCAGCTTCCGAGGTGGCACTATCCTCCCACCTCCCTTTGCATGCGTCTACAGCAGGAGTCTTCCCTTGATTGCAATGGCTACTTCAATCTTCAGTGCCAATTGCTTGGCTGGAGCTGTGCGCGAGAGGAGTCCGTACACCCTGGGACTCTTAGCCTAGAGCGAGGAGACCTGGAGAAAGCTTGCAAGCTAGCAACTTGTGTACGTCAATGGTGGCAGGCCTCCAAACCTGTCAACACGAAAATGGCCTCGTGGCCTTGTCAGAAAGCTCAGACAGCTTCGTCGAGACACGAAGAACGTAGTGCGGGGGTCGGCGTAGCGTGGGGTGGCTGGAGTGTGCGTGCCTAGGGCACCCTGTGTGCGTGAGAGTGGGTGTGCTCGGGGGGTGTTTTGGGGCTGTGGCGTGGTGAGTAAAGTGAGGTTTTAGGATCAGTGGAGTGTTGCAGTGCTTATGGGGTGGTTGGCAAGGCGGATGGAGGTGTGGAGAGGCGGGGACACCTCACCGGAGGTTTGGCTAGAGGTGGAGAAGGTGGTGGTGATTAGTGGCATCGAGGGATATTTTCAAGAAATAAAGAGGGGTAACAGGAAGAGGAGGGAGAGAGAAGTTATCTGACCTAACCTAAGGACGAAGGAGGCAGGGATGGCGGCCGACTCGTGTTGCCATCACCAGAGACGAAGCTCTCCGTAGGTGAGGCGGCGGCGACAACAGGGGCAGAGGCGGCATCAAGCTGGTATGGCTGACGCAGATGAATGAGAGGAAGGTAACCCAACCACTGGTATTGTGGTTGGGCGACGAGAGAGAGGGGACGGAGCAGTCGGAGCTTGCAGAGAGGTTGTGGCCGACGAGGAGAGAAGAAAGTGGGGTGGACCGATCCAATTCCAAGCTGAGCCGGTGCGGAATGAATTAGGGTTTCTTAAATAGGTCCTCGAGGTTGGGTTTGTGCTTGGAAGCCAAGCTTCCAAGCACGGAAATCTTTCAGGAGATGGAAACTAAGAGTGACCCAAATCTTTCATGCATTCGCATGAGAGATTGGGTAGGAATTAGGGCTCATCAATGGGTTCACATTAGAGGAGATTTCTCAGAGAATCTCCCTTTCAATTTTGAATGGGATTCTCTGAGAGATCAGAGAGTTCTTGCCTTTGAAACCTCACTGGAGTAGGATTCTCTCCGCTATAATGGTGGAGGGACCTAATTGCAAAGAATGACGAGGAATCTAGGGAGGTTTCTGCAAAGGTTTTCGAAAGATAGGGGTAGAAATGTAATTAGGCTGAACCTGTTTGCAAAGTGGGTCAAGATAAATTCCTCTTAGATCCAAATTTTGGTACAAACCTAATTTGAACCTAAAAAATCGAATGGTGAAGTTGGATTTTGGGTTTGACCATGTTTGACTAGATAATTTACGTAGAAACCCAATTTAGGGCCAATATTTGACTGAGACCCCAATTTAGGTCAAAATAGGTTCCAAGGGACAAATTGAAGGTTCTAAACCTTAGAGAATATTTTTCCATCATTTTTAGAGGGATTAGGTGAATTTTATCCTGACCAGAACCTTGTTAAATCAAGTGGGTGTGTTTTAGGGTTACAAGATGTCATTTAATTCCCAGAATTCACATGAACCCTTTTCTATTTGAACCACCCCACTTTTTATCTTGTTAAGACCATTTGACCTATGTTTAGCCCATGAGAAAACCCGTTGTTGTACTATAATGGTAAAATTACAGTTTTACCCCTTGTTTCTTACTTTTATCTCAGAATGGTTATTCATGGACTTAGGACCTCCAATTGGTTATGTAGGAGCTTTTGTTCTCTTTTCTGGGTGAAAATGAGCTAGTTAGGGCTCATGATGGTGTTCCCATCAATGATGCTGGTGCACGGCTACGTCGACGGAGTGCTCTATAGAGTATTCCCATCCTATCTGTCCGACATGACCCATGAGTGGTTCATTGAACTACTGACCGAACAGATCGCCTGCTTCTAAGAACTGGCCGACAAGTTCTGCCATTACTTCATTGGACAACAAATGGTTAGGGACAACCCTGAAAGGCTGTCAGAAGTCTGACTGTGGAAGAGTAAGTCCTTTCGGTCATACCGAGATCAGTTCAAGACCTAGTACTTCAAGTGCAAGCGGCCTCATGATGCCATCGCCATCCAATACTTCAAGTCAGGACTGGTGACTCTGAGGTTTTGATATGACATCGACGACTTCCCACCCAGAGACATGGCAGAACTCTAGGACTGGGCCACGAGGTTCACGGAGCAAGATGAGACTTTCCGCTCCCACAACCGACTGGTAGAGGGATCCAAGGAGGATGCTAGCCTTGCTTGAGAGAGGCAGGCCCCAGGCAAGTCCGCCCTCATCTCCATTCGCGAAAGTGGCTGCTTCAGCACGCACAAGGCTAGTTTCCCAGAGCGTAGGAACGATTCGCTGAGCAAGAGCCAGAATAATGGGCCTTGCCAGTCCAGGCGGGATTATTTTGAAGAATACACTCCCCTGGCCATGAACTAGGCGGACGTGTTGGCGAAAGTATGGTCTACGAACAAGGACCTGCTATGCTCGCCAAAGCCAATTGAGAGGAAGACGAACACCTGGCCCTACTATAAGTATCAAAAGGCCCGGGGCCACGCCACTGAAGACTACCATGATATGTGCAACTAGATAGAGTCCCAAATCTGGTATGGGAACCTGGCCCACTTCGTCAGGCAAAACGAAGGCCAGGATAAAGGCAAGGGGCCCATGGAGGGCCAAGAAGACTACCACAAGAAGAGGCTTCAGCACCTCTGTGGGGTCAACATGGTGTTCGTTGGGGGTCCAGAGCCCAACAACACCGTCGTTCACCATCTTGAGTGGACGGTATCTATGTTAATGTACAAAATCGATGTTATAAAAGATGTGTTGTAGTATAGTCGAAATCGCTTGTCAACAAATAATATTTATAGCTCAAAAATCTAGAAGAGGCCTTAGCACCTCCGTGGGGTCAACATGGTGTTCGCTGGGGGTCCAGAGCCCAACAACACCGTCGCCCGCTTTCTTGAGTGGACGGTATATGTTCTAACTCATGAAATCGATGTTATAAAAGATACGTTGTAGCATAGTCAAAATCACTTGTCAACAAATAATATTTATAGCTCAAAAATCGAGAAATGAAGTCTGAGGTCGAACACAGGGAGCAGGTAGGAATCCACACGCTAATCTTTAATTAAAATATAAATGAGCATAATAAATAAGCACAATAATGATATTCAATGAATGCTAATCTGTCACACTAAGTATTCAATGAAGCTCAATGTATTTTAAGAGTTAAAGAGGATAAAATGATACCTAAAATAAAATAATGGTGATTTAGATCACCAATTATTAGCCCAAGCACATGTATATCAATTACTCATCAATGTTAAATAAATGAATAGTACTCAGATGTCTGATTTGAGAATCAGACGACTTAAATATTCTTTGCTACAGTACTCTTCTTTCTTCTTCAATTATGCTCTGTTCTTCTTTCTATCCTTTCTTCTTTTCTTCCTCTGTAGCCTTTCCTCTTCTCTTCTCCTTTCTCCTTCTGGAACAACCCTTTCTTCTTTAACCTCTTCTTCTTATTCCTTAGCTTTTCAGCCCTTTCTCTTAAATTACAAGGGCTTCGCACCCTTCCTCATGGCTAAGTGTTGAGTCTCCTTTATTCAGAGAAAAACCCACCCCTACCTCGCTCTCTCTCTTTCTATTTCTTTTTTCTCTCTGACCCAGGCTTTAATCGGGTATTTAGGTTGAACAGTAACCGAGTCCAGGCTCACCGAGTGTGGTGATGAGAGAGGAGTGATATAGGAGGTCAGGCATGTGTAGGGTGAGGGGGACCTCACCCCAAAGTGTTGAGACGATAAGCCCTCAGCACAAAAAATCTTTATGCGGCTGTAAATGCTTATCTCCCACCGATGTGGGACTAAACCCACAATCCTCTCCTCGTGCACTGCTGCTGTGAAGGCTCCTCTAATTGAGGTAGCTGCAGATGTTAGCACCCCTAATCAAGGACCTGGAGAGGGTTTTGAACTGATTCTGCACCACCCGGAGATGCGACCTGGGGCGAACGTGGCCTAGAGATCTAAGAACAATGTCGAAGGGATGGCACGATGGTAGAGCTCCGGTGGACTACCTGAATTCCAAAATATGGGCTAAAATCCCTGGTTAAAAGGCTCAGGAGGATTGCAATGGTGCAGCAAAGGTGTTGGTGGCGGTGGCATGCAGCAAGGGAGTGTGTATGGGTGTAGTGGAAGTGAAGAAGGTTGGAGAATGTGGGGTTGTTTGGTGGGGAGTTTGGGTGGATGGAACGGCAAGATAAGAGAGGGGTTTTGGTCATTGTGATGTGGAGAAGGTTGTGGAGTTGTCGACGAGGTAGTTGGAGGTGTGAGGTGATGGGAAAGCCTCGCTGGAGGGGTGGCCGAAGCGGAGGAAGATGAAGGTGATTGGAGGTGCCGAGGGGTGTTTTTGGGATTTTTGGATATAGAAAAAGACTTAGAGACTAGAAGGGACCTAACTAACCCTAAACTAACGGATGAAAAGGGGGATTTGCCCACACCGGTGGTACGTCGGACGTGGGGAAGATGAAACCTTCAATGAGGGAGAACGGCGAGGAAGAGAGGGAAAGATGGCCCTCGTTGGTATTGCAAGCGGTGGAGGAGCTTGAGGAAGGTAGATTGGCCGGCTATGGTCTGTGACAGTCGATGAAGAATGTAGACAAGAAGCTCACCGAAGCTTGCGGAGATTTTGGCTGGATAGAGGGGAAGAAGGGAGGAATCCGGTCCAAAACAAGCTAAGGAGCATGGCCTTACTTTAGGGGGTCTTTTATAGGCCATAGGTGGTCCTTCCAAGCTTGAAACCTTGGAAGCTTCACGCAAAAGGAAACCCACATCTCCCATACATTCGCATGGGAGATTGGGAAAGAATTAGAGCCCAAGACTAGGTTTAGATCGTAAGGAAATCTCTCAGGAACCTCCCTTCCAAATTTGGAAGAGTTTAGCCGTGAAATCAGGGAATAATCCCTGATTGAAGGTCACCAGTGAAGTAGGTTTAGAAGTTGAAGGTGGCGAGGACCTGTTGGTGAAGAAGACGGTAAAGTTGGGGGCTATTTGCAAAGAATTCAAAAGTTAGGGGCATAAGTGTGAGAGAAAAGAGTCAGACAGGGCCGAAATGTAAACTAGGTCAAGTGATCTCTAATTGGGCCTAAATTTTTGTAAAAACCTAAGTTTGACCCAAGTAATCTGATGGTGAACTTGGATTTTGGTTTTGACCAAGTTTGACTGGGTAGATTGCGTAGAAACCCAAATTAGGGCAACTATCTATCTGATACTCTGTTTTAGGTCATAATGGGTTCCAATGGTCAAAACAAGCATAACAAACCTTATAGAATATTTTCTATGATTTTTAGAAGGTTTAGGTGAATTTTATTCTAACCAAAACCTCAATTAATTAAGCGGGTCTGTTTTTAAGGTTTCAGATGTCCATTAATTCTCAAAACTTATGAAAACCCATTTTTGTCTGCACAAACCCACTTATTAGACATTTATGACTATTTGACTTTTAATAAACCCCTGAGAAACCCCATGATTGCTCTGCATTTAAGATATTCTGTTAAAACTGTAGTTTTATCCTTGTTTTCATGTTTATATCTCAGAAAGGATATGTAGTGAATTAGGGCTCTTTGGCGGTTATGTAGGAACATTTATTAATGAATTATGACTAATTAAAGCTAGATATGGATGATGATGATGTTATCATCAGTATCCCCCTACTCCCGCCAAGCGAATACCACCATCAGGTCCTGGTGACAAAACCTGGGGCACCCCAGCACACTCACCATCCGCCCCCTGCGAAGGCAAAGGTCGAAGTCATTTTTGGCGTCAACGTCACCCCAAGCCAGTAGTCCAACCCCTCCAGGTGGCTAGACCTTAGTGCCTTCCTCACCCTCCAGTGGGGAGAAAGGGGTCTTATCAGGAAGACGAGCTCACGACTATTCGCCTCCCTCCCCGACCCAGCAGAGCACACTGACTCTCTACTGGTTACAACAGAAGACCATTCCCGGCGATCAACTAGTGACTTTGAGATTACAACCAAGCTCTTTGGCCATGGCTATAGAGATTTATCCCGCCAACGCTACCAAGCTCGTTCGGGTCAGAGCAGACGAGCTCCTACTCCTACTTCGGGCCAACACGGACGTCTTCACTTGGTCCGTCAATGACCTACCTAAGGTGGACCCTGATAAACACCAGTTTATTACCGTTCTTATGCCCTAAAATAGATCTAGCTCTTAGGTTTTTGTTGAATGGGATTTCTATGTTGAAAATTTGAGTTTTAAAACGCTATCGTCGTAGTCGTGTAAAAATCCGTCAAACAGCTAATTTAACCGAAACTCTAGTGAGTCCCAGGTCGAACATGGGGATGCGAAGTTTGATCAAAAATCGCATTTCATTTATTGTCACGAAGCAGAGTAGTAGAGGACGAACCACGTTGACGAAGCACCCGTACAAGGGTGGTAAGATGCTGGAGGAGGGATAATGAACACGAAGGACTGAGGATGGAATAGGCCGACGTTGCAGTGGGATTCACTTCCCGAATGGCAGTGAGAGGACAACCACGGGATGCTCCACAAAGGGGGTGAGAAGGTGGAAAAATTGTATTTTTAACTCTAATGGAGCATCCAGGGCTTGGGACAAGCTCTTAGAGCTTTCGAGGGGATGAGAGAAGAGAGGAAGAGATGAAGAAAATGAGTGGTAGGGGTCCCCTTTTATAGGTGTAGTCATAGGGGCAAAAAGGTCCTTTTAAAAGCTTAATACATTAATTACTGGGGTCTTTAGTGACGGATATAAATGTCACTAAAGACCCACGTCACTGAAGCACGCACACGCCCCTACCTCTCTACCTTCAGCCACTAAAATGCTTCACCCACGCACGAATCCTCTCGATTGAACGGCTTAAACGCACGTACGCCTCTTGATCTTCATGCAACGCGTGCGCGCATCAAATTGGGCGTGTGTTTGCGATCAGATTGCGCGTAAGTGCACGCCTTCATCCAATGTGCTACGTCGCACTTCATTGACCGCCCGACCGCCATTGCATGAGCGAATTTCGCCTGCGTGTGTGCTGGATTGCTTGGCATCTTGGCCCGGCGTCGCATGTTGTTTGAGAGGGCGTCCGACCAACGCGCTATGCTCACAACTTTGTCACTTTTATGGTTTAAGGAACAAACGCTCATGACCGTTGGGTTTTGATCCAACGGTCAAAATCAAGTGCCCTTAGCCTTTAGTAGATGAGAGCTGGCCTGAGGAGCGATGTGTGTTGAAAGCGGAAAACTACACGTTCAGAATTGGATTTTGAAAACCCATCGTTGTAGTTCAATTTGGGAAGCAATCCGTCAATAAATAAAATCTATACCAAAACTCTAAGAATTCCAGGTTGAACATAGGGAGGCAGATGTTTGATTCAAAATCGCATTTGTTTAATTGTCATGAAGCAGATTAGCTAGTCGAATTGAATCTAAACTATCTACTTAAAGAATAAAGAATAGAAGACAGAGAGAGAATATTACAAATAAAGACAAAAGAGAAGTAGAATAAACATGGATTTCATTATCACAAATTGATATTCATTACAATTACAACTACCCACTACACTAGAAAGCAGGAAATCTACACTAGAAAATGATAAAAGAGAAGGTAGAGAGAAGTTATCCTCCTCGACGGCTGCTTGCAGGATGAGCCAGACAGGCGACGCTTGGAAGATAGAGGACAGAGTGGAAAGAAGGAGGACGAAGCAGGAAGAAGCGAGAACGAGGCAGCACGTCGTCGTCGTCGTCGCGAGATCCACTTCCGGAATAGGGGTGAGAAAATTGGATTTGGCTCTAGAGTAGCATCTCAGGTGTGGGACAAGCTTCTCTTGAGCTTTGGAGAGGGAGAAGGGTGAAGGAAGGGATGAGAATTTCGTAGGGTAGGGGTCTCCTTTTATAGTTGCAAGGATTGGGGGCAATTTGGTCATTCCATATTCAAAAACATTAAAATCATGTCTTTAGTAATTGATTTATCCGTCACTAAAGGCATGATTGTGGGTGATGTGCGCGCGTCATGCGCACCTCCTCCTCTCCCATGCCTTAACACCAAGCGCACGTTCAATGGATCTCAGTCGTCCGCTTCATCTCACTCTTTTCAGCTTCACACGCTTGCACGTGCGATTGGGCGTGAGGCGGGGCGTCCAATTGCGCATGCGGCCAATTGGGCGATCTGGGCCATCCGTAGCTGATCACGCGGTCGAGATTAAATGCTCACGTGCCTCCGATTGTGAGTCGAACCCGCACCTCGCACTCACGCAAGGCCGCTCGACCGCTACACTACGGCCGGCTTGATGTCGCGTTTAGGAATTAGGTATGCACGCCCAAATCGTCCACGCCATATGCCTTATGAAGATGAGAGCGGTGCATCTGAGTAATTCCTGGTTGTTGGATCAAGATCAATGACTAGGATCATGCGATGAAGAGCCCTTGGAGATGCAATGGTGGGTCTTAGTGCTGATTGGGCGGTTGAGATGGCTCCACGTGGTGCCATCTTGGCCGTCCATCTTATATGACTTCCATAAGGTGCCACAGATGTTGAATTGGACCGATTTTTGCACCGTTAGGCTGCGATCATTGATCCAAACCCATCCGTATGATCAGATTTGTTATCTGAAGTGTAGATTGACACCATCTCAGCCCTTGATCTCTGGGCTTCCTCGGACTATATCCGATGCTACAGATGTTCGATCAGGGCAATCTTGGAGTCGTTGAACTCCAATCGTTGCCCTGATCAGATCTGTACGATTGGATCTTCTATCCGAGGCCCTGGTTAAAGAAACTCACCCTGTCCCTGGCCATAAAAGGAGATAATTACTATAAAATTTGTACAATTTGACCTAAATGCATGATTATGCATGTTATGCACTATGCATGATGCTAATATAACATTAAGAATATGCATTAATAGACATTTTTGTCTATTTAGATGTATGTACATCACACCCCCATGCCTATCTTTTGCTAGACCCTAACAAAAACTATACGTTATTTATAAAAGAATTAGGATTTAATTACTCGGGTAAAAGTCATTTTCAACATTAAGAAATTTTTACTTAGGACCTGAACTTTCAAATATACAATAGCGCCCGGGTATCTACCAAAATGCAGACTGCCTCATGCCCTAGTCTTATTCAAAGAAGGATCTCTATTTCTCCTTTTTCTTCTTTTTTAATTTTTTTGGATTTTTGAGTTTAGGGTTACAGAGCGACTTTCTACGGCCACTCAACCCACCCAAGACTTGATGAGAACCCTAAGTTCTAAGCATCTTTTTTTGAATGTGATAGACTCATTAATTGGCAATCAGAAAGGACTTCGGGTTTCTACGCCCCTAGGTGACCTTAAAAAGAATTCTGCCTAAAGGTGTATCTATACGAGCTGTAGCTTTCTCCCTACTTTTATTTTTATGGGGTCAACATAAGGGTGCATTCAGTGTATATCTCCCCGGCCTATTCTACTTCTCCACTTTTTCTTAAGTGTTTTAGGAATTAAACGTGCATTTCTTGAGCTGGGATATGGACAACCTACCAATGGGTTGTTACCTATGATACTTGCCAGCCATACTCATGCAGTGAAGTGTGGCTTATTTCTTTTGTTTTTCTTTGTTTCTTTTTCTCTTTTTCTTTTTCTTTTTCGTTTCTTTTTCTTTCTTGTTAGACTTTCTTTTTCTTATTTTTTAAGTAGGTGGCTTTCCTGGTCTAAGATTTACCTAAAGGCAGTAGGAAAAGAATGGTCCAGTGGCTGGGCTCTGGATAACCTACCTATGGGTTGTTACCCACGATAACTTTCCAGTCATACCACCCTAGAAGGTTTATTAGCTACCCAATTTCCGTTAAAACTGCTGAACAACGAGTCAGTGCAAATAGTGTGTAGATGCTTAGACTTAAAGTTCCCTAAAATCAGAGGGCGAGTTGTTAAGTTGTGTACTTATCACCCAAACTTATTTAATAAAATTGAAGTAGAATTCAGGATGGCGAGAACTCGATAAACAAATCCACATTTTAGTGGATACCCGGGCTGATTAAGCCCAAAGACTTGAAGGGTCTTACTATTCAGATCCTACTGTATTATTTCCTAAGATTAAAAAGTTCTAATTCCCAAATATTCTTTCTTAATTCAATTTCTTTTTCAAAAATAAAGAAAAAAATAACAAGAATCAACGAAGCTAACAAGATGATTCAGAAATGAATATCCACCCCCCATGCCCGTCTAATGCAATGACTTCATTGTATTAAAAGGCATGAAACAGAGTAGAATAGAGTAGAAAGCACTTGAATTGCGTGAATAACAGGTCAGCTCCGAGATGAAAAGAACCTGTATATGTGCTGAAGTTCATGCCTTCAGCTAGGCACACTATACAAATAAAGAAGAAACAGAGAATTCACAGGTGCAAGTCAGAATCAAAATAAAAAGATTCACCTCAGGACCTACCAACAGATGTCCACAGATGTGGACCATATTGTGATGCAGACCCATACCCCATGATCGAGTATATCTAAGGTTCTAGATAAAAATTACCTAGAACCTGAGATCAGAATGCAAGCAGGGTCGAACCTGCAATTTGTAAGGATGCAACCCAAGACCAAAAAGTTGGGTTATAGGGAAATCAAGCTCAAAAGGATAATCAATGAATGTGTGCTTGGGTTGGATATCCTTTGAAAATATGTCATAAGGGTCTTGGTAGAAGGTTAGGAGTTTTAGACAAGTTGGAACCCTTAGACTTGATTTTCTGCTTCCTTCGGAATCGACTTCCCAAATCAACATTTCCCACTTTCTATCCTCCGCAATCAGGATTTCAAATTCTGGGACCTCCTGCATATTAATCACCCTGACTGAATTTTCCAAGTCTAAAAGATGTGACTGAATCAAAATGGACTTGGGTTTAGTGATTTCAAAATCAAAATCGTCAGTAAACTCTATGGGGTGTGATTGAGGATCGGGGCTATGAATTGAATCCTTCAAAACAGGATCTGAATCTGGCATGTGAGCCTCAACAGGATCAAATTCCTCAATTTTAGAGCCATCAAATGATTTATCAAATTCCTTAGGCCCAGATGTCTCACTAAAATCGTATTCTATAAACTCATGTGAGACTCGCATAATGATTCTTCACCTTCAGAATCAAAGAAATCTGAATCCTCATTAATATATGTCTCAAAATTATCAATCATTTTCTGATCCATTGAGACATACATTTCTTCGTACCCCGACTCAGGGATTTTAGTGAAGAAATCAAATCATCCTTATTTGAATTCTCTAGAACAACCTGGTCAATCCTGATCTCGTAACACGTGACCCCCCAAACAAGTGCCTGAGCGGGTTTTGACATTGGCTCTCCTAAAGGGGGTTCATCCTGGGAATCATTCCAAGATTGAACTAAAGCAACCAAAAATCCCATCCTCAATTTCAATAATTTCCCAAGTAAAAACTCACGTGGGCCCTTATCCTTAACATTCTGGAGCCAATCCAACAGATACTTGTTAAGATCATCAATCATTTCAATCAGGGGCTCCAATTCTTCCGTACAAGGTGTTGGTTGAGCTTCTAAAGATTGTATAGTATTTCTCAAGTTAGCCAACATCTTCTCTTGGACCTGATTAACCTGAACCAAAGGATTTGGTTCAGGGTTGGGTGGGTTTGGATTCAGTGCAGGGAAGTTAACGAATTGACGATCTTGATACCCTCCCTGATAATAGGTCATTTCAGGTTGTTCAGAAGGTGGTGATGACCTAAAGGCAGTGTATTCTAGGGAGGGATAAGGATCAATGTATCCTTCTTGATTATAGATCATATTAAGTTGTTCAAATGAGGGTGATGATCTAAAATTAGTGTAGCTTGGAGAAGGATAAGAATCAAGATCATGGTGTCCAGTGTTAAACCTTGAACACAAAGGTCCAAAACTGTATCCCCAATTAGGATTATCCCAACTAAAAGATGGATGAGAATAAGACTGGTTGGAATAATAATCATTTTGGGAATAAGATGTATTAGGAGGATAAGAACGAGAATGCATGTAGAATGTGGAAGGATCCATGACAGAGCAGGAGGAAGAAAGGTGCCATACAATACAAATAAACAAACCTGTCCTTAAGTGGGCAAGCCTAAAGACCTACAAACTCCCAGAACCCGTCTTGAGATAAAGAATCAATTTGATCTACTTCTTTCCAATCAATCCAACCAGTTAGAGGGAGGGACTGGGGAGAAGGTTCTTCCTTTGACTTGTGCCTCAGGTTCCTAGTGTAACCCCCAGCCATGATCGTTTGATTATGCTCCCCTAGCTAGACATCAGATTGAATGGTAGAAACAGATTAATCGAAAATAATCTCGGTCTGGGCTCCGAAGAGCGAGTCCAATTCTCAAGGCCAACGTCTACTCTATTTTTATTAGGGTTATGTTTGAATGTGCTTTGGAATGTGATGGGCCCTTTATTTGGGTTGTTCCCTTAATGATTGATTGATATGTGTGTGTGTGCACAACCAATGATTTTCAAGCAAGATTATTTTTTGATGCGGTGAATTTTAGGATCTAAATCTTGCTTAGTAGCTTTTAGGATTTAACTTTAGGTATATCAATCAAGTTCAGTTGGCACACCAGGTTTTGAAAGCACAGGTGAAGATGTTTTCCTTTAAAGGTTAAAAGAATGTGGAGTGCCTAATAAATCCCTAAAAGTTGAACCTATGTAGCAGCTACTTGATGAGTTGATTTTAGTTGAAGTGGTGCTGCCCAATTAACTCAAACAATTGGCCTGATGGACCACTTAATTAGGCACACAAGAGATTACCTATTCTAATTTATACTCGATTATGTGTTTGGGTGTTTGTACCGATTCCAAAGATCGGTTTACCGGTTGAGTTTGAAAATCAGAAGAGGTTGTGTACCCCAATGAGAAATTTTTTTAAAATTTTTCTTTTATATGCGGAGGGTGAGGCGGGTGTAGGTGTCAAACAAACAATGAAAACTAACCTTAGAGTTTATGCAAGCTCCAAGGTTAATTAGGGTTTGTGTTATTAGGTGATGGAATGAAATCTAGTGGGTAGGGAGGTGGGGGTAAACTTACAAACCCTTCAACAACACTTCAATCTATCGCTTTTGCTCGTCTCGTGAGAGTACCTGCAATCACAATAAAAGAGGAGAAAAGTGAGGTAAAAGATAAGTAAGGCGGGAAAACGCAAAAAATCAAAGAGCATCGCCTCCCGGCAATGGCACCAAAATGTTGAAAGCAAAAAACTATGCGATCGGAATCGGATTTTGAAAACCCATCATTGTAGTTCAATTTGCGAAGCAATCCGTCAACAAATAAAATTTATACCGAAACTCTAAGAATTTTGGGTCAAACACAGGGAGGCAGACGTTTGATTCAAAACTGCATTTGTTTAATTGTCACGAAGCAGATTAGCTAGTCGAATTGAATCTAAACTAACTATCTACTTAAATAATAAAGAATAGAAGACAAAGAGAGAATATTACAAATAAAGACAAAAGAGAAGTAGAATAAACATGGATTTCATTATCACAAGTTTATGTTCATTACAATTACAACTACCCACTATACTAGAAAATAGGAAATTTACACTAGAAAGCGGGAAATCTACACTAGAAAGCGGTAAAAGAGAAGTTATCCTCCTCAACGGATGCTTGGAGGACGAGCCGGACAGGCGGATGGATTCAGAACGACGAATGGAGTCCAACAGACTCAAGATCGGCCAAATCCGACATCCGGAGCTCCTACAATGGGCCTAAGAAGTTCTGACCGTTGATCTAGTGATCAACAGCCCTCGTTGCGCCACGTCACCCCCGCTCCACCTCACGCCACTCTCCCTTCAGCTAAGATCAAATCTTGGCCGTCGATCTTCGATCGGACGGCCGAGAACCGCGCGCCCGCCCACAGTCGCCGAGACAAAGCGCGGGATTGGCGCAACGGTTAGTGCGCACGCCCGCACGCATGCGACGCGGGTTCAAGCCGCGCGGTGTGTAAAATTGAAGATGAAGGAAGCACACGGTGAAATTAGGTCGCCCGATCAGCAGCTGGCGACTGAGATTGCACCACGCAGCACGCCCTCAGATTGCAAGCGCCCACGCGCGCTCGCACACAGGGCGACGACTCCCGCACACATGCACGCCCGAGGCACGATCCGGGCGCATCTAAGGGGCTCTCACGCAGCGGTCGCGGATCGAGCGCGAAGAAGAACGGTGCGGGCGGTTGACCGGTGGGCTGGAGGGCTTCACCAACGCTTTTGGAAAGGTTTTAGCGACGTCCCAGACGTCGCTAAAGGCCCTTCTTCTTTTAGAAAGCCCTTAACCCTATTTAAACCCCCTCCAACCACTCATTCAAGGCATTCACTTCCCTTGCAACTACTCTACCCCTCTCTTAGCTAGCTTTAGGCCCTCTTGTAATCGTCGGAGACGACGAGCCACCGACAGAGCCTCCTCCACCGCCATGGCTGCCTCGCTGCTCTCCCCCTCTCTCTCTTTCTTTCTTTTAAGCTTTCCTTTACTTTTGTTTGGGCATGTATTTAATGTTTATTTTAATTCCTGCTTAAGTTGCATGATCAAGCAAGAAACAACTCTAACCCTAATCTCTCTCTATCTCTCTCTCGCTTTTCAACCCGCACCTTTCGCAAGCAAAACTCCGCACTTTCCGTGACAACAAGTGATAAGCAGAATCCAATTTCCACGCCTCCCTGAGACCGACACTCGGACTCACCTCCGTTTCTTTACTTTGAAACCGACGTTGCAATTGCGACTATAACGACACTTCTTAACACATACGCACAAGCGCACGTCAGTTTTTGGCGCTGTTGCAAGGGAGGCAACAGATTTATTTTGTCACTCCATTCCACATCCATTCTCACATCGTCTGATGCCCTGCTTTCCTTTTACTTGATGGTTGCAGGAATTTGGCGTGTGGACGGCGAAGCAACACATCCCACGACGGAAACAAGGGAGTAGGCGCAACGGGGACTGATGGTGAGTAATTCTTCACTTATGATTGTTTGCTTGCATGAAAAACTAAAAAAAAAGTGTAAAAATTGAAAAAATTGGCGTGGTGTATGATTGCTTGACCCACATCCTTAACATATCACCCCACACAAAAAAATGTACACTCTAATATTCTGAATAAATTCTTTGAGTGTTCTTTTCTCTTTTTTGAGTGGTGTTTGCGAAGCCACCGTGAGTTGACCTGGGCCGCACCACTCAACCCTAAAATTGACTCATCTAATAGAAGCTGCATGATCATTAGGATGAGTACATTAAGGTTTTAGAGTCTCTACAGAATAAAAGGAAATCTACTTTCACTGAATTGTGTGCAAAACTTGACGTGCCCACTGAAACTTGTCTGAAAACATTAAGACACGTCAACCCTAAAAAGCACTAAAGTAAGGATGAAACACTAAAAGACACCACATCTTAAAAATCCTTGCTTGAAAATCATGTTTTGATAGAAGCACACATTTTGAAATTGGAAAATTAAGAGGCACCACCCCAATCAACGCCTCATCACATAACTCTAGCACAAGCACTATCTTAGCCCTTTAAAACTGAGTAGACGTGCTCTAGGTAGGACTGAGTTAAGTCTCGAAAGGCGAGGTTTTGTTTGCTGGGCACTTGGCTTTCATTCCCTTGGTAGAATCTGGTGACTAGGCTATGAGGCAGTGTCAAATGACGGCAGTTGTGGGGTCTACGGAACCAGAGGCGCAAGCCAAAGTAAGAACCTTCCCTGCAATCCCCTCATAATCAACCTGGCCAGATTAGCCTTGGGAAGGGGAGTCCAGTGCTTACGGACTTAATCACCCTTTGTGAGATTTCTAGGTCTCCTAAGGAATACACCATAAGACTAGGCTTGTGTGCTTGATTGAAACACATTTCTCGCATCTGTCGCCCTCCGCATCCCCTCCTGTTCTTCTCTAGTATATGCACGGGAGACGCTCATGACATCCCGAGTTGTGTGTTTTGGGGCAGGAATCTAGGCGACGTGATTCTGTTAGGAACATGGCTGAACCTATGGTAGATGAGGCTGAGGATCAACCTCCACCAGACGCAATGGCCATCATCCAAGCCCAAATTAATGCAAACCACCGGCTTCAGCAACAACAAATCCACACCATCATGCAAGCCATACAACGGTTACAGAACCCACAAGAACAACCACCACCACCTTTCCAAGGTGTACAAGGGCAACCACCACTTGATATACCACCATTTCAGGATCAGCCGAGGCCCCTCCGCAATTTCTATAATCCCTCCGCTATTAGAGTTGAGCCACACCTTAGGATCCCCAAAGGGGGAGATGATTTTAAGCTGAAACTGAATGTTTTAAGTCTGATCCAGAGCCACTTTCATGGAAGCTCAAATGAGGACCCCTTTCAATACCTAGAGGATCTCGACCGCATAGCGTGAACTATGAAACCTAGGAACATTAGCCTTGACATTGGTCTAATCAAGATGTTTCCCTTCTCATTAAGAGACAAGGCTTCTCATTGGCTTAGAACCCTAAGTAGACCCATCACCACCTGGGAAGAACTAAGGCATGCATTTTTAAAGAAATTCCTCCCTATAGGAAAGACCAATGTCCTCAGAAGAGCTATTACTACCTTTACACTCCAGGGTGGGGAACAGTTTCATGAGGTGTGGGAAAGATTTAATGAACTCTTGAGGAAATGCCCACACCACGAAGTGCCAAGGTGGCAATTGGCCCAGATTTTCTACCATGGTCTGGACAGCAAGCTACGAAACTTCGTCGATGCCTCATGTGGGGGAAACTTCCGGAATAAAGATGAGGAGAGCGCGTTTGAGCTCTTTGAGTCTATGAGAGAGAATTCACTCAACAATGCCTCCATGACCCAGTTCAACAGGTCCAGTCAACCTCGTGGTGGGATTTATGAGGTACAAGAAAATTCTGGAATGGTTGACATGGACATCATTGCCAAGAAACTGGATCGAGTGGAATTGGTGGACAAAAAGATTGATGAGCTACTGAACCAGACCAGGAACCCCTTACAGACTTTCTCCCTAGCAAAGGGAGCACATAATGTTAACCTGGTCCAGCCCTTAACCCAACTGAACCTGGAACAACCCCTGACCACGTTCCAGGGAGGGACCTTTGCTCCCTCAACCCTTGATTACTCTCTTCCATCTCCATCGACATCGGCTATCCTTGAAGATGTGCAAGCTGTCCAAGGTTATCCGAAACCTGACCCTTTCTCCAACACTTACAACACTGGCTGGCTGATGTAAACACATTTACACTACTTAAAATATCTATTTATGCATGTTCTTAAGCATAGGATTGCATTTCATGATATAAATATTGCATAACATGCATCATCTCGCATTTAGAGTAGTTTGAATAAAATGGAGGTTAATTGTCTCCTTTTATGTGCTTGGACAGGGCAATTATTTTATCGGGGCCTCGGATCAAAGATCCAACCGTATGGATGTGATCAAGGCAACGATTGGAGTTCAATGACTCCAAGATCGCCCTAATCAGGCATCCGTAGCATCAGATAGAGACCGGGGAACCCTGGAAGATCAAGGGCCAGGATGGTGTAAATCCACACTTCAGATGACAAATCCGACTGCATGGATGAATTCGGATCGACGATCGCAGCCCAACGACACAAAAATTGAGTCAATCCGACATTCGTGGCACCATCTACAACTTCCAGAAGATGGACGGCCAAGATGGAGCCACGTGGCTCCATCTCAGCCGCCCAAACGGCCGCTGGCATTTTGTGAAGGCCCCACCCGATCGCTCTCCGCCGTCAGATGGAGATCCAACGGCTGTGGCCGCCCGGCGCTTAAAACGTGCGCTCGACCATCTGCGCCCTGCAGCGCAGCGGTCGAGCGTGCTTACGCGAGAGCGAGGCACGGGTTCGAGCCGCAGTGAGGGGATTGGAGGCGCGGGTAATTGAGGCGCATGGAGCGTCGGATGGAGATCGTGCAGTCGCGGGCACCCGATAGCGTCGGCGCACAATTGGACGCTCGCTCGTAACGCGCGATCGCACGCGCAGGCGGGCGCAATGCAGCGGGTGAAGGTGCGATTTTAAGCCGTCCGATCTCGCGATCGGACGGCTGAGACTTCGCGGACGTGCGAAGCCGTTGAGGGCGCAAGCAAGCGAGGAGGCGCGCGTGAGCCGCCCACGACGCCCACGTTAGGGGCTTTAGTGACGAATTTATCCGTCACTAAAGACCCCTCATTTACTATTTTGAACTTGTAATGTCCATTTTGCCCTCACTCCTTGCAACTATAAAAGGAGAACCCCTCCATACGAAATTTTCATCCCTTCTTTCTCCTCTCTACCCCTCCAAAGCTCAAGAGAAGCTTGTCCCACACCCGGGATGCTTCTCGAGAGATAAAGTCCAATTTTCGTTCCCCTTCGGAAGTGGATCCCGCGACGACGATAGCGTGCTGCTTCATTCCCGTTCTTCTGCTTCGTCCTCCTTCGTCCTGCTTCGTTCTCCTTCATCCAGGCGTCGTCCCGTCCGGCTCGTCCTCCAAGCAACCGTCACGGAGGATTTCTCTCTCCCTATTCTTTTTACCGCTTTCTAGTATAGATTTACTGCTTTCTAGATTAATCTACTCATCTTCTAAGCAATCGTCGAGGAGGACATTTCTCTCTCCATTCTTTTAATGCTTTCTAGAGTAAATTTATCGCTTTCTAGAGTAATTGTTTTATGCTTTCTAGTTGTAATGAACAATCTCTTCAATACAAAAATTCCTTGTTTATTCTACATCTCATTTTGATTTCTCTGTGTAATATTCTCTTTCTCTCTTACTCTCTCTCTCTCTCTTCTATTTATTGTAAATGATTAGATAGTTCTAAATTGAATTATTCTGTAACAAATAAAAAGAAACGCATAGTTTTTAAATCAAACGTCCGCCTCCCTGTGTTCGACCCGGAATTTTAATTTCGATATAAATTTTATTTGTTGAACACGAATCCTTCGCTTTCGAACTACAACGACAGGTTTTTCCAAAACCAAACACGTTAGCGTAGGTTCGTAAACGTCCAACATTTTGGCGCCGTTGCCGGGAGGCAACGATCTTTGATTTCTCTTCACGTTTTGTAACTTACAAATCATTTACCTCACTTTTCTCCTTTCTTATTGTAATTGCAGGTACTCTTTTGAGGCAAGCAAAAGCGGTAGATTGGAGTAAAGTGCTGTGGAAGGTTTTGTAAGTTATCCCCCATTCTTTCCCCCTCCATAGATTTCATTCGCCACATTGAATCCAAATTCCAATTAACCTAGGTGTTTGCATAAATCCTAGGAATAGTTTGGTTGTTTCGATTCTCACTCACATTCATTCCACCTTCATTTATATAAAAAAAGCAAAAAGATAATTTTGTGGGGCAATTTTCAACAAATACACAATGTACACCCACATTTAAAGGTACTTAACTGAATTGATTTGTTTCTACTCAACCGGGTTCTGATCTTTGGAACTGGTACACTTAAAGAAACACATAAAAGAGTAGAAATCATTCTAGGTTAACCATCTTTGTGTGCCTAACTAAGTGGTGCAACAGGTCAATTGTTTGAGTTGATTGGGTTGCACCACTTCAAATAAAATCAACTCATCAAGTAGCTGCCAATTAGGTTCAACTCTTAGGGATTTACCACGCACTCCACATTCTTTTTAAGCTTTAAAGGAAAACATCTTCACCTGTGCTTGTAAAACTTGGTGTGCCAGCGAAACTTGATTGAAAACACCCAAAGTTGAATCCTAAAAGCTACTAAGCAAGATTTGAATCTTAAAATTCACCACATCAAAAACAATCTTGCTTGAAAACCACTGGTTGTGCACTCACACACAAATCAATCAATCATTAAGGGCACAACCCATTTAAAGGGCCCATCACATTCCAAAGCACATTCAAACCTAGCCCTAAATAAAACAGAGTAGACGTTGGCCTTAAGGATTGTACTCGCTCTTCAGAACCCATAACGAGATTATTTTCGATTAGTCTGTTTCTACTGTTCAATCTGATGTCTAGCTAGGGGAGCAGAGTCAAACGATCGCGGCTGGGGGGTACACTAGGAACCGGAGGCGCAAGCCGAAGGAAGAACCTTCTCCTCAGTCCCTCCTTCTAACTGGTTGGATTGAACAGACGGAAGTAGATCAAATCGTTCCTTTATCTCAAGACGGGTTTTGAGAGTCTGTAGGTCTTTAGGCTAACCTATTTAAGGACAGGTTTGATTGTTTGTATTGCAGGGCACCTTTCTTCCTCCCGTGTATCATGAATCTTTCCACATATTTCACGCATTCCCGCTCTTTCCCTCCTGTTGTAAATTATCCTCAACATGACGATTATCCCAACTCGTATTGTAATCGACCATCAGTTAGTTGGGATAATTCGTATTGGGGATACAATTCCGGACCCCCGTGTTTAGGGTCTAACCCTGAATACTTTGATTCTGATTTCTATCCTTCTCAGAGCTACATCGATTATAGATCATCTTCCTTTCATGAACAGCATAATACGATCTACAATCAAGAAGGATACACCGATCCTTACCCATCCTCTGATTTCACTGCCTTTAGGTCATCACCATCTTTTCAACAATCTGAAATGACCTATTATCAGGGTGGGTATAACGAATCTCAATTCGTTAATTCCTCTGCATTGATGTCAAACCCGCCCAATCTTGAACCAACTCATTTGGTTCAGGTTAACCAGGTTCAAGATAAGGTTCTGGCTAACTTGAGAAATATCATTCAATCTTTAGAAGTTCAGCCAACACCTTGCATTGAGAGATTGGAGCCCCTGATTCAGATGATTGATGATTTAAACAAGTCTTTGTTGAATTGGCTCCAAGACGTTAAGGATAAGAACCCGGGTGAGTTTCTACTTGGGAAATTAGCGAAATTGAGGATGAGATTCATGGTTGCTTAATGATGATAAGCGTCTGGTTTGACCGGGTTGTGTTATATCGTTGTAGTAAAGCCGGTTGTTACCAACGTTTCATATAAAATTTTTTACTCGGAAAAATAAAAGAGTTCCCGAGGTCGAACTCAGGGAGCAAGTTGTATTCTAGAGATATACAAGTTCTATTACAAAAATAAAGAGAGAGAGAGAGATGAAAATTTGGCTTCTTCTTCTTTTCTTCTTTCTTCCTCTTTGTCTTTGGTTCTTCCTGTTCTTCTTCTTCTTCTTCTTCTTCTTTTTCTTCTGCTTTCTTCAGATTTTCCCCTCGTGCTCTTCTTCTGTTCTTCCTTGTTTCCTTTCTTTCTTTTTCGTCAGATCGTCTTCTTCTTTTCTTGCTTCTTGCTTCTCTTCATTCCTTCTTCTTCTTTGTCTTCACCTGCCTTGACCTCTCTTTTTCTTCTTTCGCGATGGCCGTTGCTCTTCCTTTTTCTTCAGCGGGTCTTCTTCTTCTTTGGCTGCTGACCTTCCGTCGTCTGCGCCAGTGCTGAGACGACTTAACAATGCCTTCGCTACAGTGCAGCAGCTCCTTCTTCTTCAGCGGGTCTGCTTCTTCTTCTTTGGCCTGCACACTTCAGAGTTTATTCGTCAAGGCAAAAACCTACTCTACCCCCCTCCCCCGCGTATCTCTCTCTCTGAAATCACTCTTCGGAAGCTCTCCCAGAGCGCTACCGGGTAATCGGGTTCGGGTCAGGCCCGGGTCCAGGCCCACCGGCGTGCGTGGTGGGCGAGGAGTGCAGGTCAGTCTAATCGGGTCGGGCCAGGTCCGCGGAGCGTGGTCACGGACGAGGCCGAGTCGGGTCGGGTCGGGTGAGAGGGACCTCACCCCGTGGTAACTGAGGCAAACAGCATAAGGCAGTTTTTGCCTTTATGTGTCCGCGCGCCTTCGAGAGGTTCCGAGGTGGGACTATCCGCGCACCCGTTTCTCTCACGCCTGCAGCAGGGATGGCGCTTCCAATTGCATCAGCTGTTGAGGCGCACAGCTCCAATTGAGGGCCAGGGTGTGTGCGCGAGACTCTTCCGCGCTGGCCGTGGCTTTTCAACCTGGGATATCTCGGCTTGAAGCAACCTCGAGCAGGCTTCGAGCTTCCTCGCCAATGGCGGTCAAGGCCTGGAACCTGAAATCAATAGCACGGCCTCTCGGCCAAATCAGACAGGCGGGGGACCTTCGCCGTGGCACGGCGAAGGTGGTCAGGGGGTCTGCAGGGGGCGAGATGGGGCTGTCTGGTCGTCCTAGGTCAAACTGTGAGCGAGGGAGTGGGTGTGTTCGGTGGGTCTGCAGAGGGTGTTTGGTGGGAAGTGGAGGGGCGGAAGAGGATCAGGGTGAGGAGGCGGAGGTTCTGCGGTGGTCGGCGAGCCGTGTGGGTCGCTGAGGTGATGGGAGCGGCTCGCCGGAGGGTGGTCGGAGGCGGAGAGGATGAGGGTGAACAGGGTCGGTAGAGGGCTTAATTGACTAAATCGAAAGCGGGGAAAGAAAGAGGAGGAGAAGGGGAGTAAGTCTAACTTAACTGCAGGGACGAAGGGGGAGGAATAGGGCGACAGTCGTATCGACTGTCGCCGGAGAAGATGATGCTCAGAGAGAGGGGCGGCGGCGAGCAGAGGGCTGGAGAGGCGCCAGCTGGGTGCGGCGTGGCGCGGGAAGAGCAGGGGAGGAGGTCTCTGCTGCTGGTATTGCGGCAGAGCGAAGAGGTGGAGGGGGAGGAAGTCGCCGGAGCTGGTGAGCGTCTGCCGGAGAAAGAAGAGAAGAAAGCTGGGGGTTTTCTCCGTCAGATCCAGGCTGCCTTCGTCGGTGGAGCGGCGGGGGGTATTTATAGGGTTGAAGCAGGGAGGAAGGCGGAGGGAGACGACGTGTCTCCCTCGCCGGAGAATGGTCGGAATACGAACCCATACCGTCCGTGCGTTCGCACGGCCGGTATGGGGGGCTACAATGACCATGGGGGTGCTCCTGCGACGGCTGACGACGCAGGGCACCCCCGGTACACTTGCCAGGTCCTCCACCTCACCCTGCGCGGCGCCATGCTCCGCGCAAGGTCGCCGGAGCATGGTGCTGGCAGGGTTTTGCAGGAGGGACCTGTTTGCAAAGAACGAAGGAGAGTTAGGGGCCAAAATGCGAGGGTTCAAAAGTTGAGGGCCAAAGAGTAAATATATGAGGACCAAAGTGTGAAGTCGGTCAAGGAGGTTTCTTCTTAGGCTCAAGTTTTTATTCATGACTAATTAGGACCTAAGGAATCTGATGGTGAATTTTATTTTCATATTAAACCTTGTTTGACCGGTCAATTTGCGCAAAAACCCAAATTAAGTTATTAATTGGGCATGGTTCTCAATGTAGGTCAAAATGGGTTCTAAAGGCCACATTGATGGTTCTAAACCCCAGAGATTATTTTTCTATGAATTTTAGAGGGTTTATTCTATTTTTATTTTGCCTCGAACCTTGTGAATTGAAGTGGGTTGTTTTAGGGTTACAGATTATCATTTGGTTCCTTGGAAGTGCTGTAGCCCTTGCTAGATCATCTCATCCCACTTTTATTCTTATTAAGCTGTTTTGACCTATGTTTGGGCCCTGAATTACCCTGTATGCAGATTATACTGGTAAAATTGCACTTTTACCCCTTATGACTTGTTTTCTTCTCAAACTCAGAATTCTCTGAGTTAAGCTTTTCCTTGAGATATGTAGGAGCTTTTATCCTTTGTATTGGGTCAAAATGAGCTAGTTATGGCTCATGATGAGGTTCTCATCAGTGGGTATAACGAATCTCAATTCGTTAATTCCTCTGCATTGATGTCAAACCCGCCCAATCTTGAACCAACTCATTTGGTTCAGGTTAACCAGGTTCAAGATAAGGTTCTGGCTAACTTGAGAAATATCATTCAATCTTTAGAAGTTCAGCCAACACCTTGCATTGAGAGATTGGAGCCCCTGATTCAGATGATTGATGATTTAAACAAGTCTTTGTTGAATTGGCTCCAAGACGTTAAGGATAAGAACCCGGGTGAGTTTCTACTTGGGAAATTAGCGAAATTGAGGATGAGATTCATGGTTGCTTTGATTCAATCTTGGGATGATTCCCAGGATGAACCCTCTTCAGGAAAGCCAATGACAGAACCCGCTCAGGCACCTGTTAGGGGGGACACTTGTTACGAGGCTGACCAGATTGAATTAAAGCAACCAATTAAGGATGACCTGATTTCTTCACCTGAGATCCCTGAGCCGGGTTACAAGAAAACGTATGTCTCCTGGGAACACAAAGTGACAACTGATTTTGGGACATACATTGATACGGATCCTGATTTCTTTGATGGTGAAGATTCAAGTTGCGAAGTCTCACACGAGTTTTCAGATCACGATTTTTGTGAGACGATTGGGCCTGAGGAATCTGATAGATCATTTGATAGCCCAATAACTGAGGAAACTGATCTTATTAGGGCACACGATACGGATCCAGAATCGCATTTTCTAGAGGAATCAATTCAATGCCCTGATTATCAGTTACACCCTGTTGAGCTTATTGATGATTCTAATTCTGAGATAATTAGACCCAAGTCAATTTTGATTCTGCCACATCATTTAGACTTGGAGATTCTAGACGGGGTGATGAATATACAAGAGGTCTTGGAATTTGATACACTTAATGAGGAGGATAGGAGCGGGGAAGTTCTGATTTGGGAAGTTAATTTTGGAGGAAATGGAAGATTGAGTCGAAGGGTTCCTTTTAAGCTGAAACCATCAAATCAGAACCCTTACGACATTTGTTTCGAGGATGTTCAACTCAAGCACACATTCAACGATTATCCTTTTGAGCTTCAATTCTCTGTAACCCGACATTTTGGCCTTGGGTTGCATCCTCATAAATCGCAGGCCCGACCCCGCTTGCATTCTGATTTTAGGTTTTGGGTAATTTTTATCCAGAACCTAAGATATTCTCGATTATGGGGGATGGGTCTACACCACAATTTGGTCCACATCTGTGGACCGCTGTTGATAGGTCAGAGGATTCTTCTGTTTATATTAATTCTGACCTGCACTTGTGAATTCTTCATTTCTTTTCTTTGTATAGTGTGCCTAGCTGAAGGCACTAAACTCAGCACATATACAGTTCTTTTTCGTTTTCATCTCGGAGCGGACATGACATTCACGCAATTCAGGTGCTTTCTACGCTTTTCCACTCTGTTTTATGTCTTTTTAATACAATGAGGACATTGCATTTGATAGGCATGGGGTGGTGGATATTTATCTCTAAATTCATTTGTCAGCTCCGTAGATTTATTTTATTTTCTTTTATATAAAAAAAAAATCAGAATTAGGAAAGAGAATTTGGGTTTAAGAAAATTTTCAATCTTAAGAAATACTACATTAAGATCTGAACACAAAGACCCTTCAAATCTTTGAACTTAATCAGCCCGTGTATCCACTAAAATGTGGATTTGTTTTTCGAGTTCTCGCCAACTTGAATTTTATTTTAATAGGAGTAAATAAGTTTGGGTGATAAGTACACGACTTATCAACCCGCCCTCTGATGTGAGGGAATTTTGAGTCTTAAGCATCTATACACTTTCTTTGCACTGACTCATTGTTCGACGATTTTAACGGAAATTGGGTAGCTAATGAACCTTTTAGGGTGATATGGCTGGCAAGTTATCGTGGGTAACAGCCCATAGGTAGGTTGTCCAGGGCCCAGTCACTGGACCTTTCTCTTTTTGCTGCCTTTAGGTAAATCTTAGACCAGGGAAGCCACCTACTTAAAAAAAGAAAAAAAAAATCAAAAAGGAGAAAATAACAAAAAGAAATAAGCCACACTTCGTCGCACGAGTATGGCTGGCAAGTTGTCGGTGGTAACAGCTCATCGACCGATTGTCCAGAACCCAGCTCAGAAAATGCACTAAAAATTCCCAAAACACTTAGGAAGAAGCGGAGAAGTAGAATAAACTGGGGAGATATACACTGGATTCACCCTTGTATTGACCCCGTTAAAAAATAAAAGTAGGGAGAAAGCTACCGGTTGTAAAGATACACCTTTAGGCAGAATTCTTTTTGAGGTCACCTAGAGGCGCAGAAATCCGAAGTCCGTTCTAATTGCCGGTCAACGAGTTTATCACAATCACAATAAGATGCTTAAAGCTTAGGGTTCTCATCAAATCTTGGGTGAGTTGAATGGTCGTAGAAAGCCACTCTTAAACCCTAAAATTTGAAAATCCAAAAAATTTAGAAAAGAGTAAAAAGAAAAAGAAATTTTTCTTTGAATAAGGCGAGGGCTTGAGGCGGTCTGCATTTTGGTTGATACCCAGGCATTGTTGTATCTTTGAAAGTTCAGTTCCTAAGTAGACAATTTCTTAATGATTGAAAATAACTCAGGTCTAAATAATCTAACCTAATTCTTTTATAAATAGCATATAGTTTTTGCTAGGGACTAGCAAAAGATAGGCATGGGGGTATGATGTAAACACATTTACACTACTTAAAATGTCTATTTATGCATGTTCTTAAGCATAGGATTGCATTTCATGATATAAATATTGCATAACATGCATCATCTCGCATTTAAAGTAGTTTGAATAAAATGGAGGTTAATTGTCTCCTTTTATGTGCTTGGACAGGGCAAACATTTTATCGGGGCCTCAGATCAAAGATCCAACCGTATGGATGTGATCAAGGCAACGATTGGAGTTCAATGACTCCAAGATCGCCATAATCAGGCATCCGTAGCATCAGATAGAGACCGGGGAACCCTAGAAGATCAAGGGCCAGGATGGTGTAAATCCGCACTTCAGATAAAAATTTGACCGCACGGATGAATTCGGATCGACGATCACAGCCCAACGACACAAAAATCGAGTCAATCCGACATCCGTGGCACCATCTACAACTTCCAGAAGATAGACGGCCAAGATGGCGCCACGTGGTGCCATCTCAGCCGCCCAAACGGCCGCTGGCATTTTGTGAAGGCCCCCGCCCGATCGCTCTCCGCCGTCAGATGGAGATCCAACGGCTGTGGCTGCCCGGCGCTTAAAACGTGCGCTCGACCATCCGCGCCCCGCAGCGCAGCGGTCGAGCGCGGGTTCGAGCCGCGGTGAGGGGATTGGAGGCGCGGGTAATTGAGGCGCATGGAGCGTCGGATGGAGATCGTGCGGTCGCGGGCGCCCGATAGCGTCGACGTGCGATTGGACGCTCACGCGTAACGCGCGATCGCACGCGCAGGCGGGCGCAATGCAGCGGGTGAAGGCGCAATTTTAAGCCGTCCGATCTCGCGATCGAACGACTTAGACTTCGCGGACGTGCGAAGCCGTTGAGGGCACGAGCTAGCGAGGAGGCGCGCGCGAGCCGCCCACGTCGCCCACGTTAGGGGCTTTAGTGACGGATTTATCCGTCACTAAAGACCCCTCATTTACTATTTTGAACTTGTAATGTCCATTTTGCCCTCACTCCTTGCAACTATAAAAGGAGACCCCCTCCATACGAAATTTTCATTCCTTCTTTCTCCTCTCTACCCCTCCAAAGCTCAAGACAAGCTTGTCCCACACCCGGGATGCTTCTCGCGAGATAAAGTCCAATTTTCGTTCCCCTTCGGAAGTGGATCCCGCGACGACGACGGCGTGCTGCTTCGTTCCCGTTCTTCTGCTTCATCCTCCTTCATCCCGCTTCGTTCTCCTTCGTCCAGGCGTCGTCCCATCCGGCTCGTCCTCCAAGCAACCGTCGAGGAGGATTTCTCTCTCCCTATTCTTTTTACCGCTTTCTAGTATAGATTTACTGCTTTCTAGATTAATCTACTCGTCCTCCAAGCAATCGTCGAGGAGGACATTTCTCTCTCCATTCTTTTAATGCTTTCTAGAGTAAATTTATCGCTTTCTAGAGTAATTATTTTATGCTTTCTAGTTGTAATGAACAATCTCTTCAATACAAAAATTCCTTGTTTATTCTACATCTCATTTTGATTTCTCTGTGTAATATTCTCTTTCTCTCTTACTCTCTCTCTCTTCTATTTATTGTAAATAATTAGATAGTTCTAAATTGAATTATTCTGTAACAAATAAAAAGAAACGCGTAGTTTTTAAATCAAACGTCCGCCTCCCTGTGTTCGACCCGGAATTTTAATTTCGGTATAAATTTTATTTGTTGAACACGAATCCTTCGCTTTCGAACTACAACGACAGGTTTTTCCAAAACCAAACACGTTAGCGTAGGTTCGTAAACGTCCAACACTGGCGTAACCATGCCAACTTTGGTTGGACAAACCAGAAACCACTGCAATTCCAAAACCAGCCCAGGCCAAACCAGCAGCCACACTTGCCCCCTATCAGCAAGGACTACCTGCTAGACCCCAAGATAATCAGAATAGGGTGGCCCCTCCCCCACAAAACCAAATGGACACCCTAATAAAGATGATGGCTGACATGAACCAGAAACATCAGGAGGAAATGGCCTTGGTAAATGGACAGTTGAGCCAACTCTTGGACTGTAAACAACAAGGATCACTACCTTCCCAGCCACAAGCGAACCCACGAAACATAATTAACAGATGCCCTAATTCACAAGGGTTCCAAGGCAACCCCGGGCAGGCTCACATGGTCCAGCCAGCCCCGCAAACACCCCCTGGGTTTGGTGCTTCTTCATCCTCATCTTCTTAAGGATCAACCCATGGCCCCAATGCCTTTGCAAATGCGGTGACCTTGAGAAGCGGCACCAAAACCTAGGATCCCAAGTGGCCGACTCTCCTCGAGACTTCACCTGCTGAAATACCCGACTCAGAAGAAGCACCAACCAAGGACCCAGAAATAGAACCAATCCACATTCAAACACCCTACCCTGAGGCCCTGGAAACAATCAAGAAAAAGAAGAATGTTGTGGAAACTGAGGAGCTGTTGGAAATCTTTAAGCAAGTACAGATTAATATTCCGCTCCTTGAAGCCGTCAAACACATCCTTGCTTACGCCAAGTTTTTAAAGGATGCCTATACACCCAAGCGTAAGCCGAGACCTCAAGCACCTAGGAAGGTTGTGCTCTTTGAACAAGCAAGTTCCGTAATATCAAGCAACCTTCCGCTCGAGCGAACTGACCCAGGAGCACCCCTGATTTCCTGCAATATCGGGGACATGACATTTGATAAAGCGCTCCTAGACTTAGGTGCTTCTATCAATCTGATTCCAACAACCCTGTACCACCAATTTGGTTTTGGAGAGTTGACACCAACCCCTGTCACCATCCAGCTGGCTGATAGATCAATGAAAACCCCAAAGAGGGTTGTCGAGGACGTGATTGTACGGGTCAAGGACTTCTATTTCCCGGTCGACTTTTTGGTGCTCGACATGAAAGTCCCTGAAAAATTACAGAACGCACCCATAATCTTAGGCAGACCTTTCTTAGCTACGGCTAAGGCAAATATTGATTGTGACACGGGATGTATGGAAATCACCTTCGGGGACAGGAAAATGCAATTGGATATCTTCCGGGCAACAAAGTCTTTTGATTGCGATTGCGTTGAGGAACATGATCCCGTGGAAACTCTGATCGAGGAATGCCTCACCCTTAGTTCTGTATCAGACCACCAAACCCGTAATCACTGTTCTGACCCGTCACCATCACTACCCGTGGACCTCTGTAAGGCTGAGCACCATCACACAACACCATTTGAGGAGATCGATGTTGATCAACTCCCGCCCTTTCCCTTCCCATCGACTGTGGTTCCACCTGCACCTGAACTTAAGCCATTGCCCGAGAATCTCAAGTATGTCTTCTTGGGACCTGACCAGACCTTCCCAGTGATTATTAATTCTCATCTAACCAAGGATCAGGAACTCAGGTTGACTGCGACCCTTTCAGAACATCGGGCCACCATTGGTTGGACCATTTCTGACTTAAGAGGAATTAGCCCCACCTATTGCACCCATAAGATTTACTTGGAAGATGGGGCACGACCTTCTCGCTAAATCCAGAGACATTTAAACCCAAACATGCGGGAGGTCGTTAAGAAAGAAATTATCAAGTGGCTTGACACCGACATCATCTACCCTATCTCTGATAGCCCCTGGGTGAGCCCCACTCAAGTGGTTCCTAAGAAAGCTGGGGTCACCATTGTCACCGATGATCGTGGCGAATCCATCCCCACTCGCACCACCACCGCATGGCGGGTGTGTATTGATTATAGGAAGCTCAATGAAGCCACTAAGAAGAATCATTTCCCCTTGCCATTCATTGACCAAATCCTTGAAAGATTGGCAGGGTAGAAGTATTTTTGCTTCCTGGATGGATATTCAGGATATAACCAAGTCGCAATTGCTCTGGAGGATCAAGAAAAGACCACATTCACTTGCCCGTATGGCACGTTTGCATTCCGTCGAATGCCGTTCGGGTTATGCAACGCACCTGTGACCTTCCAACGGTGCATGCTAGCCATTTTTTTAGAAATGATGGGTGAATACTTAGAGGTCTTTATGGATGATTTCTCTGTATTCGGAAATTTATTCAACCATTGTCTGAGCAACTTGGAGAAAATCCTGAAATGATGTATCGAGGTTAATCTGGTGTTAAGTTGGGAAAAGAGCCATTTTATGGTTCAAGAAGGAATTGTCCTCAGTCACATTGTATCGCATAGGGGCATCGAGGTATATCGAGCTAAGGTTGATTTGATTTCCAAACTTCCTCCACCTAGCTCGGTCCGACAGATTCGCTCATTCCTAGGACATGTTGGCTTCTACCGAAGGTTCATTAAAGACTTTTCCAAGCTTTCCAAACCCTTGACCGACCTTCTAGCCAACGACGCCCTATTCCACATGTCTTCTGATTGCATCTAGGCTTATCACACCCTCCGGGACTTAGTCTCCACTGCACCTGTACTTCAACCCCCAGACTGGTCCCAGGACTTTGAGATTATGTGTGATGCATCAGATTTTGCCATAGGCGCTGTCCTGGGACAAAGGCAAGATAAGAAGCCTGTGGTGATCTATTACGCGAGCAAAACATTGAACGAGGCTATACAATCACAGAGAAAGAGCTGCTCGCTGTAGTCTTTGGACTTAAAAAGTTTCGATCGTACCTGTTGGGATCCCACGAGACGATTTACACTGACCATTCAGCCATCCGGCACCTGTTGGCCAAGAAGGACGCAAAGCCCAGGCTCATCAGATGGATCGTGCTTTTGTAGGAATTTGACCTAGAAATCCGAGACAAGGCTGGATCGAAGAATGTGGTGGCTGACCACTTGTATAGACTTCATCCAGACCACATTGGACCCTCCCTACCTCTATCTGATTCCTTCCCTGATGAACACATTCTGGCTGTGCAAGACAAGAGAATGCCATGGTATGCTTACTACGTCAACTACCTAGTTGTAGGACAAACCCCGCACAGCTGGTCCAGACAACAACGGGACAGGTTCTTGGCTGAGGCCAAGCACTATTTCTGGGATGATCCCATGCTGTTTCACCTCTGTGCTGACCAGATCATCAGGAGGTGTATCCCTGAAGACGAAGTTCAGAGTGTGCTTTCCTTTTGTCATGACCAGGCTTGTGGTGGCCACTTCTCTGGAAAAAAAACGGCTGCAAAGGTTCTACAGTCTGGATTTTATTGGCCGTCCCTATTTAAGGATGCACACAACTTTGCCAAGACTTGCTCACGCTGCCAAACGCTGGGGACCATGACCAAGAAAGATATGATGCCCCTCCAGCCCATTTTGATTGTCGAAATCTTCAACGTTTGGGGTATCGATTTTATGGGCCCCTTTCCACCATCCAACGGCTTCGAGTGCATCCTAGTCTCGGTAGACTATGTTTCCAAATGGATTGAAGCCATTGCCACCCACCGATGCGATCACAGGACTGTCATAGACTTTGTTAAGAAGAACATCTTTTCCCAGTTTGGAATACCCAAGGCCATTATCAGTGATGGTGGAAGCTATTTTATCCATTCCCAATTACGTGCCCTACTTAGAAAATATGGGGTGAACTAACGCATTGCTACCCTATATCATCCGCAAACAGATGGGCAGACCGAGGTCTCAAATAGACAAATCAAGAACATTTTACAGAAGACTGTGAGACCTGACAGGAAAGACTGGTCCACACGACTTGATGATGCCCTATGGGCATACAGGATCGCTTTCAAGACCCCGATAGGCATGTCGCCTTATCACCTAGTCTTTGGAAAAGCCTGCCATCTTCCTATCGAATTGGAACACCGGGCTTACTGGGCTGTCAAGCAATGTAACATGGATCCCCAGTTATCTGACGCGCAGAGGACACTCCAATTATCTGAGCTCGAAGAAATTCGTTGGGATGCTTTTGAAAATAGTCGACTGTATAAGGGGAAAATGAAAGCCGTCCATGACCGACTCATTCATAGAAAAACCTTTGAGACTAACCAGCAAGTCTAGCTGTTTGACGCCCGCCTAAAACTCTTCTCGGGGAAACTCAAGTCCAAATGGACAGGACCATTTCGGGTGGTTAAGCCCTACTCTAATGGGGTGGTTGAAATCACTGATCCTAACACTGGGCACACTTTTACAGTTAATGGTCAAAGATTGAAGCACTTCCTGTCCCAAGTTCCCCCAAAAGAGAGTGTCACCCTCGTTGAGGGATGACACGGAGCACCGCCCAGTTGGAGGCGTTAAACTCAGCGCTCCCTGGGAGGCAACCTAGAGGATTCAGATTGATCCGGTATTTTACGTCACTCAGGTACCATCTTTTTGAACCCTTATGCATCCATGTACTTGCCAATGAGGATATTGTCCAACTTAAGCATGGGGAGGTGGTAAATTGCATAATCCTAAGCTCATTTAATCAGTCTAAATAAAATAAAATAAAATGAATTTAGGAAGAAAACTTAGGCATTAGAAACTTGTCAATAGTGGAAAATAATATAAAAAGAACTTAAACAGTTAGACCTTTCAGGCCTTCAGGCTTAATCAACCCTGGTGTCCGTTAAAATATGGATTTAGCTTTGAATCCTTGTAACCTTAAACTATTCTAATCCACCTACTAAATAAGGTGATAAGTATACGACTTATCAACTCACCCTCTAACTCAGAAAAACTTTGAGTCTAAGCATCTTCACACATTTTTGCACAGACTCACTCCTCGGAGATTTTGACAGAAATTGGGTAGCTAATGAACTCTCTAGGGTGGTATGGCTGGCAAATTGTCGTGGGTAACAGCCCATTGGCAGGTTGTCCAGAACCCAGCCACAGACCATTTCTTCTTCATTGCCTCTAGGTACATTTGAGATCAGGGAAGCCACCTACGAAAAAAAAAAGGAGAAGAAAAGAAAATAAACCACACTTCACCGCACTAGTATGGCTGGCAAGTAATCGTGGGTAACAGCCCATTGGTCAGTTGTCCAGAGCCCAGCTCAATAACTGCACAAAAAGATCCAAAACACTTAAGGAAGAAGCGGGGAAGTAGTACAAGCCGAGGAGATATACACTAGAAAAATCCTTGTGTTGACCCCAATTAAAACAAACGTAGGGAGAAAGCTACCAATCGAACAAATACACCTTCAGGCAAATATATTTCCTTTTCCGGTCACCTAGGGGCGTAGAAACCCGAAGTCTGTCTGAATTACCGTTAAGTGAGTCTATCACAATCTTCACACCAAGATGCTTAGCACTTAGGGTTTTGACCGAGTTTTGGGTGGGTTGGGTAGCTGTAAAAAGTTACCAACCCACACTGAATTCCGAAAAAATTCTACAAGATATATATATACATATACATATGTATAGTTATATACATTAAAGCAAGGATTCGGGCGATTCGTATTTCGGCAGACGCCCAAGCACTGCTTAGTCTTTGTAGATTAAGACCTTGGTATATTTCCTCCTATTGACAAGTGACGAAGTGTCTAAGCAATTACTTCTTAAATTCTGAAAGAAAATAAAGGCTAGAATAAACCTTGCTAGGGACTAGCAAGGAGTAAGCATGGGGGCATGATAACACTGCACATGGGGGTGATAATTCTATTAAATAGGGCCCATCTTAAGAATAAAAGGCACAACATAAGTAGAATGGGAGCATTGCATGCATCATATGCCAAGATTGCTTATAAAACTGTATTAATAGCCATTTGTGTAAGCACTTGTCAAAGCAGGCCTCAGATGAGCAATCGAACCACACAGATGGATTCAGAACGACGAACGAAGTCCAACAGACTCAAGATCGGCCAAATCTGACATCCGGAGCTCCTACAATGGGCCCAAGAAGTTCTGATCGTTGATCTGGTGATCAACGGCCCTCGTTGCGCCACGTCACCCTCGCTCCACCGCATGCCACTCTCCCTTCAACTGAGATCAAATCTCGGCCGTCGATCTTCAATCGGACGGTCGAGAACCGCGTGCCCGCCCGCAGTCGCTGCAACAAAGCGCGAGCGTGGTGCAACGATTAGCGCACATGCCCGCACACACGTGACGCGGGTTTGAGCCGCGCGGTGCGTAAAATTGAAGACGAAGGAAGCACACGGCGAAATTAGGCCACCCGATCAGCAGCGGGCGGCCAAGATCGCGCCACGCGGCGCACCCTCAGATCGCGAGCGCCCACACGTGCGCACACGCCAGGCGACAACGCCCGTGCACACGCGCGCCCAAGGTGCGATCCAAGCGCATCCAAGGGAAGATCTCAGCCGTCCGATCTTCAATCGGACGGCTCTCACGCAGCGGTCGCGGATCGAGCGTGAAGAAGAACGCCGCAGGCGATTGACTGGTGGGCTGGAGGGCTTCATCGACGTTTTTGGAATGGTTTTAGCGACGTCCCAGACGTCGCTAAAGCCCCTTCTTCTTTTAGAAAGCCCTTAACCCTATTTAAACCCCCTCCAACCACTCATTCAAGGCATTCACTTCCCTTGCAACTACTCTACCCCTCTCTTAGCTAGCTTTAGGCCCTCTTGTAATCACCGGAGACAACGAGCCGCCGATGAAGCCTCCTCCACCGCTGTGGCTGCCTCGCCGCTCTCCCCCCTCTCTACCTCTCTTTCTTTCTTTTAAGCTTTCCTTTACTTTTGTTTGAGCATGTATTTAGTGTTGTAAGCTATAAACTAAAGCTGCATGATTAATGAAGTACTTTTCATTCAGTTGTTTATTTTAATTCTTGCTTAAGTTGCATGATCAAGAAAGAAACAACTCTAACCCTAATCTCTCTCTCTCTATCTCTCTCTCGCTTTTCAACCAGCACCTTTCGCAAGCAAAACTCCGCACTTTCTGTGACAACAAGTGATAAGTAGAATTCGATTTTCACGCATCCCTGAGATCGACACTCAGACTTACCTTTGTTTCTTTACTTTAAAACTAGCGTTGCAAGTGCGACTATAACGACACTTCTTAACATATACGCACAAGCGCACATCAGTAGGGGTCTCCTTTTATAGTTGCAAGGATTGGGGGAAATTTGGTCATTCCATATTCAAAAACATTAAAATCAGGTCTTTAGTGATGAATTTATCTGTCACTAAAGGCCAGATCATGGGTGACGTGCACGCACCGCATGCACCTCCTCCTTTCCCGTGCCTTAACGCCAAGCGCACGTTCAATGAATCTCAACCGTCCGATCAAGACATCAGCCGACTTAAACTTCATCTCACTTGCTTCAACTTTGCGCGCTTGTGCATGCGATTGGGCGTCAGGTGGGGCATCCAATTACGTGTGTGGCTGATTGGGCGATCTGGGATGTCCGCAGCTGATTGCGCTGTCGAGATTAAATGCGGGTGCGCCTCCGATTGTGAGTCGAACCCATGCCTCGCACTCATGCAAGGCCGCTCGACCACTGCGCTACGACTGGCTTTATGTCGCGTTTAGGAATTAGGCACGCGTGCCTGTGGCCGTTGGATCAAGATCCAATAACCCAGATCATCCGCGCCTTATGCCTTATGAAGATGAGAGCAACGCATCTGAGTAATTCCTGGTCGTTGGATCAAGATGCAACGGCTATGATCGCGCAATGAAGAGCCCTTTGAGATGTAGCGACGGGTCTTAGGGCTGATTGGGCGGTTGAGATGGTGCCACATGGCACCATCTTGGCCGTCCATCTTCTATGACTTCCAGAAGATGCCACGAATGTTGGATTGGATCGATTTTCGTGTCGTTAGGCTACGATCGTCGATCCAAACCCATCCATGTGGTTGGATTTATCATCTGAAGTGCGGATTGACACCATCTTAGCCCTTGATCTCTAGGCTTCCTCAGACTATATCTAATGCTACAGATATCCGATCAGGGCGATCTTGGAGTTGTTGAACTCCAATCGTCACCCTGATCAATCCGTACGGTTGAATTTTTTATCCAAGGTCCCGATTAAAAAAAATCACCATCCCTGGCCATAAAAGGAGACAATTACTATACAATTTGTACCTAAATGCATGATTATGCATGTTATGCACTATTTACAATGCACGATGCTAATATAACACTAAGAACATGCATTAATAGACATTTTTGGCTATTTAGATGTATGCACAGCAACGTGGCACGTTCTCAGCCGTTGGATGGATGATCCAATAGCTGAGATGTGTTGATCATCACTTGAAGAGGAGCAGGAGTTTGGGCCAATGTTGGGTAGCTGGGATGGCACTGCATGGTGCCATCCTGGCCGTCCATCTCCTTTAACTTGTAGATGGTGCCACGGATGTCGGATTGGATTGATTTTCGCACCGTTAGGCTACGATCATTAATCCGAACCCATCCGTGCATTTGGATTTATCATCTAAGGTGTAGATTTAACGCAACCAGGTCCCTTGACCTCTGATCTTTCTCAGACTGTATCTAAAATTATGAAGATCCGATCAGGGCAATCTGGGAGTCGTTGAACTCCGATAGTTGCCCTAATCCTATCCGTATGGTTAGATTTTCAAACTAAGGCCTTGATAAATATTGTCCTGACCACAAAAAGGGGTAAATTACTATACAATTTATACAAATTAGCCTAAATGCATGATGATGAATGTTATGCAATATTTACAATGCATGATGCTTCTATGACACTAAGAACATGCATAAATAGACATTTTAGGCTACGTAGATGAATGCACATCACACCCCCATGCCTATCTTTTGCTAGTCCATAGCAAAACTATATGCTATTTATAAACAGAATTAGGATCAAATTACTTGGGCAAAAGTCATTTTTCAACACTAGTAAATTTCTACTAAGACCTGAACTACAGAGACACAACAGTACCCGAGTGTCTGCCAAAATACAGACCACCCAAGCCCTCGCCTTATTCAAAAGCAAAAGGATCTTTTTCTTTTTCTTTTCTATTTTTTTTGGATTTTTAAGTTTAGGGTTCCGAGGTAGCTATCTATGGCTACTCAACCCACCCAAGACTCAAAGATAGCTCTAAGTACTAAACATCTTTTTATGTGAATGTGATAGACTCACTGATCGGCGATTAGAATGGACTTCGAGTTTCTATGCCCTAGGTGACCTTGAAAAGGAATTCTTCCAAAGGTGTATCTATACGACCGGTAGCTTTCTCCCTACTTTTATTTTTATGTGGTCAAAACAAGGGAGAACCCAGTGTATATCTCCCTAGCTTATTCTACTTCTCCGCTTCTTCCTAAGTGTATAAGAATTAAATGTGCATTTTTGTGACTGGGTTCTAGACAACCAGCCGATGAGTTGCTACCACCGACAACTTGCCAGCCATAGTCTTGCGGGGGAAGTGTGGCTTATTTCTTTTTTTCTTCTTTTCTATTTCTTTTTCTTTTCTTTTTGGATATTTTTCTATTTTTGTTTCTTTTTTTCAAAGTAGGTGGCTTCCCTAATATAAGATTTACCTAAAGGAAGAAGGAAGAAAATGGTCGTGTGGCTAGGCTCTAGAACTGATGATGAGCTGTTACCACTGACAACTTGCCAGCCATACCACATTAGAAGGTTCATTAGCTGCCCAATTTCAGTTAAAATTGCCAAAAAATGAGTTAGTGCAAAGAGTGTGTAGATGCTTAGACTTATAGTCCCCTCAAATCAGATAGCAGGTTATTAAGTCATGTACTTATCACCCCAACTTATTTAATCAATTTGAAATAAATTCAGAATGGCAAGGACTCGAGAAACAAGTCCACATTTTAGTGGACACCCGGGCTAATTAAGCCCGAAGACCTGAAGAATCTAAGTGTTTAGGTCCTACTGTATTATTTCCAAAGGTTGAAAATTTCTAAAGTCCCAAGTTCTCTTTTCTTAATTCAATTTTTTTTTCAATAAAGAAAAAATAAAAAGAATCTACAGAGCTAACAAGATGATTCAGATAATGATATCCACCCCCCCATGCCTATCTAATGTAATGTCTCCATTGTATTAAAAAGACATGAAAAAGAGTGAAGCAGACAAGAAAGCACTTGAATTTCATGATTACCTAATCAGCTCCGAGATGAAAATAGACTGTATATGTGCTGCATTTAGTGCCTTCAGCTAGGAACACTATACAAACAAAGAGGAAATAAAGAATTCACAGATGCAAGTCAGAATCAGAATAAGAAGATTCACCTCAGGACCTACCAGCAAATGTCCACAAATGTGGACCAGATTATGGTGTAGACCCATGCCCCATGGTCGAGTGTATCTAAGGTTCTGGATAAAAATTACCCAAAACTTGAAGTCAATATACAAGTTGGGCTGGGCCTGCGATTTGTGAGGATGCAACCCAAGTCCAAAAAGTCGAATAATAGGAAAATCAAAAAGATAATCAATGAATTTTTGCTTGGGTTGGACATCCTTGGAGTAGAAATTGTCATAAGGGTCCTGGTAAAATATTGGTGGTTTCAGGTATATAAGAAACCCTTAGACTCAAATTTCGACTTCCCCCAGAATTGGCTTCCTGTATCTTCATTTCCAAATTCCTATCTTCCTCAATCAGGATTTCAGATTCCAAGACCTCTTGCTTGTTAATCACCCCATCGAAAATTTCCAAGTCCAAGATTTGTGGCTGAATCATAATTAACTTGGGTCAAGTGATCTCAAAATCAAAATCGTCATTATGCTCGAAGGGGTATAAGTGAGGAATAGGGCTATGAATTGAATCTTTCATGATATCAGGATATGAATCTACCATGCTAGCCCCAACAAGATCAATTTCCCTAGTTATTGGGCCATGAAATGATTTATCATACTCCGCAGGCCCATTTGTCTCACTAAAATTATCTTCCTCAAATTCAGGTGAGACTTCACACAACGATTCTTCACCTTCAGAATCAAAGAATTCTGGATCCGCATTTATATATGTCTCAAAATCATTGATCATTTCCTGGTGCATGGAGACATACTTTTCTTTGTACCCTGGCTCATGGATCTCAAGTGAAGTAATCAATTCATCCTCAATTGGTTGCTCTAGAACAACTTGGTCATCCCTGATTTTGTAAAACATGTTCCCCCTACAAGTGCCTAAACAGATTTTGACATTGGCTCTCCTGAAGAAGGTTCATCCTGGAAATCATCCCAAGATTGAACTAAAGCAACCATAAATTTCATCCTTAATTTTGATAACTTCCCAAGTAAAAACTCTCCTGGGTCTTTATCCTTAGCATCTTAAAGCCAATCCAACAAATACTTGTTAAGATCGTCAATCATTTGAATCAGAGGCTCCAATTCTTCAGTGTAAAATGTTGCCTGAGCTTCTAAAGATTGAATGGTATTCCTTAAGTTAACCAACACCCTATCTTGGACCTAGTTCACCTGAACCAAATAGTTTGGTTCAGGGTTGGGTGGGTTTGGTTTCAATCTGGGGGAGTCAAGGAATTGAGGTTCTTGGTGTCCTCCCTGATAATAGGTCTCTTAGAGTTGTTCATAAAGGGGTGATGACCCATATGTAATGTAATCTGAGGGAGGGTAAGGATTAACATGTCCTTCTTGATTGTAGGTCATATTAGGTTGTTCATAGGAAGGCAGTGATCTATAATTGATGTAGCTCGAAGAAGGATAAAATCAAGATCATGGTGTCCAAGGTTAAACCCTGAACACGGAGGTCTGGAACTATATCCATAATCAGGATTATCCCAACTAGTAGATGGGTGAGAATAAGTCTGGTTGGGATAATAATCATCTTGGGAATAAGTAGTGGTAGGAGGATAAGAGTGGAAATGCGAGTAGGATGTGGAAGCATCCATAGCAAAGCGGGAGGAAGAAAGGTACCCTACAGTATAAACAATCAAACATATCCTTAGCTAGGGTAGCCTAAAAATCTACAGACTCCCAGAACCCGTCTTAAGATGAAAAGAATGATTTGATCTAATTCTTTCTAGTCAATCCAACCAGTTAGAGGGAGGGGCAAGGGATAAGGTTCTTCCCTTAACTTTCGCCTCAGGTTCCTTTGATATCCCACAACCGCAGTCATTTGACTTTGTTCCCCTAGCTAGACATCAGATTGAATGGTAGAATCAGATTAATCAAAAATAATCTCGACCTGGGCCCCGAAGAGTGAGTCCAATCCTTAAAGCTAACATCTACTCTATTTTAATTAGGGTTAGGTTTGAATGTGCTTTCGAATGTAATAGACCCTTTATCTAGGTTGTGCCCTTAAAGATCAGCTTCAATTTGTGTGTGTGCACAACCAATGATTTTCAAGCAAGATTATTTCTGGTTGCAGTGAATTTTAGGGTTTAAATCTTGCTTAGTAGCTTTTAGGATTCAACTTCAGGTGTATTCAATCAAGTTTAGTTGGCACACTAGGTTTTGAAAGCACAGGTGAAGATGTCTTCCTTTAAAACTTAAAAGAATGTGGAGTGCCTTGTTAATTCCTAAAAGTTGAACCCTAAGAGTTGTTTTTAGATGAAGTGGTGTCCTGGATGGCGTGTAAATCAAAAAGATATGGTGTGTTTTTTGCAACAGGAGAGGGTGGCAAAAGCAGTGGGAAAGATTGTGGGACAAAGGTCCCTCCTTAGGTTGGTGCAGGAGTAGATAAAAAACCCAAGGAAAATGGATCTCTACAATCCAGATTATTTACAAACTCCCTCCCCATGGGAATTTGCAAAATAGGGAAACACATGGGATTTTGCGTAGCGAGTAGAGGCGTAAGAGATTTCATCGTGTTTCTAACCTCGTCGAGATGCTTTGCTATGATATCGACCTTATCCAGTTTCTCTGTTATGATCTCTAAATCCTTGGAACTGGACAGATTCCCGATCTCATGTATGCCCTTCTGTGGGTATTGATGCATTATATTGGTGCCCCGGGTGAATTGCGACATGGATGCATTGTTAATCGAGTTTTCCGCCATCCCTTCAAGCAGTTCTGAGGTGGATTTTGCATCGTGATTCAAGAAATTCCCTCCACAAGAGGCATCGACCAGATTGCAAATGCCCTCTTGCAATCCATAATAGAAGATGTGCATTAGTTGCTAGCGAGGGATGTCGTGATGTGGGCATTTCCTTTGCAATTCATGGAAGCGTTCCCACGCTTCATGAATTGGTTATCCTTGATTTTGAGAGAAGGTAGTGATGGCTCACCTTAATGCATTGGTGCGACCACTAGGGAAAAATTTCTTCAAAAATGCGGATTCGAGTTCAGCCCAAGTCGAGATTGGTCGTGCTATAGTTCAGCCCAAGTCGAGTTCATACCAATAGGTAGCCTTGTCCTTAAGGCTGAAGGAGAACATCTTCATCAATAGGATTTCCCGGCTTTGATTTCAAGGACCAAGAGTCTGAGATAGATTTTTTAGATCTTCAATATGTTAGAATGGATCCTCGGATGCAAATCTGTGAAAGTTTGGGATTAGACCTATAATATTTGGCTTTAATTCTGGGTCATTTTCCCCAACGTTAATCCTAACATTAGGCTCTACTTGTGCATTAGATGGATTATAATAGTCTCGGAGTAGAGGCCTAAGACGAGGGATCGGTAAATCAGGGTTTTCAAAACCCACCTCAGGTCGAGGTGGAGGACGGGTTTGTAGGTTCTACAAATTCTGAAGAGCAGCCGTCAACAGATTGATTTGACGGTTCTGCTCGAGCATTTGAAGATTCTGGTGCAAGAGCGCCTCATGGACATTAAAAGGCAGCATCTCCCCCTGACCAGAAGAGGAAGGGATCTTAGGATTCTGGTTTTGCATTTGGTCCATAGGATCAAATGCAGAAAATGCAGATATATTAGACGGGAAAATTATTGGTTGCTTCAGTGTAACCAGCTTTGGAATACCTGTCAACAGAGATACGAGAGGTGGTTTCAAGGATCGCCTCCCGTGCGTAAACCAAAAGAATGTGGAAAGGCACAGTCACACCACTGAAAACAGCGGCAAACAAGACCCGAAAAGCACAAAAAGTGGGTTTTTCTCTTCTTTCAAAGGGAAGAAGAGAGTCCTAGAATACACAAAAATAATTTGGATGCAAACAAGTATAATATCAGTATCAAAATATGCATCCTAAACCCGTGTCTACGTAAGTGCATATCCTTAAAGCTCAAAGGTCTAAGGTCTAGGATCGGGACCGCTCACTATAAGCTCCCTGGGGCTTAGTAGTGAGACAGACTTGTTGATCTTTGACCAAAGCCCTAAGAGGTGCAAAGAGGAGAGGTAGAAAAATCAGACTCGTGTGACTCTAGTGATCGTGTTGTGTGTGCGATAGCATGCAACAGACGTGAGTTTAAAAACCGGCATGCATTCTGCAAACAGATTGAGTCACAAATTTTAATTGTCCTCTTTTTTACTTAATCTTTTCACAAAAAATGATAGAAAGAAGTAAGGTGACCAATTTTTAAGTAATTTCAAACAAAAATATGGTCTTGTTTATTATCCAATGACAGGGATCTATGCGAGTTTTGCACGTGTTTTCTTGCTAATGAGAGAAAAATAGTAGAAAAATCCCAAGTCAGATTTCATATACTAGCAGATAATGCACTCCTAAGAGTGTATGCCTAAAACATGCTGCGCTAGTCAAATAGGTACGTGAATTTTTGTATTTTTTAATTTTTTTCTAACCTAAATGCAACAATACAAGCTACACTAAAGACTAAGTAAGAAAATACTCACAATGGTATGTATAATGGTCTATAGAAAACAGCATGCAAAATTCCCACCTCCTTTCCTGAGAATACCCGCAAAGGTAACTCTGAAAAGAAGATAGGAAACATACAAAACAAAACTAATTAGTAAAAAGAATTATTTCCAAACTAGAAATAATGGCGAATATAAATTACTGTTACCTCCCCAGCAACGGCGCCATTAAAATGATCATTTAAATCCTCAACACAGTTAATTAAGTTATTTAGGCTTAATTAATTGCATGAGAAAGTAACTTAGGTTAACTCGAATTAATGTCGATTGTGTAGTATATGGTCAAGTTAACCTAACATTTTAGATTTTAAATTTTTTTTAATTGGTTGAGTCCAGGTTATTTACTAGGAGCCATAATAGTAGCTTAATTCATCATTAATTCCTAAGCATAAATTACTAACTACCTAATCAATCAGATTATAATTAAAATACTTTAAGTGTATGAATAATTGCACAACAGATAAATCAAATTAGCACATGCAACATTCCATTAGGAAGAAACACATTTACACATATGATTTAGCATTGAAACTATGTAGTGTGTTTATTATTTCAAATGTAGCTATTTACAAAAGATAAAGGCAAGAAACTCCTAAACAAGTGAATACAGTGCCTTTATTCCATCACTTAAAGCTCAAAATAACAAGAGAAAATAAGATATATCAATGAATTACAAATCAGACGTCTTAAAAATGAATATTGGAAGTCTGATAGAAGGCATAGACATTTGATTCTTCCTCTTTCTATTTCTTTCTTTCATTCTTTCTTCAACCCTTTTCTTCTTTTCTTTTCTTCTTTTGTTGTGCTCTCTCTCTCTCTATCCCTTTAACTCCTCTTCTCTTATTTTATCCTTTATCTCTTCCTTTTATCTTTTCCTCGAGTTCATTCCTTTCCTTAACCTTAACATCTTTACTGTGCTTAACAAGTTCCACACTTAAGCCATTAAACCTTCAATTGCAAAATTTTGGTTTTCTTATTGGCGGCTCAGACTGGACGGGGATACACAGCAACCCCTAAAGGGTGGGACCAAACCCTACTAGGTCCAAGCCTAATTTTTCTTAGGTGTTTTATTTTCCAATTCAAGCTCATGCACAGTATCCAGCTTCCCAGGCCCACCCACCCACTCATGGGCCTACACTCACGCCCACAGGCGCACGCACACACACACATGCACAGGCATGTGCATTGCACGCACCCGCACCCAAGCCATTTCCATTTCGTGCCCTGCGCTGACGACCGAGACGTCATCTTCACAAAATCATAATATAACAAGGCGACGCCTCCAGAACTACCGATGTGGGACTAACTTTCCCAGGTTCTAGCCAATCTTTGGCCGACGATTCCGACCAACTCCGTTCACCAAATCAATCGAGCAAAGGCTCAATTGAGAGCTCTTAATATACTTTACAGAATTATAACACCAATTTGGTGTTCAGATTAGGTCTGGCCCTTCAATTTGAAGGGCGAAGCTAGGAGGTTTGCATAGCCTAAATGGCCTGTAGCAGATGAGATTTCAGGTCGAATACCTGAGGAGAGCTTTTAACCTTCTATTGAAGGTCCAGACTCAATTCAGGAAGGAATTCCGCATCTAAAGCAGAAGAAAGGAGGTCCACTATAGCTTCTAGAAGAGGAAGAAGCACATGAGTTTCATTTCGGAGCTTCAGAGCTTCATTTTGAGCTCTGAACAGCTTGGCAAGGAGAGAAAGACCTCTGAAATAGAATTAAACAATCTCAGCAGATTATTTCGCACTGATTTGGGTAGAATTGGCAATTGAATCTTGCTAAGAACACACTAAAAGCAGTATGGGTTCGAAAACAACCCATACTGGATAGAGACCTGACTTGGTTTAAAACCTCGATAAAATAACTTAAAATTTATTCTAATAACCTCAGAATCATTTTAACAACAGATTCAACCCATCAAACCTCAATTTTAACCAAACATTCTCTAAATCAGACCAGAGGTTGACTATAAAGCCCCAGAAGTTGACTTTCTGTAATATAGCTTCTCAGAACGAATTAAAGACCTGGAGGGACTCTAATTCACCTTAGAAATCATTTCCAAACCTTAAAACTAAGTTTTGAAGCTTCTAAAGGCCCTCTCAGACACTGTCGTCTGAGCTCAAAAGCGGGGGTGTTCGACGGAATAATCTAGGGAATTTCAGAGCAATCAAAGATCAAATATGACCCCTACAGGTTCTGCTTGAGCTCATAGACCTATTTCTAGAGCCTAAAACCTAATGGGTCAGCTTCTCCAACTCCACCAGAGTTGGAGAAGATAGATGTCGACTGCAAACTCCAGACATTAAAACACTGATCCAATCACCAATTCATGATCCTTAAGCCTCAATGATGCAGTCTGGAACTCCTCAGAGCCTATCAAGGGCTGAAGTGTGATAATGACTCGTCGAAGATCACCGGAGCTCCGGTGAATCCAAGAAATGTCTGCCAGAGTTCAAAACTCTGTGAAACAAACCATTAGAAATCTCAAAATCTTTCTGAGGTCACAAGGAACCTCAGAAGCTCACCAATTAACTCAAATGAAGATTAAATCAAGAGATTAGCTTTGAATTCGGAAAGTGGAAGCTCTGAGTTCAGTGGAACTCAGAGAGTATCCCCTCACTCAATTGAGTGAGGGAAAGAGTTCTGTATGGTGAGGTGATACTAATGGACTAATTAATTAGGTGATTAACTCATCTCTGAGCCACCATTGACAGTAAGCTCAGAGAGAAGGAATTTAGGTGTTTCTAGTAGGAGGCTCTATAGGAGCAATTAATGGAATTGCTAAGGTCCTTAGGTGTTAGGGAAGTGATGATGGACCTTAATTGGGTGTGAAAAAGCTTCCGGACACTTCACCATGGACAATGAAGTGTCCAGGTGCTTAAGGTGGTTTAGGTGATTAGGTGGACAATTAAGGTAGATCTGTGGTCGGGAAGGGTCTTAGGGTGGTGTTCTAGGGATGGAAGACCCTAATGGAGGTGTATAAGGCTCGGGGAACTCCGCTATAGATAGTGAAGGTCGTCGGTGATAGTGAGATGTATTAGGCGGTATAGGTGGTATCAGTGAGGGAAAGAAGATGATAATGGGTCGTGGAGAGATAAGGAGAGTGAAATATTACCTGAAAGTGTGAATGAAGGCCCAGCGAAGCTGGACTTGGCCTCGCAGGAGCTGAGGAAGGAAGTATTGGAAGTCTAACTAAACTAATCTAACTAAGCTAATTACACTAATCTAAGCTACACTAAGTAATCTACGATTACCTGGACGAAAAGAGAGGGAAGAATCTTTGTCGAAAGGTGCATAACAGAGGACAAAATCAGAGGGTAGGGGATAGAGCTCCGGTGAGAAATTGAAAGTGGTGATAGAGAAGAAGTGGCGCTCCTTGGCCCTATCACAGCTGTCCTGAGAGGAAGAGGAGGTGAGAGAGGCGAGTCCCTTACATGGAGGAGCTCCGATAGGGGGATGAGAAGTCGTCGGAGGTAGCGGAGGAATAGCCTATCGTCGGCCACAGTTGGGGAAGAAGGATAGGGGACCGACCTTTGAAATCGAAGGGGTCGAGGGGTATTTATAGGTTGCAGCGGCTGTGAAGGTAGCTTGAATCCGGACGGGTTTGTTTTTAGGTGCAGCTTAACCTCCGACGTCGTCTCTGACGCTAGTGAGGTTAGAGCCTATACCTAATTAGGATTTATGAATAATCTGGATCAGTGGATGGATTTGAGGTGGTGAGCGTAAGCTTCAGAGGCTTCGCAAGGGTGGAATGGCGTTAGATGAGCGTTCATCAGAGGGTGACATTATCGTTGAACGTTAGCCGTTCAAGCGGCTGAAGAAGAAATGAAGAAGAAGACGGTGTTTGCAGGGACCTGAATGCGAAGAAAGCTAAGGACCAAGGTAAAATGAAAGGACTAAAATGAAATGAATTATAGGGACCAAAATGTAAACAAAGGCCATTTAAGTTAATTTTAATTTAATTCTTTTCCAATTTTTATATATAATTATAAATTAGCTAAATATTATATTAAAGCCATGTATTCACACTTTTTACCCATTTATTTATATTTATTTACTTATTAACTTACTTAAGTTATTTAAGACTTAGGTCTTAAGTTATACTTAAGTTAAATAAGATTTAATTAGGTAACTAATTAATGGTATTTCGAGTCCATTTATTAATTAAATTAGTAATAATATTAATTGACTGATAATTTAGCATTTTTAACTTATTTTAAGGTCCATTAATGATTTGTCCCTTATTACATAATTAACCCATATATATGTATATTCCTAGCTAATTAACTAAGGAAACTAGCTAATTAGGGGTAATTAGAAGCCATGATGAGCCTCTCATCAGCATTCAAGGGACAAGTCCTGGCAGACTTTGTTGCTAAATTCACTGATCCCGATGCCTCCCTCTCACTCCCCTAGTGACTATATATCGACGGCTCGTCCATGATAGCCGGGTCTGGGGCCGAGATAGCCCTAACCGCCCCAGACAGCATTACTCATAACTATGCCATAAAATTAGACTTCCATGCATTTAATAACCAGGCAGAATATGAGGCCATGATGGTAGGAATTCGGGTAGCAAAATCCATGGGGATCTCCTCACTCGAGGTCCACACAGACTCCTAGCTGGTTGCCAACCAAATAAACAGTGAATACTAGGCTCGAGATCCAAACATGATGTTATACGCCGACAAGGTCGAGGAGTTGGCAAATTTCAAGACTGTCTCCATTAAGCGGGTGCCCCAAGTAGACAACCCCTTGGTAGACGCGTTGGCTAAACTCTTCGCCGCCATCCCTCAGGGGTAAGACGAGGACATCTGCCTTCAGACACTGAGAGAGTCAACCGTCCTCTCTCCCAGAGCGCTCGCGATAGAACAGTCCACCTCCTGAATGACGCCTATCATTACTTGAGCTTTGGCGAGCTGCCCCTGGGAGAACCTCGATCTAGGGCCTTCCTCCTCAAAGCCTCCAGATACACCTTGATAGAAGAGAAGTTGGGCAAGCGGGGGTATTCCACCCCCCTACTAGGCTGCCTAACTCAGGATGAGGCAACCCAAGCCCTCCAAGAGGCCCACGAAGGCGCTTACGGGAACCATGAAGGATAAAAAGCGCTCCTCGCCAAACTATTCCAGGAGGGCTACTTCTGGCCCCAAATGAAGCAACATTGCAAAGCCTTCATTCACAAGTGCTATAAATGCCAGCGGTTCGCCACCCTGCACCACTTGCCACCTAGAAAGCTGGTATCCGTTATGTCACCCATCCCCTTTGCAAAGTGGGGTATGGATTTCGTCGGTCCCTTCCCACCAGCATCAGCTCAGAAGTGGTTCATCTTAGTGGCTATCGACTATTTTTCTAAATGGGTAGAGGCAGAAGCCATGGCCAGCCCCACGGCCGACAGGGTCATATCCTTTGTCTGAAAAAGCATCATAGCTCGGTACGGGATACCCCACTGCATAGTCACGGATAATGGAGCCCAATTCACCTACAAAAAATTCGAAGAATTTTGCACCAACTGGGACATCCGTTTGTGCTTTTCGTCAGAAGGTCATCCCCAGGAGAACAGGCAAGCTGAAGTAACTAACCGCACATCTCAGCGGTCAAACGCCGATTGGATTCGGCTACAAGGAGGTGGGCAGAGGAGCTTCCAGGCATTCTCTAGGGATACAGGACTTGCTAGAGGACTTCCACAGGCTACACACCATTTAGTTTGGTATATGTCATGGAAGCCCAGCTACCCATCAAAACAATCCTCCCCACTTACAAAACACAACTTTATGACCCGACCACCAATGATGACCAAGTCCGCCTATCCTTAGACCTCTTAGATGAGCTAAAGGACAAAGCCTCCGAGACGACCCTCAAGAGTAAAGTAGCCACAGCTGCCTCCTACAACAAGCACGTGAAAACACGGAAGTTTACTCAAGGAGATCTGGTCCTACGTAAGTGCGAAGTCTCCATGCTGACCCAGTCGGGAGGAAGCTAGATCCATCATGGGAAGGCCTACAAGATTCATAACGACAGTCCATGTGACTTCTATGAATTACAAGCCTTAGATGGTAGAGATATCCCCTGAACTTGGTATGCGAGCAACTTACACATGTACCATGTATAAATGCCCATGAGCAATAAGGAGATTTTTTCATTCCAAAAATTTCGCCTGCTACATCTCTTCAAAAGAAAAAAAAAAGAAAGAAGAGATAACAAGGGTAACAGTACCAAAGGAAACTACTCCCACAGCTCAAACATGTCCCTACCACCTATAGGTGAAATGCGAAAAGGACTGACAACTCTTGCAGGCAGGTTGGTGACCTCTGGTTGGTTTGCCTCTTCGGCAACCAGGTGAGCTGCACCCTCGATGGCCGTCTAGGTCACCCCATTATCAGGCAACCGATCTATGGGTAGTTCCATGGGCTTGTCGTCGGCAATAAGGTAGCCCCCTTGAGGCAGTCATATTCTGACATCAACTAGTCGATGGACCAGTCTCACAATTCCTCCATAGAGACATGCTTCCCCTTGATAAAGGCTTGAATGGAAGTCAGAGTCTACTTCCTAATCTCCTGCGAAAGCTCCTCCCAGATCGGTTCCATCAACGAGTGCCCGGCGTAGAAGTCCATCACCACCTCATCATTCATCTCAAGCCCTTCGGCCTCTTCCACGGGCTCCTCTACCCCTCCAATTCCGCCACCGGCAAGCCTCGCTCCAATGCAAGTTTCTGGGCTTCACTGAGGTCAGCCCTTAGCCTTTCCACGTCCGCCTCCACCTTCTCTAGACTTGCTCACATGGAAGCAAGTCATTCAATCGAGGTACTAAGGTGGACGCTAATTGACTTTCTGCGACATTCGTCAAACAATCATAATAAAGCGCTGTTGACGGGCTTTTATCCCCGGCAACGATGCCAAAAATATGATCGTCGACTACCAGTTCGTACTAAAAAGGATTTTAAAATGTTGTTGTTGTAGTAGATGTCACAAATACAAACCGTTGTCGCGTTAATTTTATTTATATACTTAATTTTTACTAGTTTATTCCAGATCGTTCACTAGGAGGCAATTATTGATATACATCACTCTCTAAATCCCATAATATTCTTTAATTCCAAAAAGATTGATTTTATGTACAATAATGAATGAATCAATCAAAGAATGAAAGAATGAATCAATTTTAAACACAAGAATGAATTACAATGCTTGAAAACATTTATCTATAAACAAGCATCAAAAATCATAAATAAATACTCTATATTATCTATTTACAACTTACATTAATAATACTTAACTATAGGTACAATAATGAGTAATAATATGTACTATACTAACTTAACTTACTAATATCTACAGTAACATATAATGTATCTACAATAACATATGAAAGTGTCACCACAACCTTAGAAAAACTATATACATAAGCTAAGGTAAAAACTATTGCCTATACTAACATATAATACCATTAATAGTGACGAATATATCTGTCACTAAAGCTATACTTTATTTATATACAAATATAGCTCAAACAATACTACTATACTCTAAATACACTTATATATATATATTATTTACATATGTATTATATATATACAATATATATCTATACTATATATATACAGACACATGGACACTTATGTACACACAAAACACTCAACTTAGACTCTTAACACACTAACACACAACACACACTACACTAAGTCACAAGGAGGCTCTTCAACACTTAGCCAAATTCTTAGTCATCCCTCTCTAATCTTAAGCCTTGATTACTGTTCATCTTAATAAAAAATTAGTTCTTAATTGGCGGACAGCCTTTTCGAGGGATATATAGCACCCCTAAGGGTGGGACTAGACCTCTACTAGGGCCGCCCTAACACTTAATTAGGTGCATTAACCACATTTTTGGCTCATTACTTGGCCTAATCAAACCCATACACAGTGCACAGCTCCCAACCATGCACTATGTACAGCTCCCAGCCATGCACTGCACTCACATTTCACACCATAACTCATTCATGTTCAGAGAGAGGAGAATGTATGTGCGTGTGTGCTCGAGCACCCAGTGTCTATGACGATTAGCAAAACCACTACAGAAAAAGCATATATGGTGATGCAGGCACTCTTCAGTCTATGATGTGGCACCTTTGTGCCACCACCAGCCGCTGCTAAACCAGCGTTACATGTCTGATTTCACATGATTTGGCCCTCAATTTGAGGGCCCAATTGAGTTCCAATTTTCAATTAAACTATATGGTTGAAAAGCCCTTATATAGGGCTATATAATTATATAATTAATTTACAAAAAAGAATTAATTTTACTATATAAATAAATTATCCAAAGTTTACAAATTACACACATTGGTTTATAAGTTAATTTATTAATTAAAGTATAAATTACATAATTATTGGTCAAATTGACATTATACAGTATTAAGATACATGTTAAATTATTTAATACATATTTTTATTGAATTTTACAAGTTTTATTTTAATTTATAGACATTTAAATATCAATTTTCAGGGTATTATACATATAAATTATGTATAAATAATATAATACAATATAAGTATAGTTAAATTAGTTTAAAATACTTTAAAATATTATAATACAAATATACAATATAAACTACTTCAATAATAACTTAATTTACTATTTTATTTTATTTTAAGTTAGTAAACTACTTAATAACTTATTAAATTAATTATTTACTGTATAAATATAATTAAATTAATTTGCAGGTATTCTAGTGTACAATATATATATATATATAAATATGTATGTATAGTATCATTGATAAATAAGTTCATTTATTGGGGTTTATAAATTTATATAGCTTATAGTACATATAAGTTAATTAAATTAATATCCACTTATTTAATAAAGTTATATATATATATTAAGTTATCCTAAATACTTAATTTATACTATAAAATACATATATAAGTTATATATACAAATTATATACATATTTTACACTATCTACATATATAGCTTAGTATATAGCTTATATATACATGTATTTACATAGTATACATAGTGTTTTTGAGTATTTTTTGAGTTTTTCTGATTTTATGGGTTTTTTAAGTTTAATAGAGGTAGGGGATGAGAGAGAAAGAGAGATATGAGAAGAATAGAATGTTTTTGTATTTTTTTTTTGTTTGAGTTCATTTATTGAGTTTTAAGGTATACTGAACTATCGGCTGGTATGTTCTACCAAGTCGGAGATTCAGATTACCTCAAGACTTTGCATACACCTAAAAATATACTTAATATTACTCACTATATGTTTATTTTATTTTTTTTGAAATTTTTTTAAGGTTTTTATTTATTTACAAATCTAGCACATATAAGGCCTAAAAGAGTGTTTTACCTAAGAACCTAAGGCCTTAGAATGAAGAAAGTGTACAGAATTGGCAGTATGAGCACCCAGTTATGTTTAGCAAGTCAAAAAAAGGGTGTTCAATTAGATAAACATGGTTTTCAACTTAATAACATCTCATTTCCTAAGTTTGGGCAGATTACACAAAGTTTAGCTGACAAAAGAGTTTCCAATCAGATTACAAGCCAATCCAAAAGAAACTATAGACTCTAACAGTACATGAAAGCTTGTTACAAAATTTAAACCACATTACAAACATGCCAGCCATCTGAAATAAACAAATCCCAGTTGCTGCCCAATTGATCCAACCATCCAGCAAGACAGCAGCAACAACTGCAGCAAGACAACAGCAACAAAAGTAGCAGCTACTGCCTAATCAAGCAGTAGTTAACTGCAACAGCAGTTACTAGAAGGTTTTCAATACAAAACCAGACGTCTTAAACACATTTTCAAAGGCTATTGTGCAGCCATGATCATCAAATTCAACTAATCTGATGGAGAATTCAGTACATAAATCATCCAAAAATCATCCAAATCAGGTGTTCATTCTTGTCTAAAAATCATCTTGAAATCAAAGAAGAAGATCTGAAATTATGTTTATAGAATGTAATTTCATTCCCCTTTGCAAACCTTTCTAATCCTCTTTCAAAAATCTTTTAAAATCCCAATCACAACCTCCAATATAGGGTCATGCAAGCGGATATATGGAGGATAAAATGTTGCCCCAATTAGGCTTTTGCTTTGGGCCTTTTGGTGATTTCTCTACTCAATCTCCTTGAACACCATTGATGGGAGTTCAAGGTGATGTAGTGGATTGATCAAGACCCGTTGGGTCCTTGTTCCATCTCAAATCAGGGAGACTGATTCTCCTTGATAGAAGAACTCTCCAACAAAGGGCTTAGATTAGATATATGCTCATCCATAAATCAAAACACAATTCAAACACATTGGAATCCTTGCATACATCAAAATCAAACCAATTCAATCTCAAAATGCTCGATTAAATCCAATAAAAATCCCAAATGAATTCCAAATCACTGATTTGAACAGTAAACACCATTTTAAACAAGATCAAGCAATTCAAGTTGAGAGAACAAGATCGGGGGGTCTTTGTGGAATTGTGAAATGGATGGGAGACCACCAAAGTGATTTTTGGTGCTAATTTCATATCTAAGAGCCAAGGTTCTCAGGTCTGAAATTAGACCTTAATGTATGGGTGATCAGTGAAATTCAAATCGAGGGAAAAAGAAGGCAATCAAATGGAATGAAAGGGTAGAAAAATGAGTTGATGTGTATGAAAGTCTCTCTGATATGAATTAATCAAAGAGATGTGGATCATAGCTAAATTACTCTACTCCTAAGCTAATCTAACACTACAATTTATCTAGAAAGCAGTAAAATTATACTAAGAAAGCATTGAAAGCCTAACTAATCAGAGGAAGGGGACTCTCCTAGATCCAAAGCCAGTAGCTAAAGAGGAAGAAATGGGAGAAGTCCTCCAGCGAATGAAGGTGACTATCAAGGGCCATCAATCGGTAGCTAAGGGTGACAAAATGAGGGAGAAAGTAGTCCCTGTCACAGACCACTGAAGAAGGAGGGAGCTGCTGGAGGGGTAGACGAAGGGATTACTCAAGGAGGAGGGAGCGATCGCTCGCACACGAGCAGAGGGAGGTGCTTAAGTAGAGCTCGAGAGTGATTCAAGTCACTGTGAGGTGGGATTAGTCATTTAGGTCAAGGACGGTCATAATGAGAGGAGAGGACGCGCGAAGTGTCAAATCAAATCCTAGCCGCTGGATGGGATTTGGGTAAGGTGGTGAAGCTACGCAAGGAGTTGCACGAAGCTTCGATTGAATTAGACCCACAGATCAGAGGGAATCAAGAGTTGATGGTGAGGATTGTCTGAGTTCTTCGTGTGAACAGTTCACCAAGGGGTGCACCATTCTCTCAGGTTCTATTGGGTAAATTGTAGTAATGGTCCTCAATTGAAACGGTAGGATTTTTGCATAGAGACCCATATGTGGTATAAAAGCGTTACAGAGTCATCCCTAGAATCTTACAATCAAGTCCCTACAGCTATCAGATGAGTCCCTGGCAAGTTTTCTAATGAATGAAAGGTTATATATGAAGGACCTAAATGTGAATCTCTAAATGCAAGGTCCTAATGATGTCAAAATGCTACCAAGTTTTTATTGAAGCTTAATTGAACATGTTAAAAGTTAATTACACTTTTGATTTGAAGTTTTAAGCTCAATTGTGTGTTCAATTTGCAATTGGATCATCATTTTGTGTTTAATAATAGAATATCTCAATAAATGGCCTCATTATGCATTTTTAGCACAGATTTGATGTTTTAGGTCTTATTAATTCTCACACATAACCCTTTCTTTGTGTTAATTTGGTATTGTTTAACCTAGTTTCTAGCTTAACTTGGGTATTTTAGATAAGATAAGCCACACCTCATCAGACGTGCTCTTCATCGAGGGCCTTCTCATACCTCTCCACCAAGGAAGAGTGCTCAACCTTAGGCACCTGCACCTCCTCCTTCAAGGAGACGACGTTGCCGTAGGCGGTTAAGAGGTGGTCAAATAGGTCCCTCAAAGCCTCTAGATGGGCACTATGCGCCCACATGAGCCTCTCCTTCAGCTCCTCACCAACGACGAATTGGCCGCCTCTCCCTAGGAGCGAAGCCTTCGCTTGACCTCCTTTGTCGCCTTCTCCACCTTCTTTCGTGCAGTCATGGCCTCCACCACTTACTGGAGCAATTGCTGATGCTCCGCTTTGGCCGTGATAGCCCACTGAGCAGCCACATCCACTACGTTGCTTTCACCAGCTAGGGTGGGAAGGCCCAGGGGAGTGCCGCCACGTGGAATGCAATGTGACCCAATCATCTCCACCTGAAAGCACGAGCACATCAAAATACAAGTAGCTCTGGCCAAGAAAAAATGAGGAGTGAAACATTGGCCTCAAGAGCTTATCGCACGCATGTGGTAGAAAAACACGTGGTTATGGTCCATGCCACGAGGCCCAGACATGGCCCAAGACATGGCATTATGCAGGTGCCTTAGCGCCTGCCTTTCCAGATTAGGGGCACTGCTTGACGTCCTCGTCTACAGAAGCACCCCAACCTCAGGTTTGGATCCCCTAGAGGCACCCTTCAGCACGAATCTGACAAGGGACCCGATGGTGTGGCCGATCATTCTCGGGCCCCCCCAGGTGGAGGGGTCCACCAGAACTCGGGGGCCTATAGAGCTTCGCCGATGGTAGGATTGGCCAAAAACGTCGCCCTCACAAGCCACCTTCGACATTAACAAGGCAAATGTCCCCGGCGAAGCCAACGAAGTAACAAAGCCGGAGGCACCCTCTAGATGAACTACCTCGAGAGGCACCTCCGAGGGAGAGTCGCCAAGGGAGATCACCTCGGGTGGTGTGGACTACGCCAGGGGAACAGAAGGTGTACCCTCCCCCTTGGCCTCATCAGGACTCAGTGGAGTGGACATCGCCGACTCCTCCCGCGGAAGCTCCACCCGGCGACCCTTCCTCGCCTGCCTCAAGGGGACCTCTGGCTCCTCCACAATCCCCTCGAGGGCCTCCTCCTTTCGCTGCAACCCCTGCTGAGAAGCAGGTTCACTTCCCTCCCCCTACTCCACAGGCCTTTCCTCGCCCTGCCGCGACTCGTGGCGAGTAACGCTGTAGCCTCAACGCTTGGGCATGACTGGCCAAGCGAACCACTCAAAAGCTGCAACCAAAAATATCGGATTAATAGGATAATTGGCGGGTGCAAGGTATGATGAGTAAAGCCATTTTCTACCACCTCCCACTTAAATGGAGTAGGTAATTCGTCTGCCACCCATGACAACACCTTCTGGAAGTCCTTCCACTTGAGCTTCGACCAAAAGATCGGACTAAACTTAACCAAATTTTCCACGTCTGCCCACACAGACGAGTCAAGATCCTCGGCTCGGGGCAGTTGGTTCCTCTCCAACCGACCTTGCCAAGTTTACGGGACTCCGAGGACTTCAATATTGGAAAGAAAAAAGAAGTGGTGGTCCAGCCCATTTAAACTATCGGGGAGATCCACTATCCGGTATCCGTCCTACCAGCTATACAATGTGTAGGTGTCTAATAGAGACCTAGCCTTTTTCACCTTTAAGGGCATCAGCCCAAAAAGTAGGTGGAACAAATCAAGAGGGGGGACAATCCCCAAATGTAGGTAGAGGGCGGTAAAGGCATTCAGCACCAGCCAATAGTTAAGGGTGAGCTGGGAATGGGCAAGGCGATAAAAGCAAATGAAGGAGGACACAAAGGGATTCAAGGGTACCCATAGACCATGTTCTATGGAGTATTTGCATATAATAAACATGTCCTTCGACTCATTTGAACACATACGAGTCTCGGACCCACAAGCCTCAAATGGCACCCCACCAAACCCGTACTCCTGTTGAAACAACAAAATTGCAGATCGACTATGGAAGTTCAATGCAAAATCATATAAAGACCTGGTCTCGACAGAGACTCCAAAGGAAGAAGAAGCAACGGACTTACCCTTGCTCGCAAAACCTAACATGGCAGCTTTCACTTTAAAGAGGCCTCAACATGGTAGTGCTCCAACGAAGGACATCCCCTCACACTGCTCTGCAGAGAGTAAAAGCTCTCCGCACAAGCACTCTCTAACGTAGCTAGGTCATTAACCATGACCCACCACCCCTATATATAGCCCCCGCGGAGGCTGGTTCCCCTTATATGGGGAGCGACGTTCGAAAAAATGAAATCCTGCCATATTTGGCATAGATTCCAAATATATCGCCAAAAGGTGAAGGAAACCTCGGCCATCATTACGAGCATTTAATACCCCTACGCACATACCCACTCCCATAGAAAAGGGGTGGTCCCATCAATGGCTGGTGTAACGCTTGAGACCTTCACCTCTTCACAACAGCAATAAATGCCGGTCTCTTCAGATAATGAGACACCATTTCATTCCCAGCGTAACTGCCTAGTACCAGTGGAAAAAGCAGGCAGACGCACCTCGAAAACTGCCTCTTAAGGCCTGTGACATAGCAGGCGGACACGCCTTGAAAATTGCCTCTCAAGGCTAGGACACAGCAGGTGAATGCACCTCGAAATCACCTCTCAAGGCCAGTGGGATAACAAGCCTATGTGCCCCATACACACAACTATAGGACATAGCCACAAAAATCCCCTCTATGTAACAAATGCTCCCCTACTTAAACGCACAACCGGGGCAACATTTGGGGGCATCACCTATCATTGCGTTTCTACTCCGAACGTTACTCTCTCAGCAAGCATTCTCTAGCTCAAGAGTAAGGGGCATATGATGAGGGGAAAAAAATGTCCTCGAACCCAAAACCCCATGATAAGCCTGAAAAGAAGGATCCGGCTCAAAGAAGCTGGTCCCAGGCAGGCTCGGAGACCCAACCTGTCTACATCCAAGGGAAGTCAGACGAAATCGGCAATCCAACCAGACCGCGCACAAGAAGGCCGGACATAGCCAAGCCTAAAGGACCATGTTCACCTGAAAGCACGGCAAAAGTACAGTAGGCCTGCGCCCCCAATAAATGCTGACAATGGCAGCCACTACTAATAACCTAGTAGTATGCAGATTATGAAGGGGATGAGGTGGCAGGGTGACAGAGTTGGAGGGGAGGGAGAAGAGGGATGGAGGGTCTGGCAACCCAAGGGTTGGCGTCGAAGAAATCGAGAAGGGTTGGCCTTCTCTACTCCTCGTGGGGGGCGGGAAGGTAGAGCAGCGTGAGGAAACTAGAGAAGAGGGAATGCAGACATATTGTGTTACAAGTGTAGGACGAGGGGCCACATGGCTGCTACCTGCAAGTCTCCAATTCTCTGTCTGGCATGCGAGGGATTGGGCCACAAAAAAGATGCTTGTAGGAGAGTGGGGTCCATCAAGATAGACGAGACAATACCACAGAAAGATTTAAGAAGGAAGAAGTCTTACCCTCCCCCTTTGCCTGAAGGGTTTGATCATGTTCTTAATGTGGAGATTCCCCTATCCAAAGGCACCAGAGACTCAGAGATGGCCTTGCAAGGAGCTCTGATGGATGAAGCCATGACGGGGACAGTATCGCTCATGCAAGCCTAGAAGCTGGTGAGTACCCTATCTCTCTCTGCACAGGGGTGGAAGATTGCGATGTTAGGCAGATCATGTTTCTTGCTATTTGCTTTAGGAATGGTGGATATGGAAAACCTCTATTTTCATACAAGCATCTTTGAAGGACTGACCATACTGTGGAGGCTTGTCTCACCTTATGATGGGGCGATGCAAGAATGCCTTCCTCAAAGACCAAAGGAGCGAAGGGGAACCCTAGAGATTAGGGGACTCCCACTACATTTGAGAGCCAATAGTGTGGTTGCAAATGCAGTGTCGAGCTTTGTTGCTCTGGCTGATGGAATGAATGTGGGGTTGCGGGAGGGAGATGGGAGATCAATTTTGGTGGATATAAAATTGACTTGGGGTGGACAGGTCCCTGACAAAATAATCATTCGATGTGGTGGAAGCTCTTGGCTTCTTCATGCAAGATTTTCCTACCATTTTGATGAGAAGTTGAAGCAAGGGGGGGAGAGATCATACGCAGAACTAGTTGGAGCTTAGGGGAGTAGCTCTGAAAGCCGACCAAGCCATGAGGAATGTCCTGAATCGAAGAAGAGGAAGGAATTTCATGATTTGATTCCACAAGATGCACCGATGGAAAGGCTTGATTGAAATCTATAGGGAGGTGAGGAGATGCTTGATATTCCTGAAGGGGGGAAATTGTGCCGGCAGGCACGTCAATGCAAGGACAAGTAGTGAGACAAGCAATTGACGAAGACAAGTTAGCTAATTTCACCTTTGAGGAGCCTAAAGGAATGAAATATGGGGTTGGATCTTGCTCAACGATCAAATATGGCCACTCTCCTTATAAACTAAGAGGGAGAATGGTAGACGGAGGTCAGAGGATCAGTGAAAAAGCTATAGTAGCAGTCCTTAATCTAGAGAATAAGGTGATGGGGCAAAAGGGGGCTGATCTGACGCATAGATGAAAGTTCTCACTTGGAATGTGTGTGGGTTACGCGATGGGGTTCAGAGGGCTTCGCTTGCTGATGACAAGCTCATCATGGTCTCTAATTACCCCTAATTAACTAGTCTTCCTAGTTAATTAGCTAGAAATATGCAAATATATGGGTTAATTATTAAATAAGGGATAAATAGTAAATGACCTTAAAATAAGTTAAAAATGCTATATTATCATCCAATTAATATTATTAATAATTTAATTAATAATTGGACTCGAAATATTATCAATAATTCATTTAATTAATGTGTTAACCAACTTAAGCATAATATATACCTAAGTATGTAATAACTTAAGTAACATTAAATAAATTAATCTAAAAAGGTCAAAAATGTAAATTCAAGGTATAAATATAATAATTTTCTTATTTATAATCATATATAAAAAGTTGAAAAATATTTAAATTAAAATAAACCTTGAAAACTTGAGTTTACATTTTAGTCCTTACATTTTATTTCAATCAGGTCCTTATTTTCCCCTTAGGTCCTTAGATTTTACTGCGAATAAGTCCCTGGATTTCTTCTTCTTCTCTTCTTCACCCGTCTAGACGGCTGATGACTGAAGGTGCGTCCACCGCATGATCACCGCCAATCCGATGTCATCCCTTCTCCAAACTCCTAGAGCTTGCGCTCACCATCCCCTTTTCATCCACCAGTCTGGATGACACCTAAATCCTATTTTAGGGTTGGAGATAACCTCACCGGCGTCAAAGAAGATGCCAGTTGTTATTCCCCTTCTAGCCACAAATCCATCCAGATTCCACCTCCTTCTTAGATGCCGTCAACTATAAATATCCCTTGACACCCTCAATTTCCACCAAGTTGGCTCCCTTCCCCCTTCTTCACTGAGCTGACCCAAAAGGCTATTCTCTCCAAAACTCTGGCGAACTTCCTCCGCCTCATCTGACTTCCTCCATCCATCTTCAATAGCTCTGGATCTCCTCCGAAGTCAACCGCATCTTCTGACAAGCGCTGACTAGGAGCTCTCCTCTGCTTCACCTCATAACCGCTCGCCGGAGATCTTTCAACGATCCTTCGATTTCCTCCTCCGTTATGAGCCGTCGAAGGGGATCCTCTACCCCCTTCATCCAAATAACAGTAGACTAGGTAGGTAGATTAGTTTAGTTAGTTAAGTTAGGTAGTGTAATGCTAGAATTCGCTTTCATCTTCCTCAACTCCGGCGAGCTCCTTGAGCTTGTCAGGAGCAATAATTTTGTCTTTTTATGACACTGTCCATATTCTTCTATCTTCCATGATCATTTCTATATTCAATAATTACTAATTTGATCACTAAATCGCTTAAATCACTTCCAACTCCACCAACTACTCCTACTGTCCATGGCAGCAGTAGTTGAGTTATTTTCCACCTTTACTGGATCCTTGATTGCGCAGCAATCATAGATCTTAATTAACCTAAATTAGGCTAGGACTTACCATAAGTTACGTTAATTCATGCATGCATAAGCATTATCTGCATCTTTACTGCTTTACTTTAGATATACATAAAATAATGTTATAATGTGCTGATTAAGTGCATTATGTCGATTGCAGGCAATAAGCTGATCTGGAGCTGGATCTGGAGCAGGATCTGAAGCTGGATCAGGAATAATGGGTGTTGCAACAGAGCTAGAGCAGAAGACTTAGATTAGATGTAGGAATAATGATGTAAGGGAGTTAAGGTTTGCTATTCTATTAAGTAGGAATGAAGCAGTAAAATATGAAGAGCTCAGGTCCATCCTAGCCCTAGGATAGCCTAGAGGCTTCCCCAAGCCTTAGCCACCCTTAAATTAGATCACAGCACCATAGGAAGCCCTAAAACCCTAGTTCCAACCATTATCTGGACATCCAGATAAGTTATTGGACGTCCAGAACACTTAGCCAACTCCTGCACACCTTAAACCCACTTCTACAGTGTTATTGGACGTCCAGACACTTGGTCAGACGTCTAATTTCTGCAGAATACCCAAGACAAAACCTTGAATCCTTCCTGACTCTTATTGGATGTCCAGACAACAAGTCTAGACTTCTAATTTTCGAGTATAAGATGTCTGACACTATTATTAGACGTCCGATACTACTCTCCAATTCTTGTTTTGAGATTCAAGCCTTGATCTTGGATCTCTAGGTCCCTAAACTTAATTCCAACCCCATAGGAACCTAAATTAAGGTGCTCTAACCCTAGCACATCACCTCTAGACCTCCCTAAGGACCTAATTAGGTCCTCACTAAACCTAATTGACTTGGATCATAGCCAATTCCATCAGCCTATTCAATTGGACTCATTGAGTCCAATTGAGCCCTAATCTCAGCACACACTGTCCAATTAGACTCAGTGAGAGTCCAATTGACCTAAACCTAACTTAATTGAGTTATTTTACTCATAATTAAGTTTCCACACACACAATTAAACTTGTATTAAGTTTAATTGCACTTTACTTTAGTGAATTAGGATTTACAACCCTAATTTGAGACATACCTTAACCTAAACCCACTAGAACCTAACCTAATCAACCTAGCCACCTAAGTTTCGACCCACACACACCCATACACACCATCCACACGAAAATACCTATCCTAGAGTTCTCTAGAACTCTCTACCATGTGTGGTTGCCTTGGTTGCTAAAATTAGCAACCAAGAGCCATTAAATTTTTAGATCCACATTTGGTGGATCTAAAAACCACCATCCATCCTCTCTCACTCACTCTCCCATGAGCTCCCACCATAGGCCTCTCTAGAGAATTCCATAATTCTCTAGGGAGCTTCCCTTAGGTCTATAAAAAGACCTAAGGGGTGGCCATTTGCACCCATCCACTTTTTGGCCATACTTGCTTGGCTCCATCCACCTCCACTTAGGCTAGCCACCAACATCTCCACTCCATCTCCACGAGCTAAGCACCACCATGAAGGACACTATGCCAAGATGCTGGATCACTCCAACCTCTCTCCAAGGGCCGACCTAAGCTACGTTAGCCGCCCCTCTTTCTCCTCTCCACCACTCCAAGGCCATTGGAGCCCACCTCCGAATGCCCTCACTTCTGATAGATTAGTAGCTAGCTCTTTACATTTACTACTTCTATTTACTGCCTAGTAGTGTATTCCTTATTCTCCCCCAATGATGCATGCAAAATTCCCCCGTAGATTCCTGTATGCGATCATTTTCTGGTAGCTAGATTTACATTTTTAAGCATTCATGTACAAGCTTTCCTCTACATCCATGTTGCAAACATCCTCTGAATGAATGAATGAAAAATATATTTTCTATATATATATGTCTATGTGTTGAGAATCACCATGAGCTCATTGCAATATCTTTTGTGTGATTAATGTTGCCTGCTTTTAATTCCTGATATACTTGCAACTAAGCATGTCGTACTTCAATACGTAATAATCATAAATCGGTGTATGATTCTAAATAAAGTAGAGAGATGAAGATTGATTTCAGAACTAAACAAACACCTCCTAGAGACGAACGACCGGGACTCAAGTCTTGTTATCTTTTATTAAAAATCATTGTTTGACAGTATTGAGCACTATACTATGACGTTTTCCTATCAAAAACATGCTCTACGACTCCCAAACAAATGCACCGTTACTGGGGAGGCAATGTCATTTTCTTTGATTTTGATCGTTGAAACCATCAATGACAAATTTGCCTCTACTATGTTTCTGGATGTGCAGAAAAAATGGAAGAAGAACTTGATCTACACACACAACGAGCGCAGAAAATAAATCCAAGTGCACATCATCTCCATTTTAGAGTAGGTTTTCCTTTGAACCTTAGGAGTAGATTTATTTTTTGCAATTTCTTTTGAAAAAAAAAATTATTCATTTTCGTGAGAAAAAGAAAAAAAATCAAAAAAAAAATCTAGACTATATTTCTTTTGAATCCTAAGATAGTTTGAAAAAAAAAGTAAAATATATATATATATATATTTTTTTGAAAACCCTCCAAAAGAAAAAAAAATTCCTTTTTGAAAAGAAAAGATTTTGAAAAAGTTTTCAAAAAAAAAAAGATAAACATTTTTGGTGGAAGGCTGGGATTTCAAACCTAAACCCTCTTTAAAAGCTTTTCCACCATCTTCTGATTTTCGGCCAAATTTCAAGTCAGATTTAAAAATTTGATTTCCAAAAAATTAGTAAGCAAAAAATTCTGAAATTTGAGCCAAATTTTCATTTTCAAACCATCCTTCAAACTCCACCGTTGTTTGTAAAAAGTTCAAGTATAAAATTTTTAAAAATTTGTGAAGTGCATGGGGGTCAAACTGACCCAGATTCGAAATTTTTTCGAATTTCAAAATGCAATTTCGAGTAATCTGCGGATTTGTTTTGACTAAAAATAGTGAGGTTAGAAAGCTGATCTCATTGGCTTTATTTTTCATATTTTTCCTGAATTTTTTAAAGTCATTTGATAATGTTTCAAAGCGAAAAACTGACTAGGGGTCAAAAATCCAGATCTAACTTCCTGACTTTCAAAAATCCTTAAAAGATCGGTTAAAATAGTAAAAATTCCAAAAAAATATTCTATGAAACAATAATTGAAAAAGGAATCTACTCACCAAATTTCAAGTTAATTGGATTCCAATTGTTATCAGAGAACGAATTTTACTTTTGTGGTCTGCTGAAACAGAACAAAACCCTAGAATTACATGAACCTTAGGTTAAATCGTTAGGGTTATAATTTAGAGACCACACTTGGGCTAACCTAGACTTAATCAAGTCTAGTGCTTAGCCGATGAGCTTGGTCACCTTCTGGGCCACTCACCAAGAGAAAACCCCAACTAAAGAAAACGGGCAAAAATCAATCTTGAAACACGAAATAAAATCCAAATTTGTTGTCGTACTACTAGGTGGTTTCAACCTCTTAGCTGGGTTAGAGAAGAGGTGGGAATCACCTTCAATCGGTTGTACGACGAATTTCTTCAAGAATTAAAACCTAAAATGAAAAATCCGATCATCTAATCCATAAGGACCATCTGATTGATAGGGCCTTAGCCTTGTCCAGCTTGGCTACACCAACCCAGGGGTTGGGTGGTATATGCGAGGAAGGAGGTCACTTAGACCTCACTTGGTTGGACCTTGGGAGCCACTCCCAAGGAGGCGAGTCACCTCACCGGGACCATATTCTCCCCCCACTTCTACTCCCAGAGCCACCATGGCAAATCCTGGACCTGGACCTAGACCGGGTCAGGATATCGAGAATCTGGACCCGATGGCTCGTCTGGAAGCCCAGGTAGTCGAATCTGAGGAGCAACATCAGCAAAGCATGGATCGCATCTTGACGGCACTTGATAGAATGCAGCACCCGCCACAAGGAGAACAACTGTGGGATTTCTACGACCCAGCTGCACAAATCGTCACACCTTTAGTCAGAATTCCCGCAGGCGGAGATGCGTTTGAGCTCAAGCCCAATGTGATTGGTTGATCAGCACTCATTTCTATGGGAACTCAAGCGAAGATCCATTCCAGCACCTTGAGGACCTGAGTCGACTCACTCAAACGATTTGACCCAGGAATATCGATCTCGAGATTGTTCTAATGAAGCTTTTCCCATTCTCTCTGAGGGACAAAGCTTCATACTGGTTCAAGAACATTAGGAAGCCAATTGGAACCTGGCCGGAATTACGACGCGAATTCCTGCAAAAGTTCTTCCCAATCGGTCGAACAAACGCAATGCGACGCGCAATCACGACTTTCTCCTAAGAAGCTAGGGAGAAGTTACATGAAGCTTGGGACAGATTTCACGACCTCCGGAAATGCCCACATCATGGTATACCCAGATGGCACCTAGCTTAGATCTTTTACCATGGGCTAGATGACACACATTGGTATCTGGCTGATGCATCTAGTGGCGGGAATTTCCTCGCAACAGATGAGAACAACGCATTTGAGCTGTTTGAATCATTAGTGGAGAACTTGATGAATGCCGGATCCATGAACCAGTTCCAGCGGCCAGGTCAGCAGCAGGTTGGTGTCCACGAGGCTCACACCGAGTCTATTCAAGCTGACATGGATATCATCATCAAGCAACTGGATAGAATAAATCTAATCAAGAAGAAGATTGACCAGATCAGTCAGGGTCAATCTGACTTGAGCTCTGCCACCTCAAGACCCTCCTATGCACCCCTAGCCCCTCCTGCTCGAGTCAATCTACTCACTCGGGATGCATTTTCTCCATATTTACGAGATCCCGCATATCAGGATCCCGTAAATAATCCAGATCTATCACCCTACGACCAGGGTTACGCACCATCCGTAGATTATAATGCGTATCCCCTTGACGGATATACATCTTAGACATCTTCGGCCTACGAGGACGTCAGTGCTATCCAAGGATATGAGCGTGATAACTTGTATTCAGAGACGTATAACCCTAGTTGGTGCCAGCATCCGAACTTCTCCTGGTCTGGTAATTCACAGAGACCACATCAAGATCCACACTACCAGACCAGGCAATACGGGAATGCGCAAAACATGTACCCTAGGCAACAGCCATTCCCACATCAACAGCAACCCCGCTCTTTATACCATCCGCTGCACCAAGCTGCCAACCACCCTCCAAAGCGAGCTAACCCTTTGGAGGCACTGAAAGAGAAGCTGCAAGAATCAATGAGGAAGTCTACACAAGATAGCTTGCAGATTATGAAGGCGATGGCTGATCAGATAAAACTATACAGAACACACAAAACCAGCTGTTGCAGGAGCATAGGACTCAGGGAGCCTTGCCCTCCTAACCCGTCCTGAATCCTCGATATGTGCAGAACCAAGGCGCCCTACCTAGGTTTCAGGCACCGTAGGGACAGGCACACGCCATACTATAGGCGCCTCCTGCACCACCCGGTTACGCGCAAGGCCAGCCGCCTTTGCGAAACCCCATATATTCTGCCCTTTCTGCTCCCCCACCACCTCATGGACAGCAAGCCAATGCACATGCTGTCTCTTTAAGGAGCGGAAGGAAGACATTCGACCCACCACTTAGGTAGGCGGGTCCTGATTTTTCACACCCTTCACCGCAGGCAGGTTCGACTCCTTGATATCAGGAGCCACCTACGGTAGATAAGGGTAAGAGGCCACTCGACCCTGAGATTCCCATCCCTTTTCCTGAAGCTCTAACACAAAATGCAGTACGGATAAAGGACACATGGAATTTTGAGGATCTGAAATCAATGTTCAAGGAAGTACATATTCAGGTCCCCCTCCTCGAGGCAATTGATCACATTCCCGCTATCACTAAGTTCTTCATGGACTATTGTACCCCGAAGCGACAGCCGAGAATTAGACGGTAGGCGATACTGCCGAAAGAGGCTAGCATCGTGATTCTAGCCGACTTACCGCCGAAAAAGAAAGACCCTAGTACCCCACTCATATCCTGCTTCTTGTAGGACTCTCTATTTGATCGGGCCCTTCTTGATCTGGGTTCGTCCATCAACCTAACTCCCACTACCGTATTTGATCGATTTCAATTTGGGGAGTTGAAGCCCACCTCGGTCATGATTCAACTGGCTAACAGATCAGTCAAAACACCGAGGGGGTGGTTGAGAACGTGATCGTGAAAGTCCGTGGATTCTGCTTTCCTGCAGACTTTTTCTCTCTTGATATGGAAGTTATTCCTAATCTCCGAGATGCACCAATTATTTTGGGTCACCCATTTCTAGCGACAGCCTGAGCAAACATTGATTGTGCATCCGGGTGTATGGAGATAGCCCTAGGGAATGAGCGACTTCGACCGGACATATTCAAGGCAGCAAAGAACTTCGACTGTGGTTGAATAGAGAAGGATGGTGAAGACGAAGATGTGGCATACTGTGGTAACATTGGGCTCCTTTGTGATGACCCAATGTCTTATTCGTCTACACTATCAGGGTTCTTGGACCTCGATCCACACGGGACTGAGACCACTGCACTACACATATCTCCCCAAGGATCTGACTGTTTAGGGTGTCCTTCTAACCACAGCACCCCTAAATCTAGCTATCTTGATCCGCATATTACTGAATCGCCCCTGTTGTTGCAGGAAGACGTGACCACGGCTAACGAGTTTCCCATTAACGCAGTCACAACTGATTATTTCACAAGGGGCGAATCAGTGGGAATTCACGTGCACATGGATCAGCAGATTCCCACCCTTGATTCTGCTCCTCCCACTCTCATTTCTGACTCTGACCCACCCGTGATTGAATTGAAGCCCTTACCTAACTCACTCAAGTATGTGTTCTTGGGAGATAGTGAGACATACCCAGTCATTATCAATGCCCACTTAACCCAAGAACAGGAACACCAATTGATTTCTACGCTGCAAGACCATAGGGCTGCTATAGGGTGGAGTATTGCTGATCTCCGCGGTATTCGCCCCTCGTATTGCACTCATCACATTTACACGGATGAGGGGGTGAAACCTTCAAGACAACCTCAAAGATGGCTTAACCCGAATATACTAGATGTTGTTAAGAAGGAGATCATCAAATGGCTGGATGCAAGTATTGTATACCCAGTCTCAGACAGCCAATGGGTAAGTTCGATCCAGATAGTGCCCAAGAAAGCAGGACTCACTGTCATAAAGAATGAAAAAGGTGAATCCATCTCGACCGACACTACGACATCTTGGCGGGTCTGCATCGACTATAGGAAACTAAACACAGCTACCCAGAAGGATCACTTTCCTCTGCCTTTCATTAATCAGATCTTGGAATGGTTAGCCGGATGCAGTTTCTTTCACTTTCTAGATGGATACTCCGGGTATAATCAGGTAGCAATTAGCTTGGAAGATCAAGACAAGACCACATTCACATGCCCCTTTGGAACATTCATTTTCAAGCGGATGCCCTTTGGCCTCTGCAATGCACCAGTGACATTTCAGCGTTGCATGATGGCCATCTTCTCTGACATGATTGGGGACTATGTGGAGGTATTCATGGATGACTTCTCCATTTTCGGAGATGATTTCGCATCTTGTCTTGATAACCTCACCAAGATCCTAAAACGGTGTATTGAGGTGAACCTAGTACTATCCTGGGAGAAAAGCCATTTCATGGTGAGGGATGGCATAGTACTAAGGCACAAGATCTCCAAAAATGGACTCGAGGTCGATCGAGCTAAATCTGAGATTATTTCCCACTTACTGCCACCTAGCTCGGTCAAGTATATTAGATCATTCTTGGGTCATGTCGGCTTCTATCAGAGATTTATATGCGATTTCTCGAAAATCGCAAGGCCTTTGACGAATTTCCTGGTTGCCGATGTCCCATTTGAATTTGATACCTCGTGTCTCAGGACTCCCTGATTCTCCAACCACCCAACTGGTCGCTCGATTTCGAGATGATGTGCGACGCTTTTGATTTTTCCATCGGTGCTGTTTTAGGCTAGCATCGGGAGAAACAACCCTTCATCATATACTATGCTAGTAAGATGCTGAATGAGGCTCAGCGCAATTACACTGTCACCGAAAAAGAACTGCTAGAAGTAGTATTCGGGTTGGAGAAATTTAGATCTTATTTATTAGGGTCCAAGGTCATCATTTTCACTGACCACTCCGCCCTCCAGCATTTGTTGGCAAAGAAGGATGCCAAACCACAGCTCATCAGATGGATCCTTCTATTGCAGGAATTTGATACCGAGATCCACGACAAAGCTGAAAAGCATAATGTTGTGGCGGATCACCTATCCAAACTGGACCCAGGACACTTTCCTTATTCCCTGCCTATCCATGAGCAATTTCCGGATGAATCTCTTTTGGCAGTTCATTCTGTTGAGTTCCCCTAGTACGCGGATATCGCGAACTACCTTGCTGCAGGCAAAATTCCCACGAATCTATCCACGGACCAGAAACTCAAATTCACTGTCGAAGCCAAATACTACCTCTGGGATGACCCACTGCTCTTCCGCATTGGAGCGGACCAAATTATTCGAAGATGCATCCCAGATTCTGAGATCCCCAGTGTGTTATCTTTTCGCCACAACGATGCTTGTGGTGGTCACTTCTCAGGACGGAAAACTGTTGCAAAAATTTTGCAGTTAGGATTTTTCTGGCCAACCATCTTCAAAGATGCACACGAATACGTCCAACACTACAAACAATGCCAGTCGATCGGTTATATGACCAAGAGAGACATGATGCCACTCCAGCCCATCATGGTCGTAGAAGTGTTTGATGTCTGAGGCTTTGATTTTATGGGCCCTTTTCCGAACTCTCATGGCTTCGAGTACATATTACTAGCCATTGACTATGTCTCGAAGTTGGTCGAGGCCATCTCAGCGAGACGGGCTGACCATAAGACTGTCATTTCTTTCATACTGTAGAACATCTTCGCGAGATTCAGAATACCCCCTGCTCTAATTACAACGGGGGAAGCCACTTCATTCACACCCATTTCAGGTCATTATTAAAGAAATATGGGGTACATCACCGTATAGCCACCCCGTATCACCCACAGACTAATGGGCAGGCTGAAGTGTCTAACCGTCAGATCAAGCTGATTCTCCAGAAGACGGTTACACCAAACAGGAAAGACTGGTCCGACAAATTAGTTGATGTACTTTGGGCATATCGGATTGCATACAAGGCCCCACTTGGAATGTCACCATATCGCATGGTGTATGGCAAGGCCTGTCACCTTCCTGTAGAGCTAGAACACCACGCCTTTTGGGCAGTGCAAAAATGTAACCTTGACCTCGATGCAAGAGGTCAAGAACAGAAACTCCAGCTCAACGAATTAGAAGAGATCCAGTGGGAGGCCTATGAGAATGCATTGATATACAAGGACAAGACCAAGGCCTTTCATGACCGCCACATCCGGAGGAAAGCATTCACGCCCAACCAGCGAATCTGGTTGTTTGATTCACGACTGAAACTTTTCGCAGGGAAGCTCAAGTCCAAATGGACTGGCCCGTATGTTGTGATCCATCCATATCCTAATGGGGCAGTCCAGATCAAGGACCCAAAATTTGGGCATATATCTATGGTAAATGGCCAATGCCTCAAGCCATTTTTGGCCCAGAAACCTCCTCCACCTGACGAGATTATTCATCTTATTGAGGACGTGTGATTGAATTCTCGCCCGGCTGGAGGCGTTAAACTCAGCACATATAGATACCATTTACCCCACATTCCACCATCATTTATACATAACCATTTTTATGTATAGCATGTTTTTTTCTGGTAGCATATTTTCTTTCTGCATATTGCATGCTGACAAGTTGGCCGGTGCTGAGCATATACTTTCAAGAGCAATTACAGGTGATTTCTACCCATTCTCTCCCTGCAATATTTATTTTCTTCTATATTAATGCATGAGGACAAGCAACAACTTAGGCATGGGGGGGTAGATACAACAAAACTGAAAAATTTTATGCCAACATTTAGGAAAACCTCGGAGCTACATGTAAAATGTACTTTAGGATCCTAGATAAAAGAACAACCGACTCCACCTCCAATGCTCTCATTGGAGCTAGAAATCATCCGCAACAGCCACTTCCGACTCACCCACTCACCTCTTGTTCTAAATTTATGGTCAAGCTGATTGTAACCCGATACGAGAATTTCATGAAGTACGAATATAAGAGGTTAATTGTTCATAGCATATATACATATTTCCTTCATGAATAAGATTATTTTATGAAGAGAATGGATTAAGGATTTTATCCTCTAGTTGATTCCTGTAATCTAGAATCCAGTACAACTTTTCACACATGTAGAATTTACAATGGATTCACGGTGAAGGCTGATAAACGTCTTTAGTCTGTCGAGAAGAAGCAGTGCTTCTTTTCCTGAACCCCCGGACAGTGTTTTGGGAGTCAGGCAGATTTTCTTCCAAAAATCCACCAAATAGTGTGAGATGAGAGTAGAGTGTACTGGTGTTCTAAGATTAGTACAAGGAATCCAAAGTCCTAGATAATTAGGTGATGATACTCTGAGATTAGACATATTTTTCGCTCTCGGTTCCTATGTATACATTTTGTGTGAAATTTTGAGAGCCGCCAAATAAGGCAAATACACAAAGAGCGAGTTTTCATAAAACTAGGGCTAAGGTAGATGGTTACGACCATTCTTTACGGAATCCTCAGCTGAAGGAGGGTATTGATGTCAAGGTCAGAAATACATTGTCCTATCCATCTCTCCCAATGCTGTGAGTAGGCACTTCCACCAAATAAGCCACCCAATGTCTCTTCAGTATCACCAATCCCTAATAATGCCTCCTCAATAAAGTTCATGAATGTGTGCTAGTTGTGTTATGTTGAAAAAGAAAAAAAAAAGAGAAAAAAAATGTTGAAAAGAAAGAAAAATTGAAAAAGAAGAAAAAAGAAAAGAAAAAAGAGTAAATATTTAGTTCAGTTGCATTGAGGCAATACCACCAAATAAATTTGAGATCCACCAAATATGGCCTTAACCTGTTTTTCTGTGTTTCTAACCACCCGAATAATGGCTGAGGAATTCCGACTTAGTGTTAGGGTTATGAGAACTCAATTAAAGTGTTAATGCTAAGTGAGACCACCAAATACAAATAGTATATGTGAATTAGTGAGGTTGTGAACTCTAAGAAAAAGAAAGAAGAAAAAGAAAAAGAGAAAGAGAGAATGAAAACAAAGGAATCAGAAGAGAGCATAGTTTTTCTCGTCTTTCTCTGAGTTGAGTTACTTAGTAGTCTGGGAATATAGATTCTGTAGTACTAGTCTCTATGTAGCACCAAGTGAGAGTGAGCCACCAAATATATAATCTTTTCCCTCAGAGATTCTCTACCTAAGCCTAAAGTCGGGGTGAAATTCGTAGAATATTTTAAATACCCCGAGGGAAGAAGTCTGCCTGTCTCGCTAGAATTTTTACTAAGGGTCAAGTACATACTTTAGAGGTGTATTAGTTTTTCACTCGAATCCGTTGCAAAAGCTACATAGCTGCACTTTCACGATTGTCTAGATTTCTAGAGCATAGGATGAAAATAAAGAGAAAAATCTCTAGGCATACACTTGATAAAATAATCAGTCCCTTAGGGACCCTTGCTGTAAATAATTTAGTCTTGCATTTACTAGGGACTAGCAAGATTTAGGCATAGGGGTATGATTGCGCAGCAATCATAAGTCTTAATTGACCTAATTAGGTTAGGACTTAGCATAAGTTAGAGTAATTCATGCATGCATAAGCATTATCTGCATCTTTACTGCTTTACTTTAGATATGGCCATTTGCACCCATCCACTTTTTGGCCATACTTGCTTGGCTCCATCCACCTCCACTTAGGCTAGCCACCACCATCTCCACTCCATCTCCACGAGCTGAGCACCACCATGAAGGACATCATGCCAGGATGCTGGATCACTCCAACCTCTCTCCAAGGGCTAGTTTAAGCTCCATTGGCCACCCCTCTTTCTCCCCTCCACCACTCCAAGGCCATCGAAGCCCACCTCTAAATGCCCTCACTTCTGATAGATTAGTAGCCAGCTCTTTACATTTACTGCTTCTATTTACTGCTTAGTAGTGTAGTCCTTATTCTCCCCCAATGATGCATGCAAAATCCCCTCGTAGATTCCTGTATGCGATCATTTTCTGGTAGCTAGATTTACATTTTAAAGCATTCCTGTACAAGCTTTCCTCTACATCCATGTTGCAAACATCCTCTGAATGAATGAATGAAAAATATATTTTCTATATATATATATATATGTCTTATGTGTTGAGAATCACCATGAGCTCATTGCAATATCTTTTGTGTGATTAATGTTGCCTGCTTTTAATTCCTGATATACTTGCAACTAAGCATGTCGTACTTCAATACGTAATAATCAAAAATCGGCATGTGATTCTAAATAAAGTAGAGCGATAAAGATTGATTTCAGAACTAAACAAATGCCTCCCAAAGACGAACGACCGGGACTCAAGTCTTGTTACCTTTTATTAAAAATCTTTGTTTGACCATATTGCGCACTATAATATGACGTTTTCCTATCAAAAATGCGCTCTATGACTCCCAAACAATCCTCCATTACCTATTCATCTCCTAAGCATCCTAATCATCACTTTAATTCAAGTAATTACCACATATAACCTAAACGCCCAAATTTAATTAAGCTCTTGAGCAGGTTGTCAATGGCGGCTCAGAAGTAGTTGAAATCATTAATTAACTATATATTTATGATCGCAATCATCTGTATATTTGTTTTCTCCACTCAATTGAGTGGGAAAACAAGTCCTGAGCTTAATCCAACTCAGACTTTTTAAAAATTGAATTCACTGATAAATCTTTATTTTAATGAACAATTAAAGGAACTAAAATTTTCCTAAGGTTCCTTGTGACCTCAGGAACCTTTTCAAATCTTTAATGGCACAATTCCACATTCTGTATACAATTTCACTCTTTTTCTTGACTCACCCGAGCTCCGACGAGCTCCAGTGAGTCAAAACTACCTCTTCAGCTTGTAGAATAGAGCGAGAAGCTCCAGATCAATGAATTGAGGTTCACTGATTATGTTGAGATTGTTTATTTGATATTTAAGTGTCTGGAGCTTGAGATAGGTCTTCATCTTCTCCAACTCTGGCAGAGTTGGAGAAGTCTGACAGTTAGTTCTAAGATGCATTTAAGGGGTCTGGAAGCTTCAGTGCTGTGCACTGAATTCATTTCCATGTTTAAACCAGTGTAACAACCTTTGATTTGTTCTACCGAGAAAACACCTTTTCAATCTCAGGTGATGAGCCTGAAACCCTAGAAACCTTAATTGAAACACTTATTTAAGGAGTTGAATCTATTCCTGAGATTGAAGAGATGTTGTTTTAGGCTTAAATTTCATCTGAGGAGGCTTATTAGTCAAACCTAAGTCTAATTCTCATATCTTGGATTCAATCAGATGAATGAATGAGTTTAAGATGTTTCTGGAATGCTTGTGAATGATTTAAAAGAGGTTTGAAAGAGCTCTGATGGTTTATTAAGTAGAATTCGATTTCCGTCATTTTGGGTTGTTTTTAAACCCAAACTGATGACAGTGGATTTTAGATGAGAATTGAATACAAACTCTGCCCAGATGAAGTTATAACAACCTTTAGAAGTTGTTTTAAGCAATTAAACAGGTCTTTAGTTGTCTGTTAGGACTTTTCAAAGTCTGAATAACAATCCTGAAGCTTCCAGAGAAGCTTTGAGCTTCTTCACACTTCCTGAAGCTCCTGAGAGCTTAATATCTACACCAACAGCTATGGAATTCTCCTCCTAACCTATTTAGAACTTCAACTCGAAGTTAAAGTCCAGTCTGTGGACTTAGAGTTAAGAAATCCACTTTCCAGGCCATTTTAATCGTAGAAAACCAGTATCTTCGCCCTTCAAATTGAAGAGCTTACCTTCCCCTTTGTATTAAATTGACACTTCAATCCTGCAGAGCAACTCAAGAGCTTTCCAACAAGCTTTTATTCACTTGGAACGGAGCTCTGAGCTAGGAGAAATCGTCACTTGAAGTTTGGTCTAGGAGGGAATAAGTTAGTACCACCTCGGGTAGATTTGAACGGCCACTTGGGAATAAAGTGATTTTGTGTTATAGCCACTTCAGTCGACAAGCGCACAACGCATGGTTACCGAACGAGCATGTGTGTGTGTGTTTGTGAGCCTGTGGGCGTGCGAGTGTGGGCCCTGGGAGGGTGTGAGCGAGGCCTGGGAGGCCGTGAGCCAATTTGGCTCGAAACTTTGAACCGGAAATAAACTGAAGCTTAATGAACCAGGCTTGGACCTAGTAGGGTCTGGTCCCACCCTGAGAGGGGTGCTGTGTATCCCCGACCGATCCAAGCTGCCAATAAATAAACCTAATTTTTGGTTGAAGAGAAAAAAAACCCGGTTCGACTCAGAAGAAAGAAAGGCTAAGGAAAAATGCTAAGGTAAAAGAAGAAGGAGCAAAGCAAAGGAAAGAAAGAGAAGGAAGACAGGGAGAATTCGTAGAAGGAAGAGAAGGCTGAATAGGCACTAAAGAGACAAGGCAGAGAAGAAAGAAAGGAAGAAGAGAAGACTTGTGAAAGAGAAGAGCTCGAGAAATGTAAGAGGAAAATTAAGAGAAAGAATAAAGAGAAAGATAAGGAAAAGATTAAGAGAAGATTAAAAGATAAGTAAAAGGAAAGAGAGAGTAGAAAGAGAAAAGGTAAAAGAAGAAGAAAGAGAGAGAGGCTGAAGATACAAAGAGAAGAAAAGAAATGGTTTAATTTCTTACATTATTTTTAATTACTTTCTGAGTTTAATGTTGTAATAAGGCATACTTTTATTAGTAAAACTTTCTATTGCCTTAATATCTTTGAAATAAATAGAAATTAACTTGTAAATATGTTTTCTTATGGAATTTTGCATATTTCTTAAATTTAAAATCATTAGGCAAAGTTCATGTTGTTAAAATTAAACTTAATTATACCTTCAATGAGTAACTTAGATTGATTGGTGAATTCTAAATAAGCTATACCTCCCAGCGAACGACCTAGATTCAACCAGCTAAAAGAAATAAAATCTAAAATATTAGGTTAACTTGACCTTATACTACTCAATCGACACAAATTCGAGTTAACCTAAGTTACTTTCTTCTGCACATAATTAAGCACAATTAACTTAATTAACTGTGTTAAGGAGAGGACACACCATTTTAATGGCGCCATTGCCAGGGAGGTTACATTTTAATTCACCAAAATTTTCCCCTGCATAAATTTTGTTTAATAATCATTTTGGTGCCATAGGGGGTAACTGTAATTATATTCACCATTATTACTATTTTTAGTGTTTTGCTTTAATTAGTTGTGTTTTTGTTTTGTTTTCTGTCTTCTTTTCAGGTTTACCTTTGCGGGAAATCTCAGGAAGAAGGCGGGTTTTCTTAGTTCAGTTTTCCATTATAAATACCATTGTAAGTATTCTTTTCTTAGTCTTTAGTTAGTTTGAATTTTTGCATTTAATTAGATAAAAAATTAAAAAATACAAAAATACATACCTTTCTGACTAGCAGCAGCATGCTATAGGCATACACTCTTAGGAGTACATTTATCTGCTAGTTTCTTTTCGATCTAACTCGGGAAGTTTCTACTATTTTTCTCGCATCAGCGAGAAAACATGCGAAGAAACAATTGCATAGATCCCTGTCCTGGAAATAATAACAAGACCACACATATTCTTTGAAAATACTTAAAAAGCGATCACTTTAATTCTTTCGATCATATTTTTGAAAAGATTAAGTAAAAAAAGAGGAAAATAAAAATTGTGACTTAATCTGTTTGCAGAATGCATGCGGGTTTTATCGTAATCGTCTGTTGCATGCTATCGCGCACACAGTGCGATCACTAGAGTCACATGAGTCTTAATTTTCTGTCTCTCCTCTTTGCACCTCCTAGGGCTTTGGTCAAAGATCAACAAGTCTGTCTCACTACTAATGCCCCAGGAGTCAGTAGTGAGCAGTCTCGATCCTAAACCTTAGACCTTTGAGCCTTAAGGATACGCACTTGCGTAGACATGGGTTTAGGATGCGTATTTTGATACTATTACCATACTTGTTTGCGTCCAAAGTATTTTTGCGTATTCTAGGAATCTCTTCTTTCCTTTGAAAGAAGAGAAAAACCCACGTTTTTTGCGCTGTTTTGCGGGTTTTTGTTGCCGCTATTTTCTGGTGCTGTGAGTGTGCCTTTGCACATTCTTTTCATTTTATGGACAAGAGGCAATCCTTGCATCCACCTCTTGTAACTCCTTTAACAGGTGATCCTAGGCCGGTTGAAGATAAACCACTTAAATTCCCGTCTGATTCATCTATTCCTATGGAACAATTACAAAATCAGAATCCCGAGATCCCTTCTTCTTCTTGTCAGGGGGAGATGTCGCCTTTTGACGTTAATGAGACGCTCCTGAACCAAAATCTTAGGATGGTTGAACAAAATAGACAAATTAATCTTTTAACAACAGCCTTAAATAATTTGCAGAATCTTCAAACCCGTCCTGCACCTCAACCTGAGGTGGGTTTTGACCTTCCTGATTTACCGATCCCTCGTCCAAGGCCTCTACTCAGAGACTACTATAATCCATCTAATTCACAAGTAGAGCCTAATGTTAGGATTCCTATTGGGGAGAATGATCCAGAATTAAAGCCAAACATTATAGGTCTAATCCCACATTTTCACAAATTTGCATCCGAGGATCCATTCCAACATATTGAAGATCTTAAAAATCTATCTCAAACTCTTGGACCTCGAAATCAAAATAGGGAAATCCTACTTATGAAAATGTTCTCTTTTAGCCTTAAAGATAAAGCAGCTTATTGGTATCGAACTATAGCAAGACCAATCTCAACTTAGGCTGAACTCGAATCTACATTTTTGAAGAAATTCTTTCCTATTGGTCAAACAAATGCTTTAAGGCGAGCAATAACAATGTTTAATCAAAATCAAGGAGAACTAATTCAAGAAGCGTGGGAACACTTTCATGAATTACAAAGGAAATGCCCACATCATGACATCCCTCGTTGGCAACTAATGCATATCTTCTACTATGGATTGCAAGAAGGCATTCGCAATCTATTCGATTCTATTGTGGAGGGAATTTTCTAAATTGCGACGCAGAATCTGCTTCAGAATTATTTGAAGGGATGGCGGAAAACTCGATCAATAATGCATCTATGTCGTAATTTACGCGGGGAACGAATACAGCACATCAAAATCCACATAAGGGCATTCATGAGATCGATAATTCATCCAGCTCAAAGGATTTGGAAATTATTACAGAGAAATTAGACAAAGTCGACATCGTCGCAAAGCATCTCGACGAGGTTCGAAATACGATGAAAACTCTTACACCTCTACTTGCTACGCAAAATCCCACACATTCACCTATTTTGCAAATTTCTATGGGGAGGGAATTTGTGAATAATCTGGATTTTAGAGATCCATCTTCCTTGGGTTTTCTATCTACTCCTACACCAACCCAAGGAGGGGCCTTTGTCCCACAATCTTTCCCACCTTTTTCCCCATCTTCTATTTTTGTGGAAAACATGCTCTATCCTTTAGATTTAAATGCCATTTAGGGATATGCACCAAGATCAAACCCATATTCAAATTCCTATAATCTTGGATGGCATAATCACCCCAATTTCTCTTGGTCCGACCATTCACAAAGACCATCATATCCGACTCAGACCAGGCAAAACCCGCCTACATTGTCGTTTTAGCAACATAATGCGAGGCCATTTTACGTGGGTTTGCAAAACCCTGTAGGGCCAAATAGAGATTCACAACTTGACCAGATTTTGAGAGCTATGACTAAGAGCCAGCAACAAAATGCTGAGGCTCTTGCTAAAGTCCAACGGCAATGTTCGACAGAGTTGGCTGACCTTAGGGACCAAATCACACAGTTAGCTGAATCTCGTCAGCTAAGGGCCCTTCCATCCCAGCCAATTCCAAACCCTAGGAATATCCAGCAGAGACAACACCTGGGAGTACAAAATCTGAATCAAGGACATGTCCATCTCCTTAATCAATTACCCCTGAATCTAAATCTGAATCAAAATCCGAATCCACCCTCTGCTAATCATGATTTTGAGTATCTTAATCAACAACAATCATTTTCAAATCAACCTTTAATCTCTAATTCATCTTTCCAAAATCAACAAGCATCTTCTTCTTCATCAACTTCCTCTTCTCATGCGGGTATTAACTCTGTTACAACCCACCGTGGAACTTCCACAAGGGATCCAGTTTATCCAAGAAACCTATCCCAAGACCCTAGTACATCTAAAACGACCCCTGTTTCTACACCTGAAAGAGGTGCAGAACCCGATCCTGCAATTCCCGTCAATTCGCGAGATCTGGGAAATACCTCAGTAAAACAGGAAATCCACTCCCCATTTCCTGAATCTTTGAAGAAGACTAGGAAACAAAAATAACCCGTTACATTAGATGAAGATTTAATTAAAATTTTTGAACAAGTACACAATAATATCCCACTCCTAGATGCTATCAAACACATTCTGACTTATGTGAGATTTCTTAAGGAGTTGTGTACTCCTAAGCGTAAGCCAAAGAAAGGAAGCACTGTGGTACTTTCAGAGCATGTGAGCTCTATAATTTCAAATACGCTTCCTTTGAAAAAGAAAGACCCAGGATCTCCATTTATTTCCTGTATAATTGGGGGTCAGTGTTTTGATAGGGTCCTCCTAGATTTAGGAGCATCTATTAACCTCATTCCTTTATCTTTGGTAAAACATTTCAAAATAGAAAACTTTAATTCTACCAATGTGACTTTATAATTAGCCGATAGATCTATTAAGTCACCTAAAGGAATGTTGGAGGATGTAATTGTAAGAGTTCAAGATTTTTACTTCCCAGTAGATTTTATTGTCCTTGATATGGAAGTACCCGAATACATTAGTCACACCCCAATCATCTTAGGGAGACCCTTTTTGGCCACTTCAAAGGCCAACATTGATTGTGAATCTGGAAAGATTGAATTGAAATTTGGGGAGAAGACAATTAAGTTAGATATATTTAGAGCTTCTATTGGATTGGATTGTGATTGGATTGAGGAAATCAAATCTATTGCAGCTTTTGAGGATGACATTAGTTCCTTAGAACTAGAGAGCACACCTTTTGATATCCCATACCCTCAAAGCAACGAAATCCTTTTGTTAGAATCTTTACTCAATCCTGAATCTGAATCTTATGATTCATTTAACTCACTTCTTGCAATCGAAAATTCTGCCCCAAATCCTGCTGTTGATTCTACTCCTATACTAGAATTGAAACCATTGCCTGATAATCTTAAATATGTCTATCTCGAATCTGATCAAACATATCCTGTAATTATCAACTCTCATCTTTCTAAATCACAAGAATTCAAATTGATCAAGGTTCTTCGAGATCACAAGAAGGCAATTGGGTGGACTCTCCATGATCTCACCGGGATTAGCCCCAATTTTTGTACTCATCGCATCTATATTGAAGATGGGGCATGACCTTCAAGAGAAGGTCAAAGACGTCTAAATCCGAATTTAAAGGAGGTCGTTAAGAAAGAAATAATCAAGTGGCTAGATGCTGACATTATCTATCCCATATCTGATAGCCCTTGGGTGAGTCCAATTCAAGTGGTACCTAAAAAGGCAGGACTCACCGTAATCAAGACTGAATCTGAAGAAACCGTTCCCACACAAATTGCAAATTCGTGGCAGGTTTGTATTGATTATCGTAAGCTGGATACTGTTACAAAGAAGGACCATTTTACTGTGCCATTCATTGATCAAATCCTTGAGAGATTAGCTGGTAATAGGTTCTTCTACTTTTTAGATGGTTACTCCAGATATAATCAAGTATCAATTTATCCCGAAGATCAAGAGAAAACGACTTTCACCTGCCCCTTCAGAACTTTTGCTTTCCAAAGAATGCCATTTGGGCTTTGCAATGCACCCGCAACTTTTCAGCGTTGTATGTTAGCCATTTTTACCGAAATGGTGGGCGAATTTATGGAGGTTTTTATGGATGATTTTTCAATCTTCGGGGAAACATTTGATATTTGCCTAGATAATTTGTCGATGGTTCGTAAGAGATGTATAGAAGTAAACCTTGTCCTCGATTAAGAGAAGAGCCATTTTATGATTCTAGAGGGCATCGTACTTGGCCACCTCGTGTCTAAACGAGGTATCCAAGTAGATCGAGCTAAGATCAATCAAATTGCAAATCTTCCAATTCCTGACTCTATCAAAGGCATTAAATCATTTCTCGGGCATGTGGGATTTTATAGGAGATTTATACTTTATTTTTCAAGAATTGCCCGACCACTCACAAACCTCCTCACAAAGGATGCTACTTTGAGATGAGTGAGGAGTGTATTTCAGCATTTGAAACATTGAGAGACAGAGTTACACAGGCTCCGATCTTGCAACCACCTAATTGGGATTTACCATTTGAAATCATGTGCGATGCATCAGATTATGCAATAGGAGCTGTTTTGGGATAGAAAATTGAGAAGAATCCAGTAGTAATTTACTATGCTAGTAAAACTTTGAATGAGACACAAAGGAATTACACAGTTACAGAGAAGGATTTACTAGCAATAGTATTTGGATTAGAAAAGTTCAGATCTTATATACTCGGATCTCAAATCATTGTGTACTCTGATCACTCAGCCATCCGACACCTTCTATCCAAAAAGGACACGAAACCTAGGTTGATCAGATGGATCTTGCTTTTGCAAGAATTTGACCTAGAAATTCGTGACAAGGTGGGTCGACAGAATGTTGTTGCCAACCATCTTTCCCGCCTTCCTTCTGATACTATTGAATCATCTCCTCCAATTACTGAACACTTTCTTGATGAACATCTTTTGACTATATCCCCAAATCTTCCTTGCTATGTAGATATTGTTAATTATTTGGTTACACATCAATTCCCGCTAGACTAGGACGGGAATCGCAAATCATGACTCAAAGTAGAAGCCAAATACTATTTCTGGGAAGATCCGTATCTTTTTCGACTCTGTAATGATCAAATCATCAGGCGTTGTGTCACTTCTTCTGAGATTGATTCTATCCTCTCTTTTTGTCATGACCAGGCCTGTGGTGGTCATTTTTCTGGTCGAAAGACCGCTGCAAAAATTCTGCAATGCGGGTTTTATTTGCCCACTTTATTTGCTAATTCACAGACTTATTATAAGGCATGTAGTCGCTGCCAAACTCTTGGTGGCATGTCACGAAAAGACATGATGCCTCTAAACCCGATTATGGTCTATGAAATCTTTGATATTTGGGGCATAGACTTTATGGGTCTGTTTCCATCCTCTTTTGGCTTCGAATACATTTTACTTGCTGTAGATTATGTTTCCCGTTGGATTGAAGCCATACCCACATGCACAAACGATCATCGAGTTGTCATTCCTTTTATACAGAGTCATATTATCGCTCGTTTGGGGTACCTCGTGCCATTATTTCTGACGATGGTTCCCATTTTATTAATGCCCAATTCAAAAGTCTACTTAGAAAATATGGGGTTACACATCGTATTTCTACACCTTATCATCGCCAGACTAATAGGCAAACTGAGGTTTCTAATCAGGAGATCAAAAAGATCCTTCAAATGATAATCCGACCTGATAGGAAGGATTGGTCTTCCCATTTAGATGAGGCTTTGTGGGCTTTGGGTGCCCACAAAACACCAATAGGCATGTCATCATACAGACTTGTTTACGAGAAACCCTGTCATCTTCCCGTAGAAATTGAACACAAGGCCTATTGGGAAATTAAAGCCTGTAATTTAGACCTCGCGAAGGCTGGTGAACATTGTAGGTTGCAGCTTAGCAAACTTGAGGAATTGCGTCATGATTCCTATGAGAGTTCAAAGATGTATAAGGAAAAACTTAAAGCCTTCCACAATAGATATATTTCCCGCAAATCTTTTACACCTAGTCAGAAGGTGTTGCCTTTTTATGCCCATTTGAAGCTCTTCCCTGGGAAACTTAGGTCTAAATGGCAAGGGCCATTTATTGTTGTTAGAGTCTTCGACAACGAAGCTATCGAAATCACTGAACCCAACAAGGATCAACCCTCAAAGTTAATGGTCAACGTTTAAAACCTTTCTTGGAATCACATCCTTTGGGTCTTGTTGGAGAATGTTACACGCTCCATTAGGGTTTGCCACTATCCATCCATTTTGTATATAGCTATTTCCTGCTTTCTACACTTTTATTTTCCCATACACTTTTCTGAGTTTTCACTTCATATTATACTGATTACCTTCATTTAGTCCGGCTAACCACTCTGACCTTTGGTCAGACTTGAAATCATCTGCACAGAGATTTGTGATCTCCTCTATCCGACTCCTTCCATCACCCTATACTAAATGAAGTGTAATATCTTTTCACCCTTCTTATAATGAGAACATTGTAAAATCTTAGCTTGGGGGGGTGTCAAGTGAAACTTTCACTTCAAGTGTATGTGTATAAAAAAAACACATAAAAATTAAATATCCACGAAATTTAAAAATAAAATAGAAATACCAAATATTATAAAAATTTCAAAATCAAAAATATCATAAAAATTTGAAAAATTTTGAAAAAAATTCATAAAAATTGGAAAATTTTATAAAACATAAAAACAAAAATATATAAATACAAAATTTTGGAAATTGAAAAAAATATAAAAATAATAAAAGGGGTATTTTCATCTAGAATAAAGAAGAAAAGAAGAAAAATATATATATATATTTATATTAGTTAAGAGCTTAATTTTTCTTTTAGGTCAGAAACTAAAAAAATATATAAAGAACATATAGAGTATATGAGAGCATTAAATTCTTATTTAGATTTTTACTTTTAACATTTTGTAAAAACACACTTTTATTTTCAAAATTTTTAAAACAAGATTTTATTTGAATTAGAATCTTGAAATCTTTAAGCTTTGTTTTTCTATTTTTACCCTGAAATTAAGAAACTAAGGTGTATTAAGTTTTAAACTCAATTTTTGGAATTAAATTGTAATTTTTTAATCAATTAGATTAAGTAATCCTTTTGCTTTTTGAATATTTGATTTTATCATAAAGTTAATTAAAAAGTCAGATATTTAGAGTTAATTAAGTAGAGAGTTAGTAGAATTTTAGTCTACAAGTCTAATAGGCTATAGTTAGCTTAATCAACTAAAGGACATTTAGCTAGACTTGGTAATTTTTGTCTTAACAGATCCTCTAGGAGGAAACTAAAAATTTAAAGAACCTGAGAGTGAATGGCTTTGTTGTCCAAGCTCTGGTTTGAGAGCTAAGTAACCTAAACAACTAAAATTCGCACACAGAATTGTCCTGTTGGCATCTGAGACCGCGAAAACACAGAGGTTAAGAGATCAATTCTGAATCCTCTTTTGTCCAAGGATTTCCGCAGGGCAGTTCTTGAAAGGGTGAAAGATGTGCCACTCACCTAGAAAAAGGATTTGGAGAATAAAGTTTGTAAGAAAAATGAGAAGGGGGAGAAAAATAAAAAAATAAAATAAAATAAAACACCCTATAGTTAAGTACCTTGTTACAAATGGGTACTTATGCAGTTTTTCCATAAAAATAAAGCATCTCAGTACAGGTAGATGCTACCCTTCCTTCCATCAAATAAAAGAACACCTCGCTACATATGGGTGTTCTAACCTATAGAAAAAGTTGAAAAAAAATATGGAGATAAAAAAAATTAGGAATAAGAGACCCAATGGTCCACTGGGGAGATATACACAAAAAGTGTTGACCTCGAGATAGAAAACTGGTGAGGAGAAAGCAACCAAACCTGAGTAAGGCCAAGCCAAAGGCTTGAATTGGAATAATCTGGATTGGAAATTGATGTCTTAAGATCTGGATTTTTGCAAATTTGGATGCCTTTAGGACAACTCTCTTCACAAAGCACGGATGTTTTAAAATCATAGCTAATGAACCTTGGTATTGGGCAATGAAGCCTAAGAAATCAGGTTTTGAGGATTTACAGATGAGACCTAAAGGAGAAGAATTGACAAAATCCTAGGTCTAGAAGTTGTCCTTAGTGCTATAGGCTAGTAGATTAGAGTTTTACTACTCTAAGTTTGATTAATGATGAATATCTGGTTAATTTGCTTAAACTTAGATTGATAAAAACCAAATATCATAAACAAAGGATTAACTTAAGTCTATTGAGTTTTTTAGTTAAAAATTTAATTTCCAACTCTTAGGTTTTGTTTTCTTAAAACACTTTGAATTCTAAATTTTAAGGGTTAAGAATGGTTACAAAGAATAAGAGATTTTTGAGATTCTAATTCTAATAAAATTCTTGTTAACGACATTATTTTTAATTAAGTGTGTTTTGAAGATGTTTTTAGTATAAGTCTAAGTAAGTAAATTTTCACAAAATGCTCTGTATATTAATTATCTATATTAAATCTAAAAAAATTCTCTGACCTAAGCTTTCCTCTACTTGGTTCTTATTTATATTAATTTAAACCCAACTGCTTTAAATCATCATATTCTTAGTTAATTTTGCTAGGGACTAGCAAAACTTTGGCTTGGGGGTATGATGAGAAGCTCATCATGGTCTCTAATTACCCCTAATTAACTAGTCTTCCCAGTTAATTACCTAGAAATATGTCAATATATGGGTTAATTATTAAATAAGGGATAAATACTAAAGGACCTTAAAATAAGTTTAAAATGCTATATTATCATCCAATTAATATTATTAATAAATGGACTCAAAATATTATCAATAATTCATTTAATTAATGTGTTAACTAACTTAAGCATAATATATACCTCAGTATGTAATAACTTAAGTAACATTAAATAAATTAATCTAAAAAGGTCAAAAATGTAAATTTAAGGTCTAAATATAATAATTGTCTTATTTATAATCATATATAAAAAGTTGAAAAATATTTAAATTAAAATAAACCTTGAAACTTGAGTTTACATTTTAGTCCTTACATTTTATTTCATTCGGGTCCTTATTTTCCACTTAGGTCCTTACATTTTACTACGAATAAGTCCCTGGACTTCTTCTTCTTCTCTTCTTCACCCGTCTGGACGGCTGACGACTGAAGGTGCGTCCACCGCCTAATCACCGCCAATCCGACATCATCCCTTCTCCAAGCTCCTGGAGCTTGCGCTCACCATCCCCTTTTCATCCACCGATCTGGATGATGCCTAAATCCTATTTTAGGGTTGGAGATAACCTCACCGGTGTCAGAGAAGACGCTGGTGGTTATTCCCCTCCTAGCCGCAAATCCGTTCAGATTCCACCTCCTTCTCAATCGCCATCAACTATAAATATCCCTTCACACCCTCGATTTCCACCAAGTTGTCTCCCTTCCCTCTTCTTCACTGAGCTGACCCAATATGCTATTCTCTCCAAAACTCCGGCGAACTTCCTCTTCCTCATCCGACTTCCTCCATCCATCTTCAATAGCTCTGGATCTCCACCGAAGTCAGCCACATCTTCTGACCAGTGCTGACTAGGAACTCTCCTCTGCTTCACCTCACAATCACCCGCCGGAGATCTTTCGACAACCCTCTGATTTCTTCCTCTGTTATGAGTCATCGACGGAGATCCTCTACCCCCTTCGTCCAGGTAACAGTAGACTAGGTAGGTAGATTAGTTTAGCTAGTTAAGTTAGGTAGGTTAGGTAGTGTAATGCTAGAATTCGCTTTCATCTTCCTCAACTCCAGTGAGCTCCTTGAGCTTGTCAGGAGTAATAATTTTGTCTTTTTAAGCCACTATCCACATTCTTCCATCTTCCATTATCATTTCTATATTCAATAATTACTAATTTGATCACTAAATCGCCTAAATCACTTCCACCTCCACTGACTACTCCTGTTGTCCATGGCAGCAGTAGTTGAGTTCTTTTCCACCTTCACTGGATCCTCCATCACCTATTCATCTCCTAAGGATCCTAATCATCACTTTAATTCGAGTAATTACCACATATAACCTAAATGCCCAAATTTAATTAAGCTCTTGAGCTCGCTGTCAATGGCGGCTCAGAAGTAGTTGAAATCATTAATTAACTATATATTTATGATCGCAATCATCTGTATATTTGTTTTCTCCACTCAATTGAGTGGGAAAACAAGTCCTGAGCTTAATCCAACTCAGACTTTTTAAAAATTGAATTTACTAATAAATCTTTATTTTAATGAACAATTAAAGGAACTAAAATTTTCCTAAGGTTCCTTGTGACCTCAAGAACCTTTTCAAATCTTTAATGGCACAATTCCACATTCTGTATACAATTTCACTCTTTTTCTTGACTCACCCGAGCTCCGACGAGCTCCAGTGAGTCAAAACTAGCTCTTCAGCTTGTAGAACAGAGCGAGAAGCTCCAGATCAATGAATTGAGGTTCACTGATTATGTTGAGATTGTTTATTTGATATTTAAGTGTCTGGAGCTTGAGATAGGTCTTCATCTTCTCCAACTCTGGCAGAGTTGGAGAAGTCTGACAGTTAGTTCTAAGATGCATTTAAGGGGTCTGGAAGCTTCAGTGCTGTGCACTGAATTCATTTCCATGTTTAAACCAGTGTAACAACCTTTGATTTGTTCTACCAAGAAAACACCTTTTCAATCTCAGGTGATGAGCCTGAAACCCTAGAAACCTTAATTGAAACACCTATTTAAGGAGTTGAATCTATTCCTGAGATTGAAGAGATGTTGTTTTAGGCTTAAATTTCATCTGAGGAGGCTTATTAGTCAAACCTGAGTCTAATTCTCATATCTTGGATTCAATCAGATGAATTAATGAGTTTAAGATGTTTCTGGAATGCTTGTGAATGATTTAAAAGAGGTTTGAAAGAGCTCTGATGGTTTATTAAGTAGAATTCGATTTCCGTCATTTTGGGTTGTTTTTAAACCCAAACTGATGACAGTGGATTTTAGATGAGAATTGAATGCAAACTCTGCCCAGATGAAGTTATAACAACCTTTAGAAGTTGTTTTAATCAATTAAACAGGTCTTTAGTTGTCTGTTAGGACTTTTCAAAGTCTGAATAACAATCCCGGAGCTTCCAGAGAAGCTTTGAGCTTCTTCACACTTCCTGAAGCTCCTGAGAGCTTAATATCTACACCAACAGCTATGGAATTCTCCTCCTAACCTATTTAGAACTTCAACTCGAAGTTAAAGTCCAGTCTGTGGACTTAGAGTTAAGAAATCCACTTTCCAGGCCATTTTAATGGTAGAAAACCAGTATCTTCGCCCTTCAAATCAAAGAGCTTGCCTTCCCCTTTGTATTAAATTGACACTTCAATCCTACAGAGCAACTCAAGAGCTTTCCAACAAGCTTTTATTCACTTGGAACGGAGCTCTGAGCTAGGAGAAATCGTCACTTGAAGTTTGGTCTGGGAGGGGATAAGTTAGTCCCACCTCGGGTAGATTTGAATGGCCACTTGGGAATAAAGTGATTTTGTGTTATAGCCACTTCAGTCGACAAGCGCATGGCGCATGGTTACCGAACGAGCATGTGTGTGTGTGTGTGTGTGTGTGTGGGTGCGTATGTGCCTGAGTGTGTGTGAGCCTGTGGGCGTGCGAGTGTGGGCCCTAGGAGGCCGTGAGCGAGGCCTGGGAGGCCGTGAGCCAATATGGCTCGAAACTTTGAACCGGAAATAAACCGAAGCTTAATGAACCAGGCTTGGACCTAGTAGGGTCTGGTCCCACCCTGAGAGGGGTGCTGTGTATCCCCGACCGGTCCAAGCTGCCAATAAATAAACCTAATTTTTGGTTGAAGAGAAAAAAAACTCGGTTCGGCTCAAAAGAAAGAAAGGCTAAGGAAAAATGCTAAGGTAAAAGAAGGAGCAAAGCAAAGGAAAGAAAGAGAAGGAAGACAGGGAGAATTCGTAGAAGGAAGAGAAGGCTGAATAGGCACTAAAGAGACAAGGTAGAGAAGAAAGAAAGGAAGAAGAGAAGACTTGTGAAAGAGAAGAGCTCGAGAAATGTAAGAGGAAAATTAAGAGAAAGAATAAAGAGAAAGATAAGGAAAAGATTAAGAGAAGATTAAAAGATAAGTAAAAGGAAAGAGAGAGTAGAAAGAGAAAAGGTAAAAGAAGAAGAAGAAAGAGAGAGAGGCTGAAGATACAAAGAGAAGAAAAGAAATGGTTTAATTCCTTACATTAGTTTTAATTGCTTTCTGAGTTTAACGTTGTAATAAGGCATACTTTTATTAGTAAAACTTTCTATTGCCTTAATATCTTTGAAATAAATAGCAATTAACATGTAAATATGTTTTCTTATGGAATTTTGCATATTTCTTAAATTTAAAATCATCAAGCAAAGTTCATGTTGTTAAAATTAAACTTAATTATACCTTCAATGAGTAACTTAGATTGATTGGTGAATTCTAAATAAGCTATACCTCCCAGCGAACGACCTGGACTCAACCAGTTAAAAGAAATAAAATCTAAAATGTTAGGTTAACTTGACCTTATACTACTCAATCGATACAAATTCGAGTTAACCTAAGTTACCTTCTTCTGCACATAATTAAGCATAATTAACTTAATTAACTATGTTGAGGAGAGGAACCAACACTTGCCCGTTACCTCCGTGAGTGGGAGGTGGATTGCGCACTGCTTTAGGAGACACATATTGGGGAAGAAAGGAAACACTTATGACATTCTCTACTGCAAGGTGGTCAGGCAAACGTCAGAGCAATTAATGCGCAAGGGAGATAGGGAAGCTTTGCAGTATGGTGGAAATGCTCAAGATTGCAATTGAAAGAAGTTTGGAAGGAACAATACGTAATCACTTGTAAATTCAAATAGCTGATTGAAGATCAGGAATTAGTACTGTCTTACATCTATGGCCTGTGTGTTGATAATGCAAGGAGTGCTCTCTAGCAAGAGCTCACTCAAGCTATAGAGGTGATTAAAGGACGACCATGGCTTGTGGGAGGGGATTTCAACTACACATTAACCGAAGATGATAGAGGAAGTGGGAGACTGGATGGTCCTTAGGCTTCCAATTGACAACTTCAACATTAAGCCTAACTGCCTTTCCATCTTCGGGGGCAGAATACACCTAGAGGAATGGATGTGGGCAGAAGTCGAAGCTGGATCAGTTCTTTGGCAATGCGGAATTGTTGGAGATCTATCAACTTTCCTTGATAAGGGGGCTGGACCATCCATTCTCAGACCATACCCCATTGCTTTGGGAAAGTGGGGAAGGCTTTGCAGCAGGCACCTATTTTAAATTTAAAAGATCATGGCTCCGGGAAGAGGGGTGCAAAGAGATGATTAGCAATTGGTGGGCTTCCAAATGGGTGGATGGAACAACTACATTCAGACTTGTGTTAAGCTCAAAGAGCTAAAGTCCATGTTGAAAGAGTATCGAAAAACCATAGAGGTTAGGAGAGACCAAAGGAGAATTGAGGCCTTAAAGAATGTGTAGTTGCTAGATGACAAGGAGAACAGAGGGTAGCTATCAGAGGAAGAGAGATGGCAGCATAGAACTTAGCAGGAGATGGTTCTGGAGGAACTAAAGAGGGAAATCGATTGGAGAGAAAAATCCAGACAATTATGGTTGAAAGAAGGAGATGCGAATACCAAATTCTTTCACATGGCAGCTACCTTTAGAAGGAGGGTGAACTTCATTTCTTCCTTGAAATCAGGTGATTAGATGCTGACCTCTCCTGAAGATATTAAAAGGGAAATGGTTACATTTTTCAAAGAAGCCACCAGAGCTGCAGGAAGGGGAACTTAGAGGTTAACCACATCTGACTTTCCCCGGATAGAGGAATCTGAAGCTGAGCACCTGATTGAGCCTATTTCAGTCCAAGAGGTAGAGGCCCAATGGCTGGGTTGAACTCTGAAGGCTCCCCAGGTCTAGATGTATTCCAAGTTTTTTTCTATAAGGAGTTTTGGCCAATGGTAAAGGGAGATGTGATGGAGGTCATTAAGGAGTTCCAAGAGGGTAACTCAGGCTTTGAAAGAATCAACAAATCATATCTAGTCCTACTGCTAAAGAAACATGGAGTGGAGAGTCTGTAGGAGTTTAGGCCTATTGCTTTGACGAACTCCATTTACTTGATAATTGGCAAAGTCCTGGCAAATAGACTGAAGGGAGTTTTGTCACATCTAATAAATCCGGTGCAGCTAGCCTTCCTCCCCAACAGATCACTACAAGAGTCATTTGTTGTTGCACAAGAGATGCTCACCAGTTGGCGTAGACGAAAATGCAAAGCATTCATGTGGAAGGTGGATTTCAGTACTTCTTTTGATTCGGTTTCCTAGCCATATCCCTGGGAGATCTTAAAGAGGAGGGGGTTCCCAGCAAAATGGACCCAATGGATGAAGAGATGCATTGTAACTTCATCCTTCTCCCCTTTAATTAATGGAAAGCCATGTGGGACTTGGATTCAACCCCATCGTGGGGTCAGGCAAGGTTGCCCCCTATCCCCACTTATTTTCAACCTAGCTGTAGATACCTTAGCCTACTTTGCTTGCAAAGTCTCAAGTGCGGGTTTAGTGAGAGGGTACTCCCTGTTCAACACTAGAGCACTGGCACCGATTCTACAATACACAGACAACACTATTTTTTTCGTGGAAGGAGGGAAAAGTGAAGCCAAGATCCTATATTCTATGGTATCCATGTTTGGGGAAGTTTCTAAGCTAAAGCTAAATTGTGAGAAGTCCTCTCTAATCTATTTTGGATTGACAGGACAGGAGAGTGAAGACCTATCAACTAGTCTACATGCACCCATTTTAAATTTATCGATGAAATATCTGGGGCTGCCCCTGCGAGACACTAAATTAAAGAAGAGTGACTAGAATTTCTTATTTGAGAAGGTGGCGGCTAAGCTGGAGGGTTGGAGCAGCCACTACTTATTGAACAGAGGAAGGCTTATCCTCTTGAACTCGGTCATCACCTCTATCCCTATCTTCTCCATTTTTAGGGCACCAAAATCGATCTAGAAAAGGCTTGACACACTGCAGAAGCGCTTCTTCTTGAAAGGGGTCAAATATGAAAGTAGATTCTTACACCCCCTTAAATGGCAGGAATTGTGCACCCCTCGGCGACATGGCGGTCTGGGCATTCGCTCTCTGAAGGAGTTCAATGGTTCCTTGTTGTTGAAATGGGCAATAAAGCTCTTCGAGGATGATGAGAAGACCTGGTCTACAATCATCAAAGATGCATATGGTGGCTCGCATGTAACAAGGTGCACATCTACTCCCCATCATCCATCTCCTTTTTGGAAATTTGTCTGGTCAATAATGCAAGATAACTAGGCAAGCTTTGTGCTGGTGGTTGGAGATGGCCAACAGTTCTCTTTTTGGAATGATCAGCGGTCCATGTTTGAGCGAGCAAGATTGATGTTTAAAGGATGTAATCGTCATAGCAAGTTGAAATTGCTCGAAAATAGATAAAATTTATAACTCAAAATGTACAATGGAGTTCGAGGTCGAACACAGGGAGCAAATGTGGAATTCACAACATTAATCGCACTCAGAATAAATGAGCACAATCAATTGAGCATGAATAGAGATAGAAGATATTCAATGATAACAATATACTCAAATGATATTCAATACTAAGCAAGAGTATTTCAAGAATTCCTTGGAATAAAAAGAAATCAGGACAAAACAATGGTGATTTGAATCACCAATTATAAGTCTGAATTAAGCATATATATCAACTACTCCATATACTCAAATGCATGAACAGTGTTATCAATCAGATATGCCACATTAGATAAGTGGCCAAATTAATCCACAGTAGCCTCAGACGTCAGAACCATGCATCAGACGACTTAAAGTGCACGAGGCTCTCAAAACCTTCTTCTTTATTTCTCTCTTCTCCTTCTGCTTTCTCTTCAGCTTCTCTTCTTCTTCATTAAACCTTCCCTTCTTCTCTCTTCTTGAGCCTTCTTTCCTCCTTTTTCTCCTTCACAAGTGTAAGGGAAACAAGGCCTCAACGACTAAGTGTTAGCCACACACACAAGAGAGCAAAACCCTCCCCTACTCTCTCACAATTTCCTCCTCTTCTCTCTCAAACCCAGTGTAAACGTGTCTTGAACAGTGTCCAGGGTCACCAGCGTGGGTGGTGATCGAGGAGTGGAGATAGGCGGGTTAGCGAGTGAGATGGTGTGAGGGACCCGACCCCTCGTGTTACTGAGTGAAGAGCTCATAACACAAAAATAATTTATGTGTGCTCATGCGTTCTTCCTTCACCGATGTGAGACTAATTCCACTGCTCTTCTCCTCGTGCAAGACCGCAGCAATGCCTTCTCCAATTGAAGTTGAAGTCGCGAGTGAGGCCTCTAATTGAGGACCTGGGAAGGGACCTGGAGAGTTTCCGCTAAGCCTGGGAGCGATGCCTGGAGCTTTCGAGGCCGAAGCTTGAAGAAAAAGGCGAAGATGTTGGCGACGACGGCACAGCACCAGCGTATATATGAAATACCAAAAAATGGCCTCTCGGCCACATTAAATCACTTCAGGAGCTTCGCCTGGTGTTGGCGAATGTGATGGCGGTGTTTGCATGGAGTTTGGCAGCATGTGGAGGGCGGATGGTGATGGAGATGAAAGCGAGAAGGTGGGTTGTTCGGGGGGTCTCGTGAGTGAGTGAAAGGTGTAATAAGGATGGGGTTTTGGTTCAGGAGGATGAGGCGATGCTTGTGAGGGTGTTGGCAAGGAGTGTGGTGCGGTGGAGCGTCAGGGAAACCTCGCCAGAGGGCGGCCAGATGTGGAGAAGATGGCGGGTGGACGGCTGCGTCAGGGGTTGAATTGAGGGATAAAGAGAGGGAAAGAGAGTAGGGTAGAAGAGGAGTCTAACTAATCTAGTCTAACCAGATGAAAGGGAAGGAAGACATCGAGTATAGTATGGTTGGCGCCATGGAAGGTGAAGTCTCTGATGAGGGAGAATGGCGAGGAAGACGGTGGAAGGTGGCACCTGCTGGTATTGCGAGATGCAGAGGAGCTTAAGGAAGAAGAACCGACCGACTATAGTCTGTGGCGGCTGGCAAAGAAGAACGGAGAAGCTTGCTGGAGCTTGTAGAGAGTTTGGCCGGAGAGAGGAGAAGAGGGTGGAATCCAGTCCAAAACCAAGCTAAGGAGGTGAGGTTTGCGATCAAGGTCCTTTTATAGGGCTTGGGTTGAACTTCCAAGCTTGGAAACAAGCTTGAAAGCTTCGAAAATCAAGGATTGGGACTTGATGATCTCCAAGAGTTCACATGAACTCTAGGGCAAGATTCGTGGTCCAAGACTAGGTTCAGATTGAAGGGAATCTCTTCAAGAGTCTCCCTTCCAATTTTGGAAGGGTTTGGGTGTGAAATCAGGGAGAAATACCAAATGGAAAATCGACTGTAGGTGTGTTCACATGGAAATGGTAGCAGGGGCCTATTGGTGAATAAGATGATGAAGTTAGGGGGGTCCTTGTAATTATTTTGAAAGTTGAGGGGCTAATTGAAAGAGAAAGGGAGTTAAACTGGACTAAAATGCAAACTAGGTCAAGATGATCTCTAATTAGGTCCAAATTTTGGTAAAAACCTAATTTAGACCCAAGGAATCTGATGGTGAAGTTGGATTTTGGTTTTAACTAAGTTTGATGGGGAAATTTATGTATAAACCCAAATTAGGGTAACTTCTTATCTGAGACTCTATTTTAGGTCAAAATAGGTTCAGAAGGTCAAATCAAGGATACCAAACCTTATAGAATATTTTTATATGAATTTTAGAAGGTTTAGATAGAATTTATGCTGACTAGAACCTCTATTATTTAAGCGAGTCTGAAATTAGGGTTTTGGGTGCTATTTTGACTCTCGAAAAGTGCGAAAACCTATTTCTATTTGCACGGACCCTCTTATTAGACATTTATGAACATTTAACTTTCATTTAACCCTTGGGAAATCCCATGATTACTTTGCATTTATGATATGCTATTAAAACTGCGGATTTAACCTTATTTTAATGCATTCTTCTCAGAAAGGATATGCAATGAATTGACTCTGGCGGTTATGTGGGAGCATTTGTCTATTAATTCTGATTAATTAAAGCTAGTTATGGCTAATGATGATGTTATCATCAGTCCAGCTTAGGAAGGCTGAAAGATCAGTTTCCACGCGCATTCAATGTAGCATTGGACAACTCTGTCTCTATGGAGAGTTGGGACCCCCTACACAGTAGATGGGAGTTGGTAGGTCATGCAGCTAGGGAGGGTGGCTGCTCATGTGAAGAACGTGACCAACTAATGAGGGACTTAGGTAAATTTAGACCAATGGGTGGATCTGACAGATATGTCTGGAGACATGGGCCATTTTCTCCTGCAAGAGCATACAAGTGGCTAATCTGTGAAGGAAATGATAATATACCACAAATGGACAAAGATTGTATTGTCATTTGGCACTTAAAAATTCCCTTAAAATAAAGATTTTTCTTTGGTTGTGTAGAAGAGATGGTCTCGTTACTAGAGATATGAGGCATATAAGGTTGGGTGTACCAACTCAGAATTGCCCTCTTTGTGACTTCCCCACAGATAGTAACGTGTACATTTTTTCCACATGCCTGGTGAAGGATAGGATCTGGAGAAATATATGTGAAGAAGCCTTGCCCGCATGGGATGTATTATGGACGAGCTTCAGAATCTCAAGCAAGCCACACTTATTGATGGCTAGAGTTATGTGGTGTGTCAGGTGTACCCACAATAAAAAATTATTTAGAGGGACACCAATAAATGTGGGCAACATTGTTAGGGAATGTTGGGATTTTGTGGAAGCGTGGAGGGATTCTTTGTAAATGCTATTTTTTTATTCATGAATAAAATGATCCCAATCTGCTATCGCTAATGATAGCACTCCTCACCTTTTCAAAAAAAAAAAAACCTAGCAGTACGCGTACAATTGTCAGGCGGCATATCTACTCAAAAGATCTTGCTGGAAGTCCGATCCTAGCGTTATAAATAGATGGGAGGACCCCCAAGGCCTCCCCCTAGGCAATTCGAGAGAAATCGAGAGATTGCATGCCTTGTAACCATACCAAATTTCTAGTGCATAGTTGGGAGCTCCATCCTCCCCCAGACATACAACCCTTGCGGTGGAACTAGGTAACCATTTCCTATGCCCTTTATGAAATTGCTTAAATCCCACGATTGGATCATCCTCCACTAAGGAGGTTCAATCGTTACTTGAGTTAGTTACTCCGTATCTTGGAGGGCAGATCAACCTCCAACTACTACAGCCTCCAAGTGTACTTGACATCGATAACCTGCATTTTCAAAAGCAAGATTAATTAAATAACATATTATAATCTTAAATGTTAATAACAAATATATTAACATAAGATATATATTAACGAGGAGGAGGACAACAAGGACGAGGAGGAAGGGCAGTACAAGGATGACGAGAGGATGATAGGAGGAAGGGAGTCATCTCGTTCTTCTTCACGAAGTTAGGAGGAAGGCAAGAGGATATGAGGAGGAGGCAGAGGAGACAAGGAGGGTAGGAGGAGAGGAGGAGGGCAGGAGGATAGGAGGAAGAGGGCAGGAGGAGGAGACAAGGAAGAGGAGAGGGCACCCCATTAGATGTCTGATCACAAAATCAAATGACACCTGATGGTTACTTGCGTGTTCAACCTAGCTACACTGCACACAACCTGACTCTAATCGCTAGGGAGGATGGGAAACAACTGTAAAACATGATCTAAATCTGTATCAACCTCCCCAAACATGATCAAACACTTAGGGGTCACTTTAGATGTCTGATCACAAAATCAAATGACACCTGATGGTTACCTGCATGTTCGACCTAGCTACACTGCACACAACCTGACTCTAATCACTAGAGAGGATGGGAAATGACTGTAAAACATGATCTAAATCTGTATCAACATCCCCAAACATGATCAAACACTTAGGGGTCACTTTAATCACCCCAAACATACATCAAAGACCCTCTACCTATAACATGCAATCCACCATTTAACTATAGATAGACCACATGTACTACCATCGCAGAATCCACACATTTTAGGGGAAATCCATACTTTCAACTACACTATCATCCTAAAATCCTACACATTTTAGGATGACATCATGATCATCCTCTTCTTCTCTCTAAACATGCATGCAACCCCTCTTTTTTTCCCACCACACAAGAAGATGGGGGCGAGGAGGGCAGGAGGAGGAGGTGGATGAGGGCGGGAGGAGGAGGTGAAGGGGGGGGAGGAGGACGAGGAGGAGGGGGCAGGAGGCGGAGGATGAGGAGGAGGGGGCATGAGGCAAATGGGGGGCGGAGGACTAGGAGGAGGAGGGGGGACAAGAAGAGGAGGTGAGGGGGGGTGAAGGATGAGGAGTAGGGGGCAAGGGGCAGGAGGCAGAGAGGGGGCGGAGGACCAAGAGGAGGAGGCAAATGGGGGCTGGTCTTGCAAGAGGAGGAGGAGGTGGTGGAGGGGGGCAGAGGATAAGGAGGAGGGGGGCAGGAGGCAGAGAGTGGGTGGAGGACCAAGAGGAGGAGGAGGAGGGCAGGAAGAGGAGGTGGAGGACAAGGAGGAGGGGGTAAAGGGCAGGAGGTGGAGGAGGAGGGGGGAAAAGGACCAGGAGAAGGAGGCAGATGGGGGTGGGTCAGGCAAGAGGAGGAGAGGGCAGGAGGAGGAGATGGAGGGGGAGCGGAGGACGAAGAGGAGGGGGCAGGAGGCGAAGGTGGAGAAGGACCATGGGGACAGCGAGGAGAAGGAGGAGGTGGAAGCCGTCAGAGAAGGAGGAGGAGGAGGGTGTCTGGGAGGGAGAGGAGGATGACGAGGCCTTCAGGGAGGAGGAGGAAGGACAGGAGGCGAGGACGACCAGTGAAGAGGAGCGACGACGTACGAGGAGGAGGAGGACGATGAACACGAGGAGGAGGAGTTACCTGAGGAGGAGAAGGAGGGGCGGTGACGAGGAGCTTCGACGACTTGAAGGTTTTGGGAAAATGAAACAGTAATGGGGAACGAGAGGGCTTGCGTGCAGATGTAGATGATGGAATTTTGCTGTCGCTTTAATTAGAAAGCAGTGGCAAAGGTCGAACCAACTTTTTGAATGCACATCCAAATTAATTTGGGTTGGCGATGATTTCGATTCCTCGTCGATTATTGTAGAAAATGATAGCTATTATCCATATTAACTTTTGCTACGAGCAACAACTGTTCTTCTCCTCGTCAAGAGCTGCGGCCAAATTTTGAAGACGTATTCACCGTCGGTTAATAAGAAAACAACGGCAAAAATAATATCACCGTCGCTTTATAAAATGACGGCAACTAACCGACGATGAATGACATTTTTCTAGTAGTGGCTTGTACATGTTCACGCTACATGATATAGCTGCCACCCCTTTTCGCAATGACCCTAGGGTGATGGAGTGTGGCGACTCGATGGGTATAAGCGGTCTTCCCGACCAAGAGGATGGCTTATACCAATCTTGTGTTGTAGGAAGTTACACGAAATCGTCTAGTGCCCTGAGACATCAATTGGCAGATTGTGAACCATAATAAATTGGGCTTCCAATATATGAAACGAAATCGAAAAACGAGATGTCTAATAAATGGATTAATTAAATCTATAGTAACCATTTTCCCTTATGCTCGATTATTGTTGCACTCTGTTGTTTTTGTTTCTACTCTACTCAGTTTTTACTGATGTATTCTTAGGTTCCGTATACAGGTATACTTGGTAGTTTGCAAGGTGATTTCCATTGTACATCTCCTTGGGCTTATATGCTTATGTTCTATGATAAATCTTCTGGTTAGTATTCAATTTATGTTCCTTTAATTTATGCAATATGAATTGTTTGTTGGTTATGTTTATATTTTATTATTATGTGTTGGATGATGCGATCTTGTGGGCGAGTTGTACTGGTTGTTAGCACACAACGACCCGAGTTTCGTCACTTGGTGGGACTCGAGTCGTCACAGATGGTATCAAAGCAAGGTCACCCCACTAATCATAAAATTACCTGTAAGGGCCTTACAACATTCATATTGTGTCACGGATGGGATACTCAATCGCATAGTGACGTAGTATCCCTAGTCCTGATTTTCCACAGTATTCTGACTTGATTCACTTATTGATTTTTTATCTTATCCCCATCTCATTTAGTCTTCTTACTTTTTCGTCATTAAGGTCATTCCTTCAACCGTCGGGCTGAGCATATTAGGGGTCTCATTAGGGCATTGCTTGATATGGATGTGATCCCATGAAGCAATGGAGTGATTTCTTGGCTCATCCACCGTTTATGTGATTGTATTGTTTTCTAGGGGTTTGATTGTGGTTTTGTTTAGTAATAACTTTGATTACCAGGCCGACGAACACGTTAATTTGTAGCACTACTTGGTTGTGCATACTTGTAATGCTTAAATTAGGTGCCCATGCATTATTACCCCCATTTTGTAAAACCACCCAACCATCAGTTCTATAAATATATGTTAAATCACATATTTTCATGATATATACAAATATGTATGGGATGATCTATAGTAGTATATTTGTGTTAATAGTTGAGTATATATAACTAACATCAATTACTTGAAAAAAGGGTAGTTTATTCTCTGCTAAGCACATGATATTACACATTCTGTACCCCCTTTTCTATACTTATGATTATTTGACGATAACTACGTGATAGCTGTTCGTCAACGATCGATTTGCACTAAAAACGTGGTTTTAAAAGTCATTGTTGTAGTATAAGTGTCACAAATGCAAACCGAAGTCGCGTTAATTTTATTTATTTACAATTTTTACTGATTTGTTTCCAGGTCGTTCATTGGGAGACAATTATTAATATACATCACTCTCTAAATCCAATAATATTCTTTTATTCCAAAAATATTAATTTTATTTACAAAATGAATGAATGATTCAATTAATGAAAGAATTGGTTAATTATTTACAAAAAAAATCAATTAATATGCATTACAATGCCTGAGAACATATATACAACAAACAAGCATCAAAACTTGTCTACTACTACACTATGCTAATTATATACAATTACTATAAGTAATACCTAAGTATAGGTACAAAAATAATTACAAATATCTATTATACTAAATTTTATTAACATACTAATATCTTTAGTAACATATATTATATATATAGTAACATATACAAGCGTCGTTGTAACTTTAGTAAAATATTTACATAAGGCAAAATAGCTATCTATATTGACAAATATACAAATGTACAGTGACGGATGAATCTGTCACTAAAGCATTTAGTTATTTATATACATATAGAACTCAAACAAGTACCTACTCTACTTATACTATTACATATATATTACAGTATACATACTTATAATTACTTATTTATATTATTTATGTACATATACTTATACTATATATATTATACATATATATACACATATTACAACACACAAGCAGAGGCACTTAACACTTGGTCATTTTTTAAGGCCCGGTTCACTATCCCTTTACCCAAAAATTGGGTTATTAATGGGCGAGCCGGCCATTTTGAGGGATACACAGTGCCAAGAGGGCGGGACCAGACCTCTATTTTGGCCAGCCCTAGTTCATTAATTGTGCATTAATATCTGATTTTAGGCCCAATATTGGGCCCATCCAGGCCTAGCTACAGTATGTGGCCCCTGGCCCACCACTGTTACAAAGGTATGCTCATATTCTCATGGGTATGATGTGTATGCAGGCACTCGATGCCATGATGACTGGTGGGACTACTAGACGGATTCCACTTATACAATGTCAAGTGCTTCTACATCCACGATGTGGAGCTATCTCCAGCACCAATTGGAGTTGTTGTTGCGTTGTGCAACACACTGATTTGAGATCTTTGGCCCTCAATTTGAGGGCCATAAATTATCATAATTTAAAAGGGTTACATAGACCTTATATAGGGCTACCTAATTATATAATTACTTTACATAAATAAGTTATTTAAATATATAATAAAATTAGCTAAAGTTAACTGTTTATACATATTAATTTATAGGTTAATTACTTAATTAAAGTATAAATTAGTTAATTAATTGTACAATTAACTTTACACAGTGTTTATGTACATAATAATTTATTTATTACACATTTTTATTATATTTTAGAAACTTTATTTTAATTTATGTACAATTAAATACATGTTTAAGTTAGTTTTCCATATAAATAATTTATAAATACTATAATACAGTATAAATACAGTATAAATATGCCCAAAATATTTAATATATCATTATACAAGTATACACTATAACTTACTTTAGTATTAAATTAAATTACTAATTTATTTTATTTTAAGTTAATAAATTACCTAATTAACCTAGTAACTTAATTATTTACCGTAAATACTTAATTAAAATAACTTATAGGTGTTGTACATTATATATTACATGTTTAAATATGTATATACAGCATTAGACTTAGTTATGTACATATAGACAGGTTTAGATAACGATTTAGTTTATTATACATTTAAGTTAATCTAAATTAATATATAATAATACATTAAGGTTATATATATAATAAATCACTCTCAAAACTTAATTTAACATATAGAATAAAAATATAAGTTACTTATACACACTATATACGTATTATACACTATATACATATAGCTTAGGTTTAATTTATGTATACAAGTATATACATAGTATATAGGGTATTTTTGGGTATTTTTTATTTTTATAGTTTTTAGAGATTTAAGGGAGATGGGGGATGAGAGAGAAAGAATGGGATGAGAGAGAGAGAATTCTTTTTGTGATTTTTAAGCTTTTGTCTTTTATTAAGTTCCAAGGTATACTGAACCATTGGCTGGTAGGTTCTACCAAGGTGGGGGTTCAGATTGCCTTAAAACTTGACACACTTAGAAAAATACTCAATCTTACTGAAGACATCTTTATTTTATTTTTTTGAAATTTTTTTATGAGTTTTATTTATTTACAAGTCAACCCAACTTTAGGCTTTTAAGGATGTTTTAAGAGAAACTTAAGGCACTAAAATCAGTTTGAGTGGTTGGAAATGAAGTTTAAGCACTTCAAAACATTCAACAATCAGCACATAACACAAAAGATCAATAAACATGATTTTTAACATTGATTTCATCAAAATACTCATTTGGACAGTTATACTCAATACAAGTAGTTGACATAGGATCTAAATATGTTTTACAAGCAATTCAAAATAGATTTAAAGTCAAAACTTCATACATGAATGCTTATAAACATTATTCTAACATTATACACATGTCAGCTCACTTTACACACTCAAAATTAGCTTGAAACTAGCCATCAAGGCTGACCTACTGCTGCAGTAAGTTCAGCACTAGTAGATGCCGCAAAAGCTATCTCAGAATTGATCAGACAACCAAAATCAGAGAAGCAACTGCTGTTGTTGCTCTATCAAAATGGCATCAGTTGTTGCCCTGTTCCAGTTGAACCAAGCTCTAAAGCCTGATTAAGTACTTTTCAGAACTCTCCACAAATCTGCAAATTCTGATCTAAGGAGCCATTAACTATTCATACAAATAAACTTATGAATCCTATGAAAATCTGATGTGAAATCCATGATTAGCCTATATTTGTGGGCTATTTAAGTCTATGAATGCCTAGACATTAAGATATCTTTAACATTTGGATGGCATACATTAGGATGTAAAAAAATTACTTTATATTTTTAGCTTAATTGCATAATTCATTCATTGCATTCATATCTAAATGCATTTAGAATTAACTTAGAATTGCATGCATTTGATTAGTTAACCAATTAGGTGAATTACATGCATTATTTTAATTTAACATAGAAGTTAAGGGTTTGTGCATAAATAACCATAATATTTTATTATTTTCTTATTTTCTTCTTCCATAGGTAACGGCTGCGCTTCCTCCTCGTGCACCCATTCATGCATAGCTGCCCACATTCATTTGCCATGAAGAGGATCTGATCTCGCCTCTTTGATTTCAAATTCACCACCTGTAACTATAAAGGGAGGAGACGACCGTGCTGGGTATGCCTTCACCCCCTTCCCTACTATGCAGAGAACCCATATTCTCCTACTCTCCACCACCACCAGCCTCAAATGTGGCAGCGAGCTGCCACCACCGTGGGCATGTGGTGTGACAGGCCACACCGCTATCTGGAGCTTGCTTGCATTATTGTGAGCACCTTAGCATGCACCACCCTCACCAGCAACCACCCCCATCAACACCACCACTACCTCCATGCACCACCTTCACCTTCATCTTCCCCTCTGGTTAAGACGTCCGGGAAGTTTCCTAGACGACTGAAGCCCCTCCCCATCTCCACGCCTCATCACTTTTCTCTTCATTTTCTTCTCCTTTATTCTCTCCACCATTCATCTTCTTCAACCCACCGAACCCAACAACAGCCACCCCCATGCCAAGCGACCAACAGCATCGCCCCTCATCGTCAACCAGCCACCAGCGCGTCGTGCCACCCGCGCATGCTCCCAACCTCGCAGTGCGTACCTCCAGCAGTAGCGTCTCCCTCTCCCCCATGTGCGCAACTGAGTGCGCCACCAACACCACGCTCACCTCACTGCTACTGCATGCCTCCTGTGCACATGCACCAGTAGGACCTTCTCCTCCTGCGCACAGCAGCAACTCTGCGCCCCCTCATCTCCACGCCTTCAGCAAAGAGCTCCCTCAGCTCCAACACCTCTGCGCGGGCAACCGGAACCCACCTCCACCACCGATTCGTCCAACAATTGGCGGCTGCCATTCGCCGTGGCAACGACTCTGCCGCGAAGCCCTCAATCCACTCCACCTCCACAGAGCTTCATGCCCATCCTTACTCTCCATCATGCGTAGGAGGTGCTTGAATCTCTTCCCCTGTTTTGCTATAGGAACCCTTGCATTAATATTTACCATCATTTTCCATTGCCAAAAAAATATTTATTGTTATTTTATTACGGTGGTTCTTGCATTGAATTTCCTCTTCTTTTATATAAATACTATTTCAGCATGATCTCTTATTGTTTTCTTAATCTGAAAGCAAATTTGGGCTCAGTTTCTTTGGCTGATAACTTGTGAACATCAGTTTCTTGACTTTTGCAATTTTAATAGGCCACTGCCTCCCTGTGGAGACAACTTGCTCCTTGGTGAGTGGTTTATTCAATTTGTTTTGATTTGCGTTGTTCGCCACTCGATTTCTATACTACAACGATCTTGATTTATATTTTTGAAAACTAAAATAATGCGATCAAAAATGGCACCGTTGCCGGAGAGGCAACAGGCTTGTTAAACTCTCATTTATTTATTTATTTGTTCACACATTATTTTTGAGGCATTTTTAACTTCGATCTTTTTGGTGCGAGGTACACATATCTTCTACATCTTGCCACACTAGCCTCAGAGATCAAGAGACCCTTGACGTCATCCGTTGGCCACACATTAGGAGCATCATAGTCGTCGTGCACACAATTGAGGTGGACCTTGAGCCACAATTCGGAGAACATTTCGAGGGAGCTGCAAGCATCAACTCCTCCATTCTGAATAGATAGAATAGATAGTATATTATATTAGCTTAGATTTAGTTTAGACTTTACATTTCGTTTAAGACCCTTGTTCTTGGGTATATTCGAGGGGTTTGTTCCCCAATTTAGTTTTAGGCCCGTGTTGAGTAATCTTTTCAGGAGCATGTTCCCTTTTCTTTAGATTTAGGTTTTCTTTTATTTTGTGGGTTGTTTACCCTTTATTTATTTGTGCATAGTTGTTACGAATGTGCGGCTTCAGACGTATTTTAAGACGTCTGGGAGGTGGCCCAGACGTCGGACCAGACGTCTGGAACTCCTTCCAGACGTCTGGGATTCGGTTTTTTTCGACACAACAGTTTCGTCTGCGCACCTGAGCGCGCGGACCTGCGAGCACATCTCTCTCTCTCTCTTTTTCCCTCTCTCCTGCAGCTACAGGCTGCGCCCTCAGTCCTCTCTCTCTCCTCCTCGTGCGGCCTAAAAAGGCCACGCCCTCCCCCTCACTCCCGTCACCTCCGCCCCCTTTCCTCTTCTCCTTCCAGCCGGTGCGCGAGAGCGGGTGCGAGTGAGCGGCGGTAGCGACAGCCGCGGTGAGCATGGAAGGAGGTGCTACGCATGGGAAGAGGCGCTCGGCCGTGAGGGCGAGCTCGCCGGGGCTGCTAGGACCGGCCGGCGAGGGAAGCAGCGGACGCGGGGTGACGCAGGAGGCCTGCTGCAGCTCGAGCAGCAGGCGGGCGAGGCGCGGGGCGGCCGAGCATCGCGAGCGGAGGGCGAGTCGCACCCTGATTCTGGAATTTTCTCCAGAATCAGACGTCTGGGCTAACAACCAGACGGCGGGGAGGACGTCTGGAGGACCGTCCAGACGTCTGAAAGGTGAGTTATTCCGTCTTTCTTCCTCTTCTTCGACTGACCGTACTAAGAGAGAGAGGAAATGGGTACGCGCAGGATCTGAGATTCGCATCCAACGCGAATCAGACGTCTGGCTGCAGCGCCAGACGACGGGAACGACTTCCAGACCTCCGGGGTGATCATCGGACGTCTGGGAACTAGGCCAGACGCCCCCGCAGGCTTCTGGACGTCTGAGTGACCACGCAGAGTAAAGGTAATCTCTGATCCACTTTTTAAGACGTCTGGAAGAGGTTCCAGACATCTGATTTTGCACTATTTCGTCGTTTTCGACCCGTTTAGGGCCCGTTCGGAGTCCGTTTTCCGCATTTCGAGTTGCGTGCTTTTCGGAATTTCATCCTCTACCCGTCTACAGTAGTTGTATACTATTTTGAGAAACTCCTTGTGTTTGATCCTTGTAATAGGACCCCGTTCCGTTGCAGTCTCAGGGGTTGCGGGGCACGCGGGATTCCCGACCACGCCCCCAGTACTCCTGTTGTAACCGGTAGAGTGGCTTTTAAGTTTATTAGTATAATCTGTTAATTATGAACCATAAATAGAACCTAGGACATTACATGAATTCTAGGAATGAGAAACTAGAATGAATGGTAGATCCTAGGGTGTTGCATGAATCCTAGGGCTGGAAAACTATATTGTATGGTAGATCCTAGGGTATGGCATGAATCCTAGGATGGGAAGAACTAGTGGAATATATGAATAACTGCAGTCTTGGAAAATGTGGAAAGGAAATAATAGCTACCTGTAAATTGGTTTGACAACTGCCTGTTATGAATAAATGAGCATGTCTGGGAATATGGGATGTATGAATGTGAAACTGGGAAGGTGAAACCTGAATGTGCTGAGTTAAAAGAACTGGAACCCTACGGGGAATTAGGAGTGGAACTCCTGGAAAGAGAAAGGAATGGAACTGAGAAAGAAAGATGTGGTAGAGTGCTGTCTCTTGGGTACGTAGTACCAAGGAAAGTACCTATACCTATTTAGTGCAGAGCGGAGCCAGCCGCCCCAGGGACTCGGGGTTAGGACTGGCCACTTTATACCGAATTGTTGGCCCTCGTGTACGTAGTACCGAGGAGAGCTACTAGTGTAGGGAGGTACTAGCTACCCCACGGGCCCCGGGGTTTTGCTAGCCTCCTACACTGACTTGTTAGGCCCACTGGGCAAACCAGGGTAGTCAGGCGAGGGTGCGCGGACTGTGGAGGTGCAAGGCCCCTGTTTGGTTACTGTGGAGGGGTTGGACCCCTGTTACTGAGAATGCTCTGCCCTGTACCGGTTCCGTGCTGTGCTTTGGGCGCACCCGTTAACGGAAACGACTGACCGCATGCCAGTGTGGGTTAGCTACCTGTGGGTTTATCGCGCGTGCCGTAGTCACCGTTACGCCTGTCCGTGACCTTGGGGTGGTTGACTGAGAGTAGGATCACCACGGGGGACTCTCTCGACCAGGAGAGCACCACGTGCTACTTCTACTGTTCGGAAAAGACTGCAATCAAGATCGTTCCCACGAGGAACATTCGAGATCAAGTGAAGAATCTGAGAAATCAATAAATTTTGAGACAATAGAAAGACGTAACTAAAGAAAGTAATAGAACATAACAGCTACTGTACACTCTACTGTTTCTTTTGTTTTAGTTGCCACTCTATTCAGCGTTTTGCTGACGTGTTACACTTGTTACCTTTCAGGACCAGGTGTTGAGCAGCCAGGGTCAGCGGCTGCAGAGGACGCTGGGCCGAGTAGGGTCTAGTAGAGTTACCACTGTTCTCTTGTACCTCTTTTTGGTTCCACTGTAGTGAGTAGTTCTTGTTACCATTGTACTTTTCTTTACCTGCAGTTTCATATTATGTTTTGAATGTTGTTCTACTGTTGTAGTGGTATATACTGTAGTGGTTTCTTTCCTTACTGCTGTATTTTCTTACTGTTAGTTATATTCATGCTGAATGTGGTTTATTTTACTGCTCTTTTGGTTACTTCCTCATTGGACGACCAGGTCTTGGGATTAGTCGAGTCGGTCCGGTTCTCGTGTCTCGTAGGGACTCGGGAATCGGGTCGTTACAAGATGGTATCAGAGCAAGGTCATCCCGAGAAGTGAATCAACTGACTGGAAAATAACCAATTCACATGTCCATAACTAGAGTAGCCACCACAACATATCTTTTGACATGAACTCTTAGACGTTTTCGTTAGGTACTGTTCCGTACTGACGTATTTCGTTGTTTTGCGTCTCCTTGTAGGAGATGCCTCGTCGCGGGACTGGCGAGACTGGCCCCGGGCGCGGCCGAGGACGAGGTCGGCGAGGTGGGCATGCCGTTGTCGACATCTCGGTGGACCAGCCACCACTCCTGGGCATTCAGGCCCAGAACCTCGCCCGGCTGATACGGGACATTGTACGAGAGGAGCTCCACCCACCGCCCCGAGCGCCTCTTCCTAGGGCTGCAGAGGGGGAGTCCTCTGTGGGACCACACGACGGACACGGCGCTGGACACAGGGGAGGGGATCGGCCGCTGCCGCCCCCACCTTCCTCCGACACTTCCGTGCACGAGGCACCTTCGCCTGGAGGTGCACCAGCACCTCCACTGCAGTGCCACTTCGAGCTTTTCGGACAGTTTCGGAAGCTGAAGCCCCCCTCCTTCAAGGGGGATGAGGACCCGACCGAGGCAGAGGACTGGCTTGAGCAGCTGGAGAAGATCTTCAACACCCTTCGCCCCCCGGTGGAGTACCGCGTGGCCTTTGCCACGTACCAGTTGGAGAGTGCGGCACACAGGTGGTGGAGGGCGGTCCGGGGACAAGAGAGGGATGAGTCGACCTGGGATCAGTTCGTCGCCCTCTTCTGCGAGCAATACTTTCCCCAGACGTGGTAGGACCAGAGGAGGCGGGAGTTCCACACGCTCCGCCAAGGGACGATGACTGTGAGCACGTACCGCACGTGTTTCTTGGAGCTGTCCTGCTTTGCAGCGACAGCAGTAGCCACAGAGGAGGAGCGCCTTTGGAGGTTCACCGAGGGGCTCCGGCCTGTGATCAGGGGGTATGTCAAACCCCTGAAGTTGCCTACGTTTTCGAGGGTGGTGGAGGCAGCCATGACTTATGAGGAGACCAACCCGTCCGCATGAGACATTGACGGTGGGTGGAAGAGGCCCTTTCAGTCGGACTTTTCACAGGGCCGGCGAGAGAGGAGACACGTGGTGTCCGTAGGAGAGCCGTCACGTTTTGCAGGGCCATCAGTGGCCTTTGGGGGCCCTCGATAGGGGCCATTCGCCAGCACCGGACCCCCGCCCAGCCGACAGTAGGGACCCACTGAGGGCGGGAGTCAGATTCCCCTCTGTTACCAGTGTGGCCAGCCGGGCCACATCAGGAGGGACTGCCCGTCTAGGGCAGGAGGTCAGCAGATACTCCCCGTGCAGAGCACTGGAGGGCACGCAGGAGGCCGCGGTTCCCAGGTGCAAGGAGGAGGACAGCAGTCACGAGGAGGGTACCGGCCAGCACCTGCCCGTCCGACGCAGAGTGTGGCTGCTTCGTCCACACCTAGAGCTGAGGGGCGCATCAACGCCCTGACACACAGGGATGCCAGAGCTTCGGGCTCGGTAGTGGCAGGTATGGTTTCAGTTTCCGGCAGAGTCGTTTACACACTTTTCGATTCCGGCGCTATGCACTCGTTTGTCGCAGCCAGTTTCGCAGTTAGTTTGGGCCAGGATTATACGCTGTTAGAGAATCCGTTCGTAATCAGAGGTCCGAGTGGTCAGCTGTTTGTAGCTGAGGAGGTGTACACGGATTGCGAGGTCAGCGTCGGGGGACATAGCCTGCCAGCTGACCTGATTATGATACAGATGGAGGACTTCGGAGTGATTCTGGGGTTGGACTGGCTGTCCGCTTACCACGCCTTAGTAGACTGTTTTGAGAGGAAGATTATCTTCTCCATGCCGGAGTTGCCTTCTTTTGAGTTTCACGGATAGCCAGTGGACGGAGGCTTCAGGTGCATTTCGGCACTTCAGGCGGCGAGATTTTTGAGCCAGGGGTGTGAGGGCTTCCTAGCTTGTGTGGTGGCAGAGCCCAGCCCTGTGGCAGACTCCCAAAGTATCCCGGTGGTCAGAGAGTACCCTGACGTGTTTCCAAACGAGTTACCAGGACTACCGCCCGAGCGTGAGATCGAGTTTGAGATCTCACTAGTACCAGGGACGAGCCCCATCTCCACCGCGCCATATAGGATGGTACCACTTGAGCTACGAGAGCTCAAGTCTCAGTTGCAGGACCTTTTGGAGAAAGGTTTCGTGAGGCCCAGTGCGTCTCCCTGGGGAGCCCCGGTACTATTTGTGAAGAAGAAGGATGGGACCTTACGCCTTTGTGTGGACTACCGACAGCTGAATAGGGTCACCATCAAGAACAGATATCCGCTGCCGAGGATCGACTTGAGGTCGGGATACCACCAATTGAGGATCAGGGAGACCGACGTCTCGAAGACAGCTTTCCGCACCCGATACGGACACTACGAGTTTTTGGTCATGCCATTTGGGCTGACCAATGCCCCCGCTGCTTTCATGGATCTGATGAACCAGGTGTTTAGACCGTACTTGGACCAGTTCGTGGTGGTTTTCATAGATGATGTACTCATCTATTCTAGAGATCAGACGCAGCACGGACAGCACTTGCGGATGGTTCTGGTCACTCTGAGACGACGCAGGCTGTACGCCAAATACAGCAAGTGCAAGTTCTGGTTGAGGGAGGTGACCTTCTTAGGTCATGTGATCTCTGGGGACGGCTTGGGGTGGACCCAGCCAAGGTCGAGGCAGTACTCAGGTAGGAGAGATCGCGTTCAGTCACTGAGATTCGTAGTTTCCTGGGACTGGCAGGCTACTACAGACGATTCATCAGAGGTTTTTCACAGATCGCGCGTCCTATGACACAGTTGACCCGGAAGGACGTGCCCTTCGCTTGGACACACGCCTGTGAGGCATGTTTTCTGGAGCTGAAGGAGAGGTTGACCTCGACTCCCGTGCTCACCATCCCTGACAGTAGTGGCGGGTTCGTTGTGTACACAGATGCCTCCTTGCAGGGGTTAGGAGGTGTGCTCATGCAGAGGGGTCACGTTGTCGCTTACGCTTCGCGGCAACTGAAGCCCCATGAGCATACCTACCCTACCCACGACTTAGAGTTGGCAGCGGTTGTCTTCGCACTGAAGACCTAGAGGCACTACTTGTACGGTGAGACCTTCGAGATTTTCATAGATCACAAGAGCCTCAGATACCTTTTTGATCAGAAGGAGCTCAACATGAGACAGAGACGTTGGTTGGAGCTCCTGAAGGACTACGACTGCAGCATCTCCTACCACCCAGGAAAGGCCAATGTGGTGGCTGACGCCTTGAGCCGTAAGGCGCCCACGCACTTGGCCAGTTTACAGTTACAGAGTTGGAGCCTTTTGGAGGAGGTGGGTAGTTGGAGACCCCTGGAGTTACGGGGGCACTGTGGGGCAGTGACGGTGACATGACAGACTAGGCCAGAGCTGATAGACCGCATCATCACAGGACAGATGGCCGATCCGTACTTGCAGTCCTTGCGCGACAGAGTACTGTCAGGAGACCCAGGGGACTTCTCTTTCACAGACCAGGTGCTGCGCCTGAGGGGACGGTTGTGCGTTCCCAGAGATGAGGAGCTATTGAGAGAGCTCCTGACTGAGGCACACGGTTCCAGGTTAACCAAACATCCCGGAAACACGAAGATGTACCACGACTTGAGACGCGAGTTTTGGTGGAGGGGGATGAAGCGGGATGTGGGTGAATTCGTGCAGCAGTGCTTAGTGTGCCAGCAGGTGAAAGCCGAGCATCAGAGGCCTGCAGGGCCGCTACAGCCGCTTCCAGTGCTAGAGTGGAAGTGGGAGAGCATCACCATGGACTTGGTGGTGGGCTTACCTGTTACCCAGCGAGGGCACGACGCTGTTTCGGTAATTGTGGATAGACTGATGAAGACGGCACGATTCCGGCCGATCCGAGTCACTTTGGGACCAGCACAGTTGGCAGAGAGGTACATCCGCGACGTGGTACGACTACACGGAGTTCCGTGGGAGATCGTATCCGACCGGGATACCCGCTTTACGTCCCAGTTTTGGGCTGAGTTTTAGCAGGCCCTACGGATGCGGTTGAGGTTTAGTACAACTTACCAACCCCAGACGGACAGACAGTCCGAGCGCATGATACAGACACTTGAGGACCTTTTGCGTGCCTGTGTACTGGACTGGAGGGGCTCTTGGGAGGAACACCTGCCCCTAGCGGAGTTCGCATACAACAACAGTTATCACTCGAGCATCGGCATGGCTTCCTACGAGGCTCTGTACGGACGGAGGTGTACGGCACCCTTGAGTTGGGTTGAGGTGGGGACCAAGTGGGAGGTTGGCCCCAGGTTGATCCGGTAGAGTCAGGAGGTAGTCGAGCAAATCCACAGGCGACTCCGCACTGTCAAGAGCAGACAGAAGAGCTACGCGGATCGGAGACGTAGAGAGGTGCAATTTGAGGTTGGGGATCACGTCTTTCTTCGTGTTTCGCCCATGAAGGGCCTGCAGCGGTTTGGGGTGAGAGGGAAGCTCGCGCTGAGGTTTGTGGGGCCCTTTGAGGTCCTGGAGCGGGTTGGACCCGTTGCTTACAGGCTTGCCCTCCCCCCGCAGCTTTCTGGTGTGCACGACGTGTTCCATGTGTCCAACCTCAGGAAGTACGTAGCCAATCCCAGTCACGTACTGAGTCACGAGAGCGTCGAGGTGGGAGACGACCTGACCTACCCCGAGCGGCCAGTGCAGATTCTAGACCGAGCCGTCCGCAGTTTAAGAAGAAAGCAAGTACCCCTGGTAAAGGTTTTTTGGAGGAGCCAGCGGTACGAGGAGGCTACCTGGGAGCCTGAGGTGGCAATGCGGGAGCGGTACCCGGAACTCTTCGCGGGTACGTCTTTTCGGACCGGCTTCGGTCCTCTTTGAGTTTGTTATGGTTATTTTGACGTCTTTCCCACACCCTAGTTAGCGTAAGTTTCGGGGACGAAACTTCCTTTGAGTTTGTTATATTGTTACGAACGCGCGGCTTCAGACGTATTTTAAGACGTCTGGGAGGTGGCCCAGACGTCTGGGATTCGATTTTTTTCGACACAACGGTTTCGTCTGCGCGCCTGAGTGCGCAGACCTGCGAGCGCATCTCTCTCTCTCTCTTTTTCCCTCTCTCCTGCAGCTGTAGGCTACGCCCTCAGTCCTCTCTCTCTCCTCCTCGCGCGGCCATAAAAGGCCACGCCCTCCCCCTCACTCCTGTCACCTCCACCCCCTTTCCTCTTCTCCTTCCAGCCGGTGCGCGAGAGCGGGCGCGAGTGAGCGGTGGCAGCGACAGCCGCGGTGAGCGTGGGAGGAGGTGCTGCGCGTGGGAAGAGGCGCTCGACCGTGAGGGCGAGCTCGTCAGGGCTGCTAGGGCTGGCCGGCGGGGGAAGCAGCGGACACGGGGTGACGCAGGAGGCCTGCTGCAGCTCGAGCAGCAGGAGGGCGAGGCGCGACGCTGCCGAGCGTCGCGAGCGGAGGGCGAGTCGCGCCTTGATTCTAGAATTTTCTCCAGAATCAGACGTCTGGGCTAACAACCAGACGGCGGGGAGGACGTCTGGAGGACTGTCAAGACGTCTGAAAGGTGAGTTATTCCGTCTTTCTTCCTCTTCTTCGACTGACCGTACTAAGAGAGAGAGGAAATGGGTACGCGCAGGATCTGAGATTCGTATCCAATGTGAATCAGATGTCTGGCTGCAGCGCCAGACGACTGGAACGACTTCCAGACGTCCGGGGTGATCATCGGACGTCTGGGAACAAGGCCAGATGCCCCCGCAGGCTTCTGGACATCTGAGTGACCACGCAGAGCAAAGGTAATCTCTGATCCACTTTTTAAGACGTCTGGAAGAGTTTTCAGACGTCTGATTTTGCACTGTTTCGTCGTTTTCGACCCTTTTAGGGCCCGTTCGGAGTCCGTTTTCCACGTTTCGAGTTGCGTGCTTTTCGGAATTTCATCCTCTACCCGTCTACAGTAGTTGTATACTGTTTTGAGAAACTCCTTGTGTTTGATCCTTGTAATAGGACCCCGTTCCGTTGCAGTCTCGGGGGTTGCGGAGGCACGCGGGATTCCCGACCACGCCCCCAGTACTCCTGTTGTAACCGGTAGAGTGGCTTTTAAGTTTATTAGTATAATCTGTTAATTATGAACCATAAATAGAACCTAGGACATTGCATGAATCCTAGGAATGAGAAACTAGAATGAATGGTAGATCCTAGGGTGTTGCATGAATCCTATGGCTGGAAAACTAGATTGTATGATAGATCCTAGGGTATGGCATGAATCCTAGGATGGGAAGAACTAGTGGAATATATGAATAACTGCAGTCTTGGAAAATATGGAAAGGAAATAATAGCTACCTGTAAATTGGTTTGACAACTGCCTGTAATGAATAAATGAGCATGTCTGGGAATATGGGATGTATGAATGTGAAACTGGGAAGGTGAAACCTGAATGTGCTGAGTTAAAAGAACTGGAACCCTACGGGGAATTAGGAGTGGAACTCCTGGAAAGAGAAAGGAATGGAACTGAGAAAGAAAGACGTGGTAGAGTGCTGTCTCTTGGGTACATAGTACCAAGGAAAGTACCTGTACCTGTTTAGTGCAGAGCGGAGCCAGCCGCCCTAGGGACCCGGGGTTAGGACTGGCCACTTTGTACCGACTTGCTGGCTCTCGTGTACGTAGTACCGAGGAGAGCTACTAGTGTAGGGAGGTACTAGCTACCCCACGGGCCCCGGGATTCTGCTAGCCTCCTACACCGACTTGTTAGGCCCATTGGGCAAACCAGGGTAATCATGCGAGGGTGCGCGGACTATGGAGGGGCAAGGCCCCTGTTTGGTTACTGTGGAGGGGTTGGACCCCTGTTACTGAGAGGGCTCTGCCCTGTACTAGTTCCATGCTGTGCTTTGGGTGCACCCGTTAATGGAAACGACTGACCGCGTGCCTGTGCGAGTTAGCTACCTGTGCGTTTATCGCATGTGTCGTAGTCACCGTTACGCCTGTCCGTGACCTTGGGGTGGTTGACTGAGAGTAGGATCACCATGGGGGACTCTCCCAGCCAGGAGAGCACCACGTGCTACTTCTACTGTTCGGAAAAGACTGCAATCAAGATCGTTCCCACGAGGAACATTCGAGATCAAGTGAATGATCTGAGAAATCGATAAATTTTGAGACAATAGAAAGACGTAACTAAAGAAAGTAACAGAACATAACAGCTACTGTACACTCAACTGTTTCTTTTGTTTTAGTTGCCACTCTACTCAACATTTTGCTGACGTGTTACACTCGTTACCTTTCAGGACCAGGTGTTGAGCAGCCAGGGTCAGCGGCTGCAGAGGACGCTGGGCCGAGTAGGGTCTAGTAGAGTTACCACTGTTCTCTTGTACCTCTTTTTGGTTCCACTGTAGTGAGTAGTTCTTGTTACCGTTGTACTTTTCTTTACCTACAGTTTCATATTATGTTTTGAATGTTGTTCTACTGTTGTGGTGGTATATACTGTAGTGGTTTCTTTCCTTACTGCTGTATTTTCTTACTGTTACTTATATTCATGCTGAATGTGGTTTATTTTACTGCTCTTTTGGTTACTTCCTCGTTGGACGACCAGGTCTTGGGATTAGTCGAGTCGGTCCGGTTCTCGTGTCTCGCGGAGAAAAAGTATTATTGCTTTCTCAATGGATATTTTGGGTACAACCAGGTTGCAGTCTTCCCTGATGACCAGGAGAAGATGACTTTCATGAGTCATTATGGTACCTTTGCATTCTGGCGTATGCCGTTTGGACTATGTAATGCACCGGTAACCTTCCAGCGGTGTATGATGTCCATTTTCTCGGACATGATTGACGAGTGTGTTGAAGTGCTTATAGATGACTTCTCCATTTATGGCTCATCTTTCGACCAGTGTCTCCTACACTTAGGGAGTATGCTGAAGCGATGTAAGGAGACAGGTTTAGTCCTCAGCTAGGAGAAAAGCCACTTAATGGTACAAAAAGGCATTGTACTTGGGTATGTTGTTTATGAGTGGGGCTTGGAAGTAGATAAAGCCAAGGTTGATTCTATTTCCAAACTTCCGTTGCCCACGAATGTCAAACAGATTAGATCCTTTCTGGGCCATGCTAGCTTTTATAGGCGCTTTATTAAGAATTGTAGTAAATTTTCTAGGCTACTTTGCAACCTGTTGACGAAGGAATCTTCCTTCAATTTTGATTCAAAGTGTGTCAAGGCCTTTCACACTCTAGGAGGCTTTGATCTCTACGCCTATTCTCCGAGATCCAAATTGGACACTCCCATTTGAATTGATGTGTAATGATTTGAATTATCTAGTGGGAGCAGTCCTTGGACAAAGGGTTGAGGGAAGACCACATGTGCTGCACTATGCTAGCAAGACTTTAATCGAACCATAGAAAAACTTCACCATCACTAAAAAGGAATTACTTGCTGTAGTTTTTGCTCTAGAGAAGTTTAAGTCTTATCTTCTTGGGTCTAAAGTGGTTATTTTCACTGATCATGTAGTAATGAAACATTTCATTGCCATGAAGGATTCTAAGCCAAGTCTAATTAGGTGGATCCTACTCCTTCAAGAATTTGACTTGGAGATATGTGAAAAGAAAGGAGTAGAAAATGTAGTGGTTGACCACCTGTCTCGCCTTCCACTTGATGACTCTCCATCTGGAGACATTCACGAGACATTTCCTGATGAAACCCTTATGGCAATAACACCGACTTCACCTTGGTATGCTGATACCATCAATTACTTGGTCACTGGAGAGACTCCTGGCTCTTGGGATGAGTAGAAAAGGAAGAGATTCATTTCCCAAGCTAGATACTTTCAATGGGAAGAGCCTGAATTATTTAGAATTGGACAAGACCAAGTACTGAGATGATGCGTGCCTGAAGAGGGGCAACAAAGTGTGCTGAGTTTTTGACATGAACTTCATTGTGGAGGACACTTTGGTGCTAAGAAAACATCTTTTAAGGCTCTTTAGTCCAATTTTTGGTGGCCTATGTTATTTAAAGATTCTCATAACTTTGTTAAAGCATGTATTAGATGTCAACGAACTGGAACGATTAGGAAGAGGAATGAGATGCCTCAACACCCAATTCAACCTGTTGAAATTTTTGATGTTTGGGGAATAGACTTTATGGGACCCTTCCCTTCGTCCCAAGGTTATGAGTATATCTTAGTGGCAGTTGACTATGTCTCTAAATGGATAGAGGCCATTCCTATGCGAACAAATGACCACTCAGTGGTATTGAAATTTGTCAAGGCCAATATCATATCCCAATTCGTCTACCCTAAGACTATTATTAGTGTGGGGGACCTCACTTCCAGAATCACCACTTCAACCAGTTACTCAAGAGTCTAGGGGTCACTCACAAGATTGCTACACCGTACCACCCCCAGACGAGTGGCCAGGTTGAAGTGTCGAATAGGGAAACAAAGAACATTTTAGAAAAGACCGTTAGGCCTGATAGGAAGGACTGGTCTCAAAAGCTCGATGATGCTTTGTGGGCGTATCGAACGCTATAAGATCCCTTTGGGTACATCTCCCTTTCAGATAGTGTATAGGAAAGCATGCCATGTACCCATCGAGCTGGAACATAGGGCACTTCAGGCTATCCAAAGTGTCAACATGGTTTAGAAAAGGTGGGTAAGGCACGACTTTTGGAATTAAGTGAGCTTGAGGAGTGAGGAATGATGCTTATAACACCTCTCAAGCTTTTAAAGAGAGAACTAAGGTCTTTCATGATAAGTATATCCTTAGAAAGACCTTTGAGCCCAACCAACAAGTCTAGCTTTTCAATTCCAGACTTAAGCTTTTCCCAGGAAAATTGAAATCACATTGGGATGGGCCATACATAATCACCAAAGTGTTTCCACATGGAGCTGTGGAGATCAAGAGCCCTTCCTCTTCAGCAACGCCCTTTACCGTCAATGGCCAATGATTAAGCCATACTGTTCAACGCACGAAATCGATGTCTAAAATCATTGCATTGTAGTATAGTCAAAATCGCTCGAAAACAAATAAAATTTATAAGTCGAACATAAGTCCGACGTCGAACGCAGGGAGCAAGTATTGTAATTAATCTCAAGACCACAATTTAAGCACAAGATAACAATATTCAATGAGAAATCCAAGCAATAATGATGTATATATAAGAGAAAATGTCAATGATGCAAAAATATTAGGTTGAGGAAGAAGAGGGGTTTTTTGGCTCTATTTCTCGCTAAGGAGGTGAGGAATGCCATGGGGGGTCTTTTATAGGGCTTAGGGGAGCTTGGAGAACAGGAAACAAGCTTCATAGCTTGCTTAGGATTCAAGAAGAATCCCACTGATTTTGTGTATTCGCATGCATGAATCAGAGGGATTTAGGAGTTAAAATCGATCCCAATAGGTTTTCCTAGGTGTAAACATCAATCCCACCAAATTTGGTGGGAATCGATTGCCATTTATGTGGGATTTGAGTCGGTCAAAGCCTACCTGGAGGTCGGTTGACCTCCAATGGCGGCAAGGACTAACTTGTGAAGAAGATGAAGAAGTTGGGGGGCTTTTTACAAAGATTTCAAAAGCTGAAGGGCTATTTGAGAGAAAAAGAGTCAGATTGGACCAAAATGCAAACTTGGTCAAGATGATCTTTGATTGGGCCCAAATTTTGGTAAAAACCTAATTTGGACCCAAGGAATCTGATGGTGAGGTGGGATTTTGATTTTTACCAAGTTTGACTAAGTAATTTATGCAAAAATTCAAATTAAGGCAATTGTCTATCTGAGACTCTATTTCAAGCCAAAATAGGTTCTGATGGTAAAATTAAAGATACCAAATCCTATAAAATATTTTTCTATGAATTTTAGAGGGTTTAGGTGAATTTCATCCTATCTGGAACTTCAGCTAATAAAGCGGGTCTGTTTTTAGGGTTTCAGATGTTCATTAATTTTTGAAATGTGTGAAAACCCATTTCTGTCTACATGGACCCACTTATTGGACATTAATGATCATATGACCTTTAATAAACCCCTGAAATACCCCATGGTTATTTTATATTTGAGAGATGCAGTTAAAATTGCAGAGATAACCCAAGTTTCTTATCTTCTCAAAACAGAACAACATGCTTATATGACCCTCTGATGGTTATGTAGGAGCTTTTATCAACTTCATCAAACCAAATTGAGCTAGTTATGGCTCATGATGGTGTTCCCATCATACCCCCATGCCTAGATTTTGCTAGTCCCTTAGCAAAACTTTATGGACCAAACCAGATAGCTAGGTTGGATGTAACCGTCAGGATGCCCTACTAAGCGACATATCTAGGAATCGGATCATAATACCAACAGTAGGCCTAGAGGTACTCAAGTACCAACCCAGATCAAAACCTGACTATCTTTCGCCTCAGTCTGCCATGAAGGTTTCTAAGGCCCGTAGGAACTATCCTAAGGTTTGTTGGACCCAGCGATTAAAGCACTCGTGCTTGTAATATGGTTAGCCCAGGTTCAATTTGCCAGTGCATTTTTGAAAGAGAAAGAGAGATAGAAGATTTTCATTTGTGGAGAGCTTTCTCTCTCTTTTTCTTTTCATTATCTTTTTCCTTAGATCCACCCTTAGATTGGCCCTAAACACGTTCTGTATCGGATTCCTTGTCCCCACCATCAATCCTCGCAAGGTCCATGGCAATCGATGCTTCGAGATAGTAGTGCCCATGGCAACCCCTAGAATCCTGGCTTTCAACACTTCAGGATAGTGCCGCCCATGGTGCTCTATAGCTAAATCCAGACCCAAGCAATCGACATTTCATGATAATGTCGCCCATGGCATCTGAAGCAGTACAAGGGGCTTACGTGCCCCTGGTAGGATATTTGAAATTTCCTACTTGGAGGGGGTGAGATCAGTGTGACGTAAATCAAAAATGCGGAATATAAATAATCTCACAAATAAGCAATCACATAAGTGTACAAGAATTTTTAGGTGGAAACCCAAACCGAGTGAAAACCACCACATAACCCTCTCAAGTTAGGATTTTCCGATCAACCAAGTTGATCAAAATCCACTAAACCGAATCACTTTAAATGAGGGTGATTCAACCTCAATACAACCACGCTACTTAAACGAGGGTAGCGTACCTCAACCCCTTCTCTCCACGAGAAGGATTTTGTCTCGCGAAGGAGACGGGAATTCGCAAAGCGAATACCCAACCAAATAACAAAGATAAAATAAACAAGTAATCCTATAGAGCCAACAAAGTAATTTTAAACCTAGCTTCTATAGGAATTAGGAAACTCCCCTTTGCAAGGAGTGCGTCGAGTTGATGACACGGTGCGTGAGCCACGCGATGGCGCAACTTCGCTCTCGTGAACTACGGCGGGAGAGCGGGTGCGCGAAGCTTGATGCTCTCAAGATGAATGGAACTAGAGCTTGGAGAGCAAGGGCTTCTCTTGGACAAAAGAGTGGAACTAAGTTGCTTAGGTGTGTCTTGTGTTTCTCTTGGTATATTTTTGTGTTGCAAAGGCTCCCCTCTATTTATAGAGGCCTTAGGAAGGCTTTGGAAGGCTTGGAAAAGCTTCCATAGCCGTTGGGTGCAAAGCCCAAAAGAATCAGGCCGAAATTAGGACAATGATTACACTTGACAGGGTAATCAGACGTCTAATTCTGGCATCAGACGTCTGGAAGATCACTTTAAGACGTCTGATTTCGGGCGGGTTCCTTCCTGACTTGAATCAGATCTAAACAGGGTTCTTGTGCAAGTCCATTAGACGACATACAGGACGTCTGGCACTATGTCTGGACGTCTGGAAACCTACTTTTTCGTGGGAATGGATTTGCAACGGCTAGAAAATATCTGAGAAGAGATTTTCGGGTCAGTCGAGGCAAAACGGTCAATTATCAGACGTCTGGAAGGGCTTAAGGACGTCTGATAAGGCTCTAATGGTCATATCCTTGAGTGTATGTCAAGAGAACCAATGGTCCACTAATTGGACGTCTGGCAAAAACATCAAACGTCTTCTAAGACGTCTGGACTAAGGTCTGGACGTCTGATTTCATCAGACAGAATACTAAGTCCAGCCTAATAGTTATCAGACGTCTGAAACAACAGTCAGACATCTTAAAATACTTTATTAGACGTCTGATTTGGGAATTAGACGTCTGGAAACTCTGTTTGAACCCTATATTGGTTTTCTAAGTATTCTACAGAAAACCTAAGTATCCTAGGGTTGTGCGGGTGTTCCTAGGACTACTGTTAGGGTACTTTGAGGCTCTTTAACATGAATCTAAGTAACAAAAATAAAGAGCAACAGAAGAAACGAAAAATACAAGGAGTACAAGAGAAGGAAATCTATCCTATTCTTCATCTCCTTCCTTCTTCAATCTATCGCTCCTCGCGAATCTCCTCTGTTTTCCATCGAACTCCTCCAATCCGTCCTAGATGTGAGCTCGAACTCCGTCTAATCACGTATACATTTGCGATTGACCTGAAATCTAGGACTCAAAGTGCAAATGTTAAATGACACGTGTTTTGTTATCATCAAAACAAATGATCGTGGTGCTCTAGCACCAACAATTTAGATATCCTAGGAGACAAGCACCGAGGAGATGATATATTATTATGCATCTTCGAGGGGAATTTCCCACCTCTGCACACCGGAAACTCGTCCAAATCAGCTTGTGTTTTCAAGCCGCTCCTAATCTAGATCTTAGGAACATTTACAGAATAGCACAAATGGTTTTAGGCATGATTTCATATTTAAGCACACTGAACCAGAGTGTGTGTGATTTAGAGTGCTTAAGTTATCGACTCCTGCAAAACAGAGGTCAGTTAACAGGGCCAAATAATCCCTAAGCTTTAGACCTAATACACAAGCTTTGCATTTTCCTCAACCTCTTGAGGACTAATCCAAATCTTGATAAGTACGTGAGTGTTTAAATCTCAGAATAGATCCAAGAGGCTTAAGGTTGGTATTTGCCACTAATCCTTTAAGTTTTAGCCTTCCAGATCTTAATTCATCATTTGATCCAACCTAGAATTTAGGTAAGTTTCATATCATTTTGAAGGGACTCAATTTCTTTCTTTATCTTTTTGCTCCTTTCTTTTCTATTTAATTTTCCTCCCTCCTTTTTCTCATTTTTCTCTCAAATGGATTTTCTTTTTCCTCAACCTTCATTTTTTTTTATGAAATCCTTTTTGTGAGATTTGATTTTCATGGCGTTTTGCACTTTATTACCCCCAAGCCTACGATTTGCAATGTCATTGTAAATTAAGTGGGTTTGAGTTCAGCTTAAATTGTACATTAGAACACGCTCAAAGGGTGGGTGGACAGGTTGGGGTGACTATTGCGGACGATTTTAAGCTTTGTTACGTGTACCAGAGGTGGAGTCGATTGTTCTAATGGACGAACCCTACAGTGCAATATGAGTTCGGCAAAGAGTTATGCCAAAAAGGATTTCGGGTTTTTCAAAGAGATGACAGGTTGCCACCCGTTAAGTGCTAAGTTTAATGCCATCAGCTGGGCACAATAGGCTCAGGGAGAATGGAGATCAAAAGATAACACAGCCAAGTTTGTGTTAGTGAGTTCAATGAACGTTTTGAGTCTCTGACCGTTCACGATAAATGGTTCAGACTCATGGCTGAGTTCACTGATTTCTATAGCCCCATTTCCAAAAACACGTTTAATAAGGAATGGTTCAATACATTTTGATTTAAGTTTTCCTTGGAATAGTTTGAGTTTGGCATCAAAAAGTAGGACCTTCTGACTAGGATGGAAAGTTTTTCTTGATATGTGCTTGTCATGAAAGGCTTTAATCTATTCTTTGTAAATTTGTGAGTTCTCGTACGTGTTCTTGTGTAGTTCCTCAATCTTGGTCATTTGTAATTGTTGGTGGGTTCCAGCTTTATAAAGATCTAGATTGCACTTCCATACTGCTCAATAGGCTTTGTGCTCCATTTCGACAGGTAGGTGACATGCCTTCCCGTACACGAGTCTGAACAGAGACATACCTAATTGGGTTTTGTGGGCGGTCCTATAGGCCCACAAAGCTTCCGGAAGTCGAGACTACCAATCCTTCCTATCAGGCCGAACAGTGACCTGAAGGATTTTCTTGATCTCTTGATTAGATAGTTTAGCCAATCCGTTGGTTTGAGGGTGATAAGGAGTCGAGATTCGATGCGACACCCTATATTTTGTCATTAGGGATCTAAACTGTGCATTTGTGAAATGAGTCCCTCTATCAGAGATAATAGCACGTGGGACACCGAACCGTGAGAAGATGTGTTGATGAATAAACTTGATTACCACTTTATGATCATTGGTCCAGGTCGAGATGGCTTCAATCCATTTGGACACATAGTCCACAGCGAGGAGAATGTATTCGAAGCCGTCCGATTTAGGAAATGGGCCCATAAAATCAACCCCCTATATATTGAAGATTTTGCACATGAGAATTGGCTGTAAGGGCATCATATCACGATGGCTCATGTTGCCCAAGGTCTGGAATGAGTGCAAGCCTTACAATAATCATGTGCATCTTTGAAAATCATGGACCAATAAAAGCTGCACTGGAGGACTTTAGCTACGGTTTTATGTTCGGAGAAAGTGCAGGCCTGGTCATGGCAGAAGGACAAGATGTCCTGAATCTCCACTTCCAAGATGCATCGCCTGATGATCTGATCAGCACCAATGAGGAAGAGGTACAGGTCTTCCCATATGTAATACTTGGCATCAGAAAGTAATTTATCTTTCTTGGCCTTCGGCCAATCAGACAGGATCTGATGAGATGCCAAGTAATTAACCAAATCAGCATACCAGGGAAGTTCTGCACCAATAGTCAGGAGGTGCTCATCAGGAAAATGCTCCGTGATCGGTCTAGAAGGGTTAATGATAGTGGAAGGAAGGCAGGACAAGTGATCAACTACCACATTCTATTTTCCTGCCTTGTCGCGAATCTCAAGGTTCAATTCTTGCAATAGCAAGATCCAGCGGATTAGTCGAGGTTTCGCATCCTTCTTTGCAAGAAGGTGCCTCACTGCTGTGTGATCCAAGTATATGATAACGTGGGAACCCAAGAGATAAGATCAAAATTTTTCTAAGCCAAATACTACGGCTAGCAGCTCTTTCTCAATAACTGTATAGTTACGCTGAGCCTTGTCAAATGTCTTGCTAGCATAGTAGATGACCACGGGTTTCCTGTCAATCTTCTGCCCAAGCACTACACCTACTGCATAGTCAGATGCATCGCACATGATCTCAAAGGGTTGAGACCAATCAGGGGATTGTAGGATAGGCACTTAGGTGACTCAGTAATCTAGATTTTCAAATGCACGAGTGCACTCCTCGATGATTTCGAATGGGACATCTTTTGATAGGAGATTAGTCAGGGGGCGTGCGATTTTCGAGAAATTAGGAATGAAACGATGATAAAAACTAACGTGCTCCAGAAAAGAGCGGATGTCCTTGACTGAGCTAGGCATGGGTAGTTTAGAAATCAAATTAACCTTGGCTCGATCAACCTGGATGCCGTTCTCAGAAACACGGTGACCCAGGACAATTCCCTCAGGAACCATGAAATGGCTCCTTTCCCTGGAAAGAACCAAATTCACATCAATGCAACGCTTGAGTATTTGGACCAAGTGCAGGAGGCAATCATCCAAAGATTCCCCAAATACCGAGAAGTCGTCCATGAAGACTTCAAGGTATTCACCAACCATATTTGAGATTATAGCAAACATGCACCGCTGAAAGGTAGTGGGTGCATTGCAGAGATTGAAAGGCATCCTACGAAACGCGTATGTCCCATAGGGGCAAGTGAAGGTGGTTTTCTCTTGGTCCTCAAGATGGATTGCCACCTTATTATAAATGAACTACTCGTCCAAAAAGTAGAAGAATCAATTTCCCACTAGTTTCTTGAGTATCTAATCAATGAATAGTAGTGGGAAATGATCCTTCTTCGTGGAGGCATTTAGTCTTCTATAATCAATGCAGGCCCTCCACGAGTTCGCCATACCGGTCGGTATGGTCTCTCTGATTTCAATCATGATCACAATGAGTCCTGCCTTTTTAGGCATAACCTGGATTGGACTCACCCATCGACTATCGGAGATCGGGTAGATGATCCCTACATCTAACCACTTGATGATCTCCTTCCTCACACCTCCTGCAGATTAGGATTTAGACGTCTCTGCATTTCACGGGATGGTCGTGTGCCCTCTTCAGTATAAATGTGGTGTGTGCATTACGAAGGGCAATGACAGACAGATCATCGAGAGTCCAACCAATGGCTCTCTAATGCTGCAGGAAGACAGAGATCAGACGTGTTTCCTGATCAAGAGTGAGGCGAGAATTGATAATCATAGGAAATGTCTGATCGAAACCCAAAAAAAAGTATTTCAGATGATTAGGAAGAGGCTTCAGTTCTACAACGGGATTATCAGTAGCACCAGGCAGGTCGAGATAAGTCTCAGAAGGAAAAGTAGGAGCTATGAGTGAGTCTAGGTTGGTGCTAGGCTCCTCTATCTACCAGGTATGATCTGGTTGGGGCTGAGGATCAGGGATAATCAGGTCAACCTCGGGAAACGTATCCTCAACCACAGAACTGATGTCGCATACTTGTTCTACTGCCCCACAGTTAAAATTCCTTTCTAGGCCTTAAATATATCAATTTTTAGCATCTTGTTCTTGAATTTCAATTCAATCTGTCCCTCTTCGCAATTAATGTTCACCCTAGCTGTCGCTAAGAACGGTCTATCTAGTATAATCGGTGTATTTTTCAGATTCTCAGGAGTCTCCATATCCAACACAATGAAGTCCACAAGAAAGTAGAAATCACGGATTCTAACCAGAACATCCTCAAGAACTCCTCAAGTGACTTGATCGATTAGTCAGCTAATTGTAAAGTCACCTCAGTTGATTTTAGCTCATTCTCCTCGAAATGGTCTAGTAGGGACGTAGGGATCAAATTGATGGAAGCTCCTAAGTCTAAAAGGGCTCTATCGAACTCTAAATCATCGATCTTGCATGAAATCAGAGGGGTACCAGGGTCTTTTGCCTTAGGCGAGAGTTTGCTCAAGATGATGGAGCTGGCTTGCTCTAACAGTATGATTGGGTTCCCGCCTTAGGTTCACGGCTTACTCTTAGGTGTACACACGTCTTTCAAGAATCATGAGTAAGCTGGTACGTGGCGAATTGCATCCATCAATAGGATGTTTATTTGGACTTGCTCAAAGAGCTTGACCAGGTTCTCCTCGAGAGCCACGGGTTTAGGTTTCTTCTTTCCCTTGGTTAAGGCCTCTGAAAATGGAACCTCTACAGGTTCCTCTAGAATTGGTTCAAGTTTTTGATTTGAGACAGAGGTATCCTGGATAACCAACCAAGGGTTTTGGTGTGAACTATCAGGTTGGGAGTGGCTTGGATAAGGTGAGTCCTGAGTTGTTTTGCCACTACAGGTGGTAACAAAGTTCAGTCCTGCCTGGTTCTGGGTTGGGGTAGTCAAAAGAGGTGGTTGCTGCTGATAACCCGCATATGATGTTGAAGCCTCCATCCCGTCGGGTGATGGAGCAGAAGGGGCCTGATAGACGTAGTGAGCCTGGCCCTGAGTTGGGTTCATAACGCACCTCTAGTTCGGCACGTTATTTGGATTGGGCAGAGGTTGCGAATGGAGTGCACTAGGTTGGCGAGGATTTGCCATCCAGATTGGGCGAGTTGATTGCGAATCTCTGTGATCTCATCTTTGTGCTATTTTGGCATAGCCGCATTCATCTTCTGAATGTCAGCCAGAGTCTGAAGGATGAGGGTCATTTGATCTTCCCGAGTTGGCCCAGATTGATAAGTCTGGTTGGGTCAAGGCTGAGGCGGCTAATATGGACAAGAATCTTACGGTCGAGGCTGATATTGAGGTCTTTGATTTTGATTGTTCCCCAACCACGTGAAGTTAGGATGATTACGCCATCCAGGATTATAAGTGTTTGAGAAAGGATCATTCTGGATGGTGTTGAGGTCTTCGCAGGACTGAGGAACCTCGGAGAAATCAGAAGACGAGGGTTCAGAGTTCCCCCAACTAGAGTAGGTAGATCCGGAGTTTCCTCCAAACCCAGGAGCAGACGGGGGTGGATACGAGTCCATCCCCTGAGAAGGTTGGTGGTAAATGTTATGCACAACCTCCCTACCAAACAATGGTTGTGCGAACAAGTTTTGCACAAAGGTGGCTCGTTGCAGATGTCGAGTCAACTCATCCACCTTCTTCTCAATGATCGAGACCTTGTCCAGGCAACTGGCCATTAACTCCAAGTCTACGGAAGAGGACAGGCCCTACGTCTCGTGTGCTCCCCGCGAATTCGTCAATGCATGGGCATTCGTCCGGTCGAACATGCCCATGGATTCATTATTGATGGAGTTCTCGCACATGTTCGCGAGAATCTCCCACACGGTGTCTTCATGTTGACCCATGATGTTTCCTTTGTAGGTCGCATTGACGAACAATCGAATATCCTCACGGAGTCCCCGGTAAAAAGATTAGACTTTTTCCCATTTAGGAACTCCGTCATGGGGGCACTTTCGCATGAGATCCAGAAAGTGATCACATGCCTCATGAAGCAGTTCTCCTACCTACTACATGAAATGTGTGATCTGATGCCGCAGAGCATTTGTCCGACCAATAGGGAAGAACATTTTCAAAACCTCGGATTGCACTTCAACGGATGTGTTGATAGGATGAGTTAGGGTTTGGTACTAGTGAGCAGCCTTGTCCATGAAAGAGAAGGAGAGCATCAGCAAGATATCCCGATTTTGAGCTTCTAACCCAAAGGTCTAGGCCAGATGCTTAAATTGATTGATATACCAGAAGGGATCTTCGAAATTAAGCCCATGAAATTTAGGAATAGCATGAATCATGTTGGGCTTGAGTTCATTATCAGGACCTCCAATCGAGATTTGGACTCAAGGTTCGATCGCCACCACAGTGGGATTGTAATGATCTCGCATCATAGGACACTGCGGTGGATTCATAAAGGCTTGGAATAGATCGTTGAGGCACTGAAGCTGATTCTAGAGATTGTTTTCTTCTTCTGCTAGGTGTTCCATGATTATGGATGAAGGAGATCTAGGCTCAGATGAATCAAAAGAGATATCGATATGGTCGGGTTGTTGCACAAACAGGGAGGTCTAGGCTTAGCCTCGATGAGAGTGAATAACTAATGGAGCTCTAAAGGGTGGTCTTAAGGACCTCCTCCCAAACATGCACCAATGGACAAGACGAGGGACAGAAGGTGTGATGAACCCAATCAAGACACCCAACGATTTTTGGATGACTATAGAGGTTCGGGGCGGATGATACCCCTAGATCGGAAAGTCGTACACTTGAGAATTACCTAGGCAGCCAGGAAGGGAGAGTCCCGCAAAGACCCCTAATGTACGTGTTTTGTGCATTTGAAATCAGGGTCAAGAGTAACCCATCGTTGTAGTCGCAAAACTCGTTATCAAATAAATTTTACTGAAACTCCAAGGGAGTCTCAAGTCGAACACAGGGAGGTGACATTTACTTAGCTTAAAAATCACGCTTTGTTTTGTTTGTTTTTGGTATTTTGAAGTTTTGCTTTTTTTGTGTTTTTGAAATAAAAAGACAAGCAGAATAAATTCACAAGAGAGATAGAACAAATATGATATATTTCACAATTGTCTATTACAATAATCTACAAAAGCATAAAAAGAGAGGGAGGTGAGAAGGAATCTCCCGAATCGACTGTTCGGTGAGACGACGGTGCCTAGCAGAAGCTTGGACGAAGGAAGTGAGAAGCAGAACGATAGAGGTGAGATGCAGGAGGACGTCGTGTATTGGAAAGCTTCAATGTGTCTCCAGAATGGAGGTGAGGAGGCGGAGACCATCTACTACCGGAATGGATGTGGGAGGATGGCTCTAAGGCGACCTATGAATGGTGATGGGAAGATAGAGGAATATTTGGTGGGGCAAAGGGATGCTACACTAATAGGAGCCTTGGGAGCTTGAGAGTAAGCTCTAACGGAGCGTTAGTAGGCTTGCTAGAGCTTAGGAGTAGGTAGGAGTAGAGTAGGTAGAGATAAAGAGGAATGAGGGGTGTAGGGGTGTTTATATAGTGGAGGGAAGAAGAAGAATTTCGTGTAGAGGGTTGTAGTGACAGCTGCAAGTGTCACTAAAGACCCCATGCAGCTTCGCTGAAGATCACGCCCCCACCTCTCACTCCCGCAGCTGGCCTTATGCCTACAAGTAATTAGTGACAGCTGTAAGCGTCACTAAAGATTCGCCCAGGCTGTCACTGAAAGTCCGTGCCAACCCACGACCGCTGCTGCAGTGCTTGCGTGCCCATCACGTGCCGTGTCGAGCACGTGCACGCTGGCATTATGCTACTACGCTGGCGCTGCAGTGCGAGTGCACGGGCTAGTGCACGCGCATCCGCGCGCGTGAGCTGGTGCTGCCTCAATTGAACAATTGGGGGCCTTGTTGGGTTTCAAACTCGCGCCCCACCTTTGAGAAGCGGCTACCTCACCATTGCACCAAAGCGGTGGATGGTCGAGTGGAGAGTGCATTGGTGTCGGCTGATCATGCGATCGTGGCCGTTGGATTCTTATCCAATGATTACGATATAATCTTGAGCTCTTCTCTTGTGAAGGTGAGGCAACGTGGAGCACCCCTCAGTTGTTCGATTGAGATCCAATGGCTGAGATCTCTCCATGCGTAAGGATGGGGTGCTGTGGTTCATGTTGGGCGGTCTGGATGGTGCCACATGGTGCCATCTGGACCGTCCATCTTCTTTCTGTTGCAGAGGGTGCCACGGTGCTCAGATCGAGATGATTCTTGCGCTTCCAGACTGCGATCGTCGCTCCATGTTGTTGTGGCTTGATCGTGTTTTTAACAGTTATTTACGTCGTAGTATAGGTGACCAAGCGTTGTCAACAAATAAGAATTTATTACTCGAAAACATAAGTATCCGAGGTCGAACACAGGGAGCAAATGAAATTTATTATTAATCTCAAGAATGTAATTGAACACTTAATTACTCAAAACTTAATTCAAAATATATATATGCCTGAGTTTAAAAGTTAATTGTGGCAAAAATAGAGAACTTGGACGTCTGATCATGGGATCAAACGTCTTAAAAAGATATTCTCTTTTAACTCTCTCTTATAACTTCTCTTCTTCTTTGTTCTGACTTTCTTTGATTTTTCCTCCTTTTCTTCTGTGGCCGTGTACTTCTGCCTTGTTTCTTCTCTGCAGCTCCTTTCTTTGCTCTTGCCTTTCTTCTCCAGTGTCTTTCTCCTTTCTTTCTGCGGGTCTTCTTCTTCTTCCTTCCTTGGCTCTGCTTCCCTTGGCTTCAGCTTTTCTTCTTCTTCTTCTTCTGCTTGTCTTTCCCTTTCTTTATTTCTTCTTCCTTCTTCTTCTTCTTCTCTTTGGCTTCGCCTCTTCCCTCTGCCTTGCCTTTCCTTCTCTTTTTCTCTGCGAAGCTTCCTTCTTTAACCTTCCTTCCTTCTTCTTCTTCTTCTTCTCCTTCACTTGCAGCGGCTAAGTCCCTGCTTTCCTTCTCCTTCTCCTTCCCTAGCGTCCTCTTCCTGTACAAACACCATGCAACAAAATCTATTCCCCTACCCTTCCCGTGCATCGCTCTCTCTGAATCTCTCCTCGGTACACTCTCCCAAAGCCAGGTAATCGGGTCGGGTCGCGTGCCCGAGTCCAGGCGCCCTGGCGTGGGTGTGGTGCGTGAGGAGTGCTCACGAGGATAGTCGGGTCGGGTTACCAAGTCTGCGGGATGAAATCGCAGATGAGGCGTGGATAAGTGAGGAGGGACGAGGTGGGACTAATGTTCCACCTGCTGTTGCTCGCACGCTCGCAGGAGATCTTCTCTTCAATTGCAGCAGCTGCAGGCCTTGCTGCTCCAATTGCTTGGATAGCTAGATGTGCGAGACTTCCCCGAACCTGCTAGACCTGGAATCCTGAAGCGCTTCATCCTGGAGCGAGCTTGCAACCTTCTCGAGCCGTCGCTAATGGCGGCTGGAGCTCAGACCCTGCCTGACAAAAAAGGAAGCTTGCAGCTCTATCAGACCACAGGAGGACCTTCACCGTGTCACGACGAAGGTGAGGCGGTAGGTGGCAGGCCGCAAGGCGGCCTAGGCATGCGTGCCTAGGTCGCTCTGTGGCCGGATGGATGGGTTAGGTAGAGGGGTGGTTGTGGTGGTGTAGACGGTCTTCGGATGAGTGGAGGATGTTCAGTGGAGTGTGGCGGAGGTTGTGAGGTGGGTGGCGAGACGTGTGGAGGTGCGGAGTGACGGATGCATCTCGCTAGAGAGTGGCCGGAGATGGGGAAGATGGCGGTGAACCGTGGCTGTTGAGGGGCGTTTTGTGAAATAGGTTGAGGGAAATGAAAGAGGGGATAGAGACGAACAGTTCTAACCTAATTAAGTGGACGAAGCGGGCAAGAGGGCGGCTGGCAGTACCCGCTATCGCCAGAGAAGAAGGCATCCAGTGGAGGAAGACGGCGGCGACGACGGGGCTAGGGCTGCTCGCGCGGGTGTTGCATGACGCGGAGGAGGATGGGGAGGACATCTCTATCACTGGTATTGTAGGAAAGCAATGAGAAAGAGGAGGGGGGCTCGCCGGAGCTCATTGGACCCCTTGGCCGGAGGAGAAGAAGAGGAAATCGAGGTAGAATTCCGGCCAAGTCGCGCTAAGAAGGTGCGGCCGGAGTTGGGGGTCAATTTATAGGCACTAACAGGGACTCCTGTGCTTGGAAGACAAGCTTCCAAGTGCGGGAATCCTCGCCAGAGATGGAAGTTTGTTAGGTACCCAAATCTCTCGTGCATTCGCACGAGAGATTGGGTGCAAATCATAGATCAGGACCACACTCAGATGGAAGGGAATTCCTCAGAGAATCTCCCTTCCAAATCTGGGAGATCTCTGAGGAATCAGGGAGTATTCCCCCTCTATTCCTCGTCGGAGTAGGATTTCTCCCCATTAATGGCGGAGGGACCTTCTTGTAAGAGTGGCGAGGAAGTTAGGGGGGTTTATGTAATGGTTTTCAAAAGATAGGGGCCAAGATGTAATTGGGTGTACTAATTTGCAAAGTAGGTCAAGATGACCTCCCCTTAGGTCCAAATTTTGGTACAAACCTAATTTGGACCTAAGGAATCCAATGATGAAGTTGGATTTTAGGTTTGACCACGTTTGACTGGACATTTTGTATAAAAACCCAAATTAGGTCAATTGATGAGCTAGGACCCCAATCTAGGTCAAACTAGGTTCCAAAGGCCAAATTGAATGTTCTAAACCCTAGGGGATATTTTTCCATGAATTTTAGAGGGTTTACTTGATTTTTATCCTGACTATAACCTTGTTGAATTAAGAGGGTCTACTTTGGGGTTACAAGATGTCATTTAATTCCTGATTTGCACATAAACCCATTTCTTATTAAACCAACCCACTTTTATCTTATTCAGATCATTTGAACTATGTTCTGCCTCTAAGAAATCCTATTTATGTACTGCAATGGTAAAATTGCAGTTTTAACCTTTATTTCATGTTTTCTTCTTAGAACACTTATTCCTTCAATTAAGCCCTTCTCTAGGTTATGTAGGAGCTTTTATTCTCTCTCTTGGGTCAAAATGAGCTAGTTATGGCTCATGATGAGGCTCTCATCACTCCGGATCCATCCGTACGGTCGAATTTTTCATCCGAAGTCTGTAGGGATGTTGCGTTGCCCCCTAGCCGTTGATCTTCCTCGAACTTCATATGATGCTACAGGATTCGATCTAGACGATTTCGGAGGTGTTAGACTCTGATCGTCATCCTGATCAGATTCGTATGGTCCGATGGTCCATCCGAGACCCTAAAATAAATCCTCTTCTCTCCTGACCATAAAAGGGACCTAATTAACCTAAAATATATACTACTCTAAATGTAGAATGATGCATGCTATGCAATATTTATAACATGAAATGCAAATCTAAGCCTACGAACATGCATGATTAGGCATTTTAACCTAGATAGAGGTGTCTATATCATACCCCCATGCCTATCTTTTGTTAGTCCCTAGCAAAATTAAACTACATGCTATGTATAAAAAATAGAATTAGGATTCGATTGCTTAGGCCTATGCTGTTTATTAACAATAGAAATTATCAACTAAGGTCCTAAACTACGAAGACTCAACAGTACCCAGGTGTCTGCCAGAATGCAGACCACCCAAGTCTTTGCCTTATTTGAAAAGGGAAGATACTTTTTTTTTTTGCTTTTCTTCTTTTCTTTAAGCGGCCGTTAAAATGGACTTTGGGTTTCTACGACCCTAGGTGACCTTGCTTAGAGGTTAATCTTTTCGAATGGTAGCTTTCTCCCTACTTCTTTTATTTATGGGGTCAACACAAGGGGAACCCAGTGTATATCTCTCTAATTTATTCTACTTCCCTGCTTCTTCCATAAGTGTTTTGGGAATTATTGTGCATTTTTGTGAGCTGGGCTCTAGACAACCAGCCAATGGACTGTTACCCACGACAACTTGCTAACCATACTCGTGCGGTGAAGTGTGGTTTTATTTATTTATTTATTTACATTTATTTTTTTATTTTCTCCTTTTTCTTTTTTTTTCTAAGTAGGTGGCTTCCCTGATCTAACATTTACCTAAAGGCAGTACGACGAAAATGGTCTTGTGGCTGGGCTCTGGACAACCTGCTGATGAGCTGTTACCACTAACAACTTGCCAGCCATACCACCCTAGATGGTTCATTAGCTACCTAATTTCTGAAAAACCACCAAAAAGTGAGTCAGTGTAGAAACTGTGTAGATGCTTAGGCTTAAAGTCCTCTCAAATCAGAGGATAGGTTGATAAGTCGTATACTTATCAACCCAATTTATTGACCAATTAAAATAGAATTACTTGGTGAGTGATAGGTCCATTTTAGTGGACTAATTTAGTGCTTAAGTACAGTATTATTAGGATGAGAATTTAATCTAAAGCATGTTTAGTATTGATAAAATGACGTAAGTTTTAGATTTATCATTTCATATATTAATTACATTAATCTTTATATGGGAGGATTAATTATTTACTTTAAAAGGCAAGGGCATCACATCAACGCTTGATTTGAGATATGTGGGATTTTGTCTTAGCAAAATATAATAAGAGAATAAATTTTAAAGGCATCCTTATATATCTCTTAATTATTCAATCACATTCCCTTATTTATTTTTACTTAAATATCTCTCTCACGAATCTATCTCTCTCCCTCAATTCTTTCCTCTCTTTTTGGTAACATAAAATACTCTCCTTCTCTCTTTGACTCTTTCCTTCTCTGACTCCCTCTCTAATTCTCTCTCTCACTTTCTTTATATAACAGGCAAAAAAAAGGCGTAGGAATCCCATCTCCCCTCCATGGGGAAGAAGCTCTCCTTCTCCACCTCTCCTCCCTGCAAGCAGCCACCTTCACCGTGTGCCTTCTCTGCCACCGTGAGCCTCCACCATCGACACCACGACTTCTCCCTTGCCACGACCACGATTTCCCCACGACCGCACTCTAGCAACCTCTACCGCGTGCCTAAGACTCCGCCACTGCGAGCCCTTCAACCGTAACCGTACTTCCTCTCGACGAGCATGGTGATAGCGCACTGCTCGATGACACGTCCTCTGCACTGCAACCGTGTGCCTTTCCCCCACCGCGCCGACCACTCACCGCTCTCCTCGGTGCCTACCGCACGTAGCCACTCGCGTGCGCAACAGGCGCAGCACCACCGACAGCAGCATACTTGCGCACGCAGCCCCTCACACACCGTCCTTGCGGCCTTCCTCCTCGCAGGGTGGTTCAAACCTCTTGCCAAACCTGGTGACTAAGTCTGCAGGGTAGTGTCAAACGACTGCGGCTCGGGGGTCAACGGAACTAGAGGCGTAAGCTAAAGGAAGAGCGTTCCCCTTAGTCCCCTCGTAACCAGACTGGCTGGGTTAGCTTGAGGGGCGAGATTCACTTTCAGTCGGTTATACGACAAACTTATCTTCAGGAATTTAAATCCTTAACGAAAATCTGGTCACCTGATCTATAAGGACCATTTGATTGACAGGGCCTTAGCCTTGTCCTACGTGGCTACACCAACCCAAGGGTTGGGCGGTGTATGCACGTAAGGTCACTTCGACCTCACTTGGTTGGACCTTGGGAGCCACTCCCAAGGAGGCGAGTCACCTCGCTCGGACCATCTTCTCCCCATATTTCTTCTACTCCAAGAGCCACCATGGCAAATCTTGGACCTGGACCTAAATCGGGTCAGGACATTGAGAATCTGGACCCGATGGCTCGTCTGGAAGCCCGGGTCGCTGAATTTGAGGAGCGGCATCAGCAGAGCATGGATCGTATTCTGACGGCGCTTGACAGGATGCAGCACCCGCCACGAGGAGAACAACTACGGGATTTTTACGACCCAGCCGCACCTATCGTCGCATCGCTAGTCAGAATTCCCGCAGGAGGAGACACGTTTGAGCTCAAGCCCAATGTAATTGGGTTGATCAGCACTCATTTCTATGGGAACTCAAGCGAAGATCCGTTCCAGCACCTTGAGGACCTGAGTCGACTCCCTGAAACAATCCAACCCAGGAATATTGATCTTGGGATCATTCTGATGAAGCTTTTCCGATTCTCTCTAAGGGACAAAGCTTCATACTGGTTCAAGACTATTGGGAAGCCAATTGGAACCTGGCCGGAATTACGACATGAATTCCTGCAAAAGTTCTTCCCAATCGGTCGAACAAATGCAATGCAACGCGCAATCACGACTTTCTCCCAGGGAGCTGGGGAGAAATTACATGAAGCATGGGATAGATTTCATGACCTTCTCCGAAAATGCCCGCATCATGGTATACCCAGATGGCACTTAGCTCAGATTTTTTACCATGGGCTAGATGACACACATCAGTATCTGGCCGATGCATCTAGCGGCGGGAATTTTCTCGTAAAAGACAAGAACAGCGCATTTGAGTTGTTCGAATCATTAGCAGAGAACTCGATGAATGCCGCATCTATGAACCAGTTTCAGCGGCCTGGTCAGCAGCGGGTTGGTGTCCACGAGGCTCACACCGATTCTATTCGAGCCGACATGGATATCATCGTCAAGCAGCTGGATAGAATGAACCTAATTGAGAAGAAGATTGACCAGATCAATCAAGGTCAATCCGACTCGAGCTCTATCGTCGCAAGATTCTCTTATGCACCCCGAGCTCCACCTGCTCGAGTTAATCTACTCACTCGGGATGCACCTTCTCCGTATTTACGAGATCCCGCATATCAGGATCCTGTGAATAATCCAGATCCGGCACCCTATGACCAGGGTTACGCACCACCCGCAGATTATAATGCGTATCCCTTTGACGGATATACGTCTCAGACATCTTCGTCCTACGAGGACGTCAGTGCTATCCAAGGATACGGGCATAATAACCCGTATTCAGAGACATATAACCCTGGTTGGCGCCAGCATCCGAAGTTCTCCTAGTCTGGTAATTCACAGAGACCACATCAAGATACACACTACCAAACCAGGCAATACGGGAATGCACAAAACATGTATCCTAGGCAGCAGCCATTCCCGCCTCAGTAGCAGCAACCCCACATGTTATACCAGCCGCTGCACCAAGCTGCCAACCACCCTCCAAAGCGGGCCGACCCTTTGGAGGCGCTGAAAGAGGAGCTGCAAGAATCGATGAGGAAGTCTACACAAGATAGCTTGCAGATAATGAAGGCGATGGTTGATCAGATTCAGACCATACAAAATACGTAGAACCAGCTGTTGCAGGAGCATAGGACTCAGGGAGCCTTGCCCTCCCAACCCGTACCAAATCCTCGATATGTGCAGAATCAGGGTGCCCCACCTAGGTTTCAGGCACCGCAGGGACAGGCACATGCCATACTACAGGCGCCTCCTGCACCACCCGGTTACGCGCAAGGCCAGCCGCCTTTGCAGAATCCCGCATATTCTGCCCCATCCTCTCCCCCACCACCTCATGGACAGCAAGCTGATGCACATGCTGTCTCATTGCGGAGCGGAAGGAAGACATTCGACCCACCACCTAGGAAGGCGGGTTCTAATTTTTTCCACCCTTCGCCGCAGGCAGATTTGACTCCTTCAGCATCTCAGGAGCCACCTGTGGTAGATAAGGGTAAGAGGCCACTTAACCCTGAGATTCCCGTCCCTTTTCCTGAGGCTCTGACACGAAATATAGTACGGAGAAAGGACACGCAGAATTTCGAGGACCTGAAATCGATGTTTGAAGAAGTACATATTCAGGTCCCCCTCCTCGAGGCTATCGATCACATTCCCGCTGTCACTAGGTTCTTCAAGGACTACTGTACCCCGAAGAAACAGTCGAGAATTGGACGACAGGCGGTACTTTCGAAAGAAGCTAGCACCGTGATTCTAGCTGACCTATCGCCGAAGAAGAAAGACCATGGCACCCCACTCATATCTTGCTTTTTGCAAGATTCTCCATTTGATCGGGCCCTTCTAGATTTGGGTTCGTCCATCAACTTAACTCCCACCGCCATATTTGATCGATTTCGATTTGGGGAGTTGAAACCCACCTCGGTTACGATTCAGCTGGCTGACAGATCAATCAAAACACCGAGGGGGGTGGTTGAGAACGTGATCGTAAAAGTCCGTGGGTTCTACTTTCCCGCAGATTTTTTCGTTCTCGATATGGAAGTTCCTCCTAATCTCCGAGATGCACCAATTATTTTGGGTCACCCATTTTTGGCGACAGCCCGAGCGAACATCGATTGTGCATCCGGGTGTATGGAGATTGCCCTAGGCAATGAGCGACTTCAACTAGACATATTCAGGGCAGCAAAGAACTTCGACTGTGATCGAATAGAGGAGGATGGTGAAGACGAAGATTCGGCTTACTATGGTAACATTGGGCTCCTTTGTGATGACCCAATGTCTCATTTGTCTACACTATTAGGGTTCTCGGACCTCGATCCACACAGGATTGAAACCACTGCATTACACATATCTCCCCGAAGATCTGACTGTTTGGGGTGTGCTTCTGACCACAGCACCCCTAAATCCAGCTATCTTGATCCATATATTATTGAATCGCCCATGTTATCACAGGAAGACGTGACTACAGCTAACGGGTTTCCCGTTAACGCAATCACAACATATTTCACAGGGAGCGACTTAGTGGGAATTCACGTGTACATGGATCAGCAGATTCCCACCCTCGATTCTACTCCTCCCACTCTCAGTTCTGATTCTTACCCACCCGTAATTGAATTGAAGCCATTACCTGACTCACTCAAGTACATGTTCTTGGGCGAAAGTGAGACATATCCAGTCATTATCAATGCCCACTTAACCCAAGAACAGGAGCATCAATTAATTTCTACACTTCAAGACCATAGGGTTGCTATCGGGTGGAGTGTTGCTGATCTCCGAGGTATTCGCCCCTCGTATTGCACTCATCACATTTACACGGATGAGGGGGTGAAACCTTCGAGACAACCTCAAAGATGGCTAAACCCGGATATGCTAGAGGTTGTTAAGAAGGAGATCATCAAATGGTTGGATGCAGGCATTGTATACCCAATCTCAGACAGCCAGTGGGTGAGTCCGATTCAAATAGTGCCCAAGAAAGCAGGACTCACCGTTATAAAAAATGATAAGGGCGAATCCATCCCGACCCACACTGCCACATCTTGGCAGGTCTGCATTGACTACAGGAAACTGAACACAACTACCCAGAAGGATCACTTTCCTTTGCCGTTCATTGATCAGATCTTGGAACGGTTAGCCGGACGTAGTTTCTTCTGCTTTCTAGATGGATACTCCGGGTATAGTCAGGTAGCAATTAGCTCGGAAGATCAGGACAAGACCACATTCACATGCCCCTTTGGAACATTCGCCTTTAGGCGGATGCCTTTTGACCTCTGCAATGCACCAGCGACATTTCAGCGTTGTATGATGGCTATCTTCTCCGACATGATTGGGGATTATGTGAAGGTATTCATGGATGATTTCTCTATTTTCGGAGATGATTTTGCGTCTTGTCTTGATAACCTCACAAAGATCCGAAAAAGATGTATTGAGGTAAACCTAGTACTATCCTAGGAGAAAAGCCATTTCATGGTGAGGGATGGTATAGTACTAGGGCACAGGATCTCAAAAAATGGACTTGAGGTCGACCGGGCTAAATCAGAGATCATCTCCCACTTACCGCCACCTAGCTCGGTCAAGCAGATTAGATCATTCTTGGGCCATGTCGACTTCTATCGGAGATTTATATGTGATTTTTCATAAATTGCATGGCCTTTGACGAATCTCCTGGTTACCGATGTCCCATTTGAATTTAATACCTCGTGTCTCAGCGCCTTCGAGACTTTACGAAGCGCTATTTCCGACTCCCCGATTCTCCAACCACCCGACTGGTCGCTTGATTTCGAAATGATGTGCAACGCTTCTGATTTTGTCGTCGGTGCTGTTTTAGGCCAGCGTCGAGAGAAACAACCTTTTGTCATATACTATGCTAGCAAGATGCTGAATGAGGCTCAGCGCAATTATACTGTCACCGAGAAAGAACTGCTAGCAGTAGTATTCGGGTTGGAGAAATTCAGATCATATTTATTAGGGTCCAAGGTCATCATCTTCACTGACCACTCCGCCCTCCGGCACTTGTTGGCAAAGAAGGATGCCAAACCACGACTCATTAGATGGATCCTTCTATTACAGGAATTTGATATCGAGATCCGCGACAAAGCCGGGAAACAAAATGTTGTGGCAGATCACCTATCCAGATTGGACCCAGACCACATTCCTTATTCCCTGCCTATCCATGAACAATTTTCGGATGAATCACTTTTGATAATTCATTCTTGTGAGTTCCCCTGGTATGCGGATTTCGCGAACTACCTTGTTGCAGGCAAAATTCCCGCAAACCTATCCAAAGACCAGAAACTCAAATTCATTGCAAAGGCCAGATACTATCTCTGGGATGACCCACTACTCTTCCTCATTGGAGCAGACCAGATTATCCGCAGATGCATCCCAGACTCTGAGATCCCCAGTGTGTTATCTTTCTACCACAATGATGCGTGTGGTGGCCATTTCTCAGGACGGAAAACCTCTCCAAAAATTTTGCAATCGGGATTTTTCTAGCCAACCATCTTCAGAGATACACATGATTACGCCCAACGTTGCAAACGATGTCAATCGATCAGTTCTATGACCAGGAGAGACATGATGCCACTTCAATCCATCATGGTCGTAGAAGTGTTCGACATCTGGGGCATAGATTTTATGGGCCCTTTTCCAAACTCGCATGGCTTCGAGTACATATTGCTAGCCGTTGATTATGTCTCGAAGTGGGTCGAGGCCATCCCGGCAAGACGCGCTGACCACAAGACTGTCATTTCTTTCGTACGGCAAAATATTTTCGCGAGATTCGGAATACCCCGTGCTTTGATTAGATATGGGGGAAGCCACTTCATCCATGCCTATTTTAGGTTGTTATTAAAGAAATACGGGGTACATCACTGCATAGCCACCCCGTATCACCCGCAGACCAATGGGCAGGCTGAAGTGTCTAACCATCAAATCAAGCTGATTCTCCAGAAGACGGTTAGACCAGACAGGAAGGACTGGTCCGACAAATTAATCAATGCACTCTGGGCATATCGGACCGCATACAAGGCCCCACTCGGAATGTCACCATATCGCATGGTATATGGCAAGGCCTGTCACCTTCCTGTAGAGCTGGAACACCGCGCCTTTTGGGCGGTGCGAAAATGCAACCTCAACCTCGATGCAAGAGGTCAAGAACGGAAACTCCAGCTCAGCAAATTAGAAGAAATCTGGTGGGAGGCCTATGAGAATGCATTAATATACAAGGACAAGACCAAGGCCTTTCACGACCGCCACATCCGGAGGAAAGTATTCACGCCCGACCAGCGAGTCTGGTTATTTGATTCAAGACTGAAACTGTTTGCGGGGAAGCTTAAGTCCAAATGGACTGGCCCGTATGTTGTGATGCAACCATATCCTAATGGGGCAGTCCAGATCAAGGACCCCAAATCTGGGCATATATTCACGGTAAATGGCCAGCGCCTCAAGCCATTTTTGGCCCAGGAACCTCCTCCACCTGACGAGACTATTCATCTTAGTGAGGACGTGTGATTGAGTGCTCGCCCAGCTGGAGGCGTTAAACTCAGCACATATAGATACCATTCGCCCCACATTCCACCATTATTTATATATAACCATTTTTATACATAGCATATTTTTGTTTTAGCATATTTCCCTTTTATATTGCATATTAACAGGTTGGCTAGTGCTGAATATAATTTCAAGAGCAACTACAGGTGATTTCTACCCATTCTCTCCCTGCAGCATTTATTTTCTTTTACATTCATGCATGAGGACATACAAGAACTTAGGCATGGGGGGTTAGATACAGAAAAACTAAAAAATTTTTTGTGCCAACACTTAGTAAAACCTCGGAGCTGCATGCAAAACATATTTTAGGACCTTAAATAAAAGAACAATCGACTCCACCTCCAATGCTCGCATTAGAGCTAGAAATCATTCGCAATAGCCACTTCCGACTCACCCACTCACCTTTTGTTCTAAATTTAGGGTCAAGCAGATTGTAACCCGATACGGGAAATTCACAAAGTACAAATTATATGAGGTTACATGTTTATAGCATATATAGATATTGCATTCATGAATAAGATTATTTTATTAAGAGAATGCATTAGGGATTTTATCCTTTAGTTGATTCCTGTAATCTGGAATCCAGTACAACTTTTCACACACACGTAGAATTTGCAATGGATTCACGGTGAAGGCTGATAGACGTCTTCAGTCTGTCGAGAAGAAGCAGTGCTTCTTTTCCTGAACCCCTGGACAGTGTTTTGGGAGTCAGGCTGATTTTCTTCCAAAAATCCACCAAAAAGTGTGAGAGAGTAGAGTGTATTGGTGCTCTAAGATTAGTGCAAGGAATCTGGAATCTTAGATAATTAGGTAATGATACTCTGAGATTAGACATAGTTTTCGCTCTCGGTTCCCACGTATACATTTTTGTGCGAAATTTTGAGAGAAACCGAATAAGGCAAATACACGGAGAGCGAGTTTTCATAAAACTAGGGCTAAGGTGGATGGTTACGACCATTCTTTATGGAATCATCAGCTGAAGGAGGGTATTGATGTCAAGGTCAGAAATACACCATCCTATCCGTCTCTCCTGGTGCCGTGAGTAGGCACTTCCACCAAATAAGCCACCAAATGTCTCTTCAGTATCACCAATCCCTAATAATGCCTCCTTAATAAAGTTCATGGATGTATGCCAGTTGTGTTATGCTAAAAAAAAATTTATTAAAAAAAAAATTGAGAAAAAGAAAAAGAATGATGAAAAGAAAGAAAAAACTGAAAAGAAAAATTAGAAAAAGAAGAAAAAAGAAGAAAATAATGAATATTTAGTGTTTATCAAGGCAATACCACCAAATAAAATTGAGCTCCACCAAATATGGCCTTAACCTATTTTTCTTGTGTTTCTGACTGTCCGAATACTGGCTGAGGAATCCCGACTTAGTGTTAGGGTTATGAGAACTCAATTAAAGTGTTAATGCCGAGTGAGATCACCAAATATAGATCCTATGTGTGAATCTGGTGAGGTTGTGAGCTCTAAGAAAAAGAAAGAAAAAGTGCAAGAGAGAACGAATACAAAGGAATCAAAGAGAGCATAGTTTTTCTCGTCTTTCTCTAAGTTAGGTTACTTAGTAATTCGGGAATCTGGATTCTGTAGTACTAGTCTCTATGTAGCACCAAGTGAGAATGAGCCACCAAATATATAATCCTTTCCCTCAGAGATTCTCTACCTAAGCCCAAAGCTGGGGTGAAATTCATAGAATATCTTGAATACCCCGAGGGAAGAAATCCACCTATCCCGCTAGAATTTTTACTAGGGGTCAAGTACAGGCTTTAGAGGTGTATTAGTTTTCACTCGAATCCGTTGCAAAAGCTACATAGCTGCACCTTCACGATTGTCTGGATTTCTAGAGCATAGGATGAAAACAAAAGGGAGAAAAATCTCTATGCAAACACTTGATAAAATAACCAATCCCTTAGGGACCCTTGCTGTAAATAATTTAGTCTTGCATTTGTCAGGGACTAACAAGATTTAGGCATGGGGGTATGATTGCACAGCAATCATAGGTCTTAATTGACCTAAATTAGGCTAGGACTTAGCATAAGTTAGGGTTATTCATGCATGCATACGCATTATCTGCATCTTTACTACTTTCCTTTAGCTATGCATAAAATAATGTTATAATGTGTTGATTAAGTACATTATGTCGATTGCAGGGAATAAGCTGATCAGGAGCTGGATCTGAAGCTGGATCAAGAATAACAGGAGTTGTAGCAGAGCTGGAGCAAAAGGCCTAGTTTAGATGTAGGAATAAAAATGTAAGGGGGTTAAAAGTCTACTATTCTATTAAGTAGGAATAAAGCAGTAAAATGTGAAGAGCTTAGGTCCATCCTAGCCCTAGGATAGCCTAGAGACTTCCTCAAGCCTTAGCCACCCTTAGATTAGGTCACAACACCCTAGGAAGCCCTAAAACCCTAGTTCCAACCCTTCTCTGGACGTCCAGATAAGTTTTAAGATGTTCAGGACCCTTAGCCAACTCCCGCACACTTCAAACCCACTTCTGCAGTGTTATTGGATGTCCATACACTTTGTCAGACGTCTAATTTCTGCAGAATACCCAAAACAGAACCTGAAATCCTTCCTGACTCTGATTGGACATCCAGACAACAAGTCTGGACTTTTGATTTTTGAGTATAAGACGTCTGATTATCTTATTAGACGTCTGATACTGCTCTCCAAGTCCTGTTTTGAGATTTAAGCCTTGATCTTAGATCTCTAGGTCCCTAAACCCAATTCCAACCCCATAGGAACCTAAATTAAGGTGCCCTAACCCTAGTACACCACCTCTAGACCTCCCTAAGGACCTAATTAGGTCCTCACTAAACCTAATTGACTTTGATCTTAGTCAATTCCATCAGTCTATTCAATTGGACTCATTGAGTCCAATTGAGCCCTGATCTCAACACACACTGTCTAATTGGACTCAGTGAGAGTCCAATTGACCTAGACCTGACTTAATTGAGTTGTTTTACTCTCAATTAAGTTTCCACACACCCAATTAAACTTGTATTAAGTTTAATTGCACTTTACCTTAGTGAATTAGGGTTTATAACCCTAATTTGAGACCTACCTTGACCTAAACCCACTAGAACCCAACCTAATCAACCTAGCCACCTAAGTTTCGACCCACACACACCCACACACACCATCCACATGAAAATATCTAGCCTAGAGTTCTCTAGAACCCTCTACCATGTGTGGTGGCCTTGGTTGCCAAAAATAGCAACCAAGAGCCATTCAATTTTTAGATCCACATTTGGTGGATCTTAAAACCACCATTCACCCTCTCTCTCTCACTCTCCCACGAGCTCCCACCATAGGCCTCTCTACAGAATTCCATAATTCTCTAGAGAGCTTCCCTTAGGTCTATAAAAAGACCCCTTGGGTGGCCATTTGCACCCATTCACTTCCTTGGCACTCATTCCACTTAGGCTAGCTACTTCCATCTCCACTCCACTCCCACAAGTTGAGCACGACCATGGAGGCCACCATCTCCACGCTAGGAAGCTGGATCAGCTCCCCAACCTCTCTCCAAGGGCCGGCCTAAGTTCCATTGGCCGCCCCTCCTTCTCTCGACCATTCAAAGGCCATCGGGGACCACTCCTGAATGCCCTTCCATTCTGCTAGATTTAGATTATGCTCTTCGTATATTTACTGCTTTTATTTACTGCTTAGTAGTGTAGTCTTATTTGTCCCCCAATGATGCATGCGAAATTCCCCCCATCGATTCTTGTATGCGATCATTTTCTGATAGCTAGATTTAATTTTCAAGCATTTATGTACAAGCTTCCCTCTACATTTTATGTTGCAAACGACTCTCCCGCTGAATGAATGAAAAATGCTTATATATATATATTTCTCTCTATTTGTTTGAAATCACCATGAGCTTAATAATTGTCATTCTTTTTGTGTAATTCAAGTTGCCTGTTTCCGATTCCTAATATTCTTGCAACTAAGCATGTCATACCTAAATACGTAATAATCACGAACTGACATGCGATTCTAAACAAAGTAGAGTAAGATCGATTTCAAAAGTAAAAGCAACGCCTCCCAGAGACGAACGACCGAGACTCAAGTCTCGTTATCTTTAGAAATCAATTTTTGACGAACGTTTTTACGCGACTATACTACGATTTCCGATGACTTTCAAATGCGTGAAAACGTCTTTTTGTCATAGAGCCGCAAGGCCCTTTTTGTGTCATGCAGGGTCCAAGCTCCAGCCGCCATTAGCGACGGCTCGAGGAGGTTGCAAGCTCGCTCCAGGCTAAAGCGCTTCAGGATTCTAGGTCTAGTAGGTTCGAGGAAGTCTCGTGCATCCAGTTGTCCAAGCAGTTGAAATTCCCTACTTGGAGGGGGTGAGATCAGTGTGACGTAAAAAAAATGCGGAATTGAAATATAAATAATCTCACAAATAAGCAATCACACAAGTACACAAGAATTTTTAGGTGGAAACCCAAATCGGGTGAAAACCACCACCTAACCCTCTCGAGTTAGGATTTTCCGATCATCCAAGTTGATCAAAATCCACTAAACCGAATCACTTTAAACGAGGGTGATTCAACCTCAATACAACCACGCTACTTAAACGAGGGTAGCGTACCTCAACCCCTTCTCTCCACGAGAAGGATTTTGTCTCGCGAAGGAGACGGGAATTCGCAAAGAGAATACCCAACCAAATAACAAAGATAAAATAAACAAGTAATCCTATAGAGCCAACAAAGTAATTTTAAGCCTAGCTTCTATAGGAATTAGGAAACTCCCCTTTGCAAGGAGTGCGTCGAGTTGATGACGCGGTGCGTGAGCCATGCGACGGCGCAACTTCGCTCTCGTGAACTACGGTGGGAGAGCGGGTGCACGAAGCTTGATGCTCTAAAGATGAATGGAACTAGAACTTGGAGAGAAAGGGCTTCTCTTGGACACAAAAGAGTGGAACTAAGTTGCTTAGGTGTGTCTTGTGTTTCTCTTGGTATGTTTTTGTGTTGCAAAGGCTCCCCTCTAGTTATAGAGGCCTTAGGAAGGCTTTGGAAGGCTTGGAAAAGCTTCCATAGCCGTTGGGTGCAAAGCCCAAAAGAATCAGGCCGAAATCAGGACAAGGATTACACTTGACAGGGTAATCAGACGTCTAATTCTGGCATCAGACGTCTGGAAGACCACTTTAAGACGTCTGGTTTAAAGGTCAGACGTCTGATTTCGGGTAGGTTCCTTCCTGACTTGAATCAGATCTAAACAGGGTTCTTGTGTAAGTCCATCAGACGACATATAGGACGTCTGGTACTATGTATGGACGTCTGGAAACCTACTTTTTCGTGGGAATGGATTTGCAATAGCTAGAAAATCTCTGAGAAGAGATTTTCGGGTCAGTCGAGGCAAAACGGTCAATTACCAGACGTTTGGAAGGGCATAAGGACGTCTAATAAGGCTTTAACGGTCATATCCTCGTGTGTTTGCTAAGAGAGCCAACGGTCCACTAATTAGACGTCTGGCAAAGTCATCAGACGTCTTTTAAGACGTCTAGACTAAGGTCTGGACGTCTGATTTCATCAGACAGAATACTAAGTCCAGCCTAATAGTTATCAGACGTCTGAAACAACAGTCAGACGTCTTAAAATACTTTATCAGACGTCTGATTTGGGAATTAGACGTCTGGAAACTCTGTTTGAACCCTATATTGGTTTTCTAAGTATTCTACAGAAAACCTAAGTATCCTAGGGTTGTGCGGGTGTTCCTAGGACTATTGTTAGGGTACTTTGAGGCTCTTTAACATGAATCTAAGTAACAAAAATAAAGAGCAACAGAAGAAACGAAAAATACAAGGAGTACAAGAGAAGGAAATCTATCCTATTCTTCATCTCCTTCCTTCTTCAATCTATTGCTCCTCGCGAATCTCCTCTGTTTCCATCGAGCTCCTCCAATCCGTCCTGGATGTGAGCTTGAACTCCGTCTAATCACGTATCCATTTGCGATTGACCTGAAATCTAGGACTCAAAGTGCAAATGTTAAATGACACGTGTTTTGTTATCATCAAAACAAATGATCGTGGTGCTCTAGTACCAACAATCTCCTCCTTTTTGATGATGACAAAATCATAAATAATAATGCAAAAAATCCTCCCCCTTTTTGATATTATCAAAAAGGTTTAATTAATTTTACATTTCCTATAACTCCCCCTTAAAACATGCTCTTCTATAAATTTCTTTTAACAAAGGTGATGTCCTCCCCCTTTTTTATAACAACAAGATAGCTATTATTTTTCTCCCCCTTTCTAAAGGAAATTTATCTAACTTGCATCTCCCCCTTAAAAATTAGCTCATAAATTTTAACTCCCCCTATCTAAATGCTACTGATAAACAAAGATAGGGTCAAGAATTTTTACCTCACCTACCATGGCCAATAAAATGGCCTGAATGGTGGTGGTGGATGCCACATCGGATGGGGCTCCCATCCATAGCTTGGAGGCCCGGGCATTGGCGCCAGTCTCCAATCTGGTGGTCGACGTACGGCAGGTCCGTCGCTTGTTCGCCGTCTCGTCGGTCTTCTTGTTCTCCTCCTTGGTCTACTCCTTAGTTCTCCTAACTTGAGTTGACCAGCTTTGAGTTTGTAGGTCCAGTCCTTTGTGTTGTAGTTATCCCTGAAAGCTACAAAACAAGATTCCAAATTTTTCTTCGGTATCCAAGTGAGCTCGGATCCGGATCTGTTAGCGGGTCTCCTTGACGGAGATCCTTTCTCAACCTTAGGGCTATATAGGTTATCTACCCTATTTATCAATTTATTTGATTTCTCCCTAAGACATGCAAGTTCATTTTCTATAATATTCATCTTAGTCTTTAAATCAGAAATTTCTATTTTTAGACTAACATTTTCCTCAATCAATTTATTATTTTCATTGATGAGGTTATGATTTTCTAATAATAGGTTATCATCTTTAGGACTAGCTTCTAGATCCTTAAGTTTATTTTCTAATCTTTCATTTTCACTTCTAAGAAAACTAAGATTCTTTTTAATGTTTTTATTTTCTATCTTAAGTGCTTTACTAACTTCAAATAGTTCATTAAAAGCTTCTTGTAAATCGAGATTTACCTCGTTGTCGGAGTCGCTTCCGCTTTCGCTGTCGCTTCCTCTGGCCATGAAACCAAAGCAAGCGGTTTCTTCTTTTTCTTCTTCTTCCTCCGAGCTTGAATCGTCCCAAGTGGCTTGGAACGCCTTCTTCTTAGATTTCTTCTCCTTTTCCTTCTTCTCCTCCTTTTTGAGAAGAGGGCACTCTGGTCATAGGTGCCCTTTCTCGTTGCAGTGGTAGCAACGTCTCGAGCTCTCCTTCTTCTCTTTCTTTAATTCCCTATAAAACTTGGAAAAATTTTTAAGTAAAATTCTAAAGTCTTCGTCGTCAGAACTTACCTCGCTATCCGACGCGGCTCTGAAGGCGAGAGTCTTCTTCGATTTAGGCTCCGGTGTATCCTTCTTCTTCTGCTTCAACTTTGTCTCGTAGGCCATTAGATTGCCTAGGAGATCTTCCATGTTGATCTCCTCCACTTCGTTCGCCTCCTCGATGGCGGTGACTTTTTGTTTCCACTCCGGTCCGAGGGAACGAAGAAGCTTCCCTTGAAGCTCCCCCTTGATGAAAGTTTTCCCTAAAGCTTTCAAGTTATTTACAATGAGAGTGAACCTAGTGTTCATCTCACTTAAAGACTCGTTAGGTTTCATAGAAAAAGATTCAAATTCTTGAGAAAGTAAATTAATTTTAGAAGTTTTTACCTTAGAGGTACCTTCGTGAGTTACCTCACGTATGTGCCAAATCTCGTATGTGGTGGCGCATTGCGAGATTCTGTTGAACTCCTCCGAGCTGAGCGCGCAATACAACGCGTTCATTATTTTTGCGATGAGAGAGAGCTCCCGGATCTGCTGCTGCGAGTATCCTCCAGCGGGTTTCTCTGGGATGTCGAAGGGGGTCTCGCACCTGGCCCAGACCATCAAATCGGTGGATTGAAGCCACGTCTTCATCCGCAGCTTCCAGTAAGGGTAGTTGCTCCCGTCGAAGAACGGCGGACGAGTCGTAGACTGGCCCTCGGAAATCCTACCCACGGAACTGCTCCCCTCCATAGATCTTCTTACTTGGTTGTTACGCAGAAACAGCAAGACCTACTCTGATACCAATTGAAATTTCCTACTTGGAGGGGGTGAGATCAGTGTGACGTAAAACAAAAATGCGGAATATAAATAACCTCACAAATAAGCAATCACACAAGTACACAAGAATTTTTAGGTGGAAACCCAAACTGGGTGAAAACCACCACCTAACCCTCTCGAGTTAGGATTTTCCGATCAACCAAGTTGATCAAAATCCACTAAACCGAATCACTTTAAACGAGGGTGATTCAACCTCAATATAACCACGCTACTTAAACGAGGGTAGCGTACCTCAACCCCTTCTCTCCACGAGAAGGATTTTGTCTCGCGAAGGAGACAGGAATTCGCAAAGCGAATACCCAACCAAATAACAAAGATAAAATAAACAAGTAATCCTATAGAGCCAACAAAGTAATTTTAAACCTAGCTTCTATAGGAATTAGGAAACTCCCCTTTGTAAGGAGTGCGTCGAGTTGATGATGCGGTGCGTGAGCCACGCGACGACGCAACTTCGCTCTCGTGAACTACGGTGGGAGAGCGGGTACGCGAAGCTTGATGCTCTCAAAATGAATGGAACTAGAGCTTGGAGAGCAAGGGCTTCTCTTGCACACAAAAGAGTGGAACTAAGTTGCTTAGGTGTGTCTTGTGTTTCTCTTGGTATGTTTTTGTGTTGCAAAGGCTCCCCTCTATTTATAGAGGCCTTAGGAAGGCTTTGGAAGGCTTGGAAAAGCTTCCATAGCCGTTGGGTGCAAAGCCCAAAAGAATCAGGCCGAAATCAGGACAATGATTACACTTGACAGGGTAATCAGACGTCTAATTCTGGCATCAGACGTCTGGAAGACCACTTTAAGACGTCTGATTTAAAGGTCAGACATCTGATTTCAGGCGGGTTCCTTCCTAACTTGAATCAGATCTAAACAGGGTTCTTGTGTAAGTCCATCAGACGACATATAGGAAGTCTGGCACTATGTCTGGACGTCTGGAAACCTACTTTTTCATGGGAATGGATTTGCAACAGCTAGAAAATCTCTGAGAAGAGATTTTCGGGTCAGTCGAGGCAAAACGGTCAATTACCAGACGTCTGGAAGGGCTTAAGGACGTCTGATAAGGCTCTAACGGTCATATCCTCGTGTGTTTGCTAAGAGAGCCAACGGTCCACTAATTGGACGTCTGGCAAAGTCATCAGATGTCTTTTAAGACGTCTGGACTAAGGTCTGGACGTCTGATTTCATCAGACAGAATACTAAGTCCAGCCTAATAGTTATCAGACGTCTGAAACAACAGTCAGACGTCTTAAAATACTTTATTAGACGTCTGATTTGGGAATTAGACGTCTGGAAACTCTGTTTGAACCCTATATTGGTTTTCTAAGTATTCTACAGAAAACCTAAGTATCCTAGGGTTGTGCGGGTGTTCCTAGGACTACTGTTAGGGTACTTTGAGGCTCTTTAACATGAATCTAAGTAACAAAAATAAAGAGCAACAGAAGAAACGAAAAATACAAGGAGTACAAGAGAAGGAAATCTATCCTATTCTTCATCTCCTTCCTTCTTCAATCTATCGCTCCTCGCGAATCTCCTCTGTTTTCCATCGAGCTCCTCCAATCCGTCCTGGATGCGAGCTCGAACTCCGTCTAATCACGTATCCATTTGCGATTGACCTGAAATCTAGGACTCAAAGTACAAATGTTAAATGACACGTGTTTTGTTATCATCAAAACAAATGATCGTGGTGCTCTAGCACCAACAGCAGTTGGCGCTGCGAGGCCTGCAGCTGCTGTAATTAGACGGAAGATCTCCTGCGGGAGCGCGAGAAAAAGCGGTGGAACATTAGTCCCACCTCGGTAAGTCGTGAGGTGTTTGCGTAGTTTAAATTGAATTTGTGATATTGTCTCTTCGCCTTCAGAACACATGGGGTGAGGTCCCTCCTCACCTATACATGCCTCGTCCGTGAACTGATCCCGCAGACCTGGTGACCCAACCCGACTACCCTCCTGAGCACTCCTCGCACACCACACCCACACCGGTGCACCTGGACCCGGGCACGTGACCCGACCCAATTACTCGGCTCTGGGAGAGCGTACCGAAGAGAGATTCAGAGAGAGAGAGAGAGAGACGCGGGTATGGGTAGAGGGGTAGGTTTTGCTCTCTTCGGTTTGTGCAGGGAAGAAGGAGAAGCGAAGGTGACACTTAGTCGCAGAGGAAAAAGAGAAGGAAAGGCAAGGCAGAAGGAAGAGGCAAAGCCAAAGAGAAGAGGAACTGAAGAAGGAAGAAGAAATAAAGAAAGGGAAAGACAAGCAGAAGAAGAAGAAAAGTTGAAGCCAAGGGAAGCAGGAGCCAAGGAAGGAAGAAGAAGACTCGCAGGAAAAAGGAGAAAGACACTGTAGAAGTGAGGCAAGGCAGAAGACAGAGGAAAGAAAAAGGACAAGAGTAGAGAAAGGAGCTGCAGAGAAGAAACAAGGAAGAAGAAGCACATGGTCAAAGAAGAAAAGAAGAACAGAGGAAAATCAAAAGTCAGAAGAAGAAGAACAAGAAGCAGATAGGAGAAAACAGCTTTTTAAGACGACTGATCCCATGATCAGATGTCCAATTTCTCTATTTTTGCCACAATTAACTTTTAAACTCATGCATATATATTTTGAATTAAGTTTTTAGTAATTAAGTGTTCAATTACATTCTCGAGATTACTAATAAATTTCAATTGCTCCCTGTGTTCGACCTGGGATACTTTGATTTTCGAGTTATAAATTTTTATTTATTTTCGTGGAAAGTTTATCTATATTACAACGAGATATCTGTTAAAACACGATCTAGCCGCATGAACATAGTCTCTCCTCCTTTATGATGGAAATGCAAAAACAACAAAAAGAGATGGTGGATTCTATGGGAGGGATTTTGAGGAATAGTCAAAGATTAACTGAAAAGATTAGCTAGCTTAGCGATCCTCCTACAGTCAATTCTAATCCCTACCCTTATATCCCCGATTACCAAGATAATTTCAAGGAAAACAATGACAACAAGGATCCCATTTTGAGGAGTAGCTATCACTTAGACGTCCCTCATGAGATATGCCCACCAGAAGGCAATCCTAGTCACCATCCACCTGATCTTAATTGGAAGGAGAAAATGGGCCCATTAGATGAACTCGACCCAAATGATAGTATCTTCATTACATTGGATGAAATGGGTCGCAGTCAATTAGTCAACCCCGCTCCCAGCCTGAATCTTGAGGTGGAATCTGTATCCCATCCTAGGGATCCTAGGCATATACTTTACGCTTCTGAGGACCTTGCACCTCAGTTAGAGCCCCTTGAGGATTGTGATTTAGAAGTTAACAAATTCCAGAAGTCTTGGATGCTAGAGGAAATCATACTAGAAGGAAGTGATAATAACCACACTCCTCTATCAACGGGACCAACACCTGTCATTGAATATTCTAAGTATTCACAAGTCCCCAACCCAAGTGACCATGAGAAACTTGAGACGGAATTGGAAGAATTAGATCAATATTGGCCTCAGGGACACGAAGAGTTGATTTTTGAGGAAGCACATGATCCTGATATGAAAGTTTGCCCTGGAGGGACAAAATGTAGAAGAGGATGATGACGACTTTGAGGGTCCTGAGCTCAAAGTATTGAGTGACTCTAGGGGCGAATATGTTTTGTTTGATGACTTATCCCCTAAGGATCTGATTGAATTAGCCAAATTTGGATTCCTACATACCTTTGACTATCAAGATTATCCTCTCAAATAATCCAAAGAAATGGAAGCAATTACTACTCTTGAGGAAAGAATCTATACACCCCATGAGCAAGATCTTAACATTGAACAAGAACCTGGGGATGTCATTATTGAGGACACTCACAGTCATATTGCTTCCAAACCACTTCTACATGATGATGAAATGAGCGACACCCTTGAGCAGTTCAATTTGGATGACGAACATTTGGGCCCATTCCAGGACACGCACACCAATGATATGCAACATGAAAGGCAATCAATAACTAAGGCTGCTTTTGATAACATTCAAGAACTGGAATGGATATCGAGGATGAATGCTGAACTGCTCACACCCTCTTTAACCCTCTTCCCTACCCCACACCTGAGCGACTTCAACTCCTATAGAACCAACTTCCTGAAATCTCTACTCACACTTTTGATTAACGGGGGAATATCCAAACCAATGCACCCTGTGGTACAATGGCGAGTTTGGATAAACACTTTTCCATGTCAGCCCATTAGTCTTAGGGTATGTTTTGTCGCACTCTCTGTACCCCACACATATTTGTTGAGGAGCCTTTGCCTCCTCATCGCACACTCCCGAAGGTTACTACTCATGTGTATTATGTAAAACCTCCACAAATAGCTCAGGAGTACCCTCTTTTCACCTACTTTTGGCGAGTATTTGGCCTCACTATCCATCACCAACTTGCCAACATCTTGGGTTACTTACTCGCCAGGCCAAGTTTGTTAGGTATCTTCTTTGTGTCTCCTGTTTCCCTTCTAGAGCCCGATTTGCGAGGTATCCCAACTCCACCTCAGGTAATATCTATCCTTGTTCTTGCTTTTCAATGAGGACATTGTCAGATTTAGGCATGGGGGGGTATAACTTGAGGTTATTCATAGCATTTATACATATTCTGCATGCAATTAGATCATCCATCTTACATTAAAAACAAAAAAACAAAAACAAAAATAAAAAAAAAGAGAGAAGAAGAGAGAAAAAGGAGATGAAATCTTTGTGAGCTGAATTTCAAATATATTGAGACACTGGAAGAAAATGTGCAGAATTGTGCTGGTCCCAGCAGTTGATTATGGAAAAGTTACCTAAGTTCTAGGCCAGAATGAATGAATTAAGTCCTAAAGTACTAAAGAAAAGGAGATAAGTGAGGGATACCAATTTTAGGCCTTCTGAGTCTATTTTAGGGCTTAAACACTCACGTATTTGTTAAGATATGGAATATTCCTCAAGAGGTTGAGGGAGTTGTGAGGCCGATGTATTAAGTCTAAGGCTTAGGAAGTATTCAGCCCCATTGCCTGCCCTTTGGTTTGCAGAACTTGGTAACCTGAGCACCCAAAAATCACACACTGGTCTGGTTCAGTGCGCATAACAAAGAATAATACCAAAAAGTGTCTGTTCTGAAAATGTTTTCCCGAAAAGTTGACTTAGGAGCAGTTTGAAGACACAAGTTGGTTGGATGAGTTCCCGGCACAGAGAGGAGGAATGTAAAATAAGCCCCACGAAGATGTGTTATAACATATCGTCTCCTCGATGCTTGTCTCTTAGGATATCTGAATATCCTACTAGGGGCACAGAAGCATCTTGTGCTGGTTCAAATGCCGTCGGCGTCATTATCCCAAAATGTCGATTGCCAGGGTCTGAATTTAGCTACAGAACGCCATGGGCGGCACTATCCCAAAGTGTCGAAAGCCAGGGTTCTGGGGGTTACCATGGGCGGTGCTACCTCGAAGCATCGATTGCCAGAGACCCTGCGAAGATTGATGGTGGGGACAAGGAATCTGATACAGATCGTGTTTAGGGCCAATCCAATGTTAAGTCTAGGGGAATTTAAAAAGAAAGAGAGAAAACTCTCAAAATAATATTTCTCCCTCTCTCTCTTACTAAAAATGCACTGGCAAAACTGAACCTAACCTTTCTGCACATATGCACGGGTGTTTTAACCATTGGGGTCAACGAACCTCTGGGTAGTTTTTGCAGGCCTTAGAAACCTTCACGGTGGACTCAAGGCTAAGGCTGGTCAAGTCCGTATCTTGGCTAGTACTTGAGTACCTTTAGGCCTATAATTGGTATTTCAATCTAATTTCTAAAGTGTGGCACAATAAGGCATCCTGACAGTAAAATCTAACCTGCAAACTTGGTCTGTTTCATATGATTTTGCTCGGGACTAGCAAAACTTAGGCATGGGGGTATTTGATAGATCCATTTTAGTGGACTAATTTAGTGCTTAAGTACAGTATTATTGGGACAAGAATTTAATCTAAAGCATATTTAGTATTGATAAAATGATGTGAGTTTTAGATTTATCATTTCATGTATTAATTACATTAATCTTTATATGGGAGGATTAATTATTCACTTTAAAAGGTAAGGGCATCACATCAAAGCTTGATTTAAGATATGTGGGATTTTGTCTTAGCAAAATATAGTAAGAGAATAAATTTTAAAGGCATCCTTATATGTCTCTTAATTATTCAATCACATTCCCTTATTTATTTTTACTTAAATATCTCTCTCACGAATCTATCTCTCTCCCTCAATTCTCTCCTCTCTATTTGGTAACATAAAATACTCTCCTTCTCTCTTTGACTCTTTCCTTCTCTAAGTCCACTCTCTAATTCTCTCTCTCATTTTCTTTATATAACAGGCAAAAAAAAGGCGTAGGAATCCCATCTCCCCTCCACAGGGAAGAAGCTCTCCTTCTCCACCTCTCCTCCCTGCAAGTAGCCACCTTCACCATGTGCCTTCTCTGCCACCGTGAGCCTCCACCATCGACACCACAACTTCTCCCTTGCCACGACCACGAGTTCCCCACGACCACACTCCAGCAACCTCTACCGCGTGCCTAAGACTCTGCCACTGCGAGCCCTCCAACCGTAACCGTACTTCCTCTCGACGAGCATGGTGATAGCGCACTGCTCGATGCCACGTCCTCCACACTGCAACCGTGTGCCTTTCCCCCACCGCGCCGACCACTCACCGCTCTCCTCGGTGCCTACCGCGCTTAGCCACTCGCGTGCGCAACAGGCGCAGCACCATCGACAGCAGCATACTTGCGCACGCAGCCCCTCACACACAGTCCTTGCGGCCTTCCTCCTCGCACGCGAGCCCTGAGCACCATCGCCACCTTATCTCCTCACGCGCCCGCAGCTGCGCGGCCAGCAGCGCGCGCAGCCCCTCACACGCCGACCCTGTGGCCTTCCGCCTCGCCAACAGACGCAGCCACACCTCCATCAGGCATTCCCCTTCCTCTCCTTATTCATCTTCAACCTCCAGACAACAACGGAGGAACCCAACACCTCCGGTTACACCCCACATGCAGCCACCTCTCCACGCCACCATTCTCCGTGCCGTCACCCCTGTTGAGCTCTCCTCGACCCCACGAGCTCTGCCATGCCTCCAGACATGCCAATAGCAGCCATGACCGCTGGCGAGCCGTCGACATCGCCGCCGTTCAGAGAGCCACCACCACCATTGGAAAGCCCTCGTCACGATCGACCTTCCTCAAGCTCCTCAGCCTTCGTCGTTGCTTCCTCCTCACACGAGGTCAAGAGGAAGATTTCCTCTATTTTTGGGTTCTATTAATATTTACCAAAAATGCCACTGTGGAATACTATTCAAATATTTTGTTGGATTAAATTATTAGGGTGAAATTACAGCATTATACTTATTTCTTTTCATATTTAATTTGCTCCTGTTATGCCCATCAATTCTCATTAAAATTGGAATCACATTTGCATGCGACTAGAAATTACATACTCTGCCACTACACATGCATCATTTACATATTTTTTAGAGCTTGATTTATGATGTGAAATTCACGTAAATAGCCCTCAACTTCTCATGAAATTGAAAGTTACATTCTGAGCTGCATATTCATTGAATTGATTTTATGAATATTTCTATGAACATGATGGCCCCATAGTCATGAATCTACTAGTCTGTCCTCCCTGGGGATACGACCTGAAGTGTGGTATTATTTCAGTATTTTAGTAACTTTGATCGAGGTTTGTTCTACCACATTACATATTGCGACGACATATTTTTCTGACATTATTTCTGCAAGCGAAAAACCTCACGGTCAGTGAGGACTCGAGACTAAGTCCACATTCAAGTGGACACCTGAGCTAATTAAGCCCAAGTGTTAACAAATTCCTAAGTTCTCTTCTTCTAATTCCTTTTTTTTTAATTTTCAATTATTTTTTTTAAAAGAAACTAAAAAAAATTCTACGAAGTTAACAAAATGATTTTAAGAATTAATTATCCACCCCCCATGCCTAAATGATGCAATGTCCTCATTGTAAAAATAAAGACATGAAAAGGATGGAGTAAACAGAATATCACCTAAGTATCATGAAAATCCAATCAGCTCTGCATAGAGAAGAGAGTATACACACCTGCTAAATTTATTGCCTTCAGATAGGCATAACATACATATAAGGAAGAAATTGAGAATTCACAAGTGCAGGTCAGAATCAAAATCAAAAGGTTGATCTTGAAACCCATCAGCAGAAGATGTCCACAAACATGAACCAGATTATGATGCAGACCCATGCCCCAGGGTCGAGTGGTTCTAAGGTTCTGGATGAAAATCACCCAGAACCGAAGATTATTGTATTTACAGGGCCGGGCCTATGGTTTGGTGGTGTACAACCCAAGACTAAAGTGTCGGACAAAAGGTAGATTTGATTTACAAGATTCAGATGTCCACTTAACGTTTAGCTCAGAAAAATAATCAGTTATTTCGAGCTTGGGTTACACGTGAAAGATATCGTAAGGATCCTAGTAAAAAGCAGGTGATTTTAGGTCAACAGGAACCCTTAAATCCAAACTTGTTTTTCCCTCAAAATTAACCTCCCAAATTTTCATTTCAACATTTCTATCCTCCAACATCAAGTGCTCAGGCTCCGGGACCTCTAGCATACCGTTCACCCCATATGATTTACCCAAGTCCAGAAATCATGGCTGAATTAAGATTAACTTAGGCACAATGATCTCAAAAGTCAGCTCTTCGGGGTGCGATGAGGAATGGGGTCACTAATTGAATCATCAAGATTCGGATCCTCCAAGTTAACCCCAACCAAATCAAATTCCTCTATTATCGGGCTGTCAAATGGTTCATCAGATTCCTCATACCCATTTGTCTCACTAAAATCATTTCTCTTATGCTCAAGTGAGACTTCACCTAAAGATTCTTCACCCTTAGAGTCAAAGAATTGATGATCCTCATTTATATATGTCTCAAAATCATAAATCATTTCATGATCCAAGGAGACATAATTTTCTTCGTTTCCTGACTTAGGGATCTCGGGCGAATCAATCGGTTCATCCTCAAATGGTTGCTCTAGACCAATCTGGTCACCTCCAGTCTCAGAATATGTATCCCCCCCGACAGGCGCCTAAGCAGGTTCAAACATTGGCTCTCCTGAAGAGGGTTCATCTTGAGAATCATCCCAAGATTTGATTAGTGCAACCACAAATTTCATCCTCAACCTCGACAACTTCCCAAGAAGAAACTCACCCTGGTCCCTATCCCTAACACTTTGGAGCAAGTCCGATAAAGAGCTATTCAACTCATCAATCATTTTTATCATAGGCTCCAATGCTTCAGTGCATGGTGTTGGCTGAGCTTCTAAAGATTGGATGGTGTTCCTCAAGTTAGCCAACACCCTATCCTGGATCTGGTTCACCTAAATCGACTGGTTCGATTTAGGTTTGGGTGGGTTTGGGTTAAATCTAAGGGAGTCAAGATATCGAGGTTCTCGGGTCTCTGCCTGATAGTAGGTCATTTTGAGTTGTTCAAAGAATGGTGATGACCTATTTTCAATAGAATACTGGGGAGGGTAGGTGTTATAATTAGCATATCTTTCCTAATTGTAGATCGGGAAGTTTTGTCATCAAAGGATGGAGATCCATAATCATTGTAGGTTTGGGAAGGATAGTAATCATAGTCTTGTTGTGCAGGGTTAGGCCCTAGACACTGAGGTCCAGATTCGTATCCCCAATCAAAGTTATCTCGGCTAGTGGATGGGTAATTACAAGTCAAGTCGAGATAATAATCATCTTGGGGATAAGTGGTGGTAGGAGGATAGGATTGGAAATATGTGTAAGATGTGGAAGGGTACATGGTGAAGTAAGGAGGGAAATCAGAAGAGAAAGAAGGAGCCCTGCAATACAAAAACACAAGCCTATCCTTAGGTTGGGTAGCCTAAAGGTCTACAGACTCTCAAAATCCGTCCTAAGATTATGGATGATTTACTCTACTTATGTCCAAGCAATCCAACCAGTTAGAAGGAGGGACTGGGGAGAAGGTTCTTCCTTTGGCTTGCACCTCTGGTTCCTAGTGTACCCCCTAGCCGTGATCGTTTGATGCTACTCCCCTAGCTAGACATCAGATTGACTAGTATAAGCAGGTTAATCGTGAACAATCTCAATCTGGATCCCGATGAGCGAATCAGTTCTTAGGGCCAACATCTAATCAATTTTAGTTAGGCTTGGGATATTGGTGCTTCTGGACTATGATGGGCCCTTAATGATTTGTTTGAGAATGTGTGAATGTGCACAACTAAGAAGTTTTCAAGCAAGATTATTAATGATGAGGTGAGTTTTAGGATTCGAATCTTTCTTAGTATCTTTTAGGATTCAAATGTTAGGTGTATTCAATAAAGTTTTGTGAGGCAAACCAAGTTTTGAAAGCACGAGTTCAAGTGTTTTTCCTTTATAAATCAAGAAGAAATATGGAATGCCTGACTTGACCTAAATATTGAATCCTATTGGGCAGCTACAAAATGAATTAGTTTTAAATTAGGTGGTGCGGCCCAAACAATTCAATCAACCAACTCAAATGCATCGACGATTAAGGCACACAGAAAGGTGATTAACTTAATATGATTTCAACTCTTTTATGTGTTGAATTGGTGTACCGGGTCCACAAGTCGAAATCCCAATTGAGTAGATAAAAATCAAGTCAGGTTATGTGCCTCCGATGTGGGTGTATAAAGTGTGTAAATTAATTCGCCCCATAGAAAGTATCTTTTTATTTTTTTTTTATAAAATGTGGGGGTGAAATGGATGAAGGTGGCAAACAAGACACACAAAGTCTATCATAGGATTTATGCAAACACCTAAGTAGATTAAGTCTTGGTTATGGGTGTGATGAAATGAAACTAGTGGGGGGGATGCGGGGGACACTTACAAAGTACTCTACCCGCACTTTATTCCGCTCTACCGCACTTGGATCTCCATTTTAAGGTACCTACAAGACAATAGATCAGAGATAAGCGGGGTTAATGTTATGTAAATGCAAAGAAGCGCAGAAAATAATAAAGTAAATTTCATTGCCTCCCCGGCAATGGTGCCAAAATGATGTACGTGTTTCACGTGTTTGAAATCAGGGTTAAGAGTAACCCATCATTTTAGTCGTAAAACTCATTATCAAATAAAATTTTATCAAAACTCCAAGGGAGTCCCTGGTCAAATACAGGGAGGTGACGTTTACTTAGCTTGAAAATCGCGCTTCGTTTTGTTTGTTTTTGGTATTTTGAGTTTTGTTATTTTTTTGTGTTTTTGAAATAAAAAGACAAGCAGAATAAATTCACAAGAGAGATGGAACAAATATGATATATTTCACAATTGTCTATTACAATAATCTACGAAAGTATAAAAAAGAGAGGGAGGTGAGAAGGAATCTCCCGAATCGACTGTTCAGCGAGACGACGGTGCCTGGCGAAAGCTTGGACGAAGGAGGTGAGAAGCGGGATGACAAAGGTGAGATGCAGGAGGACATCGGGTAGAGGAAAGCTTTAGCGTGGCTCCAGAATGGAGGTGAGGAGGCGGAGACGATCTGCTACTGGAATGGAGGTGGGAGGACGGCTCCAAGGTGACCTATGAATGGTGATGGGAAGATAGAGGAATATTTGGTGGGGCAAAGGGATGCTACACTAATAGGAGCCTTGGGAGCTTGAGAGTAAGCTCTAAAGGAGCATTGGTAGGCTTATTAGAGCTTAGGAGCAGGTGAGAGTAGAGTAGGTAGAGATGAAGAGGAATGGGGGTGTAGGGGTGTTTATATAGTGGAGGGAAGAAGAAGAAATTTGTGTAGAGGGCAGTAGCGACAGCTACAAGCATCACTAAAGACCCCATGTAGCTTTCGCTAAAGATCGCACCTCCACCGCTCACGCCCACAGCTGGCCTTGCACATACTAGCAATTAGTGATGGCTGTAAGCGTCACTAAAGATCCGCCCAGGCTGTCGCTGAAAGTCCGTGCCAATCCACGCCCACTGCTGCTGTGCTTACGAGTCCATCACACGCCATGTCGCACGTGTGCACGATGGCATTGCACTGCTGCACTGGCACTGCAGTGTGGGCGTGCGGGCTGGTGCGCGCGCATCCTCGCGCGTGCACTGGCACTGCCTCAATTGAACAATTGGGGGGCTTGGCGGGTTTCGAACCCGCATCCCTCCTTTGAGAAGCGGCTGTCTCACCGTTACACCAAAGTGGTGGATGGTCGAGTGGAGAGTGCAGTGGCATCCGCTAATCATGCGATCATGGCCGTTGGATTATCATCCAACGGTCACGATATAATCTTGAGCTCTTCTCTTGTGAAGGTGAGGCGACGTGGAGTGCCACTCAGCCGTGGGATTAAGATCCAACGGCTGAGATCTCTCCATGTGTAAGGCTAGGGCGGCCGTAGTTCATGTTAGGCGGTCTGGATGGCGCCATGTGGGGCCATCTGGACCATCCATCTTCTTTCTACTGCAGAGGGTGACATGGTGCTCGGATCGAGATGATTCCCACGTTGACGGACTGCGATCGTCGCTCCGAATCCATCCATATGGTTGAATTTTTCATCCGAATCATGTATGGATGTCACATTGCCACCCTGGTTGTTGATCTTCCTCGAACTTCATATGATGCTACGGGACTCTGATCTAGACGATTTCGGAGGCGTTAGACTCCAATTGTCGTCCTGATCAGATCTGTACGGTTCGATGGTCCATCCGAGGCCTTGAAATAAATCATCTTCTCTCCTAACTATAAAAAGGACCTAATTAACCTAAAATATATACAATTACTCTAAATGTAGAATGATGCATGCTATGCAATATTTATAACATGAAATGCAAATCTAAGCCTAGGAACATGCATGATTAGGCATTTTAACCTAAATAGATGTGTCTATATCAACCCCTACACGGTAGAACGCCACCATGAGTTACAGGGTTTCCCCTACCCGACCTTCCTTGTCACTACGGGTCCACGTAGACAAGAATGGATAACTTGACCTCTTAAGTCTACCAATTTTAAGTTTAGAGCGTGGGTGCTTAAGATTTCACTTGAACTTTAAGATGTTTTTGTGAGTGGTGACCTAATTTGAAGATTGGTTGACCTCGCAAGGTGGGTCAACTTCACCTGATTTGTCCTTGATTATTAGGTCCCGCTTTTAGGATTCAAGTGAGATTTAGAGCTTGATTCTTAGGGTTTGCTTGTTTAGGTAAGTTCAATCAAGGCTTAGGGCACACACAATTTGGGAAGATTGAATCTTTTTTTTAAGAAAGTGTGTCTCTAAAACCCTAGAATGGAAATCCTAATTGGCTCTAATTGGTCCAATCAATTAATTCCAAATCTAGCACCTAGGGCTCAATCAAGAATGTGGTAGCCCTAGGTGTCTTAAATCTCTAAATAGGTGCAGAAATCAAGTTCGGGATGTTTCTAGAAATGAACCAAATCAGGAAACTTATGATGATTGAATCTAAATATAGAATGCAAGTTGTTCCTAATTTATTTCTTTCCCTTTTTTAGCCTTTTCAGAATCAAGGGTTTAATGAAGATGGAAAACGAGATTACCTGCCCCTTGAGTGGCTAGTGTGCGATTGATCTTTATCCGTGACTGAATCCTACACAAATCACAACCAAAGAGATAGAGCAAGTTAGTATCAAGCCAAGAATTGTAATCAAGAGATCAAATTGTGTGTTACTTCTCGGCAATGGTGCCAAAATGTTTAACGCACGAAATCGATGTTTAAAATCGTTGCATTGTAGTATAGTCAAAATTGCTCGAAAACAAATAAAATTTATAACTCGAATATAAGTCCGAAGTCTAATGTAGGAAGCAAGTATTGCAATTAATCTCAAAATCACAATTTAAGCACAAGATAACAATATTCAATGAGAAATCCAAGCAATAATGATGTATTTATAAGAGCAAATGTCAATGATACAAAAAGATTAGGGTAAAATGGTGATTTGAATCACCAATTACCCTGATTACAATAATAACAAATATCTCAACAGTATCAACCAAATGTAATCCACGCAAGCCAAGTGTACAGTGCACTTTGTCAGAAGCAATTAAACAATGGAACACAATATTAGATGACTTAAATCACCCTCAGCTACAATGCAAAGGCACTGTTCTCTTCTTCTACTTTAGCTTCTTTTTTCTGCCCAAGGGAATGCACAGCTCGGAGGCACAATTGCCTCGTAGAGATTAAGTGTTGAGAGAGGTTCACTTAGGCAAAACCCCCCTCCTCTCTTTTCCCTTCCTTCTCTTCTCTCTCATACACCTGGGGTTAACCGGGTAATCAGGTAGGAACAGTAACCGGATCTGGGGACCAGGCTTGTGGGTGTGGGTCGCAAGTGAGGAGTGAATGGGTTCATGAGCAGGGGACCCAACCCCCAGTGTCTTGGGCAACCAGGTGGGGTCACAAATCCCCTTTATGCAGCTTCAACCGATCCGCTGCTTACGATGTGGGACTAAAGTCCCCTCCTTCCTCGCATGAGCAGCAGCTGGATGATGCGTTCAATTGAGGTTCTTGATGGTTCTAATTGAGGGCCTAGGTTGTTTCCTGGACGACTTCCAGTCTGCCTGGAACGAAGACCTGGAGCGAGCACCTTTAAAACACGGCATTAAGTTCTTCTAAGGAGCTTCAACAATGGCGGCGGTGACCTGTGAACTAAAAACATGAATAAGGCCTCTCGACTGCGTCAGAGTAGTTCAGAACCTTCACTGTGGAATGGTGAGCCTGGTGGTGTGCATGGAGTGGCAAGAGGGCGAGTGTGGAGGTCTGACGACCTCAGGAGAGTGGCGCGGAGGAGGTGTTGTCCGGTGTGGCGAATAAGTGGCCAACCCCTCAATTTCTTGAGGGGTTTTGGTCAATGGGTCGAGGCGAAGGTGTGGATCTCAAGAGTGAGCGATTTGGTGAGTTGTAGTGGACACTAGGGCTCGCCGGAGTTATGCCGATGAGGTGGAAGACGGAGGCGTGGATGACGTAGGATCAATTGAAATGACAAAGTAGTAGCACGGTGATGATGTACAGAGGATAAGAAGTCGAGGAGACTAAGTAGTGGTCAACGAGGGGTGGAGGAGGCACCGAGTTTGATATGGCCGACGCCGAAGATGAAGGTGCTCCAAAGGAGGATAATGACAATGACAGAGGGATAGAGAGCACCTCGCTGGTATTGCGAGGTGCGGAAAGACATGGGGAAGGAGAACCGGCTATTGTATGTGGCAGCCGGCGAAGAAGTCAGAGGTGGAGGGTCACTGAAGCGAGGTGAAGCAAGCTGGAGCTTGAGGAAGAAGAGGGGTTTTTGGCTCTATTTCTTGCTAAGGAAGTGAGGAATGCCATGGGGGGTCATTTATAGGGCTTAGGGGAGCTTGGAGAACAGAAAACAAGCTTCATAGCTTACTTAGGATTCAAGAAGAATCCCACTAATTTTGTAGGTTCACACGCAAGAATCAGAGGGATTTAGGAGTTAGAATCGATCCCAATAGGTTTTCCTAGGTGTGAACAACAATCCCACCAAATTTGGTGGGATTTGATTGCCATTTGCATAGGATTTGAGTTGGCCAAAGCCTACCTGAAGGTCAATTGACCTCCAATGGTGGCAAGGACTAACTTGCAAAGAAGATGAAGAATCTGGGGGGCTTTTTGCAAAGATTTCAAAAGCTAAGGGGCTATTTGAGAGAAAAAGATTCAGATTGGACCAAAATGTAAACTAGGTTAAGATGATCTCTGATTAGGCCCAAATTTTGGTACAAATCTAATTTGGACCCAAGGAATTTGATGGTGAGGTCAGATTTTGGTTTTGACCAAGTTTGACTAGGTAATTTATGTAAAAACCTAAATTATGACAATTATCTATCTAAGATTATTTCAGGGCAAAATAGGTACTAATGGTCAAATCAAAGATACAAAACCCTATAAAATATTTTTCTATGAATTTTAGAGGATTTAGGTGAATTTTATCCTGACCAGAACTTCAATTAATTAAGAGGATCTATTTTTAGGGTTTCAAATGTTCATTAATTCTTGAAATGTGTGAAAACCCATTTCTTTCTGCGTGGGCCCACTTATTAGACATTAATGACCATATGACCTTTAATAAACCCTTGAAATGCCCTGTAGTTATTATATATTTGTGAGATGTAGTTAAAATTACAGAGATAACCCTAGTTTCTTATCTTCTCAAAATAGAACATGCTTATATGACCCTCTGATGATTATGTAGAATTTTTATCAACTTTATTAGACTAAATTGAGCTAGTTATGGCTCATGATGGTGTTCCCATCACATACATTACTTTGGATGGCCATCTGGTTGATGAGGTCACTTTTGAGGAGCCTTAGCTCCTGTCATTCTCCACCTCAGGTAACATCTTCCCTTAACTGTTTTGCTTCCAATGAGGACATTGTTTGAACCAGGCATGGGGGAATATGACCTGAGGCATCTATTTATAGCATGTCTACATTTTGCATTCATGCATGCATATTGCAAAAAAAAAACCATGTTATTATGCTTAACTGGCTATGCTCTACATCTTTAAGCATGAGACTAAGACTTTAGGTTTGCTTAAGCTGACTCTAGGTATCTAATTATAGGAGCTAGGGTTGAACTACTGACTTTAGAACTTTAAGGTCCGTTTGGACTTAAAAACTTAAGTAAGAGTTAAGTTGCGGACCATTCCTCAAGAAGTTCAAGAAGGAAAGCTAGGGATTGAGTTAAAGGCTGGGTAGTATCTGGTGTCTTTTTCTACCTTTTGGTTTACGGGTCCTTCTAACCTAAACATCCACATTTCATGTACACTTAGTCTTGTGTAAGTAATGATCACCTTAATTTCTTAAAATTTGCTTCTCTTAGTTCTGACTTAGGAGAAGCTTGAAAACACAATTTGGTTGGAAGAGTTCCTGCCGCAGAAGAGGTGGAGTATATACTCACCTTGATGATGCAATGATAACATGTCACCTCTTCGGTGCTTGTCTCTTAGGATATCCATCCTATTGGGGGCATGTAAGCGCATTGTGCGGTTCAGGTGCCATGGGCAACCCTATCTCGAAGTGCCAATTGCCATAGACCTGAATTCGCTTAAGAAATCCATGGGAGATACTATTTCGAAGTGTTAATTACCAGGAGTTCTTGGGGTCACTATGGGCGGTGCTATCTCGAAACATCGAAAGCCAAGCACCCTTTGAGGTTCGGTGATTGGGACAATGAATCTGACACAGACCGTGTTAATAGCTGATCCAAGGTTAGACTTAGAGGAATCAAACAAAAAATATATATATATATATATATATCTTCTTACTCCCTTTCTAGGTTGGCAATCATACCAACCTCAATTAAATCAGACCAATGCATATGCACGGATGCTTTAATCGCTGGGACCAATAAACCTTAGGGTAGAGTTAGAAATTAGGAAAGCCTGTGCCTGCAACTCCTCCTTAGCTGATGATGTAGACACATCTATTTAGGTTAAAATGCCTATTCATGCATGTTCCTAGGCTTAGATTTGCATTTCATGTTATAAATATTGCATAGCATGCATCATTCTTCATTTAGAGTAGTTGTATATATTTTAGGTTAATTAGGTCCTTTTTATGGTCAGGAGAGAAGAAGACTTATTTCAGAGCCCTGAATGGACGATCAAACTATATGGATCTGATCAAGACGACGATCGGAGGCTAACGCCTCTAAAATCGTCTAGATTGGAGTCCCATAGCATCATATGAAGTCCGAGGAAGATCAATGTCCAGGAAGGCAATGCGACATCCTTATGGCTTCGGATGAAAAATCCAACCGTACGGATGTATCCGGAGCGACGATTGTAGTCTGGCAACGTGGAAATCAACTCAGTCCAAGCACCGTGGCACCCTCTGTAATATAAAGAAGAATCGACAACCCAGATGGCGCCACGTGGTGCCATCCAGGCCACCCAACATCGGCCAACATCATTCGCGACCTTCATTCCCAACCGTTGGATCTTGATCCAATGGCTGAGAAGCTCTTTCCCACCGCAAGCGTTAAAACATCCGCTCGACAAAGCAGATGTCTTGGCGAATTGGTTTGGGCGCCTGACCCTCAAGGGAGGGGTGAGGGTTCGAATCCCCACAGCCCCCCCAATTAGCCAATTGAGCGCACACAGCGCAAGCACAGCGTGGTGCCAGCACGCAAGCGTGTGCACGATGCGCACACTAGTAGAGCATGAGCAGTGGCGAATCTTCAGCGACGCAGGCCTTTAGTGATGCTTGCAGTTGTCACTAATGGTCTGCGCGCGCCAGCAAGAGGAATTGAAAGGCGGATCTTTAGCAATAGCAGCAGGGATCTGTAGCGACGTTTACAGACATCAGTAATGACCTAGATGAGAATTTGTTCTTCCTCCACTATAAAAGGACCTACCCACCACCATTCCAAACCATCTCTTCCTTTCTTCCTCTCACCACCTCCAAGGCTCTAGAGAGAGCTTGTCCCAAGCTCGGGATGCTCCTCTAGAGTAGAAAAGAAAATAGTTTTCCCTTCCCTCATCCCCATTCGTGGAGCATCCTATGGCCATCCTCTCACAACCCTTCGGGAAGAAGATCCTCACTGTGACGTCGTCTTGCCCTATCTTTCGTCCTTTGGCTCCATCCTCATTCGTCCCGGTCCTCACCACCTTCCTCCAGTCAATGTCAGAGCGAGTCATCCTCCGAGCGACCATCGAGGGGGATTTCTCTCACCTCTTTCTATCTTTTTAGCTTTCATAGTGTAGTTTTTCTACTTTCGTAGTTGTAACAAACAATTGTTCATGAATAGATGATTGTTTCTCTCTCTCTCTCTCTTATATTTTTGCAAGTAGATAAAGTTTTTATCGATCTAATCTCTTGACCTATTAAAAATACCAAAAAAATTAGAAAAGATAAAAACAATAAAAAGAAATAAAAGTGAAGCATGGATTTTTATAAAACCAAACGTTCGCCTCCCCATGTTCAACCCAAGACTCACTTTTCAAGCTTCTGTTATAAATGTTATTTGATAGACGTGTTTTGTGAGCTATGATGACGGGTCCTCCAAACCCTAATTTTAATTCGCGAAACACGCCTCGATCATTTTGGCACCGTTGCTGGGGAGGCAACGCTCTTTGATTTTTTTTTCGTGTTTTTCCGCCTTACCTAACTTTTATCTCACTTTTTCTCTGATCTTACTGTGATTGTAGGTACTCATCTAAGGCGGGCCAGAGCGATTAGATCGGAGAAAAGTCGGATGAAGGTTTTGTAAGTTTATCCCCACCACCCCCACCCTAGTTTTCATTCCATAACCAAATAACTCAAACCCAAATCAAATTAGGTGCTTGCATAAACCTTAGGGTAGATTTTGGTTGTTTGATTGTCACTCCACTCACTTCACCCACCCACATATATAAGAAAAAATAAAAACATATTTTTCTCTTATGGAATTTAATTGAAAGTTACACACTTAACACCCACAACTTCTTATCCTAAGGAGCACAATCACTTTGATTCTACCACTTAACCGGGATCTGACCTGGAGATCTGGTACACTTCAACTCAATACACATAAGTGAGTAGAAATCTGAATAGGTTAAACATTCTTGTGTGCCTTAACTAAGTGGTGCAACAGGCCAATTGATTAAGCAGTTTAGGCCACACCACTTAAGATAAAACTGATCCGTCAAGTAGCTTGCCTCTTAGGGTTGATTTTTAGGGCTGAACCAGGCACTCCACATTTTTTCTGATTTCTAAAGGAATATATCTACATCAGTGCTTTCAAAACTTGGAGTGTTCTACTGAACCATGATTGAATATACCTAAAGATTAAATCCTAAAAGCTACTAAATAAGGTTAAACCCTAAAAGACACATCATCAAATAACCCTGTTTGTAAACCCTGGTTGTGCATGCGCACACATTTTAACTGATCATTAAGGGCACAACCAATCTAAAGGGCCCATCACATTCCAAGAGCACAATCATCCTAAGCCTAATTAAAACTAAGTAGACGTTGGCCTTAAGGATTGATTCGCTCTTTGGGGTCAGACTAAGATTTTTTTCGATTGATGTCTAGCTAGGGGAGTAGCGTCAAACGATCGCAACTGGGGGGTACACTAGGAACCATAGGTGCAAGCCAAAGGAAAAACCTTCTCCCCAATCCCTCCTTCGAATTGGTTAGATTGACCAGATAAAAGTAGACTGAATCGTTTATAATCTCAAGATGGGTCCTGGGAGCCTGTTGGTTTTTAGGCTAACCCACCTAAGGACAAGGTTGATTGCTTGTACTGCAAGGCACCTTTCTCTCTTTTGATTTCCCTCCTATTCTACCATGTATCCTTCCACATCCTACACTCATTTTCCATCCTACCCTCCTACCAACACTTATCCCCAAGATGATTACTATCTTGACTAGACTTGTAATTACCCATCCACTAGCCGAGATAACTTTGATTGGTGATACGAATCTGGACCTCAGTGTCCAAGGCCTAACCCTAGACGACAAGACTATGATTACTATCCTTCCCAGAGCTATAATGATTATAGATCTCCACCCTTTGATGATCAACCTAACCAGATCTACAACCATGAAGGATATGCTGATTATAACACTTACCCTCCCCAAAATTATTCTGAATATAAGTCACCACCATTGTTTGAACAACCCGAGATGATGACCTACTATCAGGGAGAAACTCGAGAACCTCGATATCTTGACTCCACTAGATTTAACCCAAACCCACCCAAACCTGAACCGAACTAGTCGGTTCAGGTGAACCAGATCCAGGATAGGGTGTTGGCTAATTTGAGGAACACTATACAATCTTTAGAAGCTCAGCCAACACCATGGACTGAAGCACTAGAGCCTATGATCAAAATGATTGATGAACTTAATAGTTTTCTATTGGATTTGCTCCAAAGTGTTAGGGATAGGGACCTGGGTGAGTTTCTTCTTGGGATGATTCTCAAGATGAACCCCCATTAGGAGAGCCAATGTCTAAACCCGCTTAAGCTCTTGTCGGGGGGATACATTTTCTGAAACTAGGGTTGACCAAGTTGGGCTAGAGCAACCAATTGAGGATGAACCGATTGATTCACCAGAGATCCCCAAGCCAGGGAGCAAGGAAATCTATGTCTCTTTGAACTAGCAAATGGCAATCGATTTTGAGACATATATAAATGAGGATCATCGATTCTTTGATTCTGAGGGTGAGGAATCTCTTAGTGAAGTCTCACTTGAGCTTAAGGAAGATTTTAGTGAGACAAACGAGCTCGAGGAGCATGACGAACTATTTGATAGCCCTATCATTGAAGATTATGATCATGTTGGGGCTAACTTGGATGATTCGAATCCTGATGATTCAATCAGTAGCCCTATTCCTCAACCACACCCTAAAGAATTGCATGATGATATTTTTGAGATCACCAAACCCAAGTCAATCCTGATTCAGCCACAATTGTTGGACTTGGGTACTTTAGATGGGGTGTACAACGATTTGGAGGTCCCAGAAACATTGATTTTAGAGGATAGGAAGTGGGAAATAAAAATCTGGGAAGCTACTTCTGAGGGAACTATGAGTTTGGATTTAAGGGTTCCTATTGACCTAAAACCACCTACTTTTTACCATGACCCTTATGATATATTTCACGTGCAACCCAAGATTGAAATAACTGATTATTTTTCTGAGCTGAATGTTAAGAGGACATCTGAACCTATTGAACCATCTTTACCATTTGTCCGACACTTTGGTCTTGGGTTGCACACCACAAAATTGCAGGCCCAGCCTCGAAAGTACAATAATATTAGGTTCTGGGTAATTTTCATCCAGAACCTTAGAACCACTTGACCTTGGGGCATGGGTCTACACCATAATCTGGTCCGCGTCTATGGACATCTTCTGCTAGTGGGTCTGAGGATTAATCTTTTGATTTTGATTCTGACCCGCACTTGTGAATTCTCAATTTCTTCCTTGTATGTATGTTATGCCTAGCTAAAGACAATAAATTTAGCGCATGTGTATACTCTCTTCTCTCTGCGAAGCTGACCAGATTTTCACGATACTCAGGTGATATTCTGTTTACTTCACCCTTTTCATGTCTTTATTTTTACAATAAAGACATTGCATCATTTAGGCATGGGGGGGTGGATACTTTATCCTAAAATCATTTTGTTAACTCCGTAGAATTTCTTTTAGTTTTCCTAAAAAAAGTTTTGAAAATTAAAAAAAAAAGGAAAAAAAAAGAATTAGGAGAAGAGAACTTAGGCTTTTGGAAGTTATTAACTTTAGGAAACGATACGATAGGACATGAACACTTAGACTTTTCAGGTCTTCGGGCTAAATTAGCCCGGGTGTCTACTCGAATGTAGACTTAGTCTCGAGTCCTCGCTATGTCAATCTTATTTTAATTCGGTAAATAATTTGGGATGATAAGTATGCGACTTATCAACTTGCCCTTTGATTTGAAGGGATTTTAAGTTTAAGCATCTACATACTATTCGCACTGACTCACTTTTCAGCAGTTTCTTCGGAAATTAGGTAGCTAATGAACTATCTAGGGTGGTATGGCTGGCAAGTTGTCGGTGGTAACAGCTTATCGGCCAGTTGTCCAGCACCCAGCCACAAGACCATTTTCATCGTACTGCCTTTAGGTAAATCTTAGATCAGGGAAGCCACCTACTTAGAAAAAATAAAGAAAAAAGAAGAAAATAAAAAAAAGGAGAAAATAAAAAAATAAACAAAATCGCACTTCACCGCACGAGTATGGCTGGTAAGTTATCGTTGGTAACAGCCCATTGGCTGGTTGTCTAGAGCCCAGCTCACAAAATTGCACAATAATTCCCAAAACACTTAGGGAAGAAGCGGGGAAGTAGAATAAATCGGGGAGATATACACTGGGTTCGCCCTTGTATTGAACCCATAAATAAAAGTAGAAAGAAAGCTACCGTTCGAAAAGATAAATCTCTAGGCAAGATCACCTAGGGTCATAGAAACCCGAAGTCCTTTTTAACAGCCACCTAGTGAGTCTTTCACTCTTTTCACTAAATGCTTAGCACTTTGAGTCCGTTTCGAGTCTTGGGCAGGTCAGGTAGTCGTAAAAAGTTATCTCAGAACTCTCAAACTTTAAAAGTACAAAAACAAATAGAAAAGAAGAAAAACAAAAAAAAAATGTATCTTTCCTTTACAAATAAGGAGAGGACTTGGGCGGTCTGCATTCTGGCAGACACCCGGGTACTGTTGAGTTTGCATTGTTTACGACCTTAGTTGAAATTTTCTATTGTTAATAAACGACTTAGGCCTAAGTGATCTAATTCTAATTTTGTTGTTATACATAACATGTAGTTTAATTTTGCTAGGGACTAGCAAAAGATAAGCATGGGGGTATGATGTAGACACATCTATTTAGGTTAAAATGCTATTCATGCATGTTCTTAGGCTTAGATTTGCATTTCATGTTATAAATATTGCATAGCATGCATCATTCTGCATTTAGAGTAATTGTATATATTTTAGGTTAATTAGATCCTTTTTATGGTCAGAAAGAAGAAGACTTATTTCATGGCTTCGGATGGACGATCGAGCCATACGGATCTGATCAGGACGACGATCGAAGGCTAACACCTCTGAAATCGTCTAGATCGAACTCCTGTAGCATCATATGAAGTTCGAGGAAGATCAACGGCCAGGAGGGCAATGCGACATCCTTATAGGCTTCGGATGAAAAATTCGATAGTACAGATGGATCTGAAGCAACAATCGCAGTCTAGCAACGTGGAAATCAACTCGATCCAAGCACCGTGGCACCCTCTGCAACAGAAAGAAGAATGGATGACCTAGATGGCGCCACGTGGCACCATCCAGGCCACCCAACATCGGCCAGCATCATCCGTGACCTTCATTCCCAGCCATTGGATCTTGATCCAACGACTGCGAAGCTCTCCCCAATCGTAAGTGTTAAAACATCCCCTCGACAAAGCAGACGTCTTGACGCATTGGTTGGGGTGTCTAACCTTCAAGGGAAGGGTGCGGGTTCGAATCCCCGCAGCCCCCCCAATTGGCCAATTGAGCGCATGCAGTGCAAGCGCAGCGCAGCGCGCGGAGGCATGCACACGCAAGCGCAGCGCAGTGTGCAAGGCAGCACAGCATGGCGCCAGCACGCAAGTGTGCGCGCGACAAGGAGCGCGCAATGTGCGCGCCAATGGAGCATGACCAACGAGCGGATCTTCGGCAACGCGAGCCTTTAGTGATGCTTGCAGCTGTCATTAATGGTCTACATGTACTAGCAAGAGGAATTGAAGAACAGATCTTCAGCGACAGCTACAGGGATCTGTAGCGACGTTTACGGACATCAGTAATGATCCAGATGCAAATTTATTCTTCCTCCCCCATTATAAAAGGACCTACCCACCACCATTCCAAATCATCTCTTCCTTTCTTCCTCTCACCACCTCCAAGGCTCTAGAGAGAGCTTTGTTCCAAGCTGGGGATGCTCCTCTAGAGTAGAAAAGAAAATATTTTTTGCTCCCCTAATCCCCATTCGTGGAGCATCCCATGGATATTCTCTCACCACTCTTCGAGAAGAAGATCCATGATTAGCCCATATTTGTGGGCTATTTAAATATATGAATGCCTAGAAATTAAGATATCTTTAACATTTGGATGGCATACATTAGGATGTAAATAAATTACTTCATATTTTTAGCTTAATTGCATAATTCATTCATTGCATTCATATTTAAATGCATTTAGAATTAACTTAGAATTGCATGCATTTGATTAGTTAACCAATTAGATGAATTACATGCATTGTTTTAATTTAACATAGAAGTTAAGGGTTTGTGCATAAATAATCATAATATTTTATTATTTTCTTATTCTCTTCTTCCACAAGTAATGACTGCACTTCCTCCTCGTTCACCCATTCACTTACAGCTGCCAGCATTCATTTGCCATGAAGAGGATCTGATCCTACCTCTTTGATTTCAAATTCACCACCTACAGCTATAAAGGGAGGAGGAGACGACCGTGCTGGGTAGGCCTTCACCCCCTTCCCTACTGTGTAGAGAACCCAAATTCTCCACGCTCCACCACCACCGGCCTTAACTATGGCAGCGAACTTCCACCACCGTGGGCGTGTGGCGTGACAGGCCACACCGCCGTCTGGAGCTCACTTACATTACTGTGAGCACCTCAGCGTGCACCACCCTCACCACCATCACTAGCAACCAAAACTAGCAACCACCCCCATCAACACCACCGCTACCTCCACGCACCACCTTCACCTTCATCTTCCCCTCCAGTTAAGACGTCTGGGAAGTTTCCCGGACGTCTAAAGCCCCTCCCCATCTCCACACGTCATCACTTTTCTCTTCATTTTCTTCTCCTTTATTCTCTCCTTCACTGTTCATCTTCTTCAACCCACTGAACCCAACAGCAGCCACCCCCATGCCAAGAGACCAGTAGCACCGCCCCTCGTCGTCGACCTGCCACCAGCATGTTGTGCCACCCGCACACGCTCCTGCCCCCCTCTCCCCTCGCCGTGCGTACCTCCAACAATAGCGTTGCCCTCTCCCCCACGTGCGCAATCAAGTGCGCCACCAACACCACACTCACCTCACCGCGACCGCACGCCTCCCACACACATGCACTAGCATGACCTTCTCGCACGCACAGCAACAGCACCATGCCCCCTCATCTCCGCACCTCCAGCAAAGAGCTCCCTCAGCTCCAACACCTCTACGCGAGTTGCCGAAACCCACCTCCACCACCGATCTGTTTGGCCATCGGGGATCACCATTCACCGTGCCAACGACTCCACCGCGAAGCCCTCAATCCACTCCACCTCCGCAGAGCTTCTCACACCCAGCCTTACTTTCCATTGTGCATAGGAGGTACTTGAATCTCTTCCCCTATTTGATTACAGGAACCCTTGCATTAATATTTACCATCATTTGCCATTGCCAAAAAAATATTTATTGTTATTTTATTATGGTGGTTATTGCATTGAACTTCCTCTTCTTTTATATAAATGCTATTTCAGCATGATCTCTTATTGTTTTCTTAATCTGAAAGCGAATTTGGGCTTAATTTCTTTGGCTGATAACTTGTGAACATCAGTTTCTTGATTTTTGCAATTTTAATAAGCCACTACCTCCTTGTGGAGATGACCTACCCCTTCATGAGTGGTTTATTCAATTTGTTTTGATTTGCATTGTTCACCACTCGATTTCTATACTACAATGATCTTGATTTATATTTTCGAAAACTAAAATAATGCGGTCAATCCACTATAAAATCTCATTCAAATCAATATCCGTTGGAAACAAATCTCTGCAAATTCCATCTCAACGACTACCAATGTTCATAAATCTATCTAAAAATCCATAAAATTCAAATTGAAATTCAAGACAGATCTAAAGATCTTAATTAATCCTTTGATAAACATCAAATCTAAAAATTGATGTCATTTAAAATCAAAACCCATGTTGCCCTGATTTAAACTTTTAATGTGATTTGATTTTTGAATAAATCATCTGATCTGCTTAAACACCATTAATTGGTGTTCAAGGTCATCTAGTGACTAACTCAGAATCATTTGTGTCCTCATTTGACCATGAATTGGAGATTTCGCTTGGAAGATGATACGTCAGAAAATTATGTTGTCGCAGTACAAATCACATGGTGGAAAAATATTGAACAAAAAAATATATAGCCATGAAAACTAACCATGAATAGTTAGGATGTCGTATCCACAGGGAGGAATAGATGCAATAACTTCATGAATGATTTCCCTTTGCATCTGCCTAATCAGGTACGGAATCTGTGCTCAAATCTAATGTGAAACGAGGTGAAAAGAAGAATACACACAATAATTTAAGAATGTGAGGGGTATGGGTGTAATTTTCCTTCCATAAAATAACTTGCAATGGCATGTAACATAATTATACTTCAAGACATTGGGCTTTCTCCTTTGGGTCATGTGAGTGCTTTGATGATATTTTATGCATGTATGTTAGAAATCAAATTCAACATATAAGAGTTAAGTGCATTAGTGAAATAGTGTAAACACTTGAGGGCATGCACATAATTTCACTCAAATAGTATAATCAATCAAATAAAGCAATAGTGTTGTTGCAATGGCATATTTTGTAAAGAGAAATGAACCCAACAACAGAGGACTTCTTCCTCTTAAGTTTACGTGAAGAGGAGGCAATGGTGGGCCGCAAGAAGCTCGGAGGAGGTCAGCGTGGTAGAGAGCTATGCGTTGGAGGTCACACCAAGGAGAACGGTGGTCGCTGGCGGTCGGATGGCGAGAAGGGAGCTGCCGATGGTGGGGTGGTCTGACCGTGTGCGTGGCTTGTTGGCGGCCTGTTGAAGGGTGTGGTTGCACTCGTGGGGTCGAGGCAAGCGTGTTGGCATTGATGGCACGAAGATTCAAGGCACGTGGAGGTGGATATGTGGAGGGTGTCGACGATGAACTTTGGGTTCCTCCTCTCTGTTGACAGAGAAGAAGGAGGGGAGGGCAGTAGCTCGAGCGTGCACGTGCACTGTACTGGCGCAAGGGCAAGGGTGCGCACGGCCATAGGTGCGCAAGGGGCTGCTGCACAAGGGGTTGCGCTGCTGTGCGCACGTGAGGGGGTGCGCTGCTACGAACGCCGGTGGTTGGGGCGCACGGTGAGGGGCATGTGCGGTGGGTGAAAGGGTGAAGGGTGGTGGTGCTGCTCACGTGTGATGGCGAGGGAGCATGCAAAGGGAGAAGAGGGCTTGTGGATGTCACGGTGGCGAGGAGGTGAGGGCCTCCTGTCGTGGTTGGCAAAGAGGAAGAACGTGGAGGCAGGTATGTCTTAAATAAAAGGGTGAGGGGGTGTGTGCTCCCTCTTGGTCGGCGAACGTAGTCGAGGATGAGGCAAAGCACTGTGGTGATGTTGGGGACGTAGTTGTGGTCATGAACGTGGTGTCGAGGGGCACACTGTCACCATGCTCGTCAAGAATGAGGTGGAGCATGGTGGTGGTTTGTCGTCATGGTCGAGGGTGAGACACGGTGAACGTCGAAGTAAAGTCATCGCAGTTGCGCAATGGTGGGAATGTTGAGGGTGAGATGCGATGGTGATTGTGTCTGTCGGTGGTCGAAGCGCGGTGGCAAAAGGTCGCAGTCGTGGATGTGGCCGACGATGGAGGCTCGCGGTGGTGGTGGCACACGATGGAGAGGTTGCCTGTGGGGTGGAGATGTGGAGAAGGGAGGCTTCCTCCCCATGGAGGGGAGATGTCCCCTTGCCGTCTTTTTCCTGTTGCATATATAGAGAGAGAATCAGAGAGTGAAAGAGAATCGTCATTCCATGTTTCCAAAAGAGAAGAGAGAGATTTGAGGGAGAGAGAGATTCGAGGGTGAGAGAGGAAAGAATAGGGAAGGTTCTTTATTTGTTTTCTTTTCCTTTCTTTCCTTTTCTCTTCGACGTGGCTTCCCAACTCTCCATATGGGATGGGGAAGGCTCTAATTTGGAGAGAGCCATCTCATTCCCAGAAGTGCCCCAAAATTGCATGCCAAAGAATTAAAGAGGCTCGTAATTTTCTCTCATATGACAAATTAAATCTCTGAAGGTGGCATTCTAAATTTAGGTATGATTTCATCTAGATTGCCCCTTCCATAATGACCTGAATTTACTTGATTACAATGTAAAAATTGATGCAATGCATGGAATGATAATTGTGCATCTTTATTAATTTTATCTATGCAATGCATGATTCATATTACATTTCCATTCCAACAATAATGTACTTAGGCACTAAATTAGTCCACTAAAGTGGATTTATTAGACAAATCAGTATAACTGATTCTCCTTGGTCAAACTGTCCAAAACAAGGCTTAAATTAAGTGCATGCTCATCCACAAATTAAAAACTAAATCTAACACCTTGGATTCATTGCATTACACCTAATTTAGTGATTAAAACCTCGAATCACTCGATTAAACTAGAATAAATCCGAATTGCCTCTAAATTGTGAGATTGGGTGTGAAACACAAATCTGAAAGAAATCAAGCAAATCGAGATAATCAAATCAGATCAAGGGGTCTTTGTGAGTTTATGGAATGAATAGGAGGCCCCCCAAATGAATTTTAGGTGTAAATTCAAATCTGGAAGCCAAGACTTTAGATCTAAATTTAACCTTGATGGATGGGTGGATGATGAATAAAAATGCGAGGGAAAATCAGAAATGAATTGCAAGGCTTAGGGAAAGCTGTATGAGCTGATGCAAGAGTACAACAAACTACTCTCTGTTTTAAATTGATCAGAGAGTTTGGAGTGGCTCTAAACTAATCTACTCCTAGCTAACATTAAAGCATTCATCAATCCAGGTAATTGATCTACTCCTAAGCTAATCTAAACTGCAGTAACTGATACTAGACTAATCTAGAAAGTAATTAAAATCCTAATCTAATCAGACAAATAGGACCTATGGATCCAAAGCCAGCAGCTGAGTAGGAAGAAAGGTGGGAGGTCTCCAGCGAGTGAAGAGCCCACAAGAGGAGCTCTAGGGTCGTCCTCAGGTGTACGTCATCCCTAGAGGAGAGGAAGAATTGAGATTGAAAAACCACGCCCCTGTCATAGGTGTGGTGAGTGAAGGGGTTAGGAGTTGCTGGAGAGGACGAAGGGATCACCTCAAGAAAGTAGGAGGGGAGGTTGATCTCCTCGTGCGCGTGAGCTGAGGAGCTGCTTAAGTAGCTAAGGGAGTGATTACAATCACCGTAGTGGTGAGATTAGTCTCCTAGGGCATGGGCGGTGGGATTTGGTTGAGAGGGGCACGCGAGCATCCAAATCAAATCTTAGACCTTAGGTCAGATCTGGGGAGGATGGTGAACCTATGTGTAAAGGCACACGAAGCTCCGATTTGGTTTGGCCGTAGGATGATGGATGCATGTGATGAATGGTCGAGATCGTGCCTGTTCTTATGTTGCTACAGTAGACACATGACGCTAAGATGTGTTGGCAAATTGCATGAAAGGTCCAGATGAATGAAGGGGTAGAAAGTTTACAAAGAAACCCAAAAGTGGAAAGAATTGTTGCAGCGCAGCCCCTATGGTCTTCAAAGAGGTCCCTGGCAGCTTGCAATGAAGTCCTTGGAGGTTTTAAATGAATGAAATGTGTTATGACCTGAGGACCTATATGTAAAACTCTAAATGCAAGGTCCTAGTGATGTCCAAATGCAACCAAGTTTTTATTGAAGCTTAATTAAACATTTAGGAAGTTAATTTCACTTCCAATTTGATCTTTTGAATTCAAATGTGTGTTCAATTTACAATTGGATCATCAATTTATATTCATGAATAGAATATCTCATTTTATAACCTAATTTTGCATGTTTAGCACAAATTTGATTTTTAGGTCATTTTTGTTATTTCCCACACTTAACCCTTTTCATGTGTTAATTATGTAGTGTTTAACCTAGTTTCTAGCCTAACTTGGGCATTTTAGCCATGATGAGCTACAACTCATCAGTAGCTTTAGATTTTCTGGCAACTTGGAAAGTAATTAGTCATTGTGAACAGCATAGCCACAACTATTTGTTTAGAATAAAATTGGTAAAAAAAATATTATCATACCCTCTGACCAGTTAATTTTATTTATGATCTCGTTGGGGTAAATGCCAATACCTAGTTAGTATTTATTGGTCTGTGCTATCTAACAAATCACATGGTTACTTGTCCTATTACTCAGCTAATTCTTGCTTGACGTGTTTTCTGTCCTTGTACGTATAAAATATGTATATATATACACTTTTAACAACGAATTTGACTCGTAACATGCCTTAACATGTCAATATATATATTGAAAGCATGCGAGGGATTGAGTTGGGGATATACGGTTCATTGGCCTGTTAACATATGATCTTAAATGATCAATTATTATTTCAATAACTATTCAAGGAATATGGTTGTCTTGATTTCTAATGTAGTTGGCAACTGATGTTGTCTGTACTATTAAAGTCTGGTAGAGACTAATTTTATGAACCATCTTATTTGAATTTGACTAGAATTGGGTTTATTACTTACTTGGATTAGAATGAAAGTAATTTGAATTAGCATGGAATTAATCGATTACTGTAATCTTATTATTAATTTAATAATGATTGAATGAATATTCCTATCTTGATCTTTGACACAGTTGATTGTACTTGTTATAAATTAGTATAGAAGGGTAAATAATATAGTTGTTCCTCCTGTATGTTCTAAGGAAAGGAAGATTTAGTATACTATTATGCATGCATCTTTAATTACATAGTTTATAAGGATAGGATAAATGTATTTTCACTACGTATATTGCGCGCTAATTCCTAATCTTGATGTATTCCTACCGTGTCAATTTTGATCGACTTGCATATGATAAATAAGGAAAATTATTATGTATTAGTTTGTTGTTACTAATTGCCATGTCATAGGCATTTTAAATAAACTTATACATTCAAGATATCGATGAGCTAATAATTTATATTCTGTTTATGGAGTGATGTTAAAACTGAACCATTAGATTCAGAATGTTGTAAAAGAAATCAAGGTGTAAATTTGATGAATCGAAAAGATATATGCATTACTTCTTTTGATGGCTTAAAGGAATAATATGATAACTCTCTTTATCAATCACATCAAAGGATGAATTGTGAATTTGATTTATACCTGAAATTGTCAATTGACGGTTATCCTGGTAATAAAGGAATACATGGCTATGATGGAATGGATAATTGAATTGAACAACTAAATGAGACTCCAATTAGCCTAGAATATGATATTTTCGTGATTCTTTCTAAGAAGTGGAGCATATGGTTGCTTAGAATATAGAGCTTACATCTTACTCGCCAACTATAAATGTTTTATTAATTTCTTTGGAAACCTGGCTTTTACCTTTAAAAGTGCTTAAAACGTGAAATTTTTCATCTCTTAATGCTCTATGTTTTTTTTTCAAAGTTTAGAATTCAATATTGTTTTCATCGCATGGATCTAAAATTTTAGGAGATTGTGTTTTGCACCTTGCAATTTCTACATTGAATTGAAGACATCTTCTTGTGTTATTAAGTAATACCTATTAATTTTGAATTATTCATGAATTGTATATCGTATGTAACTAATTTTGCCTTAACATCGGTTAGAAATTACCATTATGATCACTAACTTCGTCATTAGATCTATGGGCATACCGATTCAAAATTTTTGGTTATTGACACCATAGATTTTAAGGGATTACAAATTCTTCTTAGACTTGCTCCTTTACTTGTTAAAAATTGATAAAATTGGCATGGGTCGATAACAAATTCTCTGTTTAGTTCTCGGTTATTTTCATAAACACATAATTCACGTTATACAGAAATTCTTTTAATAGCTTACTGATTTCTTGCGAGGTTATCCATTAGCTGTTGCATGCCTGATATAGATTTAAAAGAGAATTATAGACAAATATTAATGGAGTCATTTTTGGTTTTGGGATTAGCATTACAAATTATAGCGATGTTAAATTGATTGATTTTTTTAAAAAAACCAAAATATTGGTAATCCTTTTTTAATTAATGAATGCTAATAAAGGTATTGAGATCTCGAATGGTGAGATTGATAACTTATGTCAACTCTCATATCATCATTTGACATCTGAATAACCTAAGTGTATTAATGAAAAATGGTTTCGTCTGACTCACTGTATTGTCACTATATATACCACTCATTAAGTATTCTTTTTGGTACTACAAGGAGGATAAATTACATGAAATTTATCTAAAATCACTTAAATTGTGTAGCCATTGTCCATGGTATTGTTAAGAGAGTTGTTGATTGTTATATAAATTTTTGCTCTGGAATTGAACGTAATTTAGATTGATGCAGTTTGTTTCACATTTCCTTTGTGAGGCTTTAACTCGGATTACTAGTAAGGCAAACCATGCATATGGTTAAGTTATGATAAACTATGCCTAAGATTATAAGCTAATTATGATTTCTTGAATCTAAGGTTGGTTGTAATATATCATAATGTGAATTGCCATGTTGGATGAAATAAGTAAATTCTCTGCTAAAATATATATATATATATTTAATTTCTAGTTGTATGCTGCTCTTATTGTCGCATTTTCTCCTCTAATGAAAGAAAAAGGTTTCTTAACTTGTATATAGCATAACAGATGATATAATGATAATTCTGGTATTCCCAATGTTTGACAAGTTTCATATTCATGAGTCTACATTTAGTTCTTTGTTTTGAATTCTGGATGATTGAAGGTTGTTTTTGTTTTGGTAATGAGATAAGTAGTGATTAAGTGAGGTAGGAAGGTTGACATATTGTAATTATGGGAATAGTAATTATGATTTAATCGCTTTGTATTTGATGTTGAACTTACTTTAACAAATTTAGTTCATAACTGACTATATTTAAGCAAATTGCACGAAAGTAGCAAATTTGTTTGTCAAGATTGGCAAAATTTAAGTTCTTGTTATCTGTTGACTCTGGTTTTTTTTTTTTCTTCTTATGCTTGCATACCTTACTTAATCCCCATCATTTTAGTGCATGGACCCTATAGTTACCTTATAACCAAAAGCATTCATAACAGTTTTCTATATTTTTATTTTAATTTATTATCAAGAAAATAGAGTTCTTGTCTAAGTTGAGGTACGGGAGAGGTATTCCGAGTGTTTACTGGTGAGTCCATAACACCCTAGTTTGTTCTCTTTAAGGTTGTTATTGTTGGTGCTAGAGCACCACAATCATTTGTTTTGATGATACACGTGTTATTTAATATTTGTATTTGAAGTCTTAGATTTCAGGATATTTGCAAATGGAGACGTGTTTAGACGGAGTTCAAGCTCGCATTCATGGCAGATTCGAAGAGCTTGATAAAGGAAAAGGAGCTTCGCGAGGAGCGAAAGCTTGAAGAAGGAAGGAGATGAAGAATAGGATAGATTTCCTTCATTGTATTTTGTACTTTGTTTTTGCTCTTTGTTTCTTAGATCTTATGTTAAAGAGACTCAAAGAACCCTTAAAGTAGTCCTAGGAACACTTGCACAACCCTAGGATACTTAGGTTTTCTGTAGAGAACTTAGAAAACCAAAATAGGATTCTGACAGCCTAATCAGACGTCTAATCTGGAAATCAGACATCTGATAGTGACTTTGAAGACGTCTGACTGTTGACTCAGACGTCCAATAACTTAGGTTGGACTTCGTAGGTTATGTCTGATGAAATCAGATGACTAGACCTTAGTCCAGACGTCTTCTAAGACGTCTGATGGTTGTGTCAGATGTCCAATTAGTGGAACATTGGCTAACAAAATAAACGTTGAGGAAAATAACCGTTAGGCTTTTATCAGACATCCATAAAGGATCCTAGACATCTGATATGTGACTGTTGAGCCTCGGCTGACCCAAAATCACCTTTGTTAGATTTTCTAGTCGTTAACCTATCTTGGGAATCCATTCACGTAGTACAATAGGTTTCCAGACATCCAAACCTAGTGCCAGACATCCTGTGCGTTATCTGATGGCCTTACACTAGAACCCTGTTTTAGATCTGAACTAAGTCAGGAAGGAAACCCACTTAGAATTAGATGTCTGACTTAGTTCTTAGACGTCTTGAACAAGTTTTCCAAACGTCTGATGACTCTGTCAGAATCATAATTGATTTTGATTACGGCCTGTTTTGCCTTGGGTTCAACCCTAACAGCTATGGAAGCTTTCTAAGGGCTTCCAAAGCCTTCCTAGGCCCTTTATAAATAGAGAAGGACCCTTGCCTTGCAAACACACACCAAGACACACCTAAGCAACACATTTTCACATCTCTTGTGTCAAAAGAAGAAGAAGATCATCTAGAAGTGCTGCTCTCCAAACCTTTGTCCACACTCTTGAGAGCTTCAACTTCACTGCACTCACGCTCTCCCTCCGTGATTATGAGAGCGACGAGGTGCCATCGCGTGGTTCACGCACCCGCATCGTTTCATCGACGCGCTTCCAACAAAGGGAAGTATCTTTACCTATAGTATCTAGGTTAATCCTTGTTAGCTCTATAAGTTGTTCTGTAATCTTTCTTTATTATTGGTTGGGTATTCGCGTTGTTAATTCCCGTCTCCTTCGCGAAACAAAATCCTTCTCGTGAAGAGAAGGGGTTTTGAGGTACACTACCTGTAACGAACGCGTGCCCCAGACGTCTTTTAAGACGTCTGGGAGGTGGCCCAGACGTCGGTACAGACGTCTGGGATCACATCCAGACGTCTGGAAAACAGTTATTTTCGCACGGGAGAGTCGTCTGCGCGCCTGTGCGCGCAGACCCGCGATTCCTCTCTCTCTCTCTTTTTCCCTCTCTCTCTCTGCGGCTGCAGGCGGCCTGCCACCCCCTCTCTCCTCCTCGCGCGGCCTTAAAAGGGCCACGCCTCCCCTCCCGTCTCCACAGTCTCCTCCTTCTTCTCCTTCCTGTGCGCGAGAGCGAGCGGACGCGAGGGCGGCAGCGACGGCCGCAGTAAGCGCGGAGGTGCGGCGTGCGAGGGCGGAGCTCTGCCGTGAGGGCAAGCTCGCCGAAGCGGCTTGGCCGGCCGGCGGAGGGCGCAGGGGGCGCGGAGCGACGCGGAGAGGGACCTGCTGCGATCTGAGTAGTAGACGCGCGAGGTGCGACGCAGGCGGCGTCGCGAGCGGAGGCCGAGCAGCGCCCTGATTCTGGAAAAATTTCCAGAATCAGACGTCTGGGTTGACAGCCAGATGGCGAGATAGACATCTTTAAGCCCTTACAGACGTCTGAAAGGTGAGTTTACCGCCTTCTCCTTCCTTCCTGTCGACTGACCGTACTGAGGGAGGGAGTTGGCTGTGCGCAGGCTCGCTGATTCGCCATCCTTTGCGAATCAGACGTCTGGAAGTTGTACCAGACGGCGGGAGTGACCTCCAGACGTCCGGGGTGACAATCGGACGTCTGGGAGCTAGGCCAGACGTCCCCGCAGACTTCTGGACGTCTGGGAAACCACGCTGAACAGGTAATTCTCTGATCCACTTTTTAAGACGTCTGGAAGAAGTTCCAGACGTCTGATTTTGTACAGTATCGCCTTGTTCGACCCGTTTAGGGCCCGTTCGGGCTCCGTTTTCCGCAATTCGAGTTGCGTTCTTTTCAGAATTAATTCCTCTACCCGTCTACAGTAGCTATACACTGTTTTGAGACACTCCTTGTGTTGATCTTTGTGATAGGACCTCGTTCAGTTGCAGTCTTGAGAGTCGCGGAGGCACGCGGGATTCCTGATCACGCCCCCATTACTCCCGTTGTACCTGGTAGAGTGGCTTTAAGTATTAATAAAATCTGTTAAAGTATGGAACCATAACTAGAAACTAGGGCATTGCATGAATCCTAGGGCCGGAAAATTAGATTGTATGATAGATCCTAGGATATGGCATGAATCCTAGGATGGAAAAACTAGTGGAATGTATATTACTGCAGTCTTGGAAAAATGGAAAGGAATATATAAAGCTGCCTGTAAATTGAATTAACAGCTGCCTGTTATGAATAAGGAACATGACTGAAGTCATGGTTTGTAAGAACGTGAAACTGGAAAGTGAAACATAAGATGTTCTGAGATTAAAGGATGGAACCCTACGGGGAATTAGGAGTGGAACTCCTGGAAAGAGAAAGGAATGGAACTGAGATGTTGTTCGTACTGTCTCTTGGGTACGCAGTACCAAGGGAAGTACCTGTACCTGTTTAGTGCAGAGTGGGGCCAGCCACCCCAGGGACCCGGGGTTAGGATTGGCCGCTCTGTACCGACTTGCTGGCCCTCGTGTACGTAGTACCGAGGAGAGCTACTAGTGTTAGGAGAGTACTAGCTACCCCACGGGCCCCGGGGTTCTGCTAGCCTCCTTCACCGACTTGTTAGGCCCACTAGGGCAAACCAGGGTAGTCAGGCGAGGGTGCGCGGACTGTGGAGGGGCAAGGCCCCGGTTTGATTACTGTGGAGGGGTTGGACCCCTGTTACTGAGAGGGCTCTGCCCTGGTTCCGTGCTGTGCTTTGGGCGCACCCGTTAACGGAAATGACTGACCGCGTGCCAGTGCGGGCTAGCTACCTGTGCGTTTATCGCGCGTGCCGTAGTCACCGTTACGTCTGTCAGTGACCTTGGGGTGGTTGACTGAGGGTAGGATCACCACGGGGGACTCTCCCGGCCAGGAGAGCACCACGTGCTACTTCTACTTTTTGGAAAAGACCACAATCAAGATCGTTCCCACGAGGACATTCGAGATCAAGTAAAGGATCTGAGAAATAAATGAAATAGTGAGAAAAATTGAAAGATGTGAATAAAGGAAGTAATAGAACTTAACAGCTACTGTACACTCTACTGTTGCCTTTAGTTAGTTTGCCACTCTACTCAGCGTTTTGCTGATGTGTTACACTCGTTACCTTTTTCAGGACCAGGTGTTGAGCAGCCAGGGTCTACGGCTGCAGAGGATGCTGGGCCGAGTAGGGTCCAGTAGAGTTACCACAGCCTTTTGTACCTCTTTTGTTTCTGTTCTAGTGAGTAGTTTTTGTTTCCGCTGTACCTTCTTTACCTGCAGTTCTTTTTATATGATAAATGTTATTTTACTGTTGTGGTGGTACCTACTGTAGTAGTTTCTTTCCTTACTGCTGTACTTTCTTACTGTTAGTTATATTCATGCTGAATGTGGTTTATTTTACTGTCTTTTGGTTACTTCCTCGTTGGACGACTAGGTCTTGGGATTAGTCGAGTCGGTCCGGTTCTCGTGTCTCGTAGGGACTCGGGAACCGGGTCGTTACAAGATGGTATCAGAGCAAGGTCGTCCCGAGAAGTGAATCAACTGACTGGAAAATAACCAATTCACATGTTTATAGCTAGAGTAGCCACCACAACATATCTCTTGACATGAGCACTTAGAAGTTTTGTTAGGTACCGTCTGTTTTGACGTTTCCGTTTTGTTTCGCGTCTCCTTGCAGGAGATGCCTCGTCGCGGGACTGGCGAGACTGGCCGCGGGCGCGGCCGAGGACGAGGTCGGCGAGGTGGACGTGCTGTCGTTGACGTCTCGGTGGACCAGCCACCACTCCCTGGCATCCAGGCCCAGGACCTCGCCAGACTGATTCGAGATATTGTACGAGAGGAGCTCCACCCACCGCCCCGAGCACCTCCTCCTGGGGTTGCAGAGGGGGAGTCCTCTGTGGGACCACGCGACGGACACGACGCTGGACACGAGGGAGGGGATGGGCCCCTGCCACCCCCACCTTCCTCCGACACTTCTGTACACGAGGCACCTTCGCCTGGAGGTGCACCAGCACCTCCCCTACAGCGCCACTTCGAGCTTTCGGACAGTTCCGGAAGCTGAAGCCCCCCTCCTTCAAGGGGGATGAGGATCCGACCGAGGCAGAGGACTGGCTTGAGCAGCTGGAGAAGATCTTCGACACCCTTCGCCCCCCGGTGGAGTGCCGCGTGGCCTTTGCCACGTACCAGCTGGAGAGTGCGGCACACCGGTGGTGGAGGGCGGTCCGGGGACAGGAGAGGGACGAGCCGACGTGGGACCAGTTCGTCACCCTCTTCTACGAGCAGTACTTTCCCCAGACATGGCAGGACCAGAGGAGGCGGGAGTTCCACACTCTCCGCCAGGGGACGATGACTGTGAGCGCGTACCGCACGCGTTTCTTGGAGCTGTCCCGCTTTGCAGCGACAGCGGTAGCCACTGAGGAGGAGCGCCTTTGGAGGTTCACCGAGGGGCTCCGGCCGACGATCCGGGGGTATGTCAAACCCCTGAAGCTGCCAACGTTTTCAAGGGTGGTAGAGGCAGCTATGACTTACGAGGAGACCAACCCGTCCGCGCGAGAGACCGACGGCGGGCGGAAGAGGCCCTTTCAGCCAGACTTCTCACAGGGCCGGCGAGAACGGAGACACGTGGCGTCCGCAGGAGAGCCGTCACGTTGTGCAGGGCCATCAGTGGCCTTTGGGGGCCCTCGACGGGGGCCAGTCGCCAGCACTGGACCCCCGCCTAGCCGGCAGCAGGGACTCACTGAGGGTGGGAGTTGGGTTCCCCTCTGCTACCAGTGTGGCCAGCTGGGCCACATCAGGAGGGACTGCCCATCTAGGGCAGGAGGTCAGCAGATACTTCCCGTGCAGAGCACTGGAGGGCGCGCAGGAGGCCGCGGTTCCCAGGCACGAGGAGGAGGACAGCAGTCGCGAGGAGGGTACCGGCCAGCACCTACCCGTCCGACGCAGAGTGTGGCTGCTTCGTCCGCACCTAGAGCTGAGGGGCGTATCAACGCCCTAACACACAGGGACGCCAGAGCATCGGGATCCGTGGTAGCAGGTATGGTTTCAGTTTCTGGCAGACTCGTTTACACGCTTTTCGATTCCGACGCTACGCACTCGTTTGTCGCAGCCAGTTTCGCAGTTAGTTTGGACCAGGATTATACACTGTTAGAGAATCCGTTGGTAATCAGAGGCCCGAGTGGTCAGCTATTTGTATCTGAGGAGGTATACACGAATTGCGAGGTCAGCGTTGGAGGACATAGCCTGCCAGCTGACCTGATTATGATCCAGATGGAGGACTTTGGAGTGATTCTGGGGATGGATTGGCTGTCCGCTTACCACGCCTTGGTAGATTGTTTTGAGAGGAAGATTGTCTTCTCCATTCCGGAGTTGCCTTCTTTCGAGTTTCACGGGCAGCCAGTGGACGGAGGTTTCAGGTGCATTTCGGCACTTCGGGCGGCGAGACTTTTGAGCCAAGGGTGTGAGGGCTTCCTAGCCTGTGTGGTGGCAGAGCCCAGCCCTGTGGCAGACTTCCAGAGCATCCCGGTGGTCAGAGAGTTCCCCGACGTGTTTCCAGACGAGTTACCAGGACTACCGCCCGAGCGTGAGATCGAGTTTGAGATCTCACTAGTACCAGGGACCAGCCCCATCTCCACCGCGCCATACAGGATGGCACCGCTTGAGCTGCAAGAGCTCAAGTCCCAGTTGTAGGACCTTTTGGAGAAAGGTTTCGTGAGGCCCAGTGCGTCTCCCTGGGGAGCCCCGGTACTGTTTGTGAAGAAGAAGGATGGGACCCTATGCCTTTGTGTGGACTACCGACAGCTGAATAGGGTCACCATCAAGAACAGATATCCGCTTCCGAGGATCGACGATTTGTTTGACCAGTTGCGGGGTGCCACGGTGTTTTCCAAGATAGACTTGAGGTCTGGATACCACCAGTTGAGGATCAGGGAGACCGACGTCTCCAAGACAGCTTTCCGCACCCGGTACGGACACTACGAGTTTTTGGTCATGCCGTTTGGGCTGACCAATGCCCCCGCTGCTTTCATGGACCTGATGAACCGGGTGTTTAGACCGTACTTGGACCAGTTTGTGGTGGTTTTCATAGATGATCTACTCATCTATTCTAGAGATCGGACGCAGCACGGACAGCACTTGCGGATGGTTCTGGACACTTTGAGACGACGCAGGCTGTACGCCAAATACAGCAAGTGCGAGTTCTGGTTGAGGGAGGTGACCTTCTTGGGTCATGTGATCTCTGGTGACGGCCTAGTGGTGGATCCCGCCAAGGTCGAGGCAGTGCTCAGGTGGGAGAGACCGCGTTCAGTCACTGAGATTCGCAGTTTCCTAGGACTGGCAGGTTACTACAGACGGTTCATCAGGGGATTTTCACAGATTGCACGTCCTATGACACAGTTGACCCGGAAGGACGTGCCTTTCACTTGGATAGACGCCTGTGAGGCGCGTTTTCTGGAGCTGAAGGAGAGGTTGACCTCGGCTCCCGTGCTCACCATCCCTGACAGTAGTGGCGGGTTCGTTGTGTACACGGACGCTTCCTTGCAGGGGTTAGGAGGTGTGCTCATGCAGAGGGGTCACGTGGTCGCTTACGCTTCGCGGCAACTGAAGCCCCATGAGCATACCTACCCTACCCACGACCTAGAGTTGGCAGCTGTTGTCTTCGCGCTGAAGACATGGAGGCACTACTTGTACGGTGAGACCTTCGAGATTTTTACAGATCACAAGAGCCTCAGATATCTTTTTGACCAGAAGGAGCTCAACATGAGACAGAGACGTTGGTTGGAGCTCCTGAAGGACTACGATTGCAGCATCTCCTACCACCCAGGAAAGGCCAATGTGGTGGCTGACGCCTTGAGCCGTAAGGCGCCCGCACGCTTGGCCAGCCTACAGTTACAGAGTTGGAGCCTTTTGGAGGAGGTGGGCAGTTGGCGACCTCTAGAGTTACGAGGGTATTGTGGGGCAGTGACGGTGACATGGCAGACCAGGCCAGAGCTGATAGACCGTATCATCACAGGACAAATGGCTGATCCGTACTTGCAGTCTTTGCGCGACAGAGTACTATCAGGGGACCCAGGGGACTTCTCTTTCACAGACCAAGTGTTACGCTTGAGGGGACGGTTGTGCGTTCCCAGAGATGAGGAGCTGTTGAGAGAGCTCCTGACTGAGGCACACGGTTCCAGATTCACCATACATCCCGGAAACATGAAAATGTACCATGACTTGAGACGCGAGTTTTGGTGGAGAGGGATGAAGCGGGATGTGGGTGAGTTCGTGCAGCAGTGCTTAGTGTGCCAGCAGGTGAAAGCCGAGCATCAGAGGCATGCAGGGCCGCTTCAGCCACTTCTAGTGCCAGAGTGGAAGTGGGAGAGCATCACCATGGACTTGGTGGTGGGCTTACCTGTTACCCAGTGGGGACATGACGCAGTCTGGGTAATAGTGGATAGACTGACGAAGACGGCGCGATTCTTGCCGATCCGAGTCACTTTGGGACCAGCACAGTTGGCAGAGAGGTATATCCATGATGTGGTGCGACTACACGGAGTTCTGCAGGAGATCGTATCCGACCGGGATACCCGCTTTACGTCCCAGTTTTGGGCTGAGTTTCAGCAGGCCTTGGGGACGAGGTTGAGGTTTAGCACGGCTTACCACCCCCAGACGGACGGACAGTCTGAGCGCACGATACTGACACTTGAGGACCTTTTGCGTGCCTGTGTACTGGACTGGAGGGGCTCTTGGGAGGAGCACCTGCCCCTAGCGGAGTTTGCATACAACAACAGTTATCACTCGAGCATCGGCATGGCTCCCTACGAGGCTCTGTACGGATGGAAATGCACGGCACCCTTGAGTTGGGTTGAGGTGGGGACCAAGTGGGAGGTTGGCCCCAGGTTGATCCGGCAGAGTCAGGAGGTAGTTGAGCAGATCCACAGACGACTCCGCACTGTCAGGAGCAGACAGAAGAGCTACGCGGATCGCAGACGCAGAGAGGTGCAGTTCGAGGTTGGGGACCACGTCTTCCTTCGTGTTTCGCCCATGAAGGGCTTACAGCGGTTTGGGGTGAGAGGGAAGCTCGCGCCGAGGTTCGTGGGGCCCTTTGAGGTCCTGGAGCGGGTTGGACCCGTTGCTTACAGACTCGCCCTTCCCCCGCAGCTTTCTGGTGTGCACAACGTGTTCCACGTGTCCAACCTCAGGAAGTACGTAGCCGATTCCAGTCACGTACTGAGTCACGAGAGCGTCGAGGTGAGCGACGTCCTGACCTACCCCGAGCGGCCAGTGCAGATCCTAGACCGAGCCATCCGCAGGTTGAGACGAAAGCAAGTACCCCTGGTAAAGGTTTTGTGGAGGAGCCAGCGGTACGAGGAGGCTACCTGGGAGCCTGAGGCGGCAATGCGGGAGCGGTACCCGGAGGTTTTCGCGGGTACGTCTTTTCGGACCGGCTTCGGTCCTCTTTGAGTTTGTTATGGTTATCTGGACATCTTTTTTCCGCACCCTAGTTGGCGCAAGTTTCAGGGACGAAACTTCCTTTGAGTTTGTTATATTGTAACGAACGCGTGTCCCAGACGTCTTCTAAGACGTCTGGGAGGTGGCCCAGACGTCGGTACAGACGTCTGGGATCACATCCAGACGTCTGGAAAATAGTTATTTTCGCACGGGAGAGTCGTCTGCGCGCCTGTGCGCGCAGACCCGCGATTCCACTCTCTCTCTCTCTTTTTCCCTCTCTCTCTCTGCGGCTGCAGGCGGCCTGCCACCCCCTCTCTCCTCCTCGCGCGGCCTTAAAAGGGCCATGCCTCCCCTCCTGTCTCCACAGTCTCCTCCTTCTTCTCCTTCCTGTGCGCGAGAGCGAGCGGACGCGAGGGCGGCAGCGACGGCCGCAGTGAGCGCGGAGGTGCGGCGTGCGAGGGCGGAGCTCTGCCGTGAGGGTGAGCTCGTTGGAGCGGCTTGGCCGGCCGGCGGAGGGCGCAGGGGGCGCGGAGCGACGCGGAGAGGGACCTGCTGCGGTCTGAGCAGCAGACGCGCGAGGTGCGACGCGGGTGGCGTCGCGAGCGGAGGCCGAGCAGTGCCCTGATTCTGGAAAAATTTCCAGAATCAGACGTCTGGGTTGACAGCCAGACGGCGAGATAGACGTCTTTAAGCCCTTACAGACGTCTGAAAGGTGAGTTTACCGCCTTCTCCTTCCTTCCTGTCGACTGACCGTACTGAGGGAGGGAGTTGGCTGTGCGCAAGCTCGCTGATTCGCCATCCTTTGCGAATCAGACGTCTGGAAGTTGTACCAGACGGCGGGAGTGACCTATAGACGTCCGGGGTGACAATCGGACGTCTGGGAGCTAGGCCAGACGTCCCCGCAGACTTCTGGACGTCTGGGAAACCACGCTGAACAGGTAATTCTCTGATCCACTTTTTAAGACGTCTGGAAGAAGTTCCAGACGTCTGATTTTGTACAGTATCGCCTTGTTCGACCCGTTTAGGGCCCGTTCAGGCTCCGTTTTCCGCAATTCGAGTTGCATTCTTTTCAGAATTAATTCCTCTACCCGTCTACAGTAGCTATACACTGTTTTGAGACACTCCTTGTGTTGATCTTTGTGATAGGACCTCGTTCAGTTGCAGTCTTAGAGTCGCGGAGGCACGCGGGATTCCTGATCACGCCCCCATTACTCCCGTTGTACCTGGTAGAGTGGCTTTAAGTATTAATAAAATCTGTTAAAGTATGGAACCATAACTAGAACCTAGGGCATTGCATGAATCCTAGGGCCGGAAAACTAGATTGTATGATAGATCCTAGGATATGGCATGAATCCTAGGATGGAAAAACTAGTGGAATGTATATTACTGCAGTCTTGGAAAAATGGAATGGAATATATAAAGCTGCCTGTAAATTGAATTAACAGCTGCCTGTTATGAATAAGGAACATGACTGAAGTCATGGTTTGTAAGAACGTGAAACTGGAAAGTGAAACATAAGATGTTCTGAGATTAAAGGATGGAACCCTACGGGGAATTAGGAGTGGAACTCCTGGAAAGAGAAAGGAATGGAACTGAGATGTTGTTCGTACTGTCTCTTGGGTACGCAGTACCAAGGGAAGTACCTGTACCTGTTTAGTGCAGAGTGGGGCCAGCCACCCCAGGGACCCGGGGTTAGGATTGGCCACTCTGTACCGACTTGCTGGCCCTCGTGTACGTAGTATCGAGGAGAGCTACTAGTGTTAGGAGAGTACTAGCTACCCCACGGGCCCCGGGGTTCTACTAGCCTCCTTCACCGACTTGTTAGGCCTACTAGGGCAAACCAGGGTAGTCAGGCGAGGGTGCGTGGACTGTGGAGGGGCAAGGCCCCGGTTTGATTACTGTGGAGGGGTTGGACCCCTGTTACTGAGAGGGCTCTGCCCTGGTTCCGTGTTGTGCTTTGGGCGCACCCGTTAACGGAAACGACTGACCGCGTGCTAGTGCGGGCTAGCTACCTGTGCGTTTATCGCGCGTGCCGTAGTCACCGTTACGTCTGTCAGTGACCTTGGGGTGGTTGACTGAGGGTAGGATCACCACGGGGGACTCTCCCGGCCAGGAGAGCACCACGTGCTACTTCTACTTTTGGAAAAGACTGCAATCAAGATCGTTCCCACGAGGACATTCGAGATCAAGTAAAGGATCTGAGAAATAAATGAAATAGTGAGAAAAATTGAAAGATGTGAATAAAGGAAGTAATAGAACTTAACAGCTACTGTACACTCTACTGTTGCCTTTAGTTAGTTTGCCACTCTACTCATCGTTTTGCTGACGTGTTACACTCGTTACCTTTTTCAGGACCAGGTGTTGAGCAGCCAGGGTCTACGGCTGCAGAGGACGCTGGGCCGAGTAGGGTCCAGTAGAGTTACCACAGCCTTTTGTACCTCTTTTGTTTCTGTTCTAGTGAGTAATTTTTGTTTCCGCTGTACCTTCTTTACCTGCAGTTCTTGTTATATGATAAATGTTGTTTTACTGTTGTGGTGGTACCTACTGTAGTAGTTTCTTTCCTTACTGCTGTACTTTCTTACTGTTAGTTATATTCATGCTGAATGTGGTTTATTTTACTGTCTTTTGATTACTTCCTCGTTGGACGACTAGGTCTTGGGATTAGTCGAGTCGGTCCGGTTCTCGTGTCTCGTAGGGACTCGGGAACCGGGTCGTTACACTACCCTCATTCAAAGTAGTGTGATTGTAAGAAGTTAAGTCACCCTCGTTGAAGTGACTTGCTTAGTGGATTTAATCGACTAGGTCGATCGGAAAATCCTAACTTGAAAGAGTTAGGTGGTGGTTTTCACCCGGTTTGGGTTTCTACCCAAAAATTCTTGTGCCTATTGTGTGATTGTACTATTTGTGAGATTGTTTACATAATTCTGCATTTTATATTACGTCACGCATATCTCACCCCCTCTCATAGGGTTTTATAATTGGTATCAGAGCAAGTTCTTGTTGTTTCGGCGTAACAACCTAGCAAGAAGATCATGGAGGGAAGCAGCTCTACGACGAGGATTCTGGAGGGGCAGTCTACCACTAGACCGCCATTCTTTGACGGGAGTAATTACCCGTACTGGAAGCCGCAGATGAAGACATGGCTTCAAACCAACAACTTCACGATTTGGGCCAGATGCGAGACACCGTTTGACATCCCGGAGAAACCCACGGGAGGCTACTCGCAACAACAAATCCGTGAGCTCTCTTAACGCAAAAACAATGAAGGCATTGTATTGCGTGTTGAGCCCGGAGGAATTCAATCGAATCTCACAGTGCGCCACCGCATACGAGATTTGGCACACACTTGAGGTAACTCACGAGGGTACCTTTAAGGTAAAGTCTTCTAAACTCAACTTACTTTCTGAAGAATTTGAATCCTTTTCTATGAAGACTAATGAAACTTTGAGTGAGATGAACGCTAGGTTCACTCTCATAGTAAATAATTTGAAAGCTTTAGGGAAGACTTTCATTAAGGGGGAGCTTCAAGGAAAGCTACTCCATTCCCTTGGACCGGAATGGGAACAGAAGGTCACCGCCATTGAGGAGGCGAACGAGGTGGAGGAGCTCAACATGGAGGATCTCCTAGGCAATCTAATGGCCTACGAGACAAAGCTGAAGCAAAAGAAGAAGGATACACCGAGCCGAAGCCGAAAAAAACTCTCGCCTTCAAAACCGCATCAGATAGCGAGGTAAGTTTCGATGACGAAGACTTTAAGTTTTTACTTAAAAAGTTTTCCAAGTTTTGTAGGGAATCAAAGAAAGAGAAGGAGCAAGGTAGCCCAAGACATTGCTACCACTGCAACGAAAAGGGGCATCTACGACCCGAGTGCCCTCTTCTCAAGAAAGAGAAGGAGAAGGAGAAGAAACACAAGAAGAAGGTGTTCCAAGCAACTTGGGATGACTTGAGCTCGGAGGAAGAAGAAGAAAATCCTGAGAAGAATGAAACCGCTTGCATAGGTTTCCTGGAAATCATAGAAAGCGACAGTGACAACAGTGACAATGAAGTAAATTCTGAACTCCAAGATGCCTTTGATGAACTCTATGAAATTAGTAAATAATTAAAGGTAGAAAACAAAAACATGAAAAAGAATCTTAGTTTCCTTAAATCTAAAAATGATAGATTAGAAATAAAACTTAAGGTCCTAGAAAGTAATTCTAGTCCTAAAGATGATGATTTATCATTAGAAAATCACAACCTAATCATTGAAATAGCAAATTGATTGAGGAAAACACTAATTTAAAATTAGAAGTTTCTAACTTAAAAACCAAGATGCATGCTATTGAAGATGAACTTGCATGTCTTAGGGAGAAATCAAATAATTTGATCAATAAAGTAAAAAAATTATCTAGCCCTAAGGTTGAGAAATGATCTTCTTTAAGGAGACCTGCTAACAGAATCGGATCCAAATTAATATGGATACCGAGGAAAGAACTAGAATCTTCTTTTGTAGGTCATAAAGATTACAACACAAAGGACTGGACCTACAAGCTCAAAAACGATCAACTCAAGTTGGGAGGACCAAGAAGTAGACTAAGGAGGAGGACATGAAGACCAACGAGACGACGAACAAATGCTCGAATCGCCACACGTTGACCACCCGATTGGAGACCGGTGCAAATACCCGAACCTCCAAGCTTCGGATGGGAACCCCATCCGATTTGGCATCCACCTCCATTTGGGCCATTCTACTGGCCATGGTAGGTGAGGTAACCCTTAACCCTATCTTTTTATCATTAGCATATAGATAAGAGGAGTTAAAATAAATGAGCTATTTGTCCATCCTTAAGGGGGAGGTCTTAAAAATGACATAGCTATATTTCCTTTAGAAAGGGGGAGATAATCATAACTATCCTGCTTTTATGTAAAAGATGAAAATTAGAAGAGCATGTTTTAAGGGGGAGTTATAGGAAAATTAAAATTTGTAACACCTTTTTGATAATATCAAAATGGGAGAGAGTTTTATGTATTATTTATGGTTTTGTCATCATAAAAAAGGGGGAGATTGTTGGTGCTAGAGCACCACGATCATTTATTTTGATGATAACAAAACACGTGTTATTTAACATTTGCATTTGAAGTCTTAGATTTTAGGATATTTGCAAATGGAGACATGTTTAGACAGAGTTCAAGCTCGCATCTACGGCGGATTGGAAGAGCTTGACAGAGGAAAAGGAGCTTCGCGAGGAGCGAAAGCTTGAAGAAGGAAGAAGATGAAAAATATGATAGATTTCCTTCATTGTATTTTGTACTTTGTTTTTGCTCTTTGTTTCTTAGATCTTATGTTAAAGAGCCTCAAAGAACCCTTAAAGTAGTCCTAAGAACACTTGCACAACTCTAGGATAATAGTAATTATGATTTAATCACTTTGTATTTGATGTTGAACTTACTTTAACAAATTTAGTTCATAACTGACTATATTTAAGCGAATTGCACGAAAGTAGCAAATTTGTTTGTCAAGATTGGCAAAATTTAAGTTCTTGTTGTCTGTCGACTCTGGTTGTTTTTTTTTTCTTCTTATGCTTGCATACCTTACTCAACCCCCATCATTTTACTCCATGGACCCTGTAGTTACCTTATAACCAAAAGCATTCATAACAATTTTCTATATTTTTATTTTAATTTATTATCAAGAAAATAAAGTTCTTGTCTAAGTTGAGGTGCGGGAGAGGTATTCCGAGTGTTTACTGGTGAGTCCATAACACCCTAGTTATTCTCTTTAAGCTTGTTATTGTTGGTGCTAGAGCACCACAATCATTTATTTTGATGATACACGCGTTATTTAATATTTGCATTTGAAGACTTAGATTTCAAGATATTTGCAAATGGAGACGTATTTAGACGGAGTTCAAGCTTGCATCCATGGCAGATTCGAAGAGCTTGATAAAGGAAAAGGAGCTTCACAAGGAGTGAAAGTTTGAAGAAGGAAGGAGATGAAGAATAGGATAGATTTCCTTCATTGTATTTTGTACTTTGTTTTTGCTCTTTGTTTCTTAGATCTTATGTTAAAGAGACTCAAAGAACCCTTAAAGTAGTTCTAGGAACACTTGCACAACCCTAGGATACTTAGGTTTTCTGTAGAGAACTTAGAAAATCAAAATAGGGTTCTGACAGCCTAATCAGACGTCTAATCTAGAAATCAAACATCTAATAGTGACTTTTAAGACATCTGACTGTTGACTCAGACGTCCAATGACTTAGGCTGGACTTCGTAGGTTATGTCTGATGAAATCAGATGACCAGACCTTAATCCAGACGTCTTAGAAGACATCTGATGGTTGTGTCAGACGTCCAATTAGTGGAACGTTGGCTAACAAAATAAACGTTGAGGAAAATAACCGTTAGGCTTTTATCAGACATCCGTAGAGGACCCCAGACGTCTGATATGTGACCGTTGAGCCTCGGCTGACCCAAAATCACCTTTGTTAGATTTCCTAGCCGTTAACCTATCTTGGGAATCCATTCACGTAGTACAATAGGTTTCCAGACATCCAGACCTAATGCCAGACGTCCTGTACATCGTCTGATGGCCTTACACTAGAACCTTGTTTTAGGTCTGAACCAAGTCAGGAAGGAAACCCGCCTAGAATCAGACATCTGACTTAGTTCTCAGACGTCTTAAACAAGTTTTCCAGATGTCTGATGCTTGGACCAGACGTCTGATGACCCTCTCAGAATCAATTGATTCTGATTACGACCTATTTTGCCTTGGGTTCAATCCCAACGGCTATGGAAGCTTTCTAAGGGCTTCCAAAGCCTTCCAGGCCCTCTATAAATAGAGAAGGACCCTTGCCTTGCAAACACACACCAAGACACACCCAAGCAACACATTTCCACATCTCTTGTGTCAAAAGAAGAAGACGATCATCTAGAAGTGCTGCTTTCCAAACCTTTGTCCACACTCTTGAGAGCTTCAGCTTGGCTGCACTCACGCTCTCCCTCCGCGATTACGAGAGCAACGAGGTGTCATCGTGTGGTTCACGCACCTGCATCGTTTCATCGACGCGCTTCCAACAAAGGAAAGTATCCTTACCTATAGTAGCTAGGTTAATCTTTGTTGGCTGTATAGGTTATTTTGTAATCTTTCTTTGTTATTGGTTGGGTATTCGCGTTGCGAATTCCCCTCTCCTTCGCGAGACAAAATTCTTCTCGTGAAGAGAAGGGGTGTAACAACCCGATTCCCGAGTCCCTACGAGACACGAGAACCGGACCGACTCGACTAATCCCAAGACCTAGTCGTCCAACGAGGAAGTAACCAAAAGAGAAGTAAAATAAATCACATTCAGCATGAATATAACTAACAGTAAGAAAGTACAGCAGTAAGGAAAGAAACCACTACAGTATATACCATCACAACAGTAGAACAACATTCAAAACATAATATGAAACTACAGGTAAAGAAAAGTACAACGGTAACAAGAACTACTCACTACAGTGGAACCAAAAAGAGGTACAAGAGAACAGTGGTAACTCTACTGGACCCTACTCGGCCCAACGTCCTCTGTAGCTGCTGACCCTGGCTGCTCAACACCTGATCCTGAAAGGTAACGAGTGTAACACGTCAGCAAAACGCTGAGTAGAGTGGCAACTAAAACAAAAGAAACAGTAGAGTGTACAGTAGCTGTTATGTTCTGTTACTTTCTTTAATTACGTCTTTCTATTGTCTCAAAATTTATCGATTTCTCAGATCCTTCACTTGATCTCGAATGTTCCTCGTGGGAACGATCTTGATTGCAGTCTTTTCCGAACAGTAGAAGTAGCACGTGGTGCTCTCCTGGCCGGGAGAGTCCTCCGTGGTGATCCTACTCTCAGTCAACCACCCCAAGGTCACGGACAAGTGTAACAGTGACTACGGCACGCGCGATAAACGCACAGGTAGCTAACCCGCACTGGCACGCGGTCAGTCGTTTCCGTTAACGGGTGTGCCCAAAACACAGCACGGAACCAGTACAGTGCAGAGCCCTCTCAGTAACAGGGGTCCAACCCCTCCACAGTAACCAAACAGGGGCCTTGCCCCTCCACAGTCCGTGCACCCTCGCCTGACTACCCTGGTTTGCCCAGTGGGCCTAACAAGTCGGTGTAGGAGGCTAGCAGAACCCCGGGGCCCATGGGGTAGCTAGTACCTCCCTACACTAGTAGCTCTCCTCGGTACTACGTACACGAGAGCCAGCAAGTCGGTACAAAGTGGCCAGTCCTAACCCCGGGTCCCTGGGGCGGCTGGCTCCGCTCTGCACTAAACAGGTACAGGTAATTCCCTTGGTACTACGTACCCAAGAGACAGCACTCTACCACGTCTTTCTTTCTCAGTTCCATTCATTTCTCTTTCCAGGAGTTCCACTCCTAATTCCCCGTAGGGTTCCAGTTCTCTTAACTCAGCACATTCAGGTTTCACCTTCCCAGTTCCACATTCATACATCCCATATTCCCAGACATGCTCATTTATTCATAACAGGCAGTTGTTAAACCAATTTACAGGTAGCTATTATTTCCTTTCCACATTTTTCAAGACTGCAGTTATTCATATATTCCACTAGTTCTTCCCATCCTAGGATTCATGCCATACCTTAGGATCTATCATACAATCTAGTTTTCCAGCCCTGGGATTCATGCAACACCCTAGGATCTACCATTCATTCTAGTTTCTCATTCCTAGGATTCATGCAATGTCCTAGGTTCTATTTATGGTTCATAATTAACAAATTATACTAATAAACTTAAAAGCCACTCTACCGGTTACAACAGGAGTACTGGGGGTGTGGTCGGGAATCCCGCGTGCCTCCGAAACCCTCGAGACTGCAACGGAACGGGGTCCTATTACAAGGATCAAACACAAAGAGTTTCTCAAAATAGTATACAACTACTGTAGATGGGTAGAGGATGTAATTCCAAAAAGCACGCAACTCGAAACGCGGAAAACGGACTCCGAATGGGCCCTAAACGGGTCAAAAACGACGAAACAGTGCAAAATCAGACATCTTAAAAAGTGGATCAGAGATTACCTTTGCTCTGTGTGGTCACTCAGACGTCCAGAAGCCTGCGGGGGCATCTGGCCTAGTTCCCAGACGTCCGATGGTCACCCCGGACGTCTGGATGTCGCTCCCGTCGTCTGGTGCTACAGCCAGACGTCTGATTCGCGTTGGATGGTGAATCACCGAACCTACGTGTACCCATCTCTCTCTCTCTCAGTATGGTCAGTCGAAGAAAACGAAGAAGACGGAAATAACTCACCTTTCAGACGACTGAACAGTCTTCCAGACGTCGTTCCCGTCGTCTGGCTAGAAGCCCAGACGTCTGATTCTGGAAAAGTTTCCAGAACCAGGGCGCGACTCGCCCTCCGCTCGCGACGCCCGGCCGTGCAACGTCTCATCCGCCTGCTGCTCAAACTGTAGCAGTCCCCCCCCTGCGTTGCTCCGCGCCCACTGCGCCCCCCGCCGGCCGGCCATAGCAGCCCTGGCGAGCTCGCCCTCACAACCGAGCACCTCTTCCATGCGCAGCACCTCCTCCCACGCTCACCGCGGCTGTCGCTGCCGCCACTCACTCGCGCTCGCTCTCGCGCACTGGCTGGAAGGAGAAGAGGAAGGGGGCAGAGGTGACGGGAGTGAGGGAGAGGGCGTGGCCTTTTAAGGCCGCGCGAGGAGGAGAGAGAGAGCGGACAGGGTGGGTCTGCGGCTGCAGGAGAGAGGGAAAAAGAGAGGGAGAGAGAGCGTACGCAGGTCTGCGCGCTCAGGCGTGCAGAAGAAACACGCGTGCCAAAAATAACCGATTCCCAGACGTCTAGAAGTGGATGTCTGGGCCACTTCCCAGACGTCTTAAAAGATGTCTAAAGCGCGCGTTCGTAACAAGGGGTTTTGAGGTACACTACCCTCGTTCAAAGTAGTGTGGTTGTAAGAGGTTAAGTCACCCTTGTTGAAGTGACTTGCTTGGTGGATTTGATCAACTAGGTCGATCAGAAAATCCTAACTCGAAAGAGTTAGGTGGTGGTTTTCACCTAAAAATTCTTGTGCCTATTGGGTGATTGTGCTATTTGTGAGATTGCTTACATAATTCTGCATTTTATATTACGTCACACATATCTCACCCCCTCTCGTAGGGATTTACAGTTATTGCCTTTTAAGGTTGTTATGGACTACTTGCTTACAAGTCTCACATCGTACTTACACGTGCGCTCAAGTTTCCGGGATGAAACTTCCTTTATGGTTGTTATATCTGTAAGTTCTTAAATTTCATGTTTTGAGTCAATTTAGGGTGGTCCAGGTCAACTTGAACCTGGAAACTCGATTGTGGTTCGATGCTGGTGTCAGTACTTCCTTAAATTGCCAAAAAATGCGTATTTTGAGTCAAACCCAGATCAAAATTTATCAAAAGGGTTCCATGTATGGTACCACTAGATTCCTCCCATCGCAAGCTTATCGACGACATTTGTTTTGCACGAATCCAAGGTGTATAGCTCAAGTTTTGACCAAAACAAGTCAAAAAGGACTTAAATGTGAGGTGGACCCAACCCTAGGGGTATTTTAGGTATTTCACCCCACTAAACCTAAACCTAATCGAATTTAGGCCTATAAAAAAACCCCTTTGGGTCTTTGAGTCGTCATTAGTCAATTGGGCCTCCAACCTTAAGAGACAAAAGAGAGAAAGTAATTAAGATTTTATTAGAAATCTTAATTCAAAATTCTAGGGACCTATTCGTAATTCTGAGAAATGCAGGCTTCCCACAGCAATTTTCATGAATCAAACGACATCGACGAGTGTGTGTCATGCGATCTGGCGGCAGGGTGCAAATTCGCATCACGTGTCACGCGACGGAGGGCCCTGCAAGAGCACAAATTCTAGCGGGAACACACAAAGACGGGTGCGGGCGCTAGATTGCTGACACGTGGCGGATTGAGCAGGTGCTTGCGGGCGATCCGCGGATGAGCGTGGGCATGCATTAGGGCGCAACACTCATCGCATGTGCGTCAAGCGCATGGACCAGGCGCGTCAAGGGCTCACGCTAGTTCGGTTTGGTTCAACACCCCTCGCGTTGTTTCGAGTGGTTCGAGGCTTTCCCAACCTCGGATTTCAAGGCATGTTGGTCCCTCTCTTATCAATAAGGTGCTATTGGAATCTTATTGACGCGTACTACACGTTGGTATAGTTTATTTTCGATTTTGAGTATTTTTTCTCTAGTAAAAAAATTAGAAACGTGATTAGGTGCCTCTGACCATGTTGGTCCATTTGTACCAGGTCTTGACCAGTGCGTGCACGGATTTCGAGGCATGTGTGGAGACTGTTCCCAGGCCCTATGCACATGGTTCGGAGTCACTGTGACTCTCCGATGACGTTAGGTAGAGTAGTCCCTCTCTTTTTCCGTATAATTCGTCTACCTTGTGACTTTCTTCGCATATTGTACTGTTTAGTGTGAGTTCTTACCTTTTGCTGAGATCAGAACCTGTCTTCATGTTTCTTGCTATCTTGGGTACTTAAATGTTAAACATGGATGCTGTAAATCAAGTGGTGACTTAGATTGTGAATAGTTAATTTGATATAATTAACTATTAAGTTAATTACAACGATTCTCATGATTCAACAGATTATAAAGTATTAAGCTTATTAGATATGGCCTTATCATAACATGTGTAAAACAAACTTTGTTTTTTATAAAATTGACATCATGGTGACTATTAATTAGTAATTTATCACTATTTGAAGTGGAAACTACTTGTAAATGGATAAGTAGAGGATAATGTGAATATTTGGAAATCTTGGAATTTAAAAGTGTAATTGTTGATTAGTTGATTGGATACTAATAAATGATATAGTTATCTGAAAATGCTCAATACGACAAATTTGCCGGTAATTAAAAGAATTAAATAACTGATTTTAGCCTTGCTACTTGTTGGATTTTAGCTGTAGCTTTAGTCTTTCAGACCTGTTTTAGGGGTTAGTTTAGGGAGTAGTTAAACTAAATTATAAGACCTCTTTTAGACCTCCCTACAACTCTTTTGTTAGGCTTAGCGGCCAACTGGGATAGCGAGATGTGTGGCTCGAAGTTTGATTGTTTCTTAGCTAGAGGGTGGGTCATTAGTTGTCTTTGGTTCAGCGTATGTAGTGCTTGTACATGTTCATGCTACACGACATAGCCGCCACCCCTTTTCACAATGACTCCAGGGTGATGAAGTGTGGCAACTCAATGGGTATAAGTGTTCTTCCCAACCAGGAGAATGACTTATACCAATCTTGCGCTGTAGGAAGTTACACGATATCGTCTCATGCCCTGAGATATCGATTGACAAATTGTGAACCATAATAAATGGGCTTCCAATATACGAAACGGAATCGGATAACGAGATGTCTAATAAATGGATTAATTAAAGTTATGGTAACCATTTTCCCATGTGATCGGTTACTGTTGTACTTTGTTGTTGTTGTTTCTACTCTACTCAGATTTTATTGATGTGTTTTTGAGTTACGTACTCAAGTATACTTAGTAGTTCACAAGGTGATTTCCGTCGTACATCTCCTTGGGCTTATATACTTATGTTCTACGGTAAATATTCTAATTAGTATTCAATTTATGTTCCTTTAATTTATGCAATATGAATTATTTGTTGGCTATGTTTATATTTTATGTTCATGTGTTGAGTGATTGCGATCTTGTAGGCGAGTTGTGTTGGTTATTAGCACACAGTGACCAAAGTTTCGTCGCTTAGTGGGACTCAGGTCGTCACAGTTAGGTTAAGGGGTTCGGTGATGTTTGGTTATGAGGTGTGTGTTGGTCCTAAGGTTTGTGGTTATAACTACGACGAAGGTTAGGGTAATGGATATAAATACTCTGTAGTGGAAGGTAATCTAAGTGTGCTCTGTAGAGGCGCTCTCTATTGAATCTACTTGGTGTGCGCAATGGTATGGAGATGGGACAACCATATGATGGCGGTGTGTTTGGTAATGAGTGTAGTAGGATGGCTTGCTAATGTGTAGTGCACATGTGAGTGGGCGTGTGAGAGCAAGTGTGTGTGTGTGTAGCAAATTAAAAAGTAAGCAAAGTAAAAGTAGAAAACAAGTATTAAAATGCTTGAATGTAAAATCTACTCTACTGGCAAAGGAATTAAAAAGTAAGGAATGTAAAGAACAACTAACTAAAATTCAAGTAAAGGAAAGCAAGTAAAGAAAAGTAACTATGTTAAACAACAAAAATAAAATGAGAATGGGGAAGAAGATAGGTGTCTCTCCAATATAGGCACTAGGCCAATTGGAATCGGAAGAGGATCCTTGGCTTAAATCCTACCTCTTCTTCACCTAGAAAATCCAAAGACCAAGGGAGCACTACTTAGCTGTTGGCCATGGATGGGAGCTAGCATAGAGCTCATGAGGAAGGAAGGAGTGGTGTGCATGGAGAGGAGACGGTGGGAGCGGGGGGGGGCACATCCATATGGCGTGGGTGGTCTTCTATAGAGGGTGTTGTTGGGTGTCGTGTTCCTATGGTGTAGGTTTAGGTGGGTTACTTTAGGGCACAACATAAGAATGGAAGGTTCTATTCTAAGGTGCAAAATAGGATGAGGGTGTAGTCAAGGCTTGGTCATGGGTGTGGATAGTTTCAAGTTGGCATGGAATAAAGTGGGGACTAGGTGTAGGTTTAGGTGGGTCTAAGTAGTGGCTTAGGGTTAAGTAAGCTAGGGTTAGGTTGGAGGTAATTAGTTGCGTGTTTGAACTTTGAAAGTGGTGTGGGCTTGTGTGTTGTAGTGGGCCTAGAGAGAAACAAATAAATATTATCACGTACTAACTACTAGTAGGTCCACATAAGTGTAAATAAAATATGAAAACTGTGTATTAACTACAGTAAAATTGTGCACAAGTATTATGCATGTGTAAAGTTATATATGAAATTATAAATGTGTGCACATGTGTGTGTGAGTGAGGTGTATGGGTGTTTCTATGTGTTGGGTTAATTTGGATGTGAGTGGGTTTGCATGGGTTTGTCCTGAATCTGCATGCGCCTATCTCCTGCTCCCTTGCTGGCTTTTTTTCTTATCTTTAGATGCATCCATTATTCTAATTTTGCTCCTAGTTTATAGCTCTTCAAACATAAAATGACAATATTACTAGTTGGACCATAAAATGATAGAATTAGGCTAAGAATGTACACATGCAAGTATACATGTAATGCATGTAATGAATGCCCTATTTACAGGATGTAAGCTACGTTGTTAGCTTAATTAAGTCAAATTAAGACTCATGATTGCTATGCAATCACTTCTCCTTTGGTCAAATTACTTCTATCTTGCATTAGATTTGCTTCCTTTTAGGTGCATATTAATGGTAATCCTATTAACGTCATCTTTCTCTCTCATGGTGTGAGATAGGAGTGTCCTCTATCCCCTTACCTTTTCATTCTTTGTTCAAAATATTTATCTAGATGCTTCAATCTTGCTCTCTATGATAATTTTATTTGGGACATTGGATAAACGAAAATGTTATTCCCATTACTCACTTGATATTTGCTGATGACACCATTCTCTTGGCTAAGGCTTCATTGGTGGAGGCTAAGGAGCTTTAGAGGATTCTCCAATTGTATGAAAGGTGTTCAAGGCAAAGGGTCAATTATGAAAAATCAAGGATTTTTTCTAGCAAGGGAGTGGGGATGGACATTCAAGAAGAGCTCAAGGGGGAACTTGGTGTGGGGGACATGATGGTTTGGGAGGAGCTTTACTTGGGTAGCCCAATTCTTGATACTCCAAATCAACCAAAATTGAAGGAGTTGGTGCTTACTAAATGTTCCAAGAAGCTAGTAGATTGGAAAGGTAGGGCTTTGCTACAAGCAGGTAGGGGCATTCTACTTCAATCCTCACTTTGCTCCATTCCAAATTACACCATGTCTACTAACCTCTTTTCTAAAAAGCTTTATCAATAGTTGGATAAATTAGAAAGAGATTTTTGGTGGGGATATTTTGATGATAAGAAGCATATATATATAAGGGCATGGAGTTCTTTATGTCTTTTGAAGCACATGGGCAATTTAGGTATTAGGAATATTAGACTAACTAATTTAGAATTCCTAATGAAGAAGGGTTAGAAGTTGTGTATGGAGAAGGATGGATTATGCCAGAGTCTATTACACACTGAATATTTTCCTAATAGCTCATTTTGAGAATATACGCCTAAGTCTACTAACTCAAGTTTTATGAAAGATTTGGGAGAGATTAAAGATTAGTTGTATAGAGAAGTGAAGCGGTTGGTGAGGAATGGAGAGGGGATACATATCTTGAGGGATTAGTGCATAAGGGAAGGGGAAGGGGTTGTGATGCTAGTGGACAATAAGGGATTGGAGTTAACTTAGGTGACAAACTCGAAGAAGAAAGAAGATAGAAGGTGGAATGATGAGGTTGTTGAGGTCATTTGCTAGCTTAAATTGGTAGATACCATTTGTAGAATGCTAATTCGTGAAGGACCTAAAATGCTTGTATGGAAGCCTCATGAAAAAGGAAAATTTTCTATTAAGTTGACCTATCAGACTCTTTTAAAGGAACATGGTTTACAAGTTGTAAGGGAGAGGGAGTTGCAGTTCTTCAGGAAACATTTGGCCATCAAATTGCTTGCACCAAGGACCAAAGTGTTCCTCTAGAAGGTAATAGTGAAAGGTCTACCAATCAAATTTGTGGTTGCCAGAAGATTAGGAAGCTTTGATCATTGCTACCCTTTTTGTAAAATAGAGTTGGAGGATTGGTGTCATTTAGTTTGGGGTTGTACATTCATGAGGGTGGTTTGGTTTTACTTGTCAGTGCAAGTGGCGGATCCAAGTGATTTTTGGTTGGAGTTTGGTTGGCAGATGAATGAAGTTTTTATGGCAACAAGGTACCCCAAGCACTTCGCTTTTTATTTAATGCACTTGCTACGGCTCCATAGGTGTAAGGTGGTGATGGTGGGGGATTCACTGAACTTGTGGGAGGTAATTGAAGTAGCATGGAAGATAGCCATCTTCTACAATATGGAAGACAACATTAGTGTTGGGTCCTAGATGCAAGGTAACATGGAGCTGCAGTGCAAAACAGAGGGTCGAAGGAGAATATCCATTGATGTAACTGTAAGACCTTCTTACTCACTGAAAGCTACTGTAACGACCCGGTTCCCGAGTCCCTACGAGACACGAGAACCGGACTGACTCAACTAATCCCAAGACCTAGTCGTCCAACGAGGAAGTAACCAAAAGAGCAGTAAAATAAACCACATTCAGCATGAATATAACTAACAGTAAGAAAGTACAGCAGTAAAGAAAGAAACTACCACAGTATGTACCACCACAACAGTAGAACAACATTCATAATATAATTTGAACTGCAGGTAAAAAAAGTACAGCGGAAACAAGAACTACTCACTACAACGTAACAAAAAGAGGTACAAGAGACAGTGGTAACTCTACTGGACCCTACTCGGCCTAGTGTCCTCTGCAGCTGCTGACCCTGGCTGCTCAACACCTGGTCCTGAAAAAGGTAACGAGTGTAACACATCAGCAAAATGCTGAGTAGAGTGGCAACTAAAACTAAAAGCAACAGTAGAGTGTACAGTAGCTGTTATGTTCGATTACTTTCTTTATTCACATCTTTCAAATGTCTCACTATTTCATTTATTCCTCAGATCTTTTTCTTGATCTCGAATGTTCCTCGTGGGAACGATCTTGATTGCAGTCTTTTCCAAAAAGTAGAAGTAGCACGTGGTGCTCTCCTGGCCGGGAGAGTCCCCCGTGGTGATCCTACCCTCAGTCAACCACCCCAAGGTCACTGACAGACGTAACGGTGACTACGGCACACGCGATAAACGCACAGGTAGCTAACCCGTACTGGCACGCGGTCAGTCGTTTCCGTTAACGGGTGCGCCTAAAGCACAGCACGGAACCAGTCCAGGGCAGAGCCCTCTCAGTAACAGGGGTCCAACCCCTCCACAGTAACCAAACCAGGGCCTTGCCCCTCCACAGTCCGCGCACCCTCGCCTGACTACCCTGGTTTGCCCCAGCGGGCCTAACAAGTCGGTGTGGGAGGCTAGCAGAACCCCGGGACCCGTGGGGTAGCTAGTACCTCCCTACACTAGTAGCTCTCCTCGGTACTACGTACGCGAGGGCCAGCAAGTCGGTACAGAGTGGCCAGTCCTAACCCCGGGTCCCTGGGGCGGCTGGCTCCGCTCTGCACTAAACAGGGGGGACAGTCGCTCTCCTTGGTACTCCGTACTCAAGGGCCAGCTCACTTCCCCAATACTATTCCATTCACTTTCCAGGAGTTCTACTCCTACTTCCCCGTAGGGTTCCATCCTTTTTACTCAAACGTCCAGGTTTCACTTTCCAGTTTCACATTCTTACAATCCATGTTCTCAACCACGTTATTTATTCACAACAGGCAGCTGTTAATTCAAATTACAGGCAGCTTTATATCTCTTTCCATTTTCCAAGATTGCAGTATTATACATTCCACTAGTTTTCCCATCCTAGGATTCATGCCATATCCTAGGATCTATCATACAATCTAGTTTTCCAACCCTAGGATTCATGCAACACCTAGGAGCTATCATTTCATCTATTTCTCATTCCTAGGATTCATGCAATGTCCTAGGTTCTATTTATGGTTCCATAATTTAATAGATTTTATTAATAACTTAAAGCCACTCTACCAGGTACAACGGGAGAAATGGGGGCGTGATTGGGAATCCTGCGTGCCTTCGCGATCCCCGAGACTGCAACAGAACGGGGTCCTATCACAAGGATCAAACACAAGGAGTGTCTCAAAATAGTGTATAGCTACTGTAGACGGGTAGAGGAATTAATTCTGAAAAGAACGCAACTCGAATCGCAGAAAACGGAACCCGAACGGGCCCTAAACGGGTCAAAAACGACGACACTGTGCAAAATCAGACATCTAGAACTTCTTCCAGACGTCTTAAAAAGTGGATCAGAGAATTACCTTGTTCAGCGTGGTTTCCCAGACGTCCAGAAGTCTACGGGGACGTCTGGCCTAGCTCCCAGACGTCCGATGGTCACCCCAAATGTCTGGAGGTCGCTTCCGCCGTCTGGTACTACTGCCAGACGTCTGATTCGCGATGGATGGCGAATCACTGAGCCTGCGCACACCCATCTCCCTCCCTCAGTACGGTCAGTCAACAGGAAGGAAGAAGGAGACGGAAAACTCACCTTTCAGACGTCTGGATGGTCTTACAGACGTCGCCCTCGTCGTCTGGCTATCAACCCAGACGTCTGATTCTGGAAATTTTTCCAGAATCAGGGCGCCACTCGGCCTCCGCTCGCGACGCCGCCCGCGTCGCACCTCGCGCGCCTGCTGCTCAGACCGCAGCAGTCCCCCCCTCCGCGTCGCTCCGCTCCCCCTGCGCCCTCTGCCGGCCGGCCCTAGCAGCCCTGGCGAGCTCGCCCTCACGGCAGAGCTCCGCTCTCGCACGCAGCACCTCCTCTGCGCTCACTGCGGCCGCCGCTGCCGCCCTCATGCTCGCGTTCACGCTCACTGGCTGAAGGAGAAGAGAGAGGAGACGATGGTGACGGAAGTGAGGGGAGGCGTGGCCTTTTAAGGCCGTGCGAGGAGGAGAGAGGACGCGGTAGGATGTCTGCAGCCGCAGAGGGAATATCGAATATGCGGGTCTGCGCGCTCAGGCGCGCACACGACCCGCGCGTGTCAAAAATAACTGATTTCCAGACATCTGAAAATGATCCCAGACGTCTGGTCAGACGTCTGGATGTGATCCCAGACGTCTGGTCCGATGTCTGAACCACCTCCCAGACGTCTTAAAAGACGTCTGGGGCACGCGTTCGTAACAGCTACAATACAATAGCAACATGAGATGGAGGACGACATTGGGGTTGGGTCTTTGATGCAAAGAAACATGGAGTTGTAGTGTGGATTGAAGGGGTGAAAGATGATATATGTTGATACTACAATTGGACCTTCTTACTCAATAGTAGCGGCAATGTTGAAGGATGCTAAAGGTAATGTGGTTGAGGTTAGAACTTCAAAGTGGAGAACAACTTGCAATAAGGAAGAGAAAGCAAGGGCAATTCAACAAGGTTTGAATTTGGCCTTAGAAAAAGATTTGCTAGAAGTGGTGGTGCTTTGTGATGCTATCAATCCAGTCAATCAAGTTTTAGTTTTATAGTAGCCTAATTGGGAATTCGTGGTTGTTATTGATTGTATGTCCATTTTAGATAAACATGTTGGTTTCATGGTTGTTAAAGTTGCTAGAAGTGTTGTCTAGTCAACTCATATTCTAGCCGGGCATTATCTTAAGTGAGAGTTAAAAGGGTGTTGGGAGAGCTCTAACTTACCTTGTAACATTCTAGGTTGCTAATGAATTCCCTTTTACCTTAAAAAAAAAACATTAATCTTATCTTCAAATAAGAGAAAAAGAGCATATTTGCCAACTTAATTAATTTACACATATACATAGGGATACAAATAGATTGGATTTAGGTCAGATTTGCCTAAACTCATATCCATATTCATTTACAAAATTCATACTTATATCATACTCATTTATCTATCGAGTATAAAAATCCAAGCTCATAGTCATACCCATCTACTCATCGGATATCCATTTACCCATATCCATTTATAAATTAATCTAAGAATCAAATCATGACCAAATTAAAGTTAAACAAGGAAAAAAAACTATAATATGATTAATTAATTATTTATTTTTAGTAAGCTTGAAACATAAAGGCTCGAGCTCCTTCAATTTTATTGATCTTTACTGAAATTATTATAGAGATAACCCTTCAAGGGGAATACATCAAAAACAAAAAACAAAAAAATATAGAACAAGACAAAATGCAAGTCATTTTAAAGAAAAAAACACTCTTAAACTTCTAAATCATTGAAGAAATCATAAAAGAGATTAAAATTAGGAAAATAAGAAACTTAAGGTAAGACATATATATCTTAAGTAAATTGAATACTCAAATTAATTAATCCGATATAATTTCATATCAAAATTCATATCCATATCAAATTCGATTGAATTTTCTTAAACAAAACCCACGTCTAAACCTATTCAAACCGAGGTTAAGTTATACGCATGTTTTTCCGATCAAATTAGATTAAAATTGAATCCAATTTACCGACATCCATTCATAAACCAAATCCCACAAAAGCCTCGACCAACACCCTCCCTCCTATACCCTCCGACTCTCCAGTTCGGCGGTTCGCGGTCGACGATGCCATTCATCTCGCCCACCGTTTACTGACCGTTCGATAAAAAAAAAAAAAGCCCTCCGTTCGCCTCGCAGATACTGCTGCGACTTGTGTGGGTGGGTGTGTGTGTGTGTGTGTGTGTGTGGGGGGGGGGGGTGGGGGGGAGGGTACCGACGTGGGAGTCGGTCCATTTCGTTTCACTCGTCTGTCCCTTGCTCTATAAATACCCGGCACCAGCGGTCATTCTCAACCCTCCCCTTCCTCATCCTTTCCCCCACCATTTAATTTTTATACCCCTCAACCCCACCACCAAAAAGCAGAACTCCCACGAAAGAGAAGTAGACGGGGAGAGAGAGAGAGAGAGAGAGAGAGAGAGAGAGAGAGGGAGTAGTAGTAGCGACAGTAGAGGAAGAAGAAAAGTAGAGAAGAAGAAGAGGAGAGTATAAGGAGAGCTTCGTAGGCCTCTCCTCCCCCTCCTTCGATCACACAAGATCTGGTAACTCCCCCTTTTTCCCTTTATTACTTCCGTTCCTATCCGATCCTCTCGTTGGGGTTTTATCCCGTTCCCTATCTCTTCCTCCGCCGGTTCCATCTCGCTCCCCGGCATTGCGTTCTTCGCGGGCAATCGGGACCGCGGGGGGGTGGGGGGGCATTAGGGTTTGCGGTTACCCGTGCGGGAGTAGTTAGGGTTTTTGGATCTGGCGGTTTCCTTTCCCGAGTAACGGTTGTGCTCCGAGCAATGCGATTGACAAGGCTGTTGCTTTTTCGGATTCGTGTTTTGCTTTCGTGTCTACTCCTGTGTGGCTATGTCTTTGTGTGTCGTGGTTATTGGAAAAAGGTGATTTTTTGCGGCGTTTCCGATGTGTGTTTTTGTGGTTTCCATGCCCTTTTTTTTCCCTCTTATTTGTTTTTTTTTTGGTAAGTTTTTGGTTTTGAGGTTGGTTGCGGTGAGATAATGACGGCTTTATGTCGTATTTATGCTGAATGTGATGTGATGGGTCCGCTTGCTGATGTGGTTTGATTGGTTTCCTCTGCAGTTGTGTGTGTGTGTTTCTGCTATTGATGTGCTATGGTTTTGTAAAGGATGTGCTATTATCGTTAAGGATAGTTGAAGCAGGGGTTTGAGTTTCGTATATGCAGCAGCGTTGTTTGTCTTCTGATTTTTCTCGGTTGTAGGTAGTAGTTTTCTTCGTGTTTTCTGGTAATCGTTAAAGAAGCCCGTCTTGATGTTATTCGTTGTTTATATATTGTCCTTAATGTTGCCTGTTTTTCATATAGGTGTTTGCCCATTCTGCGTACTTGTGTGTTGGTTTACCTGATATTAGGGGTTAGTTTAGAAGGAGGGACAGATTTCATGGGATAATTTTTTTTTTGCAGATGGGTTATCCTCAATTTTTGTTTGAAAGTTATAAAGGTTATCCTGATCGGTTAACTTGTGATTGTTTAGAAAGCTTCTAGCTTAATCTGTGAAATCACATGGGATAATCCACAAAAAAAGCTTATCTCACATCAACCCTAGAATAATTTATCTTGGGTTAAGTCTTCTTAACTCGGGTCAAAATATCTTTTCCACTAAACAAGGTTGACCGCTATTTTGATAAGTTATCTCCCTTACCAAACTAGGTCTTTAGGTCTAGTTTGGATGGAGGGATAGATTTCATGGGATAATTTTTTTTGCAGTTGGATTATCCTTCATTTTTGTTTGAAAGTTATAAAGGTTATTCTGATGGGTTAACTTGTGAAAACACATGGAATAACCTACAAAAAAAAGCTTATCCCACATCAACCCCAGAATAACTTATCCCGGGTTAAGTCTTCTTAACCCAGGTCAAAATATCATTCCCACCAAACAAGATTAACTACTATTTTGATGTGTTATCCCCTTTATTAAACTAGGCCTAAGTGTTCAACATGGGGAAGAGTCCCTTTTAGTTTTGTGCTCTTGATGATTTCCCTATGCTTTCTCAGTAGCTTTTTTTCGCTACTCTATTTTTTGATAACCCAGGATTATGGGTGCAACTCCATTACAACCTGGGGGTGATCCTGTACACCGACGCAAGCCCTGATTGGCCGGATGGGACGACCCAGTGACCATCGCCACCCCCGCAGCCTTATGCAAGTATGGGCATGCTGCGAGGTTTTGAACCTGCACACCCCTCATAGGGAGGGACTTATGGGGATGGGTGGCACCAACTGTGCTACCCTTAGCCTCCTTTTCGCTACTTATTTTTGTTTGATTGCCTATTCGTTGTGCTTAGAGATGGTTATTGTTGTTGCTTTTGTGTCTCATGTTGCCTCATACTACTACTATTAAATCAAAGGCAACTGTCTTTGTGGTGACCAAGTTTTGATGTTGTTCAACGTTGCAGTCACCAATATGGTGAGAAAGAAGAGGACAGACCATTATGCTGGTGAGAGTTCAGGATCCCAGGATCCTGGCTACGGAAGTGGCCGAGGTGCACCGCAGAGACCTGCACAACAGTATGGAGGTGGACGTGGTTGGGGGTCTGGAGGCCCACTACAGCAGCAGGGTGGCCGTGGAGGAGGGTATTATCAGGTTCGAGGCAGTGGTGGATATCAGCCTCGAGTTATGGCACCGCAACATCCTGGTGCTCCCCCTGAATACCAGGTGCGAGATGGTTCTCAATCACAAGGAATGCCCCCTCAGCAATATTATGGTGGAAGGAGGGGTGGAGCTCCCGTGCCAGGTCCGCGTGGAGGGCCATCATCTGACAGCCCATCCAGGCCTACTGCTCCCGAACTGCACCAAGCAACATATGTTCCGATGTCTCAAACCCAAACTCAAGTGAGCTCGTCATATGAGCCTCTGAAGATGGAAGCGATGGTGTCAATGCAGCAACTATCTGTTCAGGGTGATCCTTCTCCAGGCCAAGCAATCCAGCCTGTGGCTTCATCCTCGAAAATGAGGTTCCCGCTACGTCCTGGCAAAGGTGTGAAGGGTACCAAGTGCACCGTGAAAGCAAATCATTTCTTTGCCCAACTTCCAAAGAAAGACCTTCACCAATACGATGTGAGTTAATTATGACCAGTGTGCATTTTTGCTGATAGAACCTATGGCATTTACTTTTGTGTGTAAATCAGGTATCCATCACTCCTGAAGTCACTTCAAGGGGTGTAAATCGAGCTGTCATGGAGCAATTGGTGGTCCAATGCCGAGAATCCCATTTAGGAGGGAGGCTTCCTGCTTATGATGGCAGGAAGAGTCTTTACACAGCTGGCCCACTACCATTCACTTCAAGAGAATTCTCAATAACCCGTGTGGATGAAGATGATGGGGCTGGTGGACCTAGGTGAATGATAATCCACTTAAATTATTTCTATTTTACATCATATTATCTCTAATCTTCCTGCTGCTTTTATACCTTCATGCAGGAGAGAGAGGCAATTTCGCGTTGTTATCAAATTAGCTGCACGTGTTGATCTTCATCACCTAGAGCTATTCTTGGCTGGGAAGCAAGCAGAAGCTCCTCAGGAAGCTCTACAAGTTTTAGACATTGTTCTTCGTGAATTGCCTACCACTAGGTTATTCCAGAGCTTGCTGGATGGTTTTGTTTAATTTAGCAAAGCAATCTTGTCGGACACCTGGCTTCTGATCTTTTCTAGGTTTTCACCCATCGGGCGATCATTTTACTCCCCTGATTTAGGGAGAAGGCAACCGCTTGGAGAGGGATTAGAAAGTTGGCGTGGTTTCTATCAGAGTATTCGACCAACTGAGATGGGATTGTCACTAAACATTGGTAAAAGCTTCTACTTCACATTATTGTCTTATGTAAAATTCCTTAATTATCAACCAAGTTGTATGATGAATGTGAGTGGTTAACTGGAAAGCATAGCGTAAATTCTCAGTAGAGGTAGTTTTTATGCATTCTCACTATAGTTGGGAGTGTTCTCTCTCTTTTGCAGATATGTCGTCCACTGCATTCATTGAGCCATTGCCTGTCATTGATTTTGTGTGCCAGCTTCTGAATAGGGATGTCATGTCTTCTAGGCCTTTGTCCGATGCTGATCGTGTTAAGGTCTGCCTTGCAAGTTTTGGTTTTGTTTGTCCGATGCTGATTGTGTTTGTTCTGGAACTTTTTTATTTCTCTCTGTTGTATGGAACTTTTTTATCTCTGTTGTATCACCAAAAAACATTGTACCAGAAGTGATCGAACTAATGTGTTACTTAGTGGGAAAAATTAACTTTTATTGAAAGTTTTCACTGCCTTGGGGTCCGTGGCATTGCTTCATCCTATCAGACAATGACCAAAATGCTATGTTATGCTACAGATCAAAAAAGCTCTCAGGGGTGTTAAAGTAGAGGTAACTCATCGTGGAAACATGCGTAGAAAGTATCGAATTTCTGGTTTAACCTCGCAGGCAACAAGAGAACTCACGTATGGTTCCTTTGTTACTCTTTTTCAACTTTGTGCTTTGTACTTTTGCAATTCTTGTATTCATGTGCAGTTTTAAGTTCACTTTTGTATGACTATTTTTTTGGATCCCTTATTTGTATAGATTTCCAGTTGATGACAGAGGTACAATGAAGTCGGTTGTGCAATATTTTCAAGAAACATATGGTTTCACCATTCAACGTACAACTTGGCCATGCTTGCAAGTAGGCAACCAACAACGACCAAATTACTTGCCAATGGAGGTTAGTAACTGAATTTTCTCAATCTTTGCATTCCAATTATGGTGGGCTTTGGGCCTTTTTCAGCTGCAATAATTCTGTTTATTGATTGTCTATTGTGATTGCTTGAGTGAAGGTCTGCAAGATTGTTGAAGGTCAGCGCTACTCCAAAAGATTGAATGAGAAGCAGATTACTGCTCTTTTAAAGGTTACTTGTCAGCGTCCTCGTGATCGTGAGAGGGATATTCTACAGGTTAGATGATATAAAATCTATACCTTGTGACCTGTCTACAGTTAATGCAAGAATTTGTTAGTTTTCTTGTCAAAGGCATATTTTTGGATCACGATCATTTTAGTCCTTGGTTCCTTTTTCCTCGGAGGAATTAGTCATTCCAACTTGTGTTTCCGTTTAGATTTTCATGCCCATCATCTACGTATGTTTGTATATGTATTGTTTAAGTTTAATAAAATATGCTTGTTTTATTGATGAACTAAGGATGAACTGATGTTCAATAATAATTTTCGCCGATCCTTTTGCTGGTTGATTTGTATATTGTTAGGCCTTAATATTTTCTTGTACCTATATATATCATTTCGTTGACTAGTTGGGAAGGAACTTGCATTTATTAACATTTGTTTGTTGTCTTATATCTTGTTCCATTAATGCTAAGAAAGAATCAACATTCAATAACAGTTCATTCTAATTTTTTGTTGGTCATTTCATATGTTTTTTGGGTCTCAATATTTTGTTGTATTTTATTTCATCGTGTTGAATGACACTACTCCAGTTGAGGACCAAATTGCCAATTTCTGCTAATGATTTTTATTTTCTATAAATTTGATGACCTCAACCCTTCCTTTTCCACCTCTAGACTTGTAGAGGCATCCATTGAGATTTCATTTGAATGCTTAGTTGCATCTTGTGGAACCCTGCTAACCCAGTTAAGGACCAGAATGCCACTTTTGTTAATGTTCTTTTGTTTTCTATAAATTTGATGACCTCAACCCTCCCTTTACCATGGGCATCCATTTAGATTAGATTTGATTGAGTTTAATCTTTTGGAACACTACTGTCCCAGTTAGGGATCAGATTACCAATTTTGTTAGGAGTTTTATTTTCTACAAATTTGATGACCTCAATCCTCCCTCTTCCACCTCTAGACTTGTAGGGGCATCCGTTGAGATTTTGAAGATAATATTCTTGCTATGGATTGACTTTTAAAATTGTGGGCCAAGATGTTCTTGCTACATTATAGCCACATTTTGTTCTCAAACTTGTAGAAGTATGTATGACAGTATGAGTTGCCCATGTAATCACGTGATTATATACTGCTTGTTATCATGTTCTTTGTTTTTCTCTAGACCGTTCACCAGAATGCTTATGGAGATGACCCATATGCTAGAGAATTTGGTATAAAAATTAGCGAGAAACTTGCCTCTGTGGAAGCACGAATTCTGCCTGCACCATGGGTAAACATTTGCTATTTTTTCTGATGATTACTTCCTTTTTGTTTTCATAAGCTGATGGATTGGTTTTTGAAGCTGAAATATCATGACACTGGTAGGGAAAAGAATTGCCTTCCTAGAGTTGGCCAATGGAATATGATGAACAAGGTAAAGCATTTCCACTGCCCAAGCTACCATTATTATGAAGCGATAGTCAATCCTTCATAACAAACAAACTTGTTCTTGTTCTGAAAATTTAAGGGTGTCTAATTTGGTGTAGTAAGCTGCTGCTGTGTGAAGTGCTCGTTAACCAATTTTCAGAAAAGTATGTGGACTTGTTTATTTTGACAAATTAGAGGTTTGGAAAGTGGATGACTATGATGAGTTTTTTTATTCGGGTTAAATGTTAATGCATTTGGTTATCATGCATATCAACAGATATTTGATTGTATTACTGCATGTCTTGATCCCTGAAATAATTATGGTGATTATTTTGTCTTTTGCCCATACCTGGTGTGTTGTTGAATAACGGATGATTCTTTATTGTTTCAGAAAATGGTCAATGGTGGCAAAGTTCATAACTGGATGTGTATCAATTTTTCACGCAATGTTCAAGATAGCTTCGCACAAGGATTTTGCTATGAATTAGCTTTAATGTGCCAGACATCTGGAATGGTTAGATATATTTTATAAACTATACCCAAGCAGTGAAGTTTATGGTGGCTATTTGCATTGATGACTAACACTTGTATATGGCTCAGGACTTCAAGATTGACCCGATTTTGCCACCTCAAATGTTCCGTCCTGAACATGTGGATAGAGCATTAAAAACTTGTTATAATGATGCCATGAGGATCCTGCAACCCCATAACAAAGAGCTTGATCTATTGATTGTAATCTTGCCAGATAACAATGGCTCTCTTTATGGTACTTCTGCATTTTTGATGCATCTGTAGTTTGATTTCCACATTTTTATGGCCTTATTGCTTTTCATATGCAGATTCCTGTGGCTAATGTGTGTTTTTGCATTGTTACACAGGGGATCTTAAACGGATCTGTGAGACAGATCTAGGATTGGTCTCACAATGCTGTTTGACCAAGCATGTATACAAAATGAGCAAACAGTATCTTGCAAATGTTGCGCTTAAGATAAATGTGAAGGTAACATTTACGATTCAAAAAAATAAAGGAAGCCATGTATTCAGTGTCTCTTTTAATGAAAGTGGAGGGGTTAACATTAAATGTTAACTCACTTTCAGAAAAAAATTGAAGGTAAGAATCCTTCTGTTGGTGCTCTTTTTTGTTGGACCATTTGGCAGGTTGGTGGAAGAAACACTGTCCTTGTGGATGCACTTACAAGAAACATACCGCTTGTCAGTGATCGACCCACCATCATATTTGGTGCAGATGTTACACACCCTCATCCTGGAGAAGATTCAAGCCCCTCCATAGCTGCTGTAACTCTTCTGTGCCAAACCTACTTTCAATATTCTTATAGTCTAAGATAAGAGTGTATGATCTTCTTCAGGCATTTAAATTAAATGCAGGTTTTTTTTTTAATTTGAATAATGTAATTTCATGTTCTTTGTTTGGATTTAACTTGCTTGGCAGGTTGTAGCTTCACAGGACTGGCCTGAAGTTACCAAGTATGCTGGTCTGGTTTGTGCTCAAGCACATCGTCAGGAATTAATTCAAGACCTATATAAAGTTTGGCAAGACCCCCAACGTGGAACTATTCACGGTGGCATGATCAAGTATGCCCTTTGCATCAATCTTTAATAGGAATTCGTCTTATCAGTTTTATGTTTAACCAAGATGATTAATCTAACATTTTCAATTTTTAAGGGAGCTTCTGATTTCATTTAAGAAATCCACTGGGCAGAAGCCTCAGCGAATCATATTCTATAGGTACGTATAGATTCAACATGCTGCTAACCATCTGCCTGCCCGCCAATTGTGTGTGTCTTGACTTATTGTGCCCTATCTGTAGGGATGGGGTTAGTGAGGGGCAATTCTACCAGGTCTTACTCCATGAACTTGATGCAATCAGGAAGGTAGCTACACTTGACTCTTTGGCAATGCATGTTTTGGGTCATGTTTTTTTATTACAAAAAGCAGCATCATAGCATCTGATGGATGTTGCAATTGCTTCCTCCTTTCTCAAAGGCATGTGCTTCTCTTGAACCAAACTATCAACCGCCTGTTACTTTCGTGGTGGTCCAAAAACGTCATCACACTCGCCTCTTTGCAAAAAACCATTCAGATCAGTGTTCTGTTGACAAGAGTGGAAACATCCTGCCTGGTTATTTTTTTTCCCCCTTAAAAGCATCCCTAGCTAGATTCTTTTCCATTGAAGTACAAGTGACATTTTTGTTCTGTTACATTCCTGTGGATCCCTCCTAAAACTCTACAGGAACTGTTGTCGACTCAGCTATCTGTCACGCTACTGAGTTTGACTTCTACCTGTGCAGCCATGCTGGAATACAAGTGAGCTCCAGCTTGTTGTTGCCTTTTCATACTTCTGGCATTTGCATAATTAACCATTGCCTTCTGTAGGGAACAAGCCGCCCTGCTCATTATCATGTTTTATGGGACGAAAACAAATTCACGGCTGATGAGCTCCAGTCTTTGACAAACAATCTGTGTTACACGTAATTGATCTATTCCCATGTCATCAATTAGCTCATTTTAACGTTACAAACTTCATACTGCTTGACATCCTTGTACTATTACTTCTTGCAGTTATGCGCGTTGCACTCGCTCTGTCTCCATTGGTAAGTACTCGTGCCACAATACATTAATCTTATAGTTGAGTTGTATATCCATAATTAGACTAAAATGCCTTCCCAAAGCTAAAACAGATGGTGGTTTCTTTTATTTTTCTTTTCTATATGCAGTTCCCCCTGCATATTATGCCCACCTAGCTGCTTTCCGCGCACGCTTCTACATGGAGCCAGAGACATCAGATGGTGGCTCCATGACCAGTGAGGCTGCAGCAGGACGTGCAGCATCCGTTGGAGGCTCTCGCAGTACCCGTGTCCCTGCTGGTGCTGCAGTGAGGCCCCTTCCAGCACTCAAGGATAATGTTAAGAGGGTGATGTTTTACTGCTGAGGGCGAAAAGCTCCAAGACTCGAGCTATATTTGCTGTTTTATTTATTGGGGGAGGCTTTTAGATCGGGTGGTGGTGCCTCAATGTTACATGCCTATCCTTGACGCTAAACTATTGCTGTTTTTATTCCCTGTGGAGGCTTTTATATCGAGTGGTGTGTAGCTTTCATGTCATATGCTAGCCTGACTCATTATTATTCTATTTATGTCCACGGCAGTTTAATTAGAATTTATGGTTTACATTAAGAATTCCCCATCATGTACTTTGGATCTTCTATTTGCGGCTGCGTAGGTTTGCATTTTTCCACCGTCATGAATCAAGTTCAATGTCTTCACGATTGCATGTGGATTCCAATTGCGGAGTCTGTTAGGTAAATTATTGTAATTTTCAGGTTTTCTTGATTATGGTGACTCCAATTTGGCGGTTAATTTCTGTATCTTGATCTGTAGGCACTCTTCAATTTTTGTTGTGAAAATCGGTGGAATAAAGTCAAAAAGCATTCATGCTGAAAGATTGTAAACTCATGGATTGTTCCTTTTCCAAAACGTAAATGCTCAATTTGGATGTGGGGTTAGCGGAGTTTTGTTTTGACATGGGATTTTTGTCTTTTACTTTTAACGTAAATTTCATACGGTTTTGTTTCCTAGCGGGATTTTTGTCTTTTATTTCACGTAAAATTTCGTATAATTATTTTCGATCATTTAAAGTAATCTTTACTTTTACGTATATTATTAAATAAATATCTATATTTTTTTACTTTTACTTTTAATATTAAATAAATATTCATTATCTATTTACTTTTATTTTATTATTAAATAAATATTTACTAACAATATATTAATATATTAAACATTTTATCTTATCTTTTAATCCTTCACTTATTTTACTGTTTAAATAAATATCAACTTTATCTATTATATTAACTTATATGTTGTAATGTGACCAAATGGGTGGAATCTGGCTTTGGATAAGCAGTGGGTGGGATAAGTATCCTTAGGTTTTTGATCATGCATTATAAGTTTATTAGACCAAAATTTTCAACACTTAAAAGTGGTCCATCCGATTCTTCAAATAATCGTCTATGTTAGAAGGAATTCCTAATGAAGTTAATAGGTCGTAATCACCAACCTTCTACTTCCATCCCGGGATGAATACTCATCTTCAATTTATTTTAACTTATCTCTATAGATATAGAACCTAAGAGATGAAAATAAGAAATGAACATCCAACCTAGAAATTACTGCTGCCAAATTAAAATAGATTGCAGCACTCCAGGAATATCCAATTAGCAGTTTATTGATCATCCATCTATAACCTTGTTGGAGCATTCTTAATCTTGGTCCATAAACTGTTCTTATTGGTCTAGTTGCTCTAATCTTGTTCCCCTTGTTTATATATAACTTTCAACCACTGCTAGCTTGTCTGTTTTGATGGCTTCGAAGAACATTTTTATATCTTTTGACAGAACTCGTTGGTTCTTAATTTTCTGAGAATTCCATCCATGCATGTGTCTCATCCCCATTGTGTCTTTTGACCTGTTAATCTTAGATGCAAACATGATTACCACTTAAGTGGTCTTTCCTGTCTTGGATTGTAATAATGGTGTCATTTCCTACACAAAATCTCCCAACCAACATTTCACCTATGGGATATGAGCTTTTAGATGGGAAAATAATTTAAGAATGGGGGAAAGTATAGCTACATCAATATATCTTAACCTGATTTTTCGTTCAATTGGCATCCTAGAAGTGAATGGCTATTTGAGATTTTGCTAGGTCATTTATTAGTTCCTTTATTTTATTAGCTCAACTTAAGATCCATTCCCATTCTATTCCCTCTCGATTGTAGGCCATTAGTCTTATTCTTCAGGATGTTACTACTTACAGCAACTCCTCGTAAATTAGCTCAGCATATTCATCTTCTGAATATTCTTCTCATGACTTTTGACGCCCGGTCTTAGCTTCTCATCCCTTCTTGAAACTTCAAATCATCCCATGAAGCTTGTTAAACAATAATCATGAGAGAGGAAATTATATGAAAAACATGCATAGGAATTCCAGAAATTTTTTTCACAATTGAATCAACTCAATGTTATAAAATGATCAAGTAAATGAAAACATAAATGCCTAGAATCAAAATCACATGAGAGAAATTAATTTCCTTCCATTTTGGGATCTCACGAGTTGAGGGATAATATCTCGAGGTAGTGTAGAATAACACCTTATTTGGTAGGGCCTCCTTCAAATAAGTTTCGGGAGAGAACCTTCTTGCTTCTTGATGAGTGGATGGAGGCCCTTGTTGTGGAAGATCAACTTCGTTAGATGTACGTGAACTCTTTCATGAATTGAGGCAACAATTGCCTTGAAATCCAAGACGAATCTCAAGAACAGCTTCTTGAAATTTTGTAGCAGTTGCTACAGTAGTAGCCGATCAGTGCCCTAGAGTTTCGATTGACCAGCTACTAAAGAGTAGTGGGGTAGGTGCAAAATAGGAAGGCTTGTAGTTGTGAGCTTTCAGTAGGCGGTCGGCTGGTTTAGCAACTAGTCGACTGACTACAATTGTTGGAGCCAACCAAAAAGAACATTGGTTAGTCGACTTGTACTACGGTAGAGGGTGTCGCTTACCCTTCCTTGTGGTTGGTGATTGGTGCTCTTTTTGGTGGGTTTTGATTGATTTCAATCAACTAATTGATTAAATGGCAAGGCAATGAGGGTTTCTCCCTTTAAGAGATATTTATAGGGATTGAACTACTAAATTGATGGGATCCACTGGATCTCCATCCAATGAATGGGATTTAATCTTAGTTGACAATTGCATCATTTACTCAGAAATAAATTTTGAAAAGTTTGGATCAAGTATTCAAAGTTAAATTAATTGCAATTTAACATTTGAATTTTGTACCTAATCAAATTAAATGTAACTTAACTTTTTAAGCAACAAATAATTTTCTCTTCAACTAGGAGCCAATTAATATCATTATTCATTTCATCACTCCCAATGACTTATAGGATAGATGAATTTTTAACACTTTTCTCCCTTAAGTATTCCAAATACTTATGAATCTTTTACACTTAAAAGAAAATATTATCCTGATATCTAATCCCATTAGGTAGTTTTTATTCATCCTTAGATAATGTTATTCTTGATATCTCCTTGAATCATTGGGATGAGAACGAAGATCAGAATCATTTTTAAAGGTCTATCTTCTCTTCATGCCTTGAGTCTAATTAGGACTGTGCAACTACATGTGGAATTTGTCAATCTCAATATATGCAGAGTGAGCTCACGCCTCCAATCAATTACATACACATATGGAGTAGATTTATGTAATTCCTTCGAGAGATTATGTGTCTCCTATCCCTTCCCACACACACCAGCTTTCCGATATCAGCACTAAGGTGGGTGCATCAACTTATTAGTTTGCCAAATCCATGTGTTTATGAACATAGACACATATCTGTTTCAAGTCTAAGGATATGCTTGTCTATGACAAAATCAAAAAAAGGGCTTTTGTTATCTATGGTCTTATTAGGTTAACTCCTTAACCTGACCCTGTAACAATTCTTGAATTTTCATTCGAGAACATCAAGCGACAACTTCTAAAAAAGGTTGCCATCTCAACTCAGATCGAAAACATATGATCAAATTTGATGGTTTCTTAATGTATTATCGAATCATCTAAATTGTTTAGATCTCCAAATCAACACATATCAGATTATTTGATCTGGCCAAATATATAACCCTAATAGTACTAAGGGACCCAAATCATTTAATTGGAAAATAATCAAATTCTTTATTCAAATAAAAAACTAATCGAATTACAAAAACCTAGATGACTCGCTTAGGGTATAAAAAATCCAATAGAATCACCCAGCCTACGTTTGTTCCTCATTCACAGACTACTAGAAGGAGAACAAAATGATCTGTAATTGACATTTCATTAATCAATTAAAGACAACATTCTCTTTTTACAACTCTAATAAAGAGATTTTCACTTGATTAAAGAGAAAACAATAATAATATGTTGTTGTAATCGTGTGGTGAAAAATATTTCAATCAAAATATAAAATATTTTTAATCACGTTGAATTAAATCGTATCTGCAAGGAGATTTAAGTTAATAAACTTACAAATATCTAACTTTATATCCAAATGAGAGATAAGATTTTTGCATCTAAAAATAAATATTGAAAAGAATCATATTAATTTACCAAAGAAATAAGATTAAGAGAGAGAAAATTATAATATGAGAGGAATGTTCTTGTGTCTTTTGCTTTTACTATGTCCGAAAGAATAAGCCAAAGAGAGAGACCACGGGATCAATTTCCAGAAATATATAGATAAAAAGATAAAACCAAACTCCTCAATCAGCCTCTTCAACCGCTCATTCAAACTAATACGAGCCTTACTGTTCGAAAACAGGGGAAAGCAATGGCCGAGGTTGCACACGCACGGGAGCGCACGCCCGGCAGCGTGGTCGCGTGTGGGGGTTCTCCAGAGTGTGGCCGACGTCCCAGTGTTGGAAGCAAAGAGGATGGCGGCCGGACGTGATGGGTTGGCCAGGGGAATGACGTCGGCAGTGGGTGCTGCTGGCGTCTTTGTGGTTGGCGGTGGAGTCGCCGGAGGCGGCGTCGATGTCAGGCAGCAACTGGGAGTTCGTCGGTAGCAGCTTCGTCGAGAGCGGGTGTCGGAGGTGATGAGTTGAGGTGGTAGAACAGAGGAGGAGGGTAGAAGATGAAGATAAAGGAGGAAGGGGCGTGGTATGGTGCATTGGGAGGGGGGGGTGATGATCCCTCCTGCGTGTGCGTGGGTGGTAGGTGAGGAACGACGAGGGGGAGGATCGTGTGCGCAGTGTAGTTGGGGGTGGGTGGTGTTTCGGTGCAGAAGGTAGTGATGGGTTCACACAGGGTTGAAGAATAAAAAGAAGAGGAATGAGAAGATGGACGGCCGAGGAGGGGTTATGGGCTGGTCGCTGTCACCGTGCAGCCGGCACAAGGGAAATGAGTGGAAGTGGTGTACGCCTATACCAAGGCGCACGTTGGATCCACGGTGTAAGCTTCAAAACACAGGGTGTGCTAGAGTCCCCGCAGGGGGTTTTGGAAGATGATTCGCTTATGTTGCCCGACGCCTCCTCTTTTATAGACGTTCCCGATCCGTTTCTTCGATTAGTTTCCTACCCCCCGAAATCTCGGCCAACAACATGATGAGGATGTTTAGGCAATCATTGGGAGGTGGTGCGTTGAGGATCGAGGGAGAAGTCCAGTTGACAGTGGAAAGTAACAGCGGTGTCATCGTACGTTTAGATTAATTTCGAGACATCTTAAAAGTAAAACTTAGTTATTTTAAATTCCTGTAATCAAATAAATATAAATAATTATTTATAATATAAGATAAACTATAAAATATAAATTATAATACATGTATTTATTTAATAATTAAATATAAATATTAGTACATTCTAAAATGAAAAAAACTAACTTAGATTAAAAAAATAATTTATTAATATGAACTCTTCCATAAGTCAACTGCCCAATATAAAGCCTTAGCTTCTCTATCCTTGACTTAACTAGGGAAGAGCATACCTTTCACTTACTACTCTAGGAGACACTTTTCAGCTCGTCGGTATGAGCCCAACTTCCACTAGAAAAATAGATGGAAGAATGATTTGACTTGAATCAGGCTTGTAGAGGCCCTAGGGGCCTTCCCACCACTCAACTCACTAAAAAAAGGTTACTAGATCTGAGTTGAGGCAAGCAAACTTCAGGTCATAAAGGAAGGTATCAAGGTGATGACCTGATAGGTTCTCAGTCATAGACTTCCAAAGGTTAAGGCTAGGATTCAGTGGCGGTAGGTGAGCTCCTTCAACAATTGAATTTTTACAACAAAAATCGATATTGTCCCACTGGCAAGTAAATAGCTGAACCAAGTAGAGTACATAGAATTCTTGATTGAGGTATATGCTACACTGTGACGATGGCTCCATACAAGGTAAGGGGGAGAAAATATGAGTTGGTTCACATTTTGGGCCTTACAACTTTAGCTACTTTATCCACATGAAATGAAGAAAGGATGCTTGGCTTTCTTATGCCTAGCTATCTTAGCTAATTAAACCATGCATCACCCTTAGGTGGTTGATTAGAGTAGGAATAGACCTCCACAAAAGGCCCTCGAATCAACCACCTTTGTCCCTGCTAGAAGATAGAGCCAACATTCTCTTCTTGGTAGAAGGCTTGACCTTCTTGAAGGTCATGAACACTACAAAACAAACAAAAGTCAGATTAACCCCACCAACCCAAAATGCAACAATAAATCACTTACAAGCCTTAGGTTAGTCATTCTCCATCCAAGTTAGGAGCTTCCACACTATTGTATATTGAAGCTTCGATTGAGCAAGATGCCAAAGTCCCTCACTGCCTTAACATCCACCTAGGTTTGGTCATCCTCCTTGGACGGACAAAGGTCCCTCTCAAGAGGATCCTGGTGTTAGGCACGTGAAGAGGCTCCTCATTATTGACCAAAAAGAAATAATGCTCCAAATTCTTAAGGTTGTTTGGCAAGTCCACGATGCAATAGCTGAACCTACAAGCCCAAAAGGTGTATGCACCCATGGTCGAGCTCCCCGTCTCAAGCATTTAGAGGATGAGACCAAAAAGCTATTAGAATATGTTCAAGTGAAGGGTGATCCCCAGCTTTAAGCATACCGTGACAAAAGCATTCAAAATAAGCCAACAATTCAATATAACTTGTGCTAATTCAAGATTGTAAAAGCACAAAAGCAAAACAATGAAGGGGTTGATTGAGACCTTAAGTCCATACTCTATAGCATATCTACAAATGAAAAAAGTTATCGCAATCAGGTAAGCATGGCTGCTCATGGTTTCCAAGGAAAACTTCACATTTGACATCCCATGAATATGGAGGAGTAGGTGAACCTCCCCCTAAGACTAGAGCAGAACTAATATAGTGCAAGAGTGGCCTCACTCAAGCAACCTAATGTAGAGGCATCCTCACCTCTCTTAAGTGCACTACACATCTTCTGTAATTACCTCAAATATTTTATAAACATCAAAATTATTTAATGTCTTGATATCATCATGTCTCTAGGTTCCTTCCCTTACAGCCTTAAGAGCGGGAATAGTTGGAATGAAGTATGGAGCGGGAGAAGGATAGAAGAGTTAGGAGCAATGGAGAAATTAAAAGAGATGGGAGGGTGAAAAGAGGTTTCCTAGCTATAAGCATCGAACTTTGGTTTCTCCACCCTCCATCCCAATGCCAAATGGCAATCAACGCAACATTTGCACATACATCCTCCAAAAAAACTTCGAGAGTGAAGATTGAACTTCTCATCCATAAACTATATGTTTCCCTCAATTTCCCTTGACTTTTGTTTGCTCTATTGTCACAAGCATAATTTTAAATTCCAACCTAACCTAACTGGGTAGGCCGATCTTATGAGGAGGGATTTATGCAGATAATTAATAATTACTTGACTAATTTCTATCAATCACTAACCTAAGAATGTGTGCAAACAACAAACTACTACGAGACTCCTACGAACAACATAAAATAGAAAACGTAGACAACGTACTCGACAAAAGAAATCCTAACTAAATATCTAAAAGACTACGAAGAATCCCTAAAAGTTATCCTGGACTCCAAACAGTCTAAATTAATTCACCAAAAATCACGACCTAACTCCTAACAAAAAAACACCAGAAAATATGTGAAATTGCCAATTAAAATTCAACTACGAAGGAAGAGATCTCAACGTTTATATCAAAACCACTTCACCTAAGGTCATGCACTATCAATCAAGTCTTCTAGATCTCACAGGGTGTCCAGTAGTGTGTAAATTCTACTGGGTATTACGGATTTCTTAAACTATTAGCAACTTTATTATTCTAAAGCAATCTCAATTACGTAGTCATTTTTACTACTTGTCTCTAGTTGTGATGTTCTGACTTTACATTTAATCTTTTTCTAAAGTGCATTATCTTCTTCCGAAAAACACTTCCATCTCCCCTCTCGATTGCGGATAACTGATGCCACTAAAAATATAGCGGTCGGCGAATCTGCCATTTCAAAGTTGGATGCCATAAGACTGTTGGTGACAAACTCTTGTTATAATGATTCCCCAAGTTTGAACTACTTTAATACCAATGAGAGTAAAAGAGGGCGGAAAAGCATTAAGAATGGCGGGTTCAACTCATACAAGGAAAAAGTTGTCTCAAGTTATCCAAAAATTTGTCACCAGAGAAACATCTAATTATATTGTATATTCGAGCACAAGATATCCAATTAGGGCCTATTTGGCAGGTGAGTATAAGTGGATTAATCTACATTTATTTACCATTTAATATGTTTGTCACTTGTGTTAGGTTTAGAAAACTTAATTCAACACAAAGTTATGGCACCTCCTCTATAAAATAACTTTACTTTGTCTAAGCACCTAAACACCATAACTCATTTATTTCATCATTTTTTTTTTATTCCTCTATTTATTTTATTAACTTATTCCTTTTATCAAATAGACCCTTAAAGAATATTAGGCCTCAACCTTTCCAAATCACACATGCATTCAGAACGCAACGACACAAGTATATATTTTAAAGTGGCTCTTATTCCACGTTAATCCACCGTCAAGACTTCTCCATCTCTGCATTTCATTGTGGTCTCGCCACAAATCCACCACCAATCCATGTTACTTATGAGGTAATATAACCTTTTACAACATTACTAGTTTGTGACCAATCAACTAAACAAGCTGCTTGAAAGGGCAACGTCACACCTTGGGCTAATTAACATGAGGTTAATTTAACCCAATAGTTAAACAATGTTCTACAATCATAAGGCAAACGAATTTACGACTACATTTATGGTTTTGTAATGTGAATAAAATAGTTTAAGTAAAACAACAAGAATATCAAAGCTATAGCATCCTATATAGTCAAGGAAAGATTTTCATGATTGAGCATTGATCATGACTCTTAGAATAGGAATCTCGAATCAACAAACAATCATAGAGAAAGGCACACACAAGATTTGATGACTCAGTTCCACTGAGAAAGAGGTGTACGTTTGAAGGGAGGATGATATTCCCAAAATACATTAGTATTCGGGTGATACAAACTCTCTGTTTCTTTCTCTCTGATTGCGTAAAAAATAAAAACTAGTCTACCTCCAGTATTTATAGACTGGGGTTCCCTTGGTTGTGAGCCTCTTTTTCTATTCTTACGATCTCGAGATTCTAACCGACATAATATCATGAGTCGGTTCCGTATTCCATGCGATTTTCCCTCAATGGCGGTGACAAGTGTGTCGGTTGGTGGTCTTTTAGAACAACCTGCCATCTTGTCGAGTACACGGATCCGAGTAAACGGATCCATCCTGGGGGATTGGGTTTTCACTACTTGCCGGGCAGTCAAATCCTTCGTGCGGCCCGACTAATGAGGTGATTTTTCTACTCTCATTAGTTACCCTCGCTCTCTTTGTTCGAGTTTATCGGCGAAGAGAGTAAAATTAATTTTACTTCGTGCGTACCATACCCTCGATGATGGGTCGGGAGGTTTTCCGATAGTCCCATTATTGAGAACCAGCCATGAAGTTTGCATTTTGGCAGGTAATTAGCCATTAGCTACTTTTATGAATAGGTCAAGGCCTATTCTATTAATGGGCTATGTAGGTGGGTGGGGCACCACTTGTATACCCAATAAGTAATTGTTTAGGCGGCAAGGCGCCATTTGTTTTGAGGTACAGGTATATCCCCGCCTGTTTATTTTGAGGGAGAATAGGCATGTCGCCGCTTGATTTTCCCTTGGCCTTAAGAGGCTGCCTGCCTGGGCATTTACTTGTGTAATATAAGCATCATCTTTCGCGAGTGATAGCCAATCACTGTAGGTAGAATTTTGCTGCTTTGTGCCGATGAGACATGTATTAATTGCTGTAATTATGACCGAATTGCATCCCAATAGTTGGGACAGATTACGTGGCCTGCACCTATCATTCGAATCGTGCCATAATGATTTCATGTGCAGGGGCATTAAATGCGCCCGATAATTATCAGGATTTAATAGTGTTGGGATTCGTGCGTATCCTCGGTTATAAATAGGGGGTAGTTGGACAATAAATGCCCCTATCCCACATTTCTATTAGGAGGAAAAGGTAAACCTTAAGCACCGTCGCCCTCGGAGAAGCGATCTCGTCGGAGAAGAAAAGCGTCTCTTTGCCGAAGCCTTTCACTTAGAAGATGTCGAGCATCTCTGGGTAAGGTGAGCTGTCTTCCATAGCCCTCCGTATCTTTAATGAGACGATTGCGTTGTACTCCTTTAAGTACTCTTTGGGTAGTAAACCCGCTATTCAGGGGTTTTTGAGGGAGCACGGGCTTGGAAGTGTTCAGTTTCAGGTACCGGGGATGCTGACCCGCCTGTGTTCCCTAGCCAGGTGTGATTTTTTTGTCATTTGTAAATATGACATTGAGAATGGATTCAGGATTCCTTTGAACCCTTTTTTGACATCTTTTCTTTCGGACCACCATCTCGCTCCTTTCCAACTCAGCCTAAACTATTGGCCGATTTTGAATATTTTTACCATCCTTTGCTTTTATTTGGGCATCTGCCCCTGCATGGCTCTTTTCTTCCTACTTTTTGGACTAATGCCTTTGAAAGTGAAGAAGAGCAAGCTGTCATTTGGAACCTATACCCTGTACAGCAGGTATACTAAGTATAGAATAACTGACTTGCCAGATAGTTTAAAAGGGTAGGACCATCATTTTTTCCTTCTCCATAATGTGGAGAAGTTAGAAGTCCTCAACTCTTAGCAGAATCCACTTGAGGACTTGCCACTTGGCCCCAACGAGCTTGACTCGAATGCGGAGGATGACAGGAGAATAATGGAATTTAGGCCCATAGCCCATTTTGAGTTGAGGCGGTTAGACGTGCAAGCGGCCCTATCGTGGGTGGCAGACTCTTACCCTATGCCATGTAAGTTACGAGGGGGTGGCTTTGACCCCTTTTACCTTAAT